>JAGQAX010000020.1:2779558-3407058 GCA_019142605.1 Cephalopholis sonnerati
AAAATCATCAGAATTTTACCACTTATCATAGCCAGAAACTGTAAAAACGGAAATTATTTCTGGATTTCCAAATTTTCAGCAGCAAGACACATCATGTGTGACAAACGCTGCCGTCACAAAAAAACATAATCATTAATATAACCAAAGCTGAGCTTAAAATAGTAATACATACAGGGGTATACAAATTTAACTAGTTGTATTTTACTGCCGATCTTTAAGGCAGGTTTGGAAAGCATGTTTACTTTAAACATTGCCAGAATTACATCATTTACCATAAACAGTAACTGTAAAAACAGAAATTATTGTTAGATTTTCAAATTTTTATGACAGTCCTCGGACACATCATGTGTGATGCTCCCATCAAAAAAAAAAAAAAAACATAATCAGAAACATAACCAAATCTGAGCTTTCATCAGTGATATTTCTTCAAAATCACTTTATTCTACAGTCCATTTAAAATTTGGCCCAAAATAAACATGACATGACAAGAATGATTAAAACCAAGGCTTTTTTCAACTTTTAACTTTTAAACATCAAAGAGTATAAATCTAATAACTAATTTATGGTGGAGGGAGGGTCAAGCATTTTCCCTCAGTCACTCAGGGGAGGCTCAGGGAAAAATATTTGCGGCTTCAGTGACGGTCAAAATAAAAGCAAAACAAAACAAACAAAAAAGTGAACAAGCAAATAAAACAAAGTCACATCCTAGCCATCTTCTCCTCTGATAAGTAAAGAACAGTGCCTTACTTAATTAAAATTTCTTTAACGCAACAGTGCTTTAACTTGAGAATAATTCCAGTACTCTTTCCATCTCTCAAACATAGTGTCCACAATAAGATGTCTGTAACACTTTATAAGTGTATAATGAATATGTAAAATATATAAATCAAGCAATACATTTATTCTCATGTCATTAAATGTTCTTACTCTGAAGTACTAACCTATTTTTTCTTTCCCTGTGTCATTTCTGTCTTAAACTCTCCATTGCTGCATCTCTCTTCCCCTGCTGTATTCCTCGGCTGTTGCTGAAGTCATTAGCTTAATTTCTGTCTTGAAAAGAATCAGCAAAGAAGCTGCTGGTTGAAACAGATTGAAAAGTGCATACAACAAACGTATAGTAGTGCAACAGCAAAGTTAGTGTGTGTGTGTGTGTGTGTGTGTGTGTGTGTGTGTGTGTGTGTGTGTGTGTGTGTGTGTGCAGGTGAGTGCCCTCATCTAAAAGCTGATAAAAGCAGTAAAACTGCTGCAGTACAGGATGTTGATGATATTAGGCACTGAGTCTTTTGAAGTGTACGGCTCAGATGGAAAGCTCAGAGCTTCCTCCCACAGTAACAGCTACATCACTTTCAGTCTTTCACATCAACAGCAGCCACAACACAAGTGCGGAGAACACACAGCGAGGGTTTCCACACCGGGAAAGTTAACAGCAACTCATCTAACTCTTTACTTAATAACGGTTTTTCTGTCCCATTTTTATTCACAATTTTTTACTTAATATACCATAATAATTTTTACTTTTATAACATTTGCATCATTGTTGTTAAATTATATACCTGCCCTCCATGCATTTTTGGTACTGGTTGAAATGTGCCTGCAGCACATTACATATTTCATTACCAGACAGTTTCTGATCTAAATCACAATTTAGCCAGTTTTACATTTGAATACTTTGGCTTTGCCTCTGTTCTATGTAGTTCTATGAATTTTCGTATTATATGCGGCTATTGTTTTCTGTCCTGTTTCAGCTTAAGGCTATAAGAGAAAAATTAAGTCAAATTCATTGTTATCTTATCTCATGAATAGGAATCCCATACTGTATTAGCATTGAACAAATATACACGTAGATAGATAGATAGATAGATAGATAGATAGATTTGGTTTTTGAGATATGTTAATTTTTATGAACAGAATGAGAAGGTGATACTGTGGATTTATTATTCATCCCTCTGGTGCCACCATGCGTTTTCGCATGATTTTGCACCACACACAACGTAGAGCAATGATGTCATTAGCGTACAATCTGATGACACGGAAGACAGAAGCATTAGCTTTCTGCTACAAAAAGAATTAATGTTCTAGCTTTTCAGATTGATATTTATACAGGGTTATGCAACCAACAATCTCTTGCAGCCATTACGGGAAAATTCTGGGAGAAATTTTGGTGTAATTATGGTGAAATACTATGTTTCTGCCACACAGAATGTAAAGTAATGTAAGGTCATGACGTGGTGATGGGCGAGACTGAAGCTTTAGGCTTTTGCTGTAAAAAAAAAAAAAAAAGAGTGAATGCTTAATCTGTAGGGGTTTTTATTTTAGATATGTTTAAACAGGATCATATAAGCAATGATCTCTACCCATGGGAGGTCCGTTTTCAAAGGGTTATGAGATAAAAACAAACATATATGATAAAAATCATTACTACTGTAAAAAATCTCCACATTCCTCACAGGAAGTGTTTAAGTATTAGGTGAGCCTTGGTAAAGATTCCGCCCTCCTCCCTCCAACCCCTCCTTCCCTTCTTCCCTAAGGAGAGCAGAGAAGCTTGCACAAGCAGATTTAGCACATGGTATTGACTTTAGAAGACATTTCCTTTTTTTTTTCAAGGCAACGCCTTGAAGCAGACAAAGGGGAGGATAGAGGAAGAGAGAGAGAATGGAAATCCAATACATGAATGTATCGGGGGTGGGGTGGGGGGTAGCTGTGATCCATGTTGTCTGTTCACCCTGGTTCAAATGGATAGATAGAGGAGGAGCAGGCAGATGAATAGTGGGATCCTACTGTGGGTTTAAACACAGTGTCAGAGTCAAAGGCAATACACACACCACTTTGTCAGAAGTCATGCTCAACCAATACAGGCTGTTCAATGTCAATACGGTCTTTAAAATCCTTCAGTGAAGCCAACAAGAGTAGATGTATCTTGTTCTGTAACTCTAGTCCCATTCATTCAGAAATTTCTTGTCATTAGTTTTTTAAAAAAATCACCATTAAAACATGTCTGTATACTTAAACGCTACAAAATATATTACTTCTACTATGTCACAGGGCTTTGAGCATGTACCATATAACTGCAATGTCCCTGACTTGATGCCAGCAGGGAACTGCGGCTACGTGAGAACTTCTTCCCTCATGCTACCTGTCTCCCTCTCCACTGTAAGATGTCTAAAAAAATACAAATTAAACCACACACACACACACACACATACGCACACACACATGTACACACACACACACACATGTACACACACACACAAAAGTTTTCACACTTAATTCGTGATTCATTCTGAAGACTATTCTCATTTCTTTAGCAGGTCTTTAAGCAGGGCCGTGAAGAGACCTTCAGAGGTCTGCAGGTGCTCAAAATTAAAAACGGGCACATGACACAATTTTTACAAAACCATACATGAATTTAATTTAACCTGCTGAATTACAGCAACCCATAAAAAATGTAACATGGAATCTTCCAACAAACTGCATCATACAATATCATCGTTCTCCACCTAATGAAATCAGAGGGGCCTATGCTAAATAAATACTATGTAATTATGAATGTGATATGTCCTTTGAGCCGAATGCCCATTTAAATTTCACAAAAACTGTACAATACCCTTTCATAAAATTTGACATTTACATATTCAGGGTCATCCAGGAATACTTTACAATACCATATTAACCATACTATATTTAGTGACAGATCAAATATGAGGAAATTCTGAATGTGCCATAATGTAATTTGGGATCATTTTCCCTTAGGTTGCTCAAAAACTGTACAGTAAAAGCATATGTACCTTTCAGAAATAGAAACAGGAGTAAAGGGGAACTTTCAGCTGAACTATGAACCATTTTTATGGAAGATCAAACATGAATATTTGATGATAGTTTAACTTTGGAGCTTCGTTTTTTAAAGAAAAAAATAGTATAATAACTTCAAATTATAATTGGATTTCATATAATGTGCAAAACAATGTGATTTTACTTGGTATAGCATGTGTGAGAAATTATTGCTGAAATACAGGTTTTTCTTAGTCCTTTTTGGCCTCTCAAAGCACCCATACTGCAACACCAAGAGTCCAAGTGGCTTCTGGCTTGACTGTGTCAGTTTATCTATAGCTAATTTATTATTAACTGTTAAATGTTCTTCTTGATAAGGGCCACAGGCAGGCCTTCACAAAAAAGCAAAACAAAGCATAAAATACAAAGGGCACTTTGGACACCAAGGTGTAAAGGGCAGGTGCTGGAGCACCCTCAGCCTCCCCCTCTGCATGTGCCTGCCTCTGAGGCAGGGCGGTGCTCTTTACAGGCCGCTGTATAGAAGCATGCTTCTCCATGACAGAGGGATTTTTCTAAAAAAAAAACCATCAGATATAGGGTTCCCACAGTCATGGAAAACCTGCACTGTAAAATATTTGACTGCACATTTACAGTAAATTACTGGCTACTAGTTGCATCACTTGTACAGTAAGTTACTGTATCATTTATACAATAACTATACATTAAAAATGACAGCTGTTTACTTTGATCTCACAGTAGTTATGCCTGCATATTACTGTGATTAGCAGCATGCTCCTATAAAATTACTAGATTTACCTGCATGAATTTCACAACAAAATTCTGAATATGGTTAAATGTCGCAGTTTTAGCCTTTGGGGTGATAGTTATGTAATTTATTGTGAAATATTACAGTTACATATTATAACTTTATGGAAATAATTTGCAGTGAGGAAAAGTCCATAAAAATCAATGAAAGATGTCAAAAGTCATGGAATGTTGTTGTGTGTAATGAAGTTGTTACAGTAATCTTCCATGGATAACCATCCACAAAATGTAACATAACAGAAAAAATATATTCTCTAAAGCTGTCAATGTAACGCTGTTCTAATATGTGCTGATGTAACGTTTTGTTTACCATCATTTTCTTCATTTTTGTCCATCTCTCTATTCATGTATAACAGCTAGATAAAAATGTGTTTGACTAGTTTGTATCTGATATGTTCAAAAAATGCTGGACATCTCTGTCCATATTTAGAGCATGTGCTTTGTCCTTCAATATAAAAAAAAAAAAGTAGCAGAGGGATTTTGTTTTCACTAAATTAAAGTTTTTAAACTGATGCAGAAAATGCACAAATCAGTGTGTAACAATTCACCACAATGCAAGAATTAAAGTGTCCGATGCTAAAATTTTCTGGCCTCCCTGTTAAACAAAACCTACATCCTTCCTGGGCAAGTAGGGCCCTATTCTATTATGAATCCTTGAAAAGTCATGGAAAAGTGTTGACATGTTGTCCATGAAAATGTGTGGGAAACCTACAGATATGAAAAATAGTAAAAAGCTAATTGCTAGACTTAAAGAATCTCTGTCATGTTATGGGAGGACTCCAGTGAATGTTGGATTAAATATGAATCTCTATCAGCAGTAGTCTGCACATCACTCACCACAGGAGACCTCAGAAAACTAAGGCTATAGAGTAAAAAACATTTAAAGTTCACTATTAGATGACACATCCCCATACCGCCCCATGATACTGTCGTCTCTTTTCATACATCTGTGTATTGCTCACTGTCTACACTGCATGCCCGGTTGTGAGTAGAAACGGTGTAAAAAGCTTTGTGGAGTTTGGAAGCTTTTTACTGTACGTTCGGCTGACGATGCAACAAGAAGCCCGACTGTCCTCAGGAAATGGAGAATGACAGGAACACGCTGAAAACTAACTTGAAAATTAACAGTGGTGTAAGAAAAACATGACAACACATTCAGATGGAAACCTTTGGCCGTTTCATTAAAAAGACGAGTAAGCATGTAAACTAAAGAAAATCTGCAGTGTAAAGAGCTTTCAGCCATACAAAAATTAACATCTCAAAGCCCATTCCTCCCTCCACTGCTGTAATATTCTTATTTTGACACGAGTTGGCAAATCTCTTCTCTTTTAAAAACCCTTTTTTTATTCTATATAAAAAAATGTAAATAAAGAGGCACAGTAGTACGATTGTGGCTATGTTATGGGGTTTTCCCATGTGTGTTATAAGCAGTGAAAGCAAATTGATGAACACAGACACACACACACACACACTACGAGTGACTAACAGACTGCTTCCCTGTGGACTCATGGTGTTTGTGTTGCCGCATGGAGCGTGTGTGTGTGTGTGTGTGTGTGTGTGTGTGTGTGTGTGTGTGTGTGTGTGTGTGTGTGTGTGTGTGTGTATTTGTAGATCCCAGCTGGTGCATGCTCTGTGTCTGCATGTGTGCTTGTACCCGTGTGTGTGTGTGTGTGTGTGTGTGTGTGTGTGTGTGTGTGTGTGTGTGTGTTGCCAGCAGGCGGGTGGTCTGGGCCGCCCTGTAAAGGTGATGTGTGGTGGCTATTTGGGGTCTGGACGTAGCAGGTTAGCTCACTGCAGCCCGCTAATATTTTACATGGCAGCTCTCTCCAGTCTTATCATATTTTATACGGCCGCAATAACAAAGTGTCTAGAGAAAAAGGGGGACCGCCTGCCACTGCACATGCTGCCAGGAGTAAAACCGGGCATACACACAAACACACCCCCACAGAGGCATGGTTAAATGTGCTGGCGTGTAAATGGCAATTGACCGATGTGGTGTCAATTGAGTACTTTTACAGTAAACAAACAGAGGGAGGCATGAAGAGTGATAACTAGTAAACAAAAAAAAAAGACGAACGATTAATAGAAACACAGCCATCTGAATGACAGGCATGCGGCCACTCCAACTAGTCATTTGGTTCTATTGTCTAATTCAGTTCTGAGCCGACATCTGTCCCTATGCTGCTGCCCACTGAACACACACACACACACACACACACACACACACACACACACACACACACACACACACACACACAGGGGGTAGGGTGGGTTGCTCCATGTGTTAATAAATTCACCGCTCCTGAGTGTTTTGAGGAAAAGCACATGATGAAGAGAGTGTTTACAGGCAGCAAGTTATGTAGAGAAGTGTCATGAAAGTTTTCAAAAATATGAACATGTACTTAAAGAGGGAAAAAATGGACATAAATACAAATTAGAAAAAAAGAAGACATGTTTGGAAAGTCATTGTGGGAGACTTTGATGAAGGGATGGGGAAATAAGAGACAGAGAAAGAAGAAATTAATGGAGGAAAAAAAGCGATGTGAGCTGACAGGGGGTGGAGTGATGGGTGCTTTCTTACCTGGGGCAGATAGAGGAAAGCAGGGGGGCACTGCAGAGAATGGGGTAACATCCCGGACCCGGACAGTAGCACACAGCCGGAGTTCGCCATAGAGCACAGCATGTGGAGACGGGACACCTTACTCATAGAGACTGAGTTACAACTCTATTTAACGGAGCTCCGTTCTGTCTGTCCTCTCACCTCTCAACCTCTCTGGACCCCCCTCTCCCTCTCTCTCTCTCTCTCTCTCTCTCTCTCTCTCTCTCTCTCTCTCTCTCTCTCTCTGTCTGCCTTTACTTCTTCACACCTCGCTTCTTTACTTCAGTCAGCGGCAGCGATGAGCAGTCACACTAACTACTTCAGTAGATGCAGACGAGGGATGCCTGCGCAGACACACACACTACAGCTGCAAACACACACTCTGTGCAGCTGAGGCGTCGGACGGATGCTGTGTGAGAGTGTGTGTGGGAATGTGTGCAGACGGGCAAAGTGATGATTCTGTCCTCTCTCTGTTTACTTTGAGGAAGAGGTGGAGAAGCCAAGGCACGCAAATTAGTAAAGAGGGGAGGGAGAGAAGGAGGGATGGAGGGGGGAAAGGCAGGAGCGTAGGGGAGGAGGCGGGACATAAGGAGGCTTGGGAGGTCCTTGAGGAAAGAGAGGCAGCGATTGGAGAAAAGAAGAGGGGCTGTGAGGGAGGGGTTTGAGGGGAAAGGAGTGGCTGGGAGTGGGAGTAGGAGGAGGAACAGGAGGAGGGGGGAGGGAAGTCTCAGGGGTATTCTAACATCAAATGGGCAAGCATGAGAGAGAGACAGGACCGGAGAGGAAGAGTGTGTGAGAGCAGCTGAACCATGCTGTTAACCCTTTTCGGAGAGGTTTAGGACAGACTTGTCACTAACTCATGATAGTGACTGCCGCTTTGCCAACAGAAAACCAAAATAAATGACAACCCTGCTCCCTTCAGAGTTTTACAGATACACACATTTCTGGGCAAAAATAAAATAAAATAAAATAAACTCAGTTGATGTCCTCAATACATTTGTTCTTCTGTAATTCAACTTAGCAGTACAGGATTTTCATGAAAGCATTGTGGCTAGCTGCTGTGTGGTTTGTTCAATCCAATAATAATAATAATAATGATAATAATAATAATTGTTTGCCTCTGCCATGCACACATATTACTCTCAAATGGTTTGCATGAAAAGTAGGCATTATTGCAAGGTGGAACACTCGCCACCCCCAAAATTATTCCATTTTATTTGAGAAACAATTAAGGACGGAAACAGCGCATGTTTAACGCCTTTGAAAAAAAAATCACAGAGCTGATGCAACGGCTTAATTTAATTTATAGCTCGGCTGTAGGGAGGATATTTTCTTTAAGCATAGCATTTCCCTAGAAAGAACAGAGCTAATGGCTGAATAATGAGATACAGTAAAATATACAACCCCCCACTCCTTCTCCCCTCCTTTTCTCCTTCTGTTGGGTCTCAGAGGGGGGAAGGTGAGCAGTGGTTTATTTATATTTTGGCGTTATATTTGTTGTTTGATGTACTACAACACTGACTAAATGATTTAGTTTAATCTGACGCTGGTGGAGGGAAGTCGGTTTCACACACCTCCTCCATTAAGAGGGAAGGAGAGAGGAAGCAGGGGGATGGAGAGGAAAAGAAGAGGAAGGCACAGAGCACTGTTTATTCCACAGCTCCGTCTTCTACTTGTTTTCTCTCTCTCTCTCTCTCTCTCTCTCTCTCAAAAACACACACACACACACACACACACACACACAGTCTTTTGTGGTTATGAGACATTTTCATCAGATCGAGTCTGAATCAGTCTATTTTGATAATATATTACTCTAGTTTTCATTACTGAGTTCAAAACCACCAATTTATTCTATTAATCACATTGTTGGTAAAAACGGTAAAATAAAAAAGAGAAAATACTAGGAAAATAAATAAAATGAAATGAATAAAGAAAATGTAAAGGGATGGACAGCCTGTGCCCTTCATGGAGTTACACTCACATTACTATATGGGGGAAGAAAGGACACAAACGCACACATACAAACCTATTTGGACACACCTCATACATACATGGAACTCCACACAGAAATCCATCCATCTACCTATATACATTCAATTCAGCTATGGTCTCTCCTAGCTTTTCAGCCAATTTGGTTCAGATCAGTCAGATTTTAAAAGTGATTTTCTCATTTCCTTGCATTGTTGTAATAACCAGTGTGTTTTCTAGAAAATAGTGATCATCAAAAACAGGAACAAGCACATAACTGAGCAAATGAAAGACTGAATTATTGTCATTGCAAAATTATTACTTCAGTCCAAAAGTGATGTAAGGATCATCCTCACAACACTACTGATTACAGGTTTGTTTGTTGTTTATTGCTTACATGCATTAGTCCTGACTGAAGTCACACTGTCAAACCTCTTCACACAGCCAGAGAAACAGAAGTCTATTGGGCCAAACTGAGAATCATTTTTTCATCACAGCTGCTCAAAATGCATTTAGTGACCTCATTCTTCAAAATCCATGAATTCTTTTCTCATTCATACATGTCACTACATAAATGAAGCATATTTTATAAATACTAACAATCAGCTACAGTATATTGAAACCATATTGAAAGCTATGGAAAATCTTAGCAAACTGTTTTAAATAGAAAGAAAGAGTAATGATTCCAAACACAGCAGACTCATTACCCAGGTATCCTGTTTTTTCTATCGTTGTTGTTGTTGTTGTTGTTGATGATGATGATGATAATGCTGTTACCAAACAGACTAAAGGAGATGGCTTCAGATTTTTTCTTTTCTAATGTAATTTTAATTGCAGCTCAGAATTTCATATAGTTTTTTCATTTCTATTTATTTTATTTTATTTTTTTTGCTTGTTTTGTTTTGATACAGAAAAAAGATACAGAAAAAATGGACACAGAAGTAAATTTTTGCATTTTTGTTACATATACTCTAATACAGTCAATAAAGTGAAAAGGTGCTATTCTTATTCTATAATGAAGTACTGTTTTATGTGGAAAAACCATTCAAATATAAAAGAGTTGATAATTTCTGTAATGCTCCCTAGTGTGTTTATGGTCAGTGTGTTAGGAGTGACTGTGTATGCTGAGGGAGAACTGTTGCCTGTGTTATGGTCCAACAAGCTTATTTTGAGACCCACATGAAATGTTTTGGTAGTTTGAGTGAGTTTTAGGTGAGCTTACGGTTCTCCTCAATTGCTAAGATACCCTGGGATCCACGTTTTTTCACTCTCACTGTTAAAACAGTTAACACACATGTCGTAGTCAGACCCAAAACTCTTTTGGATTGACTGTGTTTAAAGGAAAACACCTATCCACAGCTTATAGAAATTATTTGCGCAATTACAACTCTTCAACCAGCAATCAGTTTGTACTTAGCTATAAAAGATACCCCCTCTGTGTTTGGATCAAAGAGGCCACAGGCATGTAAAAATTAATCATGTAATAAAATGAATAAAGAAAGCTTCTTAGAAACAGTTAATCAGTATTTTACAGTTTTTCTCCACTGCACACACACACACAAACTGAAACTATGCACATGATTCTGAAAACTTGAAGTTCATGTCTTAAAAACAAAACTCCAGACTGCTCAACTCTGAGCACAATTTTACTTTTTTCACTCAAACAGAAGTTCTGAATCACCTCCCTACTCTACCGTACCTGGACAACACTGCCCTTGAAAATGACGCACCCTAATCACCAACTAGTCTCAGTCATGTCTCACCTGTTTACAGTTTTTTTTACAGTTGTTTACACACAAAAATGAAAATTTTTTACACAATTAACAGATCTTTACACTCAAGAAGCAAAACACCTGTCCAGAGTTGCACAACAATAAGCACAGACTCAGCTTCACACTTTTTGCAAAACATTACACATACACACAGTGATTTGCAAAACTCTACATGCATTTTCACACCTTAGACACAGATAAGGATTGTGAGGTTACTATCTTCTCATTACAAAGCCCCGGCTTGCCAATGACCACACTAATGAACGAATTGGATAATCACATCCACCAGGTGTGGAAGCACACATGTGCTTAATTGAAAATACAGCACTCAGGTAGGTGCTATAAAAGGCAGCAGGTGAGTTCATCTGTCTTCTATAAAAATGGAAGGAGTTAGAAGCAGAAGAGTGAGAATGAGAGGGGGAGTTCAAGGAGGAGAAGGAGGTAGAGGAAGAGGAGAAGAAGGAGGTAGAGGAAGAGGCCTAGGTAGAGGAAGAGGTAGAGAGGGACCTGAAGAAGTGATAGAACCTGAACAAAGAAGATGAGGACCAAATTTACAGTTTTTTCTGAATGCTTAAACACTTACAATGATTCTTATAGCACAATTTCTAAATCTATTAATATTTATCACAAAACCCCTCAATGAGTTTGCAAACTAAAAGTACAAACACTGTTATGCACTCAGTTTGCAATTTTGTAACACACACTTTGCATATGTGTAACTATAATCCACAGCACAGCACTTTTTTTGCGGAACTGTAAACACAACTCACTGCTTTACACTCAATTTCCAAATGATCCACACACTCCTATCAAAACTATACACATTTATCGCTATTATTTACACTATTTTGCCAACTGTCAGGCCACACTGTCACATGTGAAAACTATTTTAGATAATTAGTTCACTTTGCAATCAGCCTGAGCACTATAAATAAGCCACAGGTAAGCTTTCGGTGTGGAGAACAATGGAAGGAGAGGGAAGACTAAGAAGAGTGAGAATTAGAGGAGGGCGAGGAAGAGGACGTGGAGGTGAAGAAGCAGGAGGACGAGGACGTGGACAAGGAAATGAATTTAGAGGAAGAGGAAGAGGAGGAGGAGGTGCAGAAGCAAGAGGGAGAGGAGGACGACGAGGACAAGGAGTTGCACTCAGAGGAAGAGGACAAGGAGGTGAAGAAGCACGAGGAGGATGAGGAAGGGAAGAGGAAAGGGAAGGAGTAAGAGTCAGAAATAGAATTACTGATGTCATCAGAGCTACAATAGTGGACCATGTAATCAACCATGGCATGACCCTGAGGGATGCAGGCCAACGGGTTCAGCCTAACCTGAGCCGCTACACTGTAGCAAGCATCATAAGAACATTTCGAAATGAGAATCGGTGAGTACAGCCTCTTCACATTAAGTTTTATAGTAGTGTCATATTCTAATGAGAAACAAAACAATACTATACATGTTAAAACACTGAAATTGTTACTTTACAGAATTGTTAGACGGCCAGCAGCGGGGGGCAGAGGAAGAATGTTCACTGCAGAACAAGAGACCCACATAGTGAATATGGTGATTGCAAACAACTCTATAAGGCTACGAGAAATACAGCAGCACATAATAGAGGATGACACCATGTTCCAAAACATAAATAATGTGAGCATCTCTGTATTATCTCGTGTACTTGCACGCAACAGAATCATGATGAAACAGATTTACAGGGTCCCTTTTGAAAGAAACTGTGAACGTGTAAAACAACTGCGATACGAATTTGTGCAGGTAAGCTATAGTCTCATTGGTACTGAATCTGGAAGTGCATACTGTAGTGCTGTGCATGGGCCTGCTGTACTGCATTTGTTTTGTCTTTTCCAGAGAGTGATGGAGCTAGAGGCAGATGCCGTGGATCATGAGCTGATTTTTGTTGATGAGGCAGGTTTTAACCTCAGTAAAACGAGAAGACGTGGCAGGAACATCACTGGACACCGTGCCATAATCAATGTCTCAGGACAACGTGGTGGAAACATTACTATGTGTGCTGTTATAAGTCAAAACGGTGTTGTTCACCATCATGCAACCCTGGGCCCATATAACACTGCACACATTATTACATTCCTGGACACCCTACATGAAATACTAAGTAACGTTCAGAGACCAGAGCAGACCAGGTACGTCATCATATGGGACAGTGTTAGTTTCCATAGGGCTGCTTTGGTCCGCAGCTGGTTTACAGATCACCCACTCTTCACTGTACTCAACCTCCCCCCTTACTCTCCATTCTTGAATCCCATTGAGGAGTTCTTCTCTGCCTGGCGCTGGAAGGTCTATGATCGTCACCCCTATCAACGCATGGCCCTTTTACAGGCAATGGAGGAGGCATGCGGGGATATTGACCAGGCATCATGTCAGGCCTGGATACGACACTCCAGGAGATATTTTCCCAGGTGCCTTGGACTCGAAGACATTGCATGCAATGTTGATGAAATCTTGTGGCCGGACCCCGAGAGAAGACAAGACTGATTTTTTTTTTTCTCAGTGATATTGTATGTCCTTTTGTGCTTTGACTTGAAAAAAAAAAAACACTTTGCGTTTGTTTTGATGTGTGTAAATAAACATCCATTCTTAACATTTGGATCCCTGTCTGTTTACCGAACTTATGACAAAAGTATGATCTCAAATTGACATTTTGACACTTGTGCACAGAGAAAGCAAAAGCCAGACGTGTTTTCCATTCATACCTTCAGTGTGTAGTTGGCGCATTGTGTGCTTACTAATATGATGGTTTGTGTTAACTGTTTCGCAATAAAATACCATTTTTACAAAGGTTTGAAGAGTTAAGCAAGATTTATTAGCTTTAACAAGAGACCTACAATGTTTTGCTGATTTGGTGTAAGGTTTTTATATTTGTGTGTAGAGTTTTGCAAAAATACCCAATAGTTATAAAAAATGTGCTTAAGCCATCAGAAAAAACTGTAACTCAAGAAATCCGTGCAACACTTATTGACCACGTTATCAACCATGGACTGACACTGAGGGAAGCTGGACTAAGAGTTCAGCCAAATCTCAGCAGAAATACTGTAGCGACAGTAATTCGAACATTTCATCGAGAAAACAGGTAAACTAACCGCTCAGTACATTGAAACTGCAGCTTACTGTACTTGTCACCACTTTTGATATCCTTTCCTGTGACATGTGTTTTTTGTCTACATAAGATTGAGGGTCGAGGACACCAAAGTGGAAGGGGCCCCATGTTCACTCGGGCACAAGAGACAGCTATTGTAAACATGGTTTCTGCCAACAATTGTATCAGGCTGAGAGAGATCCAAGCCAATGTCATCAATGATCACAATATTTTCATATATATTGGGACAATGTATCTTTCCATCGATCTGCTCTGGTCCAGAATTGGTTCCATGAGCACCCTGAATTTGCAGTCTTATACCTTCCACCATACTCCCCCTTCCTTAACCCAATAGAGGAGTTTTTTTCTGCATGGCGGTGGAAGGTATACAACCTTCGGCCCATGGAGCAGGCCTGTGATCTTATCGAAGCAGCTTCTGTGCAGGGGTGGATTCTTCACACAAGGCGATTCTTCCAACAGTGCCTTGCCAATGAAGACATAGCCTGTGATGTGGATGAAATCCTATGGCCTGATCCAGCCAGACGGAGAGATAATGATTAGAGTTACAGTACTGTTCTTGTTGTTGTTGTTGCTTTAGTTTTTCTTCAGAGTTGCTGTAAGTGTATGTATTTCATGCAGTAATTATTTGTCTACAGATTTTTATTTGTCTACACTTTACAGTAGTAAGAAAAATTACTATTTTGTTCTGATTTTCATTGTTGATTGATATGTTACTGTAACTGAGTATGGTTAGAAATAAATATTTTCAGTCTGCAGCATCAGTGTTGTGCAATGCTTGGTAAGTTTATAGTATTTGTGTACTTTCTCTGTATACCTCAAAGTAATCATGAAGAATGTTGTGGGTTTGTCAATATCTTTTTGTCATCTAAATTATCCCTTACATAAAAATGTTTGGCAAAAAAGTCTAGCACATGCTATTTCGTAAAATAGGGGTTTTTACAAATGTGTTTTGTATTGATCACAGTAATGTGTAACTGACTGCAATAGTGTCTGATCATTTGAAGACTGTGTTAGTGAGATGAAAACAAAACAGCATTTTTATAAATATGTGTATTTTTTTAAAATATGTGTATATGTTTTGACTGAAGTGTGTCATTTTGCAAACAATCTAGGAGTTATGCAAATCAAGTGTGGTGTGTGAATATTTTGAAAACAGAGTTGTGTACTACGAAGGAAGCTCAACACAGCCAGGCTTTCTATTCATGTTCTGGCTTAACAAAACCTAAAGCCCCTAAACAGAGTTAAACGGTATCACGAAGGTGGTTATCAACTTGGTTTGTCAAGTCCGGCTCTCAGCTTTGTGCTTCTGCGCGTTCACATAAAAAGAGGCGTTCGGCGTCATATGATTCTACTTCCACACATGGTCGCTGATTTCAGCCAAGAGGAGCAGGTTGTTTTAATGGAGAGAGTATGACCAATATAAAAAAGCGTGATCACAGCCAAAAGCGACACTGTTGCTGCAAATATGATAATTAATAATAAGTAAAGAGAGGAGGCTGATTTTAATTTCTGACAGCTGAACATTGCGGTACTTTTAAATACGAAGCTTTATCCATTTAAACAAAATAAACTAGAGCAACAACTGTCACTTTTAAATTGTGTTTTATATTGTTTTCATATATTTTACTGATCGCAATTATAGAATGCGAGTGTGTTTTATTGAAAGTGAGGCTGGGTGTGCGTATGAATATACAGTGAACTTTTTAGGTGCTGTACAAGTAAATCTCATAGCCTATTGTCTCTGTACACTGACAACAAAGACCCTTTTAACTGAGAAAATAGCATAGACCTTGTGTTTGGGCAACACTGCCATATAACAGGTGAAACACTGAAATTCATTTATTCATGGCCACATCAAAGTGAAATGATTAACTTTACTGATTACCTATCTGATTATCTGTAATGCTGCGAGCGCACAGCTTGTTTCAGTGTCCTCCTGACGCTCGGCTCAATATTGAGTGGCGTATTCCCTCAGCTGAACATCTGTAGGCGGAGACGCTCAGAGAGAAAGTAAACACCAGCGGATCAGTGCGATCTCTCCCTCCGTACAAATGCACCGTTCTGATCCAGCTCCACTGGACTTTCAAAGTAAAGGTTACGCCAGCTCCAAACGCGCTAAATTGTAAATTGTTGCTAAATTAAAACAGCGGCGCTTTTATAGCTGATTTTAAGATTAAACTCTGAACACAACCTGAGGGGTGTACTACGAAGGAAGCTCAACACAGCCAGGCTTTCTTTGCATGATCTGGATCGACAAAGCCTAAAACCGCAATCAGAGATAATTGGTATCACGACGGTGGTTACCAACTTGATTTGTTAACCCAGGCTCTCTTCTTAAGGCTTTGTGCGCATTCACATAAAAGGGGCTGTCTGGAGCGTCATTTGACTCAACTTCCGCACAAAATGGACCGTTCGCGAGCCGCCTACTTCAGCCAGGAGGAGCAAGTTGAGTTAATGGAAGGATATGAAGAATTTAAAAAAATTATCACAGCAAAAAGCAACACTGTTGTTGCAAATAAGGCAAGAGAGGAATGCTGGCAGAAAATTGCTGACTGTGTCAATGTGTAAGATAACCCTTAATTCTTAATTCTAAGACCCTGTTGTTAATTTTCACTGCTGAACATGGTCAGTCTAAAACATCAAATGCATTTTAAACATGATGTGCATTTAGTCTGAAGCTGTCCAAAAATCTGGGATACGTTAAAATCAATTTAATTTGTGGCCAATACAAAGTGAAATCATTTTATGATTGATTATTATCTGTGATAAATACCAATAGATTAATGAATATTTTATTTATTAGCTGTGGTACCAACACTGTTAAACGGACATGGCAGCAAATTAAAACCAAGCATAAAAACATCATGAACTGATCCGGGCCACCTTGCCTCAACACTTGAGACCATCAGCTGGTGGTCACAAGTCATCTGCAACATGCATTTCAGGTTAATTTCACAATGACAGCACTGAAATGAAGGAACTAGTGAGTTTTTTTGAAAGGAACTCATAAGGCTTATTAAGTGTGATGAAGAACTATAATAAAATGTGCTACAAGTGAATATTTCTGATATATATGCATACTACTGTGCAGCACTATTAGTGTACCTGCATGCAATGTGCATATGTGCCACCAATCACCAGACAAAAATGAGTACCAAATAATTCACCTGGACATTGATACT
This sequence comes from Cephalopholis sonnerati, assembly GCA_019142605.1. Lineage (NCBI taxonomy): Eukaryota > Metazoa > Chordata > Actinopteri > Perciformes > Serranidae > Cephalopholis > Cephalopholis sonnerati. The sequence continues at coordinate 2,796,794 of JAGQAX010000020.1, forward strand.
GTGAAAGGATTTCCTGTTCACAAAATCACTTTCATGTTCTCCCAAGGGCCCTGTGATGGGGATGTGGGTGCAATCAATGGCACCTAAAACCCTGGGGAATCCTATTATGGAATACAATTTATATATTAAATTTCACCCGAGTAGACGTCATACTGCTTAGGATCGGGAAATAATAATGTATACTACCGGCTATTTTGTAGAATTATTCTTTTACCGTTAATGCGCGTAACTGGCTGGGAAACACCACAAACATGTTCAGTCTCTCAGTGAGAGCAAGAACAACCTTGCGTATAGCGCGGCAGGCTGTGTTTTTGCTCAGATTTTCAGCATCACCGACTGAATGCATGTAGGTCCCCGTGGCAAAGAAACGTGATGCCACACACACCGTTTGGCCAACTGTGAGCGCACAGCTTCTCTTAGTGGCATTCCTTATGTTTGGTTCAACCAGCGCACATATGTATCATATTCCCTCAGCTGAAAATCTATATCGCTCATAGAGAATTAAAAATCACGGAAGACTCTCTCCCTCCGTGGCGATCCTCTGATTATTCTCGCACCCAGGTCCACCGGAGCGTGTACAAATGGTGATGCCATATCCAGTGGAGTTTAAAGGGATTTAACAGTGAAGGGGTGGCGCTTTTACAGCCGATTTAATGTGAAACTCAGAACATAACCTGCTCCCGACCAGGTTATGAGTTTAGCATAAGTTACCATGGTGATCTAGCCGGGTTAAAAGAGAGCCACCTTCATGACACTGAAAACCCTGGCTTTAGACTCAACATACCTCACTAACCCATTAATCTCGCTTCGTAGTACACCCCTCTGGTCGGGACCAGGTTATGAGCTAAGCATAAGTTACCATGGTGATCTAGCCAGGTTAAAAGAGAGCCACCTTCGTGACACTGAAAACCCTGGCTTTAGACTCAACATACCTCGCTAACCCGTTAATCTCGCTTCGTAGTATACCCCTCAGGAGCCCTGTTTTCAAAATTGCGTGTAAACAATTGAAAAAACAAAACTGTAAACTCAGTTGGTAAAACAGTCCAATCATGTGTCAAAGCATAAAAGGGCCTCAGGTGACCTCCACTGTGTTGGTGGAAAACTGGAGCAGCATGAAAAACAAAGGGAGGAGAAGGAGGAGGTGGAAGAAGAACAATGCCTTGTTACCTTCTTTATAGTCATTTGTACAGTCTAAACATTTTCTCATTCCACTTATCAGTGCAATTTTTTAAAATAGGTACAACTGTGTTTTTATCAGAACTCTGACATTGTTGCAGTATCAACTTGAAGGTTGCAGGATGACTGTGAGATATGGGGTGCCGTTTGTAAAGTTGGTCATGCTGAAAATAACAGCAACATTTTGTCACATTTAGCTTAAAATCATGTTTTAAAAAGTGGTGTGAATTTTTGAAAGTCACTTTTTAGCACATTTAACACAATATTTGTTAACTTTGAAAATGTATTAAATAACTAAATCTAAATCTAAATGTTAAACCTAAATGTTTAATCTAAAAGTTAAATCTAAATCTAAATATTAAATCTAAATGTTTAATCTAAATGTTAAATCTAAATCTAAATGTTAAATCTAAATGTTACGCCTAAATATTAAATCTAAATCTAAATCTAAATATTAAATCTAAATGTTTAATCTAAAAGTTAAATCTAAATGTTAGGCCTAAATGTTAAATCTAAATCTAAATGTTAAAAGTAAATGTTTTGGGTGAAACTAAATATTTAACTAATATGCAAATTCAAGATGCCGGCAACTGGAAGTACCAAAATAAAAGCTTGAGGAGGTCAAAGTCTGTTTATAGTGTCAAATAACGAATAAACAACAATCTTTTCTGGAGAAATTGACTCTTGGACATAGATTACAGTGATAATAACTACCCAAAATAACAAATCCATTTGAAGAAACTATATTTTACGAGTACCTTGAGTTTTTAGTGTCACTTTTTTTGCGGGACTTATAACCTGAGGGGTGTACTACGAAGGAAGCTCAACACAGCCAGGCTTTCTGTTCATGTTCTGGCTTAACAAAACCTAAAGCCCCTAAACAGAGTTATACGGTATCACGAAGGTGGTTATCAACTTGGTTTGTCAAGTACGGCTCTCAGCTTTGTGCTCATGTGCGTTCACATTTTGTTAAGCCAGAACATGAACACAAAGCCTGGCTGGAATTTGCATATTAGTTAAATATTTAGTTTCACCCAAAACATTTACATTTAACATTTGGATTTAGATTTAGATTTAACATTTAGGCGTAACATTTAGATTTAACATTTAGATTTAGATTTAACTTTTAGATTAAACATTGAGATTTAACATTTAGATTTAGATTTAATTATTTAATAAATTTTCAAATTCAACAAATATTGTGTTAAATGTGCTAAAAAGTGACTTTCAAAAATTCACACCACTTTTTAAAACATGATTTTAAGCTAAATGTGACAAAATGTTGCTGTTATTTTCAGAATGACCAACTTTACAAAGTTAACAAAGTTTGGGGGCGCTGTCACAGGGCCTCTCAAAAGAAGTGTAAAAAGTACACAGTGCAGCAGGGTTTGTTATGTCTAGTAAAATCATCTTTGGAGAAAAAATGCAACTGTGATTTGCTTGCTTGCCTTCTGGCACAGAGCATAAACAAATGGCACAAGCACGTAGCAGAAATTAGGGTTGAACAGATTTATATTTATAGCTGTATTCTGTCGTCCATTGTGTAATGATTCATTGTAAGAACATATTGGACCACAAGTTTTATTGTTTGATGGAAATATTTGCCTTTGTGTGTGTGTGTGTGTGTGTGTGTGTGTGTGTGTGTGTGTGTGTGTGTGTGTGTGTGTTTCATCAGCGTGAGGACATTTTGCAAACACAATTTGTCATTTTGTCCAAAGGCTTTCACTTTGGGCCTGTGTGTGTGAACTGTTTTGTAAATGTAACTTCTAAATGTACAAATGTGTTCAAGCACATGAGGAAAAACTGTAACACTTTGGTCAAGATTTAGGTTTGTAATGCAGATGGGTTCAGCACTGACCAATGGTTGATACATTTTCACTACTTCAAAAACACAGTTCCTGAAACATGGGCCCTGTTTGTAGAAACTCTACACACAAAAAACAAATCAATATTCATAAAATTCAAAACATCTCACTTCCCTTGCAACATTAAAAACTATATTAACTCTTCTAAAAATTGTGCTTTTGCTTCCAAACTTACTACACATAAACACCAAAAAAACATATTTTACTGCCAACTGCACACAGCTGTGCTAAATATAAAACATTTTTAATATTCCCACTTTTCTAATGATATATGCTAAGTATAAAAACAGTGTTACTGTATGTATTTGGTATTTTCATTTGTAGCATGCTGTAAATATGAACACAAATGCAATGGGCAGACAATATCTGTTTACTTTCAAAACTGAACAACCCGCTACGGACGACGGAAAAAAGCTGTCCTTTCACATTGGTGTGATCCGCGGCTGGTCACCGTTATTGTTTAATGGCGCCTGGCGGCGTCAGGTCAAAATGTGGCAGGACAGCAACGTAAGATATGGTGGTAAAAGTCTTAGAAGGGTGGTTCTGAGGGATGGGGGGTGGGTCCAACAACCACTAACTTTCACCCAGGAGACCAATGTTCACTTCCTGTAAGATTGTAAAACCAAACCCTGTCGTTTTTTACTAAACCCAAGCATGTGCATGTGTAGGCAAAGCGTGATCGTGTGCATTTGTTGTTGGAGGAAAAAAAAGTCAAGTGCATTTATTTTGAAAGAGACTGTATGCAAACTGTACATTTCCTGTGAAAACCAAGGTTCTTTCTGAAAACAGACAATGCATGTAACAGGCTGAAGTTGACATGGTGTCCCGTTACACGTTAACAATCAACACACCCAGGGTACCTTGCACGTCATATCTTGGTGTGGAAAAGTCGTGACCAACAATTGATACGTGATGAGGTCGGAGTGAAAATTTGTTGTACTGAACTGAAGATGACATGAACATAAAGAAAATACAGTAAACAGTATTGTAATTGGGGCGGCAGTAGCTCAGTCCATAGGGACTTGGCTTGGGAACCAAAGGGTCGCCGGTTCAAGTCCCTGCCCGGACCAAAAATATGGAGCGTGGACTGGTAGCTGGAGAGGTGCCAGTTCACCTCCTGGGCAGGTTGCCCTTGAGCAAGGCACCGAACCCCCCCAGCTGATCGGGGCATCTGTCCATGGGCAGCCCCCTCACTCTGACATCTCTCCATTTAATGCATGTGTAGGTCCCGTTTGTGCATGTGTGTGGGTATTTTGGACCTGTGTGTATATGTGAAACAACAAACAGAGTGAAAACATTGAATTTCCCCTTGCGGGATTAATAAAGTATATAAAATTTAAAAAAAATAAATAAATAAATAAAATAAAATAATTACTGTCCATCCTGTCTCTAATGTGCATCTGGCTACAGCATCTCTGTTCTACCTCTGCCTCTTTCTCCTCTTTATCATCCTCTTCTTACCCAAACACCACTTCCTCTAACTCTTTCTCCAAAATTGTCCTTCATTGTTGAGCAAACCTGACCCCTGTTTATGGTGTTGAAGCTCTGACTTCTCTGTGATCTAATTGGTTACGTGTGTCTTCACATGTGCACTCTGAGTTCAGGTGATTGCTAACTGAGTGTGGTGTTTCAGCGGCAGTGTTAAGCAATTAACACAAGCTTTCGGTTCTGCGTGATGCCTCTAATGTAGAGAAGTGTGTGGAGTGTCTTACAGAAAGTTTGAGGCTGAGAATGTGCGTATAGTTGTGGAAATCATGGCTGTGACTGTGTATTATTTTTAATTTTAATGTGTGTAAGCAATTGCAAAAAACTGTAACAACTGACAAAAAAGTAAAGCCTGGAGGTAAAGGCAGGATGCACTCAAACCCAAAAAGCAGCTTCTATTTCAACATTACACAGGAGTAAAAAGGTGTGAAGGAATACGTGTGTCAACACTGCTACATTTGGTTTCATCTCTCTTTATTTACTTCATGATTACAATTATCCGACAGTGTAGCTACACACACATGTACACACACATACACACACAGAGGCTGATTGAATTGCAATCTAATCTCCAATCTAGCTGTTATGTTTCATTATCTAAAGATATTAGCCAATGTTTTGAGTTTACTGTGTGTGTGCTCATGTGTATATTATGTATATTGGATTTTATACCAAAATCTGGTCCAAACTATACTGAGTGCTACGTTACATCGAAAACTGACTTCTAATGAGGTTTTAATATGAAAAAAATAAAATAAAAATCTATTCTGATGTACCTCTGCGATCCTATTAAAATCTTTTCCCCACGTAAGGTCCCAGTGAAATGAAAAATAAAAAAATGCTGTCATTAAGTATTAAGATAGGACACACATGCATTTTTAATTTGCCCAAAGACTTTGAAACTATAACCATAAAGTTATCTAAACCTACATCTAGCATCAAATATATGATTATTCTGGAACCCAGGCTGCAGTAACCAATCAAAAAAGGAGTCAAATCCCAAACAGAATTACACTGTTGGTTATTGTAATAACCACGAAATTCAATATTTCAACCGTCTACCAATGAAGACAACAGAGTCAATTATTTAGGGAAGTAACTGTTAACAAAATAATGACTCTGAAGGTGTGTGAAAGAAAGGGTTAAAACAGTAGGAAGAGTTGTGGAAGATGCTGTCATGATTTTTTCGATCGTACTGAGATGGGATGTAAACTCTGGCCTGCCATATCAACTTCAATATCACCCACCACATGAATTTTTACATTCTCACATTTAAGTCATGCAAGATTGTCATTGTTGTCAAATTCCTCCCTGCCTCTGAACCAAAGCTCAGCATTTGACACTACTTCTGATCATCTGACACAAATATATTTCTTTGGTGAGAGTGGCCCAGTGCCGTGCACAGACATTTTGTGGGGTTGGTGCTCATGTAAAAAAAAGAGCATACTTTTCATATGAGCGAGTGTTCCAAAAAAATTTTGTGTGCTCGCAAAGTGCATCCTGCTGAGAGGTTTCTATGTGCCTGCTAACACTAGAAGCAGGGGAAATGTCTATATAGCTTACATACTGTATATGAGGCATCTCAAGATCTATATATATGTGCACCTAGCAGCTGCTTCACATACACATTCATTTTCTACATTCATCATTTATTCATAACAGGAAACATCAGTGAAAACAATGCCACACTGTGCACACTTTAGTGGTCTATATAAATAACAACAAATCATTGCACAAAACTGTGAATGGCTGCTGTCTGAATAAATAAAGTAACAAACTAGCCTACCCTACAAATCACAAAGTAGGCCTGGGTTCAGCTGCAACAATCAAGCCTTCTACTCTCCTCTCCTCACTTTATTCCTTTGTTCTCCTCCCCCTTTTAACTTTTTTTTTTTTAATGGTCACCCACTAATTCTCATAATAATCTTGTAAATAAAGTTTAAGTATTCTTAAAGCATCCCAGAGAATAGATGCACGTAGTGGCTGCAGCTCCACGCTCCTCTCCTCCTCTGTGCTCTTTGCACAGCTCTGAATTACCAGAGTTGCCATGTGGGAGATGGAAACATTGTTTCAAGTTTTGGTGTATAAAATCTCTCTACTCTCTACTCAGATCTTTTACCTCAGTAAAAGTAGCAACAGTACAGTGTAAAAATACTGTGCCACATGTAAAGTCTTGCATTCAAACTGATACTCCAGTTAAAGTAAAGTATTGACATCAATATACACTTTAGCTACCAAAAGTAAAAGTCCTCACTATGTAGACGGCCCATTTCAGATTCATACCGGATTATAATTATTGATGCATTCATGTGTTCATCACTTTAATGTTGCAGCTGGTAAACGTGGAGCTCATTTTCATGAATTTATCTATAATAATACATCATCATTCTGTTAGTTGATTATATTTTGTATTATTAATCTGAATCTTCAAAGTAACTAAAGCAGACAAATAAATGTAATGCAGTAAAATGTAAAAAAAATCCCTAAGAGATGTAGAGGAGTATAAGTATAAAGTATCATAAAACAGAAATACTCAGATACAAGTACCTTAAATTTGTATGGAAGTACAGTACTTGACTAAATGTAGTACATTCTACCACTGTTGACATAAATACATTTAACTATTTTTCAAACTCTAATCAATATATTTGTAATGATAGTAGTTGCATTCATTTTCTACTTACTACTATTTTTTTTATCAACTACATATATTTTTAACATCACATAATGATAATTAATCTTAACAGTTAAAAAAAAAAAAAAACACATATAAGAAGAACAACAACAAATATTAAGGAAAAAGTGGGTGCCAGAGTGCATAAAAAATGCATCAAAATAGAACTTGTTCATTGAAAAAAAATCCTGGGGGAGGATCACCCTACAGAGTAGCTAAGCCCCCACTGTCATCAAATCGTAGAAACGCCCCTGCGCTCACACCGGGCAATTGGTGAACCCGAATCTGCCAGAGAGTTTGACGGAGACAGTGTGATTTTACATTTTTATTTTATTTTTTACTTGTTGTTAAGCTTAATGCTTATTGCCCAAGTTAGTCTGGCCGTATTGAGATGTTTTAATGTTGGTTTAATTTCACAACAGTGACAAACAATACCGAGGCTAAGGGCAAAGATTATCATTACCTGGCTGTCCATGAGGGCAGGTCAGGGAGACATGATGCAGCTCTGCAGGGTGCTTGAGTTGCGTGTATTAAATGCACCTGCATTAACTGTGGTGGCAGAGACAAGGGAAGGTGAAGAGGGAGGGGCAGGACTCAAATACAGTCATCGGGATTACAACACGCTTTTAATTGAGAATTGATGCCATGGGCCAAATTTTAAAAATTAAAATTTAAAATTATTAAAAGAAATATGGAAAAAGTATTGCAAAAGAGCACTTATCTAGACTGAAACCAAAAGGGCAAGTGTTTGAGTACCACATGGGGTCTGTCTGCGCACGTGCCTGGACTGGCCTCATCTTGTTTTAGACTGCAATCAGCACAGCAAAACTCACAATAACGTGCATTACAGAAGCAAGAGTCACTTTGAGATTTAAGCTTTAGTGTATTAAAAAAACTGAAAACTGTAACAGTTTTATATTAAAACAGCCAAAAATAAATTGCACTCAGCATCACTCTGCAAATCTTGGTGTAATCATGTATTTTTTATGTCAAGTGAACATAGTTGTCAAATTAACATTAAACAACTAAGTAAATAATATCACACTATTTTATAAGTTTAAACAGCTACTGGAATTTATACATAGTTAACCTTTTATATTCCATCCATTGAGCTTAACAAAATATGCCATTTTTAACAATAAATATGTAAGTTGTCTTGGCATAAAAAAATATAACAAGAATTTAGATGTTGTTTTTACTCAAAGATTTAAAGTTACACAAGCACAGAGCCTAAAGTCAGACTCAACCTTTATATTTAATATTACTTTGACTATTTTTTTTTATTATAAATTATAGAATTATAGAATATAGTAAGTAAAATTGTGGCAGTTTTACGTTAAGACAACAAAACAAAAATAAATAAATAGATAAATAAATGAGTTCAGCATAACCCTGCAACTCTTGCTGTAATTATGTATTTTCTCATGTCAAGTGAATGCAATTTTTTCATTTTATTGAACATGAAAGTGACTACTTGTAATACGAACATAAAGCACTAAGTGCACATTTTTACAACCTTTTGTTTTGTGTTTTAATGAACTAAAAAAAAATATATGCTAAGTGCACAATGAATGTGTTATTAATTGGCTTTGAACTAATTAGGCTAAATTAGCTTTTTATTTTACTTAAATGAACTAAAAACTTTTCAAGTTTTTACCGCATTTTAACAATCTGGGGCAAAAGCCTTGTAGGCTTAAAGTTTCGTGTCATAGATTGTTTGGGGTTTACAATGTACATACGATTCTTGTGTGGGGCAGCTTTAATGCAATCTTGACTTTCTATCCTCTCAGTCACTCAATAAACTGTCACCAATTACTTGTAAGTTTCAGTGTTTTATTGCTGGTAATGCACAATGTCATATCAGAGGCAGCAGAGGCAGGGGTATGTTGATGAGTGTCTCTTCTGAAATGTAAAGTAGAGCCCAGACAACATCACTCACTCCATCTTCATGTTAACCAATGCAAATGACACCTATTGTTGTTGCTGCCTATTATCTCTCTTATTGATCTTTCTTACTACAGTCACACTTCTCAGGGAAGTTTGTCAGCTAAACGTTTTTTGTTGCAGTGTTTTTTTTTTTTTTTTGTTTGTTTTTTTTATTAATTCATTCACTCTTTCTTTGAGTGTTACCTGCATGGGCCTGATGAAAACTTGGAAGACCGGTGACATTGAGGCTTCAAAGCCAAGCCTCAGCATCAAAGCCAGTTTGAACATATTGAAATATTTATCGTTTTTATTCTCACAGCAGATGGATCTGCTGGTTCTTGATGCCATGGGGAGGGGAGTGTAAGGGGGAGCAGTGAGACGAGAGGTCATTGTGTGTGTGTGTGTGTGGGGGGGGGGGGGGCACATCGTAACTACCTAAAAACAGCACAGAAAAGAAATGTTCAGAGCAAATCTAACCATGACAACGTAAAACTGCTCCACAGTAAGACTGAGCAAAAAGGGGAGCGAGTGAGAGTCAATGGAAATGAATTAGGCCAAAATAAGAGAGAGAGAGAGAGAGAGACACTGCCTCTAGCAGGAGAGACTGGAGCCCTTATGCAGAGCACAGGCAGGTTGACTCGGCAGGAAAAGTGACTTTGAAGGCGGCGGCAGGTCCCTGCTGGTGAGGCGAGGCGGTGTTTAGAAAGAGGGGGATTTTTGAGAGGAATCAAAGCAGCCTGAGACTTGACAGGGCAACGACATTAGGCATTCTCCTCCCTTCATCCCCTACGGTGCTTGTCCTTTGCAAGGTGGAACCACACTTGCAAAGTCAGTGAAGAAACAAAAAGGGCCGGCTCTTTCTCCTCTCCTCCTTTTCACCACACACACACACACACACACCCACACACACACACACACACACACACACACACACACACACACGGTACCTCTTTCAGCCTGAACTCAAATACTCTCTCTTCACTTTTTATTTTCTTTCTTTTAGACACATCTTGTGGCCTTCATCCATGGATACGCAGTTGTCATGGAGAGTGAATAATAGTGACATACTACTACTACTACTACTAATAATAATAATAATAATTAAAGCTGCAAGCAGCGATGAACGGGCTCTCGCACCTTCACGCAACTCGAGGGAGCTGGCAGGACGACGGCCGACACGGCCGTTCATTCCTGTCGAAGGCAGACACCGCACACAGGAGTTACACATCATATCCCTCAAATCACATGAAGACATGTAATTTTGCCAGTAGGTGGCGCTGTACTAATAACCAAGTATTGGTGTATAGATGTGTTCAGGGCAGGATTTTCATCAATCCTGTGAAATTTGGGAAAGTTTGGAACATGTATGGTGAAGTTGTGAACCAGTTACAAGCAAATTCAAAATGGCAAACTTCCTGTTGGGTTTGGCACATGGCTGCAAGAGGCTTTTTTGTACGTCTTTCAGTGTTGCATGTGTCTACCAAGTTTCATACATGTAGGTCAAACCGGCTTCGGGGGCTGCTTCGCTGAAAATTTGTAGAGGGCGTTGTTGAGCAATGTTGGCAAATGAAAGCACAAAAATCTCATCAGACAACACATATCAGGTCCTATCATATGTGTGCCAAGTTTCATGCCTTTACAAGCATCCCTTACCCCTCAAAAACAATTTCGTGTTTGATGGTGAATAAGGCATTGCCACAGTGACAGCGTTTGACGAAACCTCAAAAGCTTCTGATGTGATCATTATCAAGGTCTTGGGACTATGTCTCAGCAAAATTGAGGTGGTTGCGGTTAACTTGGTAGAAGAGAGACATGAAAGCATGAAAGCAATATCTTTCTGCCACCAGTCGGTGGCGGTATGATGCTGACTAAAAATGTTTCTGTAGATGTTTTCAGGGCTGGACTTTTATCATATGTGTGAAGTTTTGGAAAGATATGTCCACGTAGAGTCAAGTTACACAAGTTTTGTTATCATGGCGAAACATCAAAGTTTGCCGCCACGTCATGGCCACGCCCTTTGACGAAAACTTACAGTGTTCACATTAAAACATCTTCCACATGTGATGGATAGACTGACCAAGATTGAGGTGGATCTGGCCAAGTTGTGGGAGGTATACTTCAAAATATAAAACATGTCACTTTCTGTTACCAGTAGGGGGCGCTACATTTTTCACAAATTATTGACATGGAGATCTCTTCAGCACATAAGTGTCATCAATCCATGGAAGTTTGGGGAATATTGGACCATGTCTGCTGGAGTTATACACTACTTCCTGTTTTGTGGCCAGACCTCAAAGTTTGAGGCCCTGCCACGGTCACATGGTGTGACAAGTCCAGCTGTTGATAGCTTTTCTTCCTCAATGTCTGGAGGTGGGACAGACCAAATTTGAGGTCGATGGGATAAAATCTGTAGTAGTAGTTACAAGTTCGTGTTTTATGGCGTAGAAGGCGGAGCCACGGTGACAGCGTTTTACGAAACCTCAAGGCTGTGATAACTTTTCGTCTTCAAGATCTTGGGGTGGGACAGACCAAGTTTGAAGAGGATTGGATAAAAACTCTAGGACAAGTCCGTTCATTTACGTCTACTGGAAATTGCCAAAAATGCACAAAAGTGGCACAAGTAAATTCAAAATGGAGGACTTCCTGTTGGGTTTGGCCTATGCGTTAAGGAGGCTTTTTTGCGCCTCTAGGGATGATACATGTGCATACAGATTTTTGTGCATGTCAGCAAAACTTGCTATGGGGGATGCTGCACTTTAAGGGGCGTGGCCAAGCCATACGGCCACTCTCATTGATGAAACTCATACCATATGTTCAGGCCTGGACTGTTAACAAACGTATTAAGTTTCAGTCAGATTGGACCAAGTACACTAAAGTTAATGTGAATTTCTGATTTTTGGCGAAACCTCAACCTTCACCGCCACCTGACGGCCAAACCGTTTATCTATGGAAAAATTTTTTAATAACTTTTGATCACAACTTTGTCTAGATCACACACACAGTGATTTTCAAGTTGTTCTGATTAATCCTGTAGGAGGAGTTTGTTAAAATACAACACGTGCAAAATGCCAAAAATCACCATGAAATTCAAAGTAGCCAACTTCCTGTTGGGTGTGGCCAATGGGTCCAAGAGACTTTTTTGTGTGTCTGGGTGTCATACATGATGTCATACATGATGGCCACGCCCATCAACGAAACTCATACCACATGTTCAGGCCTGGACTGTTAACACACATATGAAGTTTCAGGCAGATATGACCAATGACCCTGAAGTTAAGGCCACTTTTATGCGTTTTGGCGAAACATCGACTTTGCCGCGCTCTGGGCGCAACGCCGTTTGACGATACATCACAATCTTCATAATGTAGTATTACCACGGTCATGAGGCCTCTCTGACCAAATTTGAGTTGGATATGCTGAACGTGCTCAGAGCTGCACCTCAAAGTGTAAAACATCACTTTTCCTGTCGCCAGCAGGGGGCACTTTGAGAATGGGGGAATTTTTTGATGTTGGCGTGTTGAAGGCAGGACTACAATCATACCCAGCAAGTTTTGTGCCGATGGGACCTATCATGCCCAAGTAATAGCACTTTTGTTTTGTGTTTTTTGTTTTTTTTGCGAGCCGATCCGATGAACCGTGTAGGAGGAGATAGCTCTGAGAGAACACTTGCAAATCGCCAAAATCGGTAAAAAAATGAATATTCAAATCAAAATAGCCGGCTTCCTGTTGGTTTTAGAAAAAAGTCCAAGTGCGCATTTTCGTGCGTCTTGGGATGATACACGACCCCCCCCCGAATTTCGGGGAATTTGGTCAAACGGGCTGCCGGTGGGAGCCGAATGAAATTTTCTAGGGGGCGCCATTTTGCAACTGGCATCGTTGAGATTTTGCGTACACATAAATTTTCACCTAGACGAATATGCACGCCAAATTTGGTGAGTTTTTGAATATGTTAAAGCCCCCAAAAACGCGATTCATTACGCGGAAAAAAATAATAATCCTAAGTAAAACAATAGGGTCCTTGCACGGTACGTGCTCGGGCCCTAATAATAATAACTGTGTTATAATATATTATCAATCACTCAGTACTTGTTATAGATGCTTCACAGGGGAAGTTGTTGTTAATAAATGCATTGATACACAATTTAAAATGTCCTTATATCTGCAAACAAATACACATTCAAAAAACATTAGGCCTCATGCAGGAAGAAATTTACAAACCAATATCCTTTTATTTTTGTTCATATCCAGGATTTGTTAATATTTTATTTGTACCCACTGATTTCTGGGATTCACCAGTGTTTTCTTATTTTTGCTCTGCTCTTAGGTAAGAGAATTTTTTACAAGTGGTTGACAGCACTCTTACCATGATAAGAAAAAACATTTAATTTTTACAGTCCAGAAATTGTCCAATGAAATGAAACACAGGTTTTAAATTTCAGGGAAAAGCCTGCATGAAAATCATAGAATAAAATTTTGATTATAAAATGTTTTCAAGTGATTATAATTATGATTAATTGATCCTAATTAAGTTGAAAGCAATTTATCATTACTTTATCATTATGATTAATTAATTTTTAATTAATTATTGATTATTTTATTTGTGGGGTAAACAAATACGATTGTTCTATTAATCCTTATCAGGAATGTAAAAACAGTTTGATGATATTATGTATTTTTATATGCTGAACTGGTGGTTGGTTTGCAGTTGCTGTATTTTTGATTTTCCTGTAACACCAGTACTGCTGAAGTGGTTCTCACAGAATGAGAGTGTATGTGTGACTGTAGCTGACGATGCAGTGGGCAACAGCATTTTTTTTTCTTTTAAATTCCTATGTGTCCCTTTGTATCATTCTGTGTCCCCTGTCTAAATTCTAAGATTTTTGTGGGTTCATGAACGCAGCACAGGGAGGGTTCTCCATGAGTTATTTTTCTCTTCAGCAGCAGTTTGTCACTCACAGAATGGATAATTGCTGAGCTGATCAGATCAGATCAGATCAGATCAGATCAGAGAGGAGCAGGTGCTGCAAGTGAATGCAAACTGTTAGATCCAGCAGAATGAATGGTTTCAATTTCAATGGGCCTGATGCTCTGCTGCTCCGTCTCTGTCTTAAGTACACTCTTAGTCAATGGTCCAGCCCCAAAAATGGAAAATCTATTTGTGGTGGCAGGTTTTTTTAGTTGTGGTGGGTCACCACAAATAAATGAAAGCGTGGGAAACCCTGTGATGTTTATTTAACATGATCTTGATTTCACTCCTGCTAAAGTTCCTCTTCTTACCACCTTTCATTGGTGGTATGCTCCAACTCTTGGGCATGTCCCACAGTATTTGCACACAGCACACTTGCCATTACATAGTGTCTAAGGGGCATTACCTGTTGATCAACTATCGGCCAAGCGCTTTCAGTTTATGAACAAGTTGAACTGATCATTTAGCACACCTGGGTAAAAACAGATTCGAGGGAACATTAAGTTTGATGCTTTTGGAATTGACGTCTTATACTTTAGCTCTTCACAAAACATTAAGAGAAAATATAAGAGAAATTTAACAGACTGTTGCTGCATGAGGCCCAGTGTATTGACCATGAATTTGCTGCTTATAAATACTAAAGAAGCTTCACACATCACAAATTTTTGAAGGGTTGAAGATACTCTCACAAAGATATTCAGTACAGACAGAAGTTAGTCAGTGTGTGCGTGTGTGTGTGTGTGTGTGTGTGTGTGTGTGTGTGTGTGTGTGTGTGAAAGAGAACTAGAGAGATTCCCCATGTTAAAAATGCTAAATGAAAATGGGTAAATCAAAGCAACTCAACACAGGGATGTTGTTGCACACATATAAACATCAGCACAATGTTCAGTCAGTGTGTGATGAGCAGTATGGACCATAAAATAGACAGTGCAGGTGAAAGAACAAGAGGAGGGAAAGGTGGAGCTGAGCGGGAGCGCATTAAAACGAGGAAGGTGCAGCTAAATGCTGCAAAGTAACAGATTTGTTAACAAGCAAGGAACATGGTGAGTCTTTAAAAAATGTCATCAGCACATCATAATATCAAGAGCTGATCTACATTTTTAAGAACTAATAAATAGCATCCACACCTTATCAAGGAGGAAAGCAGGAGATGTTTATGCTCTGCTAAAAGTATTTTAGATGTTTCTTAAAGCAGTTTTTGTGTGTGGTGATAAAATGAAAAGAAATTTTTGGCAACACAGTCAACAAACAGAAAATTCACAGTTACAGTTACAGTAATCATGACCTTTATGAATGTGTAGAGACTGACATCAGATTTCTGACCTGAATTATTATCCCAGTCCAGCCATGGTTCATGGTAATAAAAGAACATGTCATCCAGTTCGCGGTGCAACAGTGTGGCTTACTATGTCACAGAGGAAGAAGTTACACCAGGCTTTGGATGCACGCATAGTACGTGATTGTGTTGGTTTGGATCTGCACATGGGATTTGACGACAGTAAGAACTTAAGAGCACCACAAACTTTTACTTTAAAACTGACGTTGGCCATGATCAGTTTAAAAAAAAAAAGATTTGTGATTATTAGCATAATAAGCAGCCCCCTCAGGATGTTACAATGTCGTAGTCGTGACAATTAATGCAAATTCAACCAATCCCTGTGAATTCTGTGCAACCTTGCAGTTTTTGTCCTATCACCTTTTCCGCAGATTTGATCAATCAGTATAGTTTCCCACCACGTCAAAGACCGTGCAAGGTACTTCCTTGATTTTCTGCATGAAAGCTGGGGTAAACTGCTTGCACCGTGTGGAAGACTATGGAACAGCATCCTTTGATGAACTTTTTATTTCAATGATCACTTCAAGTAATTTAATTTGGTTTTATTTTACTTTTCTATGTAGCTCCTTTTGTACATATTTAAAACCTCTGAACTGTTTTTCATCATCTATTTTTTTATTTTTTACTTTTGTCACACATTTTATAGCTATCTTTCTGAAGAGCACTATATAACTAAAGCTTATTATTATTATTACTTTTCTACTGCAAAACACACCTGGAGAAAGGATGAAACACGTGGGCAACAGACAAGTCAGATCTCCATAACAGAGGCTGTTGCACATGCTGAAAGAATCAAGGTGAGGTCGATAATATGCATGGTGAGTAGTAATGTTAGTATAAATCACAAAGTCATACTCACAAACTCATATATATATATATATATATATATATATATATTGTTGCAATGTCACCAGCTTAGGAAATCATGCATTTTAGAGCACAATGATCCCCCAAAAAGCATGCGAAATCCTGGAGGGACTGTTAGTACACTGTAAGGTATCTGCCAACACATTCTCACTGCAACCTCGTTACATTTTGATGTTTGGTCATGAACTTTCCACGTCGAGATATGATGGTAAATGGACTGCACCTGTATAGTGCTTTTCAAGTTTCATTTCCCCCTGATGCTGCCACGCAGTGCTACACAATAATGGCAACTGGCTGCGTATCATGCTGACATGAATGGATGGCTTTTTTAGTCCATGTCTAGCGCCGGAAGTCACTGATCAAGCGACGATATTCAGCGACTTTGGAATGAGACTGGGTTGTTTCTGCACACATAAACTAGTGCAAAGATTTAAGGAAACTCATAGCAGAGTCTTCACCTGTTCAGGTTTTTGCTTACAGTATAAAGGAACAGCTCAACGTGGATCATCACTCACTTACCCATTATTAATTCAAAAAGGCAATTAATGATTCATGAAGAGCATCTATAGCTACATTTTGATTTGACTGTATCATACATTCTTTTGAATCCATCTAATATAAAGAGACATATCCAAGAATCAAATATATCAAAAGAAAAACACAATGACAAGGCATGGTGAGAGACAAAACTTGACATCTTTAAATAAAATGAATTACTCCAACCCTGTATAGCCTGGCTTGGAATGGCCCTGCTGTCAGAGGGGACAGATTATTTCTTCCACATGGCTAAACCAAACTGAGTTTGACCCCACGCTGGGCCTGATTGCATTAGAGCGCAACTCCAACATATGATTACTGTGCTCCGGTTAGGTTATTAGGGAATAATAGTAAATCTAATTGGAAGGCAATTAGCATAGAATTTCTCGCTGTGCAGCTCTATGCGTGTGTGAGGGTGTGTGTGTCCAGTGCTGATTAAAGTGGAAGGTATGTCCTCCTAAAAATATATGACAGTGAGAATAACACTGCAGATTCTTGTTAGGGAGGCAGGAAGCAGACAGGCATCACAGACACACAATAAAGAGACATAAGATATAATCTGATTTTTGCATTATGAGACAGGTTCCTTCACTGAGATTTCTTACTCTCTTCCGTTTGGGCTCACCACAATCACAGTGGCTTTTACCTTTTCCTCTGTCTTCTGCCTGCAGCTGGGTATCATTAGAAATCTTTCCATATGATACCATATGATCATATGATTCCATATGATCGCAACTGTACATCTCTGATGAAAATGATGCTGCAGCCATGAATCCATTCCTACCTGTCTTTTGGTAATAAATAAATGGATGAGCAATAATGTCTTAAAGTTAAATGAAGACGAAACTGAAATCCTGCTTGTCTGCCTCAAAACAAAAAGATAAGTGCTGCTTAACAATGTGGGGAATTTAACTCCCTGGATTACATCTGAAGTTACAAGTCTTGGTGTGATCCTTGATTCAGATCTAAGATTCAAGTCCCACATTAACAAGGTAATATACATAATATAATATATATATAAACACAGCTAAGGTATGACCATTTCTAAGTGAAAAGGATGCAGAAAAATTGATTCATGCCTTTATTTCAAGCCAACTTGACTACTGTAATTCACTTTTTACTAGCCTTCCAAAAAACACCACTGAGAGACTTCAGCTGATTCAAAACTCTGCAGCTCAGATATTAGCCAGAACTGAGAGGAGAGAGCACACCAGGCCAGTCTTAGCTGCTCTGCACCAGCTACCTGGTACATTTACAATTGATTTTAAGCTTCCCCTCCTTGTATCCAAAGCCCCAAATGGACTGGCACCAACTTACATTGCTAACTCCCTTGTTAACTGTTACCGTTAGAAATCAGGGAAGCTAGCTTGCTAAATATTGTTAAAAGAAAGCTAAAAATGTATTTGTTCACTTTAACCATTGACTAGCTCTGACTTTTCTTAAACAGGTCTGAAACTCTTTCTTTTAACACCTCACCTTGCCTAAAACTCCTTGAAAATGTTGTATCTCACTTGATTTTATGATTTATGGGTTTATAATTCTATGATTTTATCATTTTTAATTATTTTTATTACGACTTATCTCATCTTATGATTTCTTTATTATCCTAGCATTTATGATTTTGCTATGATCAGTGGGTGGTGGATTTGACAGAGAAAGACTGTTGTGAGTTCTATTTGATCTACAGCATCACAGCTGGGTGCTAGATTGTGGAGCAACTGTGGGCTGTACTTAGCACAGACAATACTTGCAGTGAGGTTAACTCTTGAGAAGACATTCTCAGGTAATCTGAAAGACGCTTATTTTGGTTAATCAATATCTATCTGTGAGTCTGTACCTGTTGGGAATTATAGGCTGTGATTGTGAATGACGTCAGAGGCCTAAAAGGTGACACAAGAAGAAATACCATGAGATTTGGATTAATAGGATCTCAAGTCACCACCACTTTTAAATGAAGATTGATAAACCACTTACTTCTTGTTTTAAACTGTTTTTAAATGTTCTTTTATATGGAATTGCCTTGTTTGTCTGTTTTATATTCCTTATGTCTATATTCATGTGAAGCTCTCAGTGCTTATAATGCCCTTATTCTAAAGCACTTTGTGCTGGATTTCTTGTATCATAGGTGCTAAATGAATAAAGTTTATCATTATTAATATTATTATTTTTGCTCCCTCACTTTGAGAAATTTGAACATTTCTACAAAATCAAAGAAGCCAAAGTTCTGTGATATTGACTTAAATATTGTTGAAACACAAGAAATTAGATTTTGCCATGTTGTTACCGCCTTTATCTTCTGCCATGCATTTATTGTGATTCAACTTCCAGGTCAAAGCCCGGGTTGGAAAATGTGGGGCATACATAGAGTGCCTAGGCCAGATGGGCCTAAGTGATTGTATCAATGCAGGTGTAATTCAACTCCCAGTAACAATATCTGAGTGTGTTAGTCAGATTTGGTATGATTTCAGTTGCACAAGCACGTTTACATGTATTTTAAAACTCCAGTTTTAGTCAGTCCAACACAATACATGGATTTTCTCTAATGTCATGTAAACGTAATGAGTAATAATAATCACAACAGCCTGTTGGCAGCACCAAATGAGAGTAGAGTTAATTTGAGGATGAGCAGCCTAATGCTATTGAGGATTCCAGTGGAGAAAGGGTGAGAGGAGGCTGCTGCCGAGGACCTCCCAGCAGGTAAATAATAATAATATACTTGATTTATATAGCGCTTTTCAGGATACTCAAAGATGCTTTACAAAGAACAACAACAGCAAAAAAAAGATAAGGTGACACATGTGACAAGCTTCACTTGATATTGTCCTGTTAGCTTTGAGTTCAGACGCAGATAAATGTATTTCTAAGTTAATATGTTGTGTTGGAATCAAGCCAGTGTACCTGCATTGTAAAACTTTTGTTGATGAGATACTGCTGATTTTATTTTGCAGTTATTGTACTGTAGGCTGCAAGTCATGTAAATCCTGTTTAGATGCAGGTAAATGTGTGGTGGGGGAGACAGACAGCATGTTGAGAAAAAAGGCTGACAGATGCTGAGATTTCAGATGATAAACATATGATTACTGACTACACTAAAAATGACTACCCAAAGGAAATTTGCAAAATAACTTTAATCCTTAATTCTTATTCTTTGCAGATAGAAGTTAAGATATTTTACTTTTATCTGTCATTTACATATTTGAGCAGTCTTTTAAGAGACATTGTCTGGCCTTGACTGGACTTTCAGTACTACTTCAGTTTTTAATACTCAAACAACTTGATCAGATAAGTACCAAATTCTTCTCTCTCTCCTTTTCTCGCCTCCTCCAAGGCATAATGGAGGGCCTGACATGGCAGTATTTCATCCAGAGCTAGTTGACATCAGGGTTCTACGCAGAGGAGCAGCCCGGGACAGAGGCCCCGTCAGTGGGCCGTGAGGCAGCGAGAGCTCCCCGGAGGACAGTGGAGGGATGGAGCCTTTAATGTTCAGCAAATCTCTTAAAGGAACATCCATCATTGATGCCCCAGCTGCCCAGCCAAGACGCCATGGCAGACGTCAGGTACTCATCACTCCATTCATTTTTTCTCCTCACTTGTTTTACCTCACCTTTTTCAGATAAATTCTCTCTTCTCTTTCTTTCTCCATAAGATGCACATCCACACGCACAAAAAGTATGAGAAGCTGCCCACACACACACACACACACACACACACACACACACACACACACACCTACACACAGACACACACACACACACACACACGCACACACACCCCACACACACACACACACACACACACGCACGCACGCACACACACACACACACACACACACACACACACACACACACACACACTCTGTGTTTTTTTCAGGCAAACAGGATGAATTGCTGCAGAGGACAAAGAGAGAAGGGTGAAATAGAGGAAATTTGCTTGAATCTTTATGCATTCAGAAACAAAATAAGTCCCCGGTCCTCAGGACGCAGTCCAGTGGCTTTTTATTTTTTGACGTCACAGAAATGCAATTCTCAATCCACCCTGTTCTGCTTTAGCGGTCCCAGTGGTCGACCGCAATACATCTCTTACCCATACATTCACTCACACACAAACACACACACACACACCTACACACACACACACACACACACACACACACACACACACACACACACACACACACACACAAGGCAAGAGGCAGTAATATATCTCTGGGAGAATTTAAGTGCACCCTCACCAACATTTGCATTTCTGTGGAACGAGTGCATCTGATTTATAGAAGCAGAGGCCTGAAGCATCTTGGGAAATGAGGCGGGTGGATGGAAACTACGTTTCCCAGAGGCAGGATGTTTTGGCCATGTCAGCAGCAGGCATTTCAGAGATGCTGTTTTGCAGAGCTAGTGAATTTCCGAAACAAGAGAGAGAAAGAGGGAAGGAGGAGAGAAGGAGAAATGAATAAGCAGCAAAACAACTTTTTGTGTGAGCATGAATTTTCCAGAGGAGCCAATTTCTTTATTAAAGTGTGGCCTGAGCAGAGAGAAGTTGGGACCGGTTTCCTCAAGCAGAATGATTTGTTCTTTAGAGCATCAAAGCTCGCTTCCCAAACGAACAAATAAAGTTGTTTTGTGTAGAATCTACAAAGGAGAGAGCAGGAGAGCAAAAGGAGCATAGGGAAAGAGGCATTGAGCTTAAGCAATATTGAAATGGAATAAAACTGGAAAGAGAGAGCAGGAAATAATGAGAAAAGAGAGGCCCAGGAGGAACCCAGAGGGAGATAATACAGAATGGTGAACAGACACAGAAACAACAAACCTTTTTTGTCATGCTATCATTACCGCTCCTCCATTCCTGTTCTCCACTCAGTGAATAAGAGAGGGGGAAATGTGGGGAAGCAAACTGACTCTGCAGAGAGGAAATTACAGATCGGATGGATTTAACGGAGTAGGAGGACTGAGTGGGAACAAGGGGTGAGATAGAAAAGTGAAAATATTAAAGGCAGACAGCCAAATTAGTGGACATAAGCGGACAGAGGCATGAGGGGAAAAGAAGTGACAAGACGAAGGGCAAGAATTTCTGTTGAGTTGCTCTCTGTATTATCTATCAAGTGTGACTTGTAAATTTCCTGTGCTTTGCGAGCTGATTTATCCGCAGTCAGATTGGCAATTCTGCCTCCCCTGGGACTGAAATCCCCGCCATCCCTCCCACCACACCTTCTTCTGACTGCTGCAACAGTCCACCTCACACACACACACACAGCCCAGATTGCCTCATCTGGAAACTTCAATTCACACACACCAAAGTATCAAATTCTCATTTACCTTCATTGTTTTAGCCTTTCCAGTGATACTTGCGAACTTGTTATAGACCCATTTAGGGCCGATGTCACAATGATGTCAGATTGTTAGTTGGAGGCAAAACACAACTCACCACCACAGGGCTGTAGGCTACATAGGAGTCTTAAAATGTTGTCTTGTTGTATTATTGGGAGCCAGAATGGAAGGAGCTGTGGCTCAAATGTAATTTCTATTGCACAATAGCCATCACTGCCCATCAACAAAAACAAAGACAACTATGGTTAAATGGGATAGGACAAAAGGAAGGAGGGGGCAGACAGAGGGGATCATCAAAAATGCTCACATGTGCACAACCTTCATATCAGGTTAGGGAAATAGTATTTACTGTTGCAGGGATGAATAATGTTATGTGTATTAAGAGTTATCATGTCCTCATAATCAGAAATTAGGGAGGTATTACAAGGACTATTGGATTTGTCTATAACACCAACTTTTTAGCGCATTATTTAACGTTAGCTCTGATAGCTAAACAAACCAGAAGACACTGTTTAAGTATCATCCTTCTTTGTAAGATTGGCATAGTAATCAACCACAAAGCTGACCACCCCACCTTTGGCAATCTTCTCAAATCATCTATCCACCAAGTGAAAGCAAACAGGTTGACCACTCTGGTCCCGTTGGTCAGTGTTTACTTACTCAAATAACACCTGTGGTTCCACAGAGTGAGTGACCTGACATGGTGCATTCATAAATTCAGTCTTACGCTCCACACTATAATGAGAGCCCTGCTGGTCAAAGAAACGGAGCGTTACATTTCTACATGATTAGCAAACAGTTGAGTTAATGACAAATTGAGCCAACAGATGAACACAGGTGAAATGGGCCATATGCCGAGGGCCCTTGGTCTTCAGGATTTTTGCCAGGGATTATGTGTGTAAGGATTACAGTTTTTTGTATAAATACAAAAGGACAGAAAAGAGGACAATTTTTCCTCTGTTATCTCGCTGATTTTTTTTCTCCCTGTTAAAGGTTTTTTTTTTGTTTGTTTTTTTTTTTCTTGGGGAGTGTTTCCTTATCCGCTGTGAGGGTCCTAAGGACAGAGGGATGTTGTATGCTGTAAAGCCCTCTGAGGCAAATTGTGATTTCTGATATTGGGCTTTATAAATGAAATTGATTGACTGATTTAAAGTGAAGTCTTGCCAATAAACGGATACATTTCATCTATCATTTAACCTGATAGACAGAGAATGCCTTCAACAGTTAAGAAAGAAAGTAAGATTTTTCTGGAATCAAACTGACTTGAAGAAATAAACTAAGTTAAATTGCTAATACTCTGATGTTCGTTACATGATGTAAATAATTAAATTTTTAGTGGTGGAATAATTTAATTTAGATGACTTGGTTTCACATAGGAAATGAACAGCAGTCTGTTGAGTCAAATTCAAGTGTTTGTTTGACCCATCCATTCACCCCGACCTCTTCCCTACTCAGACTTTGTCAATCTTTACACGTCACCTGATTTCCTTCTTTTATTGTGATTACATTTTTATTTTGTTTCCTTGTAAAGTATTAATAATAAATCATATGTACATAGCTACAGCTCATCCATATGTGTCCATATATTTTACAAATTTTTGCATTTATTGCAACTCCAAAAGAGCTGTATATCAAAAGGAGAAAAAACAACAACAAACCAAACAACAAAACAAACAAACAAACAAACAAACAAACAAACAAAAAACATGCAGAAAAAGAGCCAAAGAATAATGCCCAATGTGACTCATATATACAGTTTTTTCCTGACCTTCTCCATTGCCTTAGCCAGAGCTTCAATAACAGGCACATGGGTGTGGAGCAAACCTGAAGTTGATAGTGTTTCTTGGGAGTACAGTCTATGAATACATTTTTAATTAATCATTTGGTGGTTAAAATTTCTTGATAAGATTTTGATGTTTCCCCATACTTTCTTCCAATTAATAACTCTTGCCTGACTTCCTCTTTCTTTCATTCTTCCAACAGACGCTAGAAATTGCCGCCTAACAATAAACGTAAATATGCGTCATAATAAAATGCTTGTCCAAACAACCTGGGGGGTCAGTTTTGGGGGAGGACAGTCTCTTCCATGTGAGAAACAGAAATAAAAGGTTTAGTGTGTAGGATTTAGGAGGTGTTCACTTACTTTATGATTGTAAAGCCAAACCCTGTTCTTTTTTTTAAACCACCCGTGTGTGTGTGTTGGCTAAACACAGTCATATGTGTTTGTTGTGGAAGGAAAAAATGGCCATTTTCATGTCAGCCACTGTAGTTCTTATTTCACTTTGTTGCAATCTGCAACCTCACCACTACATGCCATCAGATTTAGCAGCATCTAACTGTGAGGTCCATTCAGCGACTAGACCTTTAAATATAAATTAGTTACGTTTTTTCTACGGTACAGAGGTCTCATTACCAGCCAATGACATTTCAGCCCACATCCACAGACTATTTATAATAATGGACCGTGATGCCACCCATTGGTCTGTGGTCCTGCTGTTTTGAAACCTTGAGTTCGGCAATTTGGCCGTCGCCATCTTGTTTTTATGAAGCCACAAGTGACCAAAATTGGACAAGAGGTTGGAGTTGTGGAGGAGAGAGGGGTGGATCTGACGCTTGGCAGATAGTCTGTCACTCAAGCAGCACTGCCCTTAAATATGCGTACCTCTGGGCCATAATCCAATGTAAACAGGTGAGTTATAAAAAAATTCACCCCCATACAGTTATCTTGAATGTTGAAATTAGCTATAGAAACCAAAATGTTTTTCTCAGCCTTGGAGGTTGTCAATTCAAAGCATTTCTTACAATAATTAAGGTTACCATCACAAATTCATTATGTGCCTAAAGACCACCTCAACAACTGTGTACAGTATCCGAAAGCGTATCGGTAAAAGCTGTATCTAGCCCTTTCTCCATCTCAGCTCATGTCTTAGTGCAAGATCAATGATCATCAAGACAAGGATGGGCGTGATGGATCCATGTTGAGCAATCTCCAAAACCTCTTGCCATTTTAACATTTAATCAAGTTGATGTCAGATCGGTCAGTCTTACTATCTGCAGGACCACACAGCCCGAACAAAGTCAAACTCTGCAGCTAAACCTCATGAAAGAAACATAGAGGCCTGTCAGGCCCCATGGCTTTTGTGTTTGGTCCTCATCTACGAATCAACTCACACTCAGAGCCAAAGAGGGGCCCTCCCGCGTTGACGTCAACTCACCTGAGTGACCCGAATCTGACCCCTGTCAATAAACTTCTCCGTCTATTTTTCTCTTCTCCTCTTCCTCCTCTTTCCATAGCAAGCAGCAGAGTCAACACTGGGTCCATATAAAGATCATATATTTTACATGACACAGTGCAGCCTAGAATCTACGCCCACAACACAAAGGCTTCCATATAACAATAGAACACCTTTCATCCTTTCATTTGGTTTGAACCAGAGTACATGCTGTTTTCACTGAAATCCACTCGGGGCACAGAAAGGTTTTGGATAAAAACCATACCACATGCTAATAAAGAGGAACCTGGAGGAATGTGAGGGTGAAAGGAAGGATGTTAAAGAGGGATTATGACATGAGATTAAGTGATGACTATATGAATGGATTCATAGACCAATTCCTCGAATACCTGCGCTTGGTTAGTGACTCTCTGCATCAGACACTGTCAAAAAAAGCCATTCTTGTAGTCTGCTTGATATGGGTCGCCATTATTGTTTAACCACGCCAGGCTGCATGAGTGGGACAACAACAAAAGTTAAGGCAACGTAAGTCGGACAGGAGAGGTGGTAGATGGGTCCAAGAAGCATCGACTTTCACCTGGTGGCTGGTTTTCACTTCCCATAAGATTGTAAAGCCAAACCATGTTCTTTTTTCTTAAACCCAACCACTTGCATGTGTTGGCTAAACATAACCATCTGCATTTGTTGTTGAAGGAAAAAAACCATCAAATCACTGTGTTGTAACCAGTGGTGGACAGTAACGAAGTAAATGTACTGTACTGTACTGTACTGTACTGTACTGTACTTAAGTACATTTTTTTGAGTATCTGTACTTTACTTGAGTATTATTTTTGTGGGATACCTTTACTTTTACTCCACTATATTTGAAGGACAAATATTGTACTTTTACTCCACTACATTTCTATTGATGCTCTTGTTGCTCGCTACATCTTGCTCTTACGTCAGCTGATGAATTTTCTTTTCTCTTTTTGGCTAAATTCTGATACCAAAGAAAACAAACTGTTTGTGCTGATTCGCATATGGTTTGTCCTAGCCGTATTGTCATACTTGTACTACGTCATGCTTAAAATGAAACTTAACTTTGGCGGTTCACATCCACATCATGCGATAGCGGTGTCGATGGCTTCAGCAGCGATGGAGGAAGAAACCGATGGAGAAACTCCGCCCGGCTCCGAGCATCCGTGGCTGTATCTCAAGCCCATGTTCGAGGTTTTTGATATGAAGAATGATTCATATCAGTTCAAGTGTTTGCTGTGTTTGCAATGATGCAGGATATAAGTAAAATAAATCCATAAATGTCAATATAAGTTATTGTAGGGCCTATTTTACTGAAGATATTCACTTTTTTTATTTTTTTTTTTTATCTTTTTTATGTAGAGAAAGCATGGATGTCAGATGCAAAAATATGCTGAACTGACTGCAGTTGCCTGCAAGAGAAAGAGTGAGGCTGGGACAACTTCCTCAAACCTCAAACAGCAAAAGCTTGAGGAAACAAAGCAAATATCCCAGAAAACTGTTGACAATGCAATCCTGCACTTAATAGTTCAAGGGCTCCAGCCTTTTGCACTTGTTGAACAGCTGTCATTTCAAAGCTTTGTTCAAAATCTACAGCCTGTCATGTCTCGGACTACTGTGCAGCGCAAAATTGATAATGGTACAGTAGTGATGAAGAAGCAGCTGAAAGAGGCATTGAAGAAGACTGCATATATAGTGACAACCACTGATCGTTGGACTGCGAGGAGGAGTTTTATTTGGAGTTACAGCACACTGGCTGGATCCTGGCACTTTTGAGAGGCATTCTGTTGGTCTTGCATGTAAGCAGTTAAAGGGTGCTCATACATTCGAAGTCTTGGCTTCTTATTACAAGCAAAAAAATCTTGCTGCACTGGCAGATTTTTTCACTTGTTTCAAGTGAAAATTTGCTTAAAACAAGTGAAAATTGTCTAAAAACAAGTTACTTTTTAGGTGATGTGTCTTATTTTAAGTGTCATGAGATTTGTTTTGACTAGGAATGAGACATTTTGACTACAAATAAGACTTGGTAAGATTTTGAGTTTTTGCAGTGTTCATGATGTGTTCAAATGTAACTACAAGAAAAGGAAATTTGGGTTTTTGTGAGAAAAATACAGTTGGGGGTGAAATTTGTTTTCTTGGCAATATGAAGCAATTTCATTTGTTGATGAAAGCAGCTGAGTTTGTGTTCTGAGGCTTCTTGCCTTTATTTGTTTCTTTTTGAGCTATAAATTACGTCACAATGACAACAAAGCTACTTCCTTTTCCTGTATTTCCTGAGATTTTTTTTAAAGTTCTTTTACTTAAGTATTTTTTTTAAGCAAATACTTTAGTACTTTTACTCAAGAATATTTTGACTAAGCTGCTTTTACTTGCATTGGACTAATATTTGACAAAGAGTATCTGTACTTTTACTCAAGTAGTGACGTTGTGTAGTCTGTCCACCTCTGGTTGTAACAACGTTTATTTTGATATACGGAGGTGGAGGGGATGTTGGCTGGTGTGATGTTTGCAGAGCTGTAGACCACTGTTTGAGATCAACAAACAGCAAACAGGTTGTTTTTTAGCCACGTGTCAATGTGTTTCCAGCAGACACTAAACCTGCGTGTCTTTTAGGAGACTGTTGCTGTTTTTTAGAGGGTATAGTGCCACAAAATTTGGTTGTTTTCTACCGAGACATTGCTGCATTTCCAGTAGAGATTGTGCCCCAAAACTGGGTACTTTAAGCAACGCAACTATATCTAAATGATTTTTGTGCCCAAACCAAACCACACATTAACCACCGCATTTTTGAAACATAAAGTTTCAGCGATTGGTTTGCAGAATTATACGATGCCAATATTTATTCTGATGATTGGGTTGATCAGTTGTTGCACATATTTAATGGCATATTAAGTCTTATTCTCATTAAAGTCTCGTTTACCACAAAATTCTGTGTGTGTGTGTGTGTGTGTGTGTGTGTGTGTGTGTGTGTGTGTGTGCGTGTGTGTGTATTGAGGCCTCCCCCTTCAGCTGTGTTGTTTATGTGGTTCTTTATGTGATCATGTTAAACCTAGTGTACAGTACTCTGAGCCGACACAAACCACAGGTTGTGCACTTCCTGTTGTTCACCTCAGCACAGGCAGGCCGGCACTGTTTGGCACCGGCTCACAGGCGCAATATGTGGGCAGTCTGCCTGCATCAGGGACAGGTGTATATGTGTGTGTGTGTGTGTGTGTGTATGTGTGTGTGTGTGTGTGTGTGTGCGTGTGTGTGTGTGTGTGTGGAGAGAGAGAAGGACTGTGTGTGAAATTAGTTGTGTTTGTACATTATTGCAACAGTGCATGTGCTTTACAAAAGTGTGTACAAAAGTGTGTGTGTGTGTGTGTGTGTGTGTGTGTGTGTGTGTGTGTTTCAACCTGGCACTGTTCACAGTCCTGATGCCCACTGGCATCAGCGCAGCACCCCATTGCAGTTGTTGAAGAGAAAGGGAACAGCTGGCACTGCTGGGTGAGGGAGAGGGTGGAGGCAAGGAGAGCATGAGTATGTGTGTGTGTGTGTGTGTGTGTGTGTGTGTGTGTGTGTGTAACAGAAAGAGACAGAGAGAGCTAGACAGGTGATGGTTTTTATGTTTGAAATATTGAGCTTGTAGTCATCTTGCCAGAACAGAGTCAGAGTGCTAAAAAGCTTTGATTTGATGTATGAGTATGTATGTCTAATGTAACCTGAGAGAGAAAACTTCAGGTTCCTCTTAGTAAAACTAAATATGATGCTAAGAAGGGACAGTGTGTTAATATTACAGCGACTTACATAGGATTTCTAACATGAAGGATTTCATTTAAAATGCACACAGGATGTCATCACATACATTCATAACTTTCATGTCAGCGGTTACAAGTGAAAATCTTATATGCTTAGCACAGTACACTGTGCAACATGGATCTAATAGATTTGGTTTGTTTGATGTATGCAGACACAGATGTATGCACGTTTTGCCTCCATGGCAAGCTGCTATCCCTCTGTTTGTTTGGGCGTAGCATGCTGCATTCCTATTGGTTGGTACGTAGATGTAGGTGGCAACAGCAGTTACACAGAGAGATGCTCATCCCAAATTCCTTACATTGTCAGGATTTTATCCCAGGCTGTCTTTGATCGCAAGACCATGACAATGACTATCCTTGAACCTCTCTCACTGTGTGAGGGAGGACCACCATTTTAGAGCCACAACCAAAGATACCGCCACAATCCTTTCACGTTAGTCATTCTTCATCTGGGACAGCCCTAAATCACCTAGTCTATACTAGGCTTAAGAGTTTATCTTTTGTCCCTGTTAAAGATCTCAGAGACTCTTCAATTGCAGGCTTGACTGAGTTTTGTAGAATCTTGGAACTTATCATAGCAGCCTTGATTATACTGAGCATTCCTGGCATGCAAATCACAGTTCTAAAGCTGAGAACAAAACTATGACACAAACATGTAGTCTCATATTGTGTCTCTTGGTGTACTGTTACGCACCTACTAACTATGGGGAAAAGCTGCATGATAAGGGTATGGCAAAAAATGGATTTATGGCCATCAAAACAAAATTTCTAATTCTAAGATCACATTTCTAAGTTGCCTAAAAGCCATTTTACATAATTTATGCAAATTATGCTAACAACAAGTTGCATAACTGCACTATGGTAACAGGTCGTTTTCTGGAAATCACAAACATTGACATGGACTCTTAGATCAACTTTCTAAGTTAATCAGAAGCAAAATTATAGCCATTTCTATTTCTTGGTAATTAGATTATTAACTTATAGCAGCTAAGCTTAATCTCATCTGCAAAGTCTATAGATGACATTTTAATCTAAAGTCTCATAGTAAACAACGTTTCTTGGTCATATGGTAGGTTTCCAGTAGACTATGTTGTCACATCTCAAAACGGATTATCCTCAATTATGTCATCCAGCCGATAGGGACGTCACATCAGAAAATACAATATGTGTCATTCTAAAGAATACCATTGCAAAAAAACCTAGTTTGTTAGTTTTGCTTTTATTTGAAGGACTTATTGTCTTAAATTATTAGCCTAGTGTGCGCTGGGATTAGCTCCAAAACCCCCATTATCCTGTGATTGACCTCCTGACTAATTCAATTAAAAGAAACTAAAATTCACAGCTGCAGCTGCAGGTACACACATCTATAGTTCCTGACATAATGAAGAACAACCACAGGATATCTAAGTTGTGTATCCTTCTGTACATTACAAAACAAAATCTCTTCATCATGTTACAGGTAGGTGGGCTTTGGTGCAATATGCAAACACAATGACCACGCCCATGATGCTGAGAATCTGAAGAGTGAGAATATATATATATATATGTATATATATGTGTATATATATATATATATATATATATATATATATATATACAGTACAGGCCAAAAGTTTGGACACACCTTCTAATTCAATGCGTTTTCTTTATTTTCATGACTATTTACATTGTAGATTCTCACTGAAGGCATCAAAACTATGAATGAACACATGTGGAGTTATGTACTTAACAAAAAAAGGTGAAATAACTGAAAACATGTTTTATATTCTAGTTTCTTCAAAATAGCCACCCTTTCCTCTGATTACTGCTTTGCATACTCTTGGCATTCTCTCCATGAGCTTCAAGAGGTAGTCACCTGAAATGGTTTTCACTTCACAGGTGTGCCTTATCAGGGTTAATTAGTGGAATTTCTTGCTTTATCAATGGGGTTGGGACCATCAGTTGTGTTGTGCAGAAGTCAGGTTAATACACAGCTGACAGCCCTATTGGACAACTCTTAAAATTCATATTAGTTATTAGTTATTATTCATTATCAGCTAACTAAAGAAAAACGAGTGGCCATCATTACTTTAAGAAATGAAGGTCAGTCAGTCCGGAAAATTGCAAAAACTTTAAATGTGTCCCCAAGTGGAGTCGCAAAAACCATCAAGTGCTACAACGAAACTGGCACACATGAGAACCGACCAAGGAAAGGAAGACCAAGAGTCACCTCTGCTTCTGAGGATAAATTCATCCGAGTCACCAGCCTCAGAAATTGCAAGTTAACAGCAGCTCAGATCAGAGACCAGATGAATGCCACACAGAGTTCTAGCAGCAGACCCATCTCTAGAACAACTGTTAAGAGGAGACTGCACAAATCAGGCCTTCATGGTCAAATAGCTGCTAGGAAACCACTGCTAAGTAGAGGCAACAAGCAGAAGAGATTTGTTTGGGCCAAGAAACACAAGGAATGGACATTAGACCAGTGGAAATCTGTGCTTCGGTCTGATGAGTCCAAATTTGAGATCTTTGGTTCCAACCGCCGTGT
Source organism: Cephalopholis sonnerati (assembly GCA_019142605.1). Classification (NCBI taxonomy): domain Eukaryota; kingdom Metazoa; phylum Chordata; class Actinopteri; order Perciformes; family Serranidae; genus Cephalopholis; species Cephalopholis sonnerati. Next base: position 2,828,522 of record JAGQAX010000020.1, read on the forward strand.
CTTTGTGAGACGCAGAAAAGGTGAACGGATGGATTCCACATGCCTGGTTCCCACTGTGAAGCATGGAGGAGGAGGTGTGATGGTGTGGGGGTGTTTTGCTGGTGACACTGTTGGGGATTTATTCAAAATTGAAGGCATACTGAACCAGCATGGCTACCACAGCATCCTGCAGCGACATGCCATCCCATCCGGTTTGCGTTTAGTTGGACGATCATTTATTTTTCAACAGGACAATGACCCCAAACACACCTCCAGGCTGTGTAAGGGCTATTTGACCAAGAAGGAGAGTGATGGAGTGCTGCGGCAGATGACCTGGCCTCCACAGTCACCGGACCTGAACCCAATGGAGATGGTTTGGGGTGAGCTGGACCGCAGAGTGAAGGCAAAGGGGCCAACAAGTGCTAAACACCTCTGGGAACTCCTTCAAGACTGTTGGAAAACCATTTCAGGTGACTACCTCTTGAAGCTCATCGAGAGAATGCCAAGAGTGTGCAAAGCAGTAATCAGAGCAAAGAGTGGCTATTTTGAAGAAACTAGAATATAAAACATGTTTTCAGTTATTTAACCTTTTTTTGTTAAGTACATAACTCCACATGTGTTCATTCATAGTTTTGATGCCTTCAGTGAGAATCTACAACGTAAATAGTCATGAAAATAAAGAAAACGCATTGAATTAGAAGGTGTGTCCAAACTTTAGGCCTGTACTGTATATATATATATATATATATATATATATATATATATATATATATATAATCAACTGTTTTTTGGAAGGAAAAGTCAGAAGAGATCAGTTGCTGATCTCTTCCTCCTCTGTTTTCTCTTCCTTTCCTCTCTGTAATTGTTCACACATCAGGGGGCGGGTGAGGGGAGCAGAGGCGATAGCATCTCGTTATGTGCTGAGGAGTAAATGACTTACCGCCTGCCGAATATTAAAATTACACAGCGCTGTTTCCTGTATGGGCCTTATCTCTGCTTGGGACAACACACAGTTGTCATCGTCTGCAAAATGATCATGAGAATGAGAGCAGATAGCAGCTGTTTGATCCCCTGGTATGCAACTGTTACAGCGGCAAAATTACAGCTTGTGTGTGTTTGTGTGTGTGTGTGTGTGTGTGTGTGTGTGTGTGTGTGTGTGTGTGTGTTTGGTTTTCTGAAACATGTTAATAAGCCATGGTGACAATATATCCATCAGAATGTACAGGAAATAACCAAATACATAGTGTGCCCGTAACACTGCTGCTGTCGTTTATTAGTATTGTTTATTAGACCATGTTACTGGCATATTTAAAGGTCCAGTGTGTAGGATTTAGTGGCATCTAGTGGTGAGGTTGCAGAACTGAAACTTCTCTGTGTGCGAAGCATGTAGGAGAACTACAGTGGCTGATGCAAAAATGCACAAATGGCCCGCTCTAGATAGGGTGAGCATTTGGTTTGTCAGTTCTGGGTTACTGTAGAAACAACATAGCAGATTCTGTGGAAGAGGACCCATTCCCTATGCAGATACCGTAAAACTTTCATTAATAGCCCCGGCTGTTATTTGCTTAAATCACTAAACTCAACAGGCTAATATGTGGGACAGGTGACTATATGAGACAGGCCTTTAATTTCTTCTACACAAAACTGTTGCTCAGCAAAGATGTGAAATATGAAGAAGCTTTATTGTCACTGTAATAAATACAGTGAAATTTCGTATGGTGCTTTCTTGTAGCAGCTACAATGTCCTTGTCATAAAATAAACTGGGGGGGGGGGGGGTCATGGTTCCTGAAGCAGTCTCTTCACAGCCATGGGGAAGAAGCTGTGTTTCAGTCTGTTGGTGTGGGCTCTCATGACTCTGAGTCTGCCAGAGGGAAGGCTGGTGAATAGAGAGTGTCCTGGGTGGGCGGGGTCATCCCGAATCTTTGTGGCCCGTCAGAGGAGACGGCTGGAATAGATCTCCTCTAGGCGTGGAAGTGGGGAGCCGATGATCCACTCAGCCGTATTGATGACCCGCTGCAGTTGTTTCTTTTCAGATGCAGTGCAGCTGGCGTACCACACCGTACAGCCATAGGTGAGGACACTCTCTATTGTGCAGTGGTAGAAGTTTTTCAGCAGAGGTGGAGGGAGTTTGTTCCTCCTCAGTGTTCTCAGAAAGAAGAGATGCTGCTGGGCCTTTTTGATGATGTGGTAGGTGTTCACAGTCCAGCCCAGGTCCTCCGAGATGTGCAGGCCAAGAAACTTAAAGCTGGTGACCCGTTCCACTTCCTCCCCATTGATGCTCAGGCCTGAGTGCAGTGTGGTCCTCGACTTCTGGAAGTCAATAATGACTTCTTTTTTCTTCTTGGTGTTGAGGTTGAGGTGGTTGTCACTGCACCAGGCCGCCAGTGCTTGGACCTCCTCCCTGTATGGTGTCTCATAACCGTTGTTGATGGGCCCCACAACGGTTGTATCATTCGCAAATTTGATGAGGGTGTTGGAGCCGTGAGTAGCGACACAGTCATGAGTGTACAGTGTGTACAAGACTGGACTCAGCACACAGCCCTGAGGAACACCAGTATTGAGGACGATGGTGGAGGATGTGGAGGTACCCATTCTGACATGCTGGGGTCTGTTAGTCAGGAAGTCCTTGATCCACAGACAGAGGGAGGTTCCAAGTTGTAGTGTCTGCAGTTTGTTGATGAGTCTGCTGGGGCTGATGGAGTTAAATGCCGAGCTGAAGTCAACAAACAGCATCCTGATATATGTGTTGGGGCTTTCAATGTGGCTGAGAGCGGTGTGGAGGGCGATGGAGATGGCGTCGTCTGTGGATCTGTTGGACCTGTAGGCGAACTGATGTTGATCAAAGCCAGGTGGGATGTGGGCCTTGACATGCTGTAACACCAGTCTCTCCATTTCATGATCACTGGTGTCAGGGCCACAGGCCGATAATCATTCAACCCTGTGATGGCAGAGGATTTGGGCACAGGGATTATGGTGGCAGTTTTCAGGCAGGTGGGGACTGTGGCTTGCTGCAGTGAACGGTTGAAGATGTTAGTGAATACTGCAGCAAGCTGGTGAGCACATGATTTCAACACTCTCCCTGGTACTTCATCTGGTCCTGGTGCTTTCTTGGTGTCGATGCCATGCAGGACTCGCAGTACCTGATGTTGTTGGATGGTGGGGGGCTGGTCGCGCTCTGATAATGTCAGCTGTGTGTCCTCTGCCTGTCTGTTGTCCTCTTCAAAGCAGGAGAAAAAGGTGTTAAGCTGGTCTGGGAGAGAAGTGTCGGTGGAGGGGAGGGTGTTGTGGCATTGTTTGTAGTCAGTTATATTCTGTATGCCTTTCCACATGGAGCGGGGGTTGTTCTCCCTGAAGTTGGCCTCTATCTGCTCTCTGTACTTTGTTTTAGCAGCCTTGATGCCTCTGTTCAGGTCCGCTCTAGCCCTCCTGTAGGCTTCCCAGTCCCTTGACCTCAGTGCTGCATCCCTGGCCTGGAGTAGTACTCTGATACTGGCGTTAAACCAGGGTTTTTGGTTGGGAAATGTTTTCACCTGTTTCCTTGATGTTACATTATCCATGCAGAAACTGATGTATGATAGTACAGAGGAGGTGTGGAGTTCAATGTCTGGGTCTTCAAAGAGCTCCCATATGGTGTCCTCAAAACAGTCCTGCAAGGATAGAGTGGCCTCCTCAGTCCAGCACTGCACTGACTTGTACTGTGGCTTAGACCTGCAGATGAGGGGCTTGTAAGCTGGTGTCAGGAACAGGGAAAGATGGTCTGAGTGTCCGAGGTGGGGGGAGTGGCGGGCTCTGTAGGCTCCAGAGATGTTGGTGTAGACCTGGTCTAGTGTTCTGCCCTTCCTTGTTTGAATGTCAACATTCTTGTAAAATCTGGGGAGCACAGCCTTTAAGTTGGTGTGATTAAAGTCTCCAGCCACAGTGACGAAGCCCTCTGGGTGTTTGTTTTGTTGCCTGGTGATGCTATCATGCAGCCTGCTCATAGCTACGTTAGCATTAGCTCGCAGGTGGATATACACAGCAGTTACAAACACTTGGGTTATTTCCCTGGGCAAATAAAAAGGTCTGCACTTCAACATTAGAAACTCTAGGTCTGGACAGCAGTGTCTTTCAATGACGGCAGTGTCCGTGCACCAACTGTTGTTAATATAGACGCACACACCTCCTCCCCTCCTCTTACCAGAGTCCGATGTGCGATCCGCCCAGAAGATCGTATGTCCTGCTACCTCCACGGCTAGGTCCGGGATATTTTCATGCAGCCAGGTCTCTGTTATCACCATGATACAGCTGTCTATCCGGTTGTTAACATCCCGTAGTTTCATCTCGTCCATCTTGTTAACCAGGGAGCGGACGTTGGCTAGAAAGACGCTTGGAACCGCTGGTTTGTGTGGAGCGGCAGTTAGCCTAGCTCTGATGCTGGCTCGTTTGCCTCGTTTCCGTCGCCTCCTTTCTGTCCGCTCTCGCCGACGTATCCTCTCCGGGAACGAGTCGAACCCTTCCAGCCGGTCCAGTGTTGTTTTAGGCTTAAAAGTTCAGTTCGGGTATAGGTCATTCTCAGTGTGTAGCTGCTAACTGAAGAAGAGCACTGGGTCGCTGCCTCTACCATCTTAGTACGCCGCCATCTTAGTACAGTGTTATGTGAGTACAGTATAAGTATGATCAAATTGTTCATTTGAACCAGTATGAATACTACTTGTATCAAAATTAGGCTTTGAATAACGTAACAATTACAAATCATTTATTTGATCTAGCTCCGACAGACAGAGAGAGAGAGAGAGAGAGAGTTATGACGCTCGTTTTACTGTACTCAATGAGTGCATACCGACACAACACCACTTTATCCTATTAAAACAATATTCACAACTTGGATTAATTTTTATGAAAAACCACTTTGATTCTTTTGATGTAACCATGTGCGTTTGTTGTTGAAGGAGAAAAAAACAGTTGCAAGTTGCAGTGTTGTACCGTTTATTTTGAAGGAGACTGTATGCAAACTGTACATTCCCTATGAAAATGGAAATCTACTTTGAAAATACACAATACATAGGTAACTATGGCTCAGAAGGTTTATCGGAAGATAGGTGGTTTAATCCCCAGCTCCTCCAGTCCACATGTTGAAATATCCTTTAGCAAGACACTAAACCGCAAATCCCGATGGTTGTTAAAAAAAACTAGTAGCAGCACTAGTGTATGGATTTAATTTAATCTAATTTAATTGTAATTTTATTTTATATTATTTAAATATTATTTTATTTTGTTGTCATACACATTTACACACAGGCCTGAAATACCTACACACATGCACAAACAGGGCCTATACATGCATTAAATGGAGAGATGTCAGAGTAGGGGGCTGCTCCTGGACAGGCCCTCGGAGCAGTTGGGGGAGGTTGGTGCCTTGCTCAGGAGGTCAACTGGTACCTCTCCAGCTACCAGTCCATGCTACCGGCGACACTCCGGTTCCCAAGCCAAGTCCCTATGGACTGTGGGTGTGAATGAGTGAATGTGACTCGCGTGTAGTGTAAAAAGAGCTTTGAGTGGTTGGAAGACTAGAAAGGCGCTATACAACTGCAAGTCCATTTACCATTTACCATGTAACAGGCTAAAGTGTACGCGTCCCAGGGCATCAACAACCAATGCACCCAGGGTACCTTACACTTCATATGTCGACGTGGAAAATCCATGACCAAAAACTGATATGTGACGAGGTCAGAGTGAGAATGTGTCGGTGGTTAATATCCTAAAGTGTTGATCAAGGTCTCGTGACACAACACATCATGACTCAGGCTTCAGGTCTATGTTCTTTTAAACCAAGACCATCAGTTTGATCTTTTTTTAACCTTTACCAAGTGCTGTGAGTCCCATTCAATAGAAATACTTTAATAATGCTTTACTTACTACAAGCAGATTTTGTAGATAAAGATTGGATGCTGGGCAGAAAGCTAAATATTGCTGAACATTTTCTTAACATTTCGTAACTTGCCAGGTTACCATTTTTTTTAACAGTGTTTTATCATTATGATAATTCGAAGTGTACTCCAGTCTCGTTTTTTTCCCCACAAAACACATGTGCTCTCACCAATTAGCAGTTTATAATGTCATTTCTAGGAGACAGGGATGAATGTGCTCTCGCCCCAAATGAATGGTGTGTTACATTTAAAATTAACAAGAGGAAAACCAAGAATAAGTCATAAGTGCTGTAGCACAAAATATGACCAACAACCCTTGTTCACACCTGTTGAAATTGTTGTTGTTAATTCCAACCATAGGTACATATGTGGATTAAAAAATCCATTGAGATACTAATTTCTATTTCTTTCTTTCTTTTTTTTTTTCAGTGAATAGAATCTCCTTACAGAGTTTGGAGGCTTGGCTTGTGGCACTGGTAGTTTGATAACTTGCAATGTAACACCGTGTTATGGTCCAGTTGTAAATATAACAAATAAATACACTGAAAAACCTGAGAACCAGCTGTGAGATTTGTGCACACTCATGCCTGCAGACAAAGCCTAATGCAATTTGAAAGACACCCATCACCCCCTGAATCTTTCTGAGGTGGTTAAACATGCCTCTCCCAAAATGTATATTTTCATAAGATATTTCATTCTAAATGTAATTTGAATTTTAAATGCAACATCATAGTCTATTAGGCTTCTGTGTTGTTTTACATGTTGTCATCTGTAATGTGCTGTTCATTAAAAAAAATGTATTCTGCAAAGATGTGGCGAACAATGAGGTTGCAATGTGACTCTGTCAAACACAAAAAACAGCAGTAAACATGGTAAAATGTGTGTGTGTGTGTGTGTGTGTGCGTGTGTGAGAGAGAGAGAGAGCCACCAGGTTAAAAGTGTTTAAGCAGGTGTCAGAGAGTGTTGGCTCCCGGGAGTCTAAGCCCTGTAATCTACAAATGGCGATTCGCTATTAAACGGCTAATTCCCCTGGATTAAAGGATCCCTGCAAACACAATCCCCTCACCCACTTTCCTCTTTCTATCTCTCTCACCCTCTCTCTCTCTCTCTGTCTTTGGCGAGTGAGTTTGCTCAAGGTGTCGCTTTAAATATTAATGACAGGATGAAGGGATGGAGGAGAGAAACTTAGAGGCATGTAATTTCAATTTGGGGAAAAGAGAAGAATGGAGAAGAAAGGCTGTGAGGGGCAGGGGGTGGGGTGGTTGGCTGGCTGGCAAACACACACACACACACACACACTGTACTGCAAACTGCTCTAACTGCAACATCACAGCCAGTGAACAAAGCCCAAAATGCTTGTTGATAAATGCAGGCATCAAAGTGCCTACACAGTGTGTTTGGTATTCGAAAATAATTTTTGCCCTCATTTCCAGGAGTATTCATTCAGCTGCTTGAGACAGATACCCTGATTGGTTCATTAGAGTTTCAAGTCCCCCGTAAATGCCTCACAGCAAACAATCCCTTCCTCTTAAATGTACATGACTCTGCGCTGCTTGGTTTGCAGTATTGGTGCAGAAAAAAGAAAGACAATTATTCCTTTTTTTGCATGGTGAGTGACAATTCCCCCAGTTTGACTATCATATTTCCCCTTTAGCCACTCCTCTTCGCTATTACTTACTTAACTTTGCCTTGGAACCCAATTACTGTGGCTGACATTAATTCTGCTGTTATTACATACGAGGTAAAAAGTAACCAGCTCCTCTGTGAAATCAAATGAATGTGAAACTAGGTCTAATTGGGTCATAATTTTGACTAAAATCCCATTATTGAACAAATGTCACAGGAATTATTTGCAGCCGAGTGAAACAACGGGAAGCCACATTCCTAATTGCATTAGCTGGCTCTTTGCTAGCAAAGCAGATTAAGTAATAAGAGATTTACAGATAATTTGAAAACAAAAACGGCAGGTGACATCACACCCTGAGGCTGCAAAAAAATAAGTTCCAATCCATTTACAGACAGTCAATATTCCTTGTTTTGAATCCCTGCAGTGACAGTAATATTTCACTATAGCCTCTTAGTCACATTTTCCCTAAAATCTGCTGAAGCCATATAAAAGACTGAACATTTTACTTCCCTCTGGAACAAAATCATAGGCTCTTAAATATTTAAACAAGTCAAGAAATTCTGAGAGAAATTTATGACCCTGATTTAATACTGAGAAAAGTTCTTTGTAGTGAAAATTCAATGATGCAATGACTACAAGACAGCAGCATTGCAGTGCGCTTGGGTAGATCGGATAAACAGCGCAGACACTCTGGCTGTCAGATTAAGCTGTCAGATGCCTCACATCATCTGGTCAAAAAGTGATAGCAGAGAGAAGCATTTACATAGGCCTGACAGGACAATCAATACTGCTCTGGCCATTTCTGAGGGAATATTAGGTTATGGTATTAAGTTTAGAGTCATCTGATTATTTCTGTACGGGACAAGCTGACTGTGAGTCAGAGCTCTGAGCAAAGTTTGAAGCTGCTACACACAAACCCCTGCTGGCCATGATATTTCTTATTTTCTCACAAAAGCCAAGATGCAGGTGGAGTAAGGAGCTTCAGCTCAGTTTCAAACAGCAGTTACAGTAAACACTTGTCCTGCTGAGGCACTCATGAGCAAAGGTCTGTACCTGCACAGGGAAGTGCTTTCCTGTGAACAACACTGAGTTCACCTCTCTTTCTAAGAGGAATAACATTCTATAGTGTAAAAGTAAGTTTCAAGTATTAATTACAATGTTATTATTGAAGGTCAAATTTCATTCTTGAGTTTGAAAAAAAAATCCTTTTAACTCAAGGTCAGTTTACTTGGGGTTTCATATTGAGTGCATCTTATGAGCTTCTTTGGCAGATGGAGTTTGGTCTGTTGTCATGGAGATGTTCATGTAGGAAGATGTTGATTTCTATGACAACAGACCAAACTCCATCTGCTAAGTGGACAGGTTAAAACTTTCTGTCAAATGTCCTTATGAATTTTATAAACGTAACTTGTTCGAACATCTTATGATGGTCAAATCAGAATGTTTCAGCTTTTTAAAGGCTTACAAGTCTCCTGAATTCTGAGACTTCCAGATATATTTGTAATATTCAGTATATAAAGAAAAAAAAAACCTTTAAATTTGATTTAACCATGCTTGATATATATAATGCATCTGCATCTCCCTGCGTGTTTTTGAAAAGTACACATGCATTCTAAACTCAAAGCCATGTGACAACTTGACCACTATCAACAACAGGTTTATGTCTTTATGTTTGTGTCATTTACAGGAAAGTACGTATCCAGCAGTCCTCATATGTAAATGACAAACCAGCTGTTTACATTTCAAAACAAAATAACCCATACGAGCCATGTAAAAGTTAATAAAGCATTTTTTCCTGCCCAGTTACCAGAAGAAAATGTTGGCATTGTACATTTTTGCAACCATGGGCAAACCACTGTTCGAGACCAACAAACAAAACTGGTTATTATTAGTGAGTCATCGCTGTGTTTCCAACTGCTTTTTAGTCACCAAACATTGTTTTTTTTATTATTAATACTACTACTACTACTACTACTACTACTACTAATACTAATAATAATAATAATAATAATAATTATCTATTTATTTATTTAACCAAGATGTCACTGTGTTTTCTGCCTTGATAGTGCAATCAAAAGCAGTTCTTTTGTTACAGAGACATGGTTGCCTTATCTGCCAAGATTGTGCCACTACCAGTGGGTATTTCAAGCCAAAACATTATCTTTTTTCAAAACCTTACCAAATGGTTTTAGTGCCTGAAGCAGATGTTTCCAGCTGCCTCTCTGTTAGCTCCACTAAATTTGAGCTAAATATAGGCTGTTATCTATTTTGCAAGTGTTAGTAATGCTTTTAGTAGTTGGCTTGGATGATGGTGGTGTGTGGCTGCGAGTCACTCATCAGGATGACAAAATCAACTCACCAGTCTGTAAACTCTCTTTCTGCTGACTTTTGCTAGCTAGCTGCTAGCTAGCTGCTAGCTAGCCAGGCTGAGGATTTCAAATGTAAACATCAGTAGACATCTAGGAAAAGATCAAAAAGATGGCACCAGCTGAAATGTTAACCATTATATAGCCGCTGGAAAATAAACTGGACGATTTTAGTTTCCAACTGAATATCAGGAACTGTAAAATCCTTTCACCAAATCTTGGCTTAATCCTGGACAGCACCATTCAACAAAGTGACTCTTTTTCTATACGCCATTCTGACAGAGCAGAGGACAAAAGCAGCAAAGTGTGCTTTAAGGTGAATGGGGACTGGTGTGACAGTGGGAATGTGATGTGCTGTCCTGCTTAGAAAACTGTGACACTGGGTCAAGTTAAAACAGAAAATACAATTCAATAAAGTTTTCTTTATTTTAATGCCATATAAAAAGGTATTATTCTTCACTGCAGCTGACCAGTATTTGAGTGAAAGCTTTCATATATGAACTGCAAGGAAATGCATTATGGTTTTTGTGGGTTATTTCACAGGTTTGTTCTTCACAGAAGAGAGTCCTGAGCATCAGTGTCTTCCCTGTCTGTCTCCAGACAATCTAAGCCCAGGATAACAAAGCCTGATCACTGCTCATGGTACACTCTCAATGAGATCAGTTCAAACTCGACCACGATTAACCCCTGTGAAACCCCTGTGACCGCCATTTTGTGCCCAGCTGCACAGCAAGCCCGTGGAAAAGCCAGCAGGGAGTGAGCAGCTCCCACCATCCTCTGGGGACTCGCCTTTCTTAACATAATGAGAAGCATGTTTGCTACAAGTAAAGGCAGAGAAACAGGCCGAAAATGATAATGCAGTGAGGATCACAAGCCCGTTTGCCTCCAGCGGAACAATCATCCAATCGATAGACTTTGACCTGTGACCCCAAAACTTTGTGACAGCTCATTGGTGGAGCTGAAGGTATTGGAATTCTCTAGTGTGCAGGAATGTTACTCGTGGGATGTGTGTTCTCATTAAAGAGCAGCTGCTATTAAACAAACAGCAGGAACCCCCTGCTGCACCCTGACACATTCTAGAGGTGCATGCATACTGTACACCAACACTGGGGGTGGAAATACATGCTACAAACATGTTACATACACACACACACACACACACACACACACACACACACCCCCATTTGGGAATTCCAATGCTAAACCAGCATAAACCTACCCTCCTCGTGCTGCATGTCAATAGAGCATGTGTGTGCAGAATAACCAAGTGTGATCAGCTAAATAGACAAAGTAATGCATGGGTAAACACACTCTCGTCCCGTGTGTGTGCATGTTGGGGGTTGGGCATGTTTGTACCCTCTGCTTTTTATATTCATGTGAAGTCCACAGAGATTGGTGGTGTTGTGAAACCTGCAGGTTCTCATGCGGTCAATCAGGCTGTTCTCGTGCACTGTTTCATACATTTTCCTAAGAAAGTATTGCACCAAAAATCCCCATATCCCACGTAAGTATGAGCCAGTTATTCGTGTAAAATCCACATTTTGAAGGACTGCTATCATGTGACAAATGCGCTGACTGGGGTAAAGAACGAAGCGTTCCCAAGCAGTCCGTCAAGCAGTCCCGTCAAGCCCCCAGGAAGTACACTGGGCTTCAAAGCCAATTTGCATAGTGCCAGAACAGTGTAATTACAGTAGCTCAGTCCATAGGGGACTTGGCTTGGGAACCGGAGGGTCGCCGGTTCAAGTCCTAGCCTGGACCAAAAATATGGAGCATGGACTGGTAGCTGGAGAGGTGCCAGTTCACCTCATGGACACTGCCGAGGTTGCCCTTGAGCAAGGCACAGAACCCCCCCAGCCGCTCGGGGCGCCTGTCCATGGGCAGCCCCCTCACTCTGACATCTCTCCATTTAATGCATGTATAGGTCCCGTTTGTGCATGTGTGTGTATTCGGACCTGTGTGTATCTGACAACAGAGTGTAAACTCTACGTTAAGGACGTAACAACATTTGTGGGGTGCTAATTCATGGGATATCATATGACTGAGGATATGTTTGGTCAGTGCAAAGTCCATAAAAGCCTAATGTGTTTCTGTTTGTGTATGTATGTGTGTGATAAAAGGAAGAGAGAGTGAGAAAGAGTTCAATCAATTTCAATTTCAATCAATTTTATTTATAAAGCCCAATATCACAAATCACAATTTGCCTCAAAGGGCTTTACAGCATACAACATCCCTCTGTCCTTAGGACCCTCACAGCGGATAAGAAAAAACTCCCCCAAAAAAACCCTAAAGTTGTGACCATAACATTGAAATTGGAAAAAAAAAAAGCTAAATATAGGCCATTAATAGAAAAAGAGGCCTAAAAAAGAGAGACTGTGCAAACTAATTCAGGGAGGTACAAACAGAAATCTGTTTTCTCCTCCTCTGGCCCCTCTACAGTACCATCCCGTCAGTAAAGCTTTAATACACCTCTCCCAGCCTTCAAGCATTACAAAAACCCAAAGGGCTGTGCTGCTGGAGACGTGTTGTTTCAGGTACAGGTGAGATGATGAAATGCAACCTCCACAGACAGCTGAGTATTTGATCCATCAGTTTCAAGATGAAGGCTTATCTGATGCCAAAACGTTGCACAGCAGTTTATGATAAAATAAGACACAGTAATAATTGAAACAGTAGAATTAACCGGCAATGTGTGCTTTCACAATTCAGATTTGCAGTACTTTGCCAGATGACATCACATTGTGTCAGAACAAAAGTTGAGCCAGGTTCTACTACCTTGCCTTCTCTGCATTATTTTCATTGTCAGGAGCCCTGCTGTGCTGGCACAATGGTCTCATTGACATAAAGTGCGATTCTGTTGTCTGTCTGAACACAGCTTTATGGGTTGTTTGTCTCCTGTGGTGTCACAGTAAGCTAAGGAGGAAACTGATTAGTTAGGAGCATTATTGGTGAAAACTGACACTGATAACTGAACTGTTGTCACCAACTTACTTTTTGACTGCTTAGAGGATCATTTTCTTGAAAGTACTCATGTTTATGGGTTGGGCAAAATTTTGCTTTCAAATACATACCACCACACAATCTTACAGTTGGACTGTTTTGTGTTAACACAAGTGGCCGTTCAAAGAACTGTAGTTTTTGGCACTTTGTTTCGGCTTCATTTTTCAGCCCTAGAGGTTGCCACTTGGTCTCACAAGGTGTCACGCCATCCACCATCCCCTCCACCTGCCGATAAACAAAGTCAGGTCATATACTTTGTCACTGTAAGAAAGCTGATATGCTACATATGAAACAAGCAAATGTATTTGTGGTTTCCAGGAACATACGCCAACATTTTCTTCTGGTGATTGGGCTAAAAAAAAAAAAAAAACGACTAAGCAGACCCTTCTTTTTAGTCAGTCTTGGCTGGTTTGACTGACAGCACTTATGCCAGACTAAACAAACCAGAGTTTGTTTGAACAGGTCAGGTTTGAGAGCACTCTTATTTTCAATTGAACATGTTGATATGGCCTCTGATCTGCTGCTTCTCTGCCAAACATGAACCGTCCATGAACATAAAGCCAGGTTTCTCTTAACTTCAGTGATGCCTCTGAAAATATCTTAATAAAGAAAGGAGGAGACACAAGTAAAGGCAACTGAATAAAAAAAGATGACAGATGAGAGGGAAGATGCTGCTAGATGTAGCAGCAGTTTGAAGTTAAAAAAAAAAAAAAAGTGTGTCTTGCCTTTCCTCCTCTCCCCATCCCACAGCTCCCTTCATTCCTTGCCATTTCCCAGAAAGCTGTTGTGCAAGTCCAACGGAAGCCCACTAAAAAGGCTTTTAGACAATGTTACTCAAACCAAACCCATTCTTTCTCTCTCTCTCTCTCTCTCTCTCTCTCACACACACACACACACCATTAAATAGTGTGAAATCAAGACTACCCCAGAGGGCCCAGAGTACACCAGAAAGCAAATGTCCAACTAAAACAGTAAGACACTCTCATACTGTCCTGTGCTACTACAGCGGTTTCACTCTGGAAAAAAAATGCACTTTTACCTATATTTAATCTGACAAAGTAACATTTTTTGTGGCAGTGGCTTATCAGACTTAGGTATAATGTTTTTTGTTTTTTTGCATATTTTTGTCATGAAAATCAGCATGAGACATCAGACTGATGATCTCCTTCTTTTGCTAGTGTTTGTTACACAAATGTATTTTTCCTGATACAATATTTTTGGCAGGTGGCAAACTCAGGGCTAAAAAAATGAAGCCAATATGGAAGTGCCAAAAACGGCATTTCCTCTAATGGCCACTTGAGGCTGGCTCCAGAAGCCAGTCAATCCCCATAGACTCCCATGTTAAAATGTCCAACTTTACAGCAGATATAAACATGTTTATAAAACAAGAATGAACGAACAAACAAACAAATAAACAAACAAAAAAAAGACGGTTTTGATCTCTAACTAATTTCAACATTGATGACAACTGTTATGCATAATTTACGCATAATTAAAGGCCGGGCTGCTTGAATTACAGGCTGTCTGCAAGGCTACAGTCTATGAGTCACATCCATCTCTTCCTCAGCTCCACCCTCTCGTCCAAATATGGTCACTTCTGGCTCTTAAAAACCAAGATGGAGATGACTGAAATGCCAGACTTGATCCTTTAGAACAGGAGGCCACAAACCAATGGGTGACATCATGGTAGCTACATCCTTTATTTAATACAGTCTATGATTCCTCGTTAAGCAACTTGCAACATCTCACTGTGGCTGTTTCTGCTTTTACTCTTCCTCCCTGTAGTGTTATTAGACTTGCCTTTACTGGAAATAAGAAGCTAACAATTTTACTAATTCAGTGATTAACACCTTTCATTTCCTAGAGATTCTCCCATTATTTTTTATTTATTTATTTTATTTTTTTGTCAAGCAAAAAACTTTTATTGTGTAGCAGCAAAATAAGGAAATGCTGAGTTTTTGAGCAGCAACTTCACACAACTACTAATACAGCTAAAGTGAACATGAAACAGTAAAACAAGGCAGATATCTAAATTTAAAACAAGATGGAAGAGAGAAACTAAACTCCAAACTGCAGAGATTCAGTTGGAAGCTATATAAGTACTGAGAGCTGAACACACAGAGACTTTTAAAAAATGCCTTTCTCTCTGGTCTCCTGCAGACGTAGGTAAGTAGAGTCTCGCAACACACACCACTTGTTTGAGAGGGAGAAGAGAGGTCCTTGGGGGTTGGCTGAGGTCTGCACGATGTCACCGCTATCCACCTGGAGGCAGATGGCCTGGCTTATTTGACCTACTCCAGAGAAGGTCCATCTGTGGCGCAGCTTGGTGTGGTGCAGCTCACCGTGGCACTGCACATCTTAAAGGGTAACTGTGGTATTTTTCAACAAGGACCATCTTTTCCCACATGACTGTGTTTACATGACTAATGGGAACAACCGTTTTTGAAACTGGTCCAGTATTGTGTGAGAGGGCTGCAGTTGGCTGCAGCAAAACAGGCTGCAATGTAATCACTTGGGGCAGGTGCTCACCCTAAATGTATATCCACTAAAAGTGCCTGTTCTTGCCACAGACAGGCTGACATTATTATTTTAAGTGTCTAAAACAGCCCTGAAATTGCCGTCGACACCCCACCAGACTCTATTTAAGTAATTCTAGTGTGTATAGAGCAAGCATATTTTCACATTGAACTTTATGAATTAAGGTCTAATTTCAACCAAATCAGAGTTAGTGATTGTTGAAACAGTGTAATGACAAACCAAGATGGCTTTTGTGATTTTTGTATTTATGTATTTATTTATTTACTTATTTATTCATAGTGGACTTTTAATGAATTGTGATTTATGGAAATAAATTTAATGGAGATTATAGATTATTCGCTTTGAAGTCTGTTAGCTTTGGCGATGGCAATGGTGATGGCAATTTCAAATGTGATTAAACACATAGGATCTCACTTTTAACAAAAAAAGTCTGTCTCTGTAGGGATCCTTTCCACTATGTTGTCAGACACTTAGAATAACAATGTGAGCCTGTCAGTAGCAAAGTAAGCACTTTTGGCGGATGTAAATTGAAGATGCACAATTGCGTGTGGTAACCAAGTAGTAACTGTTGCCAGCTGCAGCAGTCTTACTAAATATTGGACCAATTTCAAAAACTGTTGGGGCCATTAGTCACCTGGGCAAAAAAAAAAACATGAGAAATGGGGTCCAGGTTGAAAAATACCGAAGTGGTCCTTTAACTGATAATTGAAATGCAAATTGGCACGGCATGTCTTGACTTGGTGCGGCCAAAAGTGACAGTGAAAGGCCCAAAAGTATGGAGTTAGATTAGTCTCAATATTAATAAATGCACACAGAAGGATTCACAAATACATGTTAAGATTTTTATATATAAATGACTCTCTCCACACAAAATTCAATGCACACACAGATATTTGGCATTTTTATATAAATGTAAAAAAAACCCCCACAAATAACCAAAAAAGTTTCACAAATGTATTTCTGATGCACACACAAATATTTATTGTTTTAAATATATGCAATAAAAATCCACAAATATATGTATTTTTATATATTTTATTTATTTATATATTGTATTTAAAACGTATTTGCAATTTTCATCAAAACATATGTGGATGTTGATACATTCATATACAAATGCTTTTATTTTGTGAACCTCTGCGCATTTGTGTGTGAATATTTTTGAGACTCCCCTGACGTGACCCGATCCACAAATGCATTTTTTCTACCAAGGGGATATAGGTAGTCTCCTTCCTCTTCAGCCAATCACATGAGCGTCCCGCTACCACCCCCACGTGGGGTATGTTTTAACGTCGTAGTGTCAGAGGGTGGCAGTAATGCACAACTACATTGTTTGCTGACCGCCAAATTAATAAGGACGAGAAGAAGAAGAAGCAGCAGCAGAAAGCAGTCAATGCAGAGCCCAATGGTCAATGGTCAAGAGGTCTAGTGTGCAGCATGGCGGCCGACGATCGTGCACCTGTAAGTGTATCCACTTGTTGTAAATCATGACTCTTTATTGAATTATTAGTGATTTGTTTTACTAAAGTGTGTGGTAGCCCAGTTAGTTAGCAAATTAGGCCTATCTGAAACTTGCTTAGTTGGTATAATTGATGAGGGAAAGGTGCTAAAAATACTGTGCAGTCCTGCTCAAAGCGGGACATCTGGACACCCTGGTCGAAACCAGCAGCTATTACGCTTTAACATGTATCTTAAGGCTAACTCTTACGTTAGCGTCAGTTACACGGTGCAATTATACCAACTAAGCAAGTTTCAGATAGGCCTAATTTGCTAACTAACTGGGCTACCACACACTTTAGTAAAACAAATCATTAATAATTCAATAAAGAGTCATGATTTACAACAAGTGGATACACTTACAGGTGCACGATCGTCGGCCGCCATGCTGCAAACTAGACCTCTTGACCATTGACCCGGGGCTCTGCATTCATAGACATATATACATAGACGCCGCATTGACCGCTGCTGCCGATTGGAGCCATCTTGGTACAGTGCCGCTCGCTCCTACAGTGCATTACGTCTATAGAGGAATGACATGTTTGCACTATAAAAGTGATCATAAATCGATCACTTGTCAACATATATTCACACGGGTTGTTTGTTACAAACGTCAGACATGGAGGACAGACAGGCAGACATAAATAGAACTAAAGGAACCCAGAAAACATTCAGGTGTATTCAGGTCTTTATTCAGAGAATTGCTTGTAGGGTATATATTGCATTTGATTATTATTATCATTATTATTATTATTATTATTATTATTATTATCATCACTACCATTATAATTATATTGCTATTATCATTATCATTTTATTATATCACCATTATTATAATTAATACTGCTATTATCATTTTATTATTAATATGGCTATTATCATTATCATTTTATTATTATTATGGTTATTATTAATAGGTTCCAGAGGGTTAAGTAGCAGAACAGAACATTTAAGAGCAAGAACATAAAGAATCCCCCTAGAAAAATATTAATATAATATTTACAATATTTACAAATACATTTCATTAATCAGACCTATGGGAGCTAAAACCCCTGAAAGAGAACTGTTTTGCACAGTTTCTTTCTTGTGCTGCCACTCTGGTACCTGAGTGAAGCCATTTTTGCTATGTGATGCAGCCTAACTTTGAGAGACACAGACACTGCTAGTCTCAGTAGGTTTGAATGGTGGTTGTCAACTTCATGGAAATGCTGGCAGGTCACTGGCAGGCTCTCTTCAGCTCTCCTTGAAGCTTGTGTGGTCCTTGATGGTACTTGCTAAAATGTAAGAAACATAATACAAAATTTTTAAAAAGTTTAAAGCGTCAGAAAGTGTACTGTACCTAAACATGCAGACAGAAAAAATGTTTAGAAATGCGTGGCATTAAAATGTTATAAAAATGCTTACACAAACATATGAATCATAGACATAAATGAATGAATTCTTTAGCCAAATAGCACACATACCGTTTGTAAATGAGATGGGAAGTTAAAGACAGATGGTTTGACTCCATGTCTAAGCCGGACAATCTGCCCTGTCCTGTCAAAATCATCTGCCTTAAAGTGCTCACTGCAGAGCAAGGACCTCCCAGTAGCCACAAAACTTTTCCGTTTCACTGCCAGTTCCCATTCTCTTTTAAGACTACTGTCTTTGGGAAACCTTAAAAATGTGAGAAAAGTAGCCAGAGATGTAAAGAATTGTCTACAACAAAAAAGAATTGTCATCCTCCATGTTAAGTACACAATACATATACATATTAAATACATCCAATATCTATCATTAATCTTCTAACTGGTCAATCACTGCAGTCTAAGGTCTGTTTTTTTCCAGACCAGGGGCAGTTTATAGATGAAATAACATTGCATTTTAACCTAAATAAGGTTTCAAATGAGTTATTTCACTAGTAAGCAGCTGTGTAATACGTGGGATAACGTGAAGTGAGCTGGAGCGGAGAGATTGAATCCGTCCTGTCGGGGTTTATTTCATTATTTAACAACCTGCTCACTTGATATTATTCCTTACGTACACCTTACCTGTGAAAAGTGATTCCACGGGATCTGGTTTGTATGTTCCGCTCATTTGAACAACCATAAGCGGCACAAAAGTCCGGCATCTTTTCCAGTTAAGCTAGGTCTGAAAACATTAAGTTGAATTTGTATTTGGGTAGTAAAACCGGCATTTTTAAAACATCCAAGCATCCTGTGTCATAGCTACATGTGTGATGTTTTTAACAAATCAAACCGTTTGGAAATTGGTCGAAAATTCAGTGAATAATTCTACTTTAAGATTGTGGAGTACCTCTTACCTCCATAGATGTACGTGCATTTCCGCCTCTGTTAGCCCTGTACCAAGATGGCGGCGCTTTAGGCACGTCCCTCCACAGTCAATGCAGCGTCTATGTACATATGTCTATGTCTGCATTGACCGCTTTCTGCTGCTGCTTCTTCTTCTTCTCGTCCTTATTAATTTGGCGGTCAGCAAACAATGTAGTTGTGCATTACTGCCACCCTCTGACGTTAAAACATACCCCACGTGGGGGTGGTAGCGGGACGCTCATGTGATTGGCTGAAGAGGAAGGAGACATCTGATTGGCTACCTATATCCCCTTGGTAGAAAAAATGCATTTGTGGATCGGGTCACGTCAGGGGAGTCTCAAAAATATTCACACACAAATGCGCAGAGGTTCACAAAATAAAAGCATTTGTATATGAATGTATCAACATCCACATATGTTTTGATGAAAATTGCAAATACGTTTTAAATACAATATATAAATAAATAAAATATATAAAAATACATATATTTGTGGAAATATATTGCATATATTTAAAACAATAAATATTTGTGTGTGCATCAGAAATACATTTGTGAAACTTTTTTGGTTATTTGTGGGGTATTTTTTTACATTTCTATGAAATGCCAAATATATGTGTGTGCATTAAAAATATTTGTGTGGAGAGAGTCATTTATATATAAATCTTAACATGTATTTGTGAATCCTTCTGTGTGCATTTATTAATATTGAGACTAATCTAACTCCATACAAAAGTGAAGTGGCCCACTGACTTGAGTCTTAATATTTTACTTTACAACAACAAATAAAAACAGAATACAGGGAAATCTCTGAATTCCCCAGTAGTTATTTAAAATGACAAAAGATGATATAACCAAACCACCTGGTCGTACAGACACATTTATCATGCGGTACTGTGTCTTAATATACTGTTTTGGTATTTGAAAGTGGGTCCTCTACATAATCAAAGTATAGATCCCTGCTTTCTGAGAAGAGTTAATGGCTTTTTTTTGCATTGAAAAGAAAGTAGCATAGAACCATGGAGATCATACATACATGGACGCAGGTGGCAGTATTAAGTGTCCACACACATACACACACACACACACAAACGTTCATATGTACGCACAAACGTATACAGTGCACACACAGTGTGGATGTCAAGCTGCTGGAGACTGGGGAACAAAGGGAAGAGATGTGAAAGCTGCAGATGACTTCAAACAGCAGCTATTTCCCTGGCTGCTACACAGGGAGGGAGAGGGAGGCATGATGGAGCTGGGTAGGGACAGAGAGAGAGAGAGAGAGAGGACAGAGAGAGAGAGAGAGAGAGAGAGAGAGAGAGAAAAAAAACAGGCAGAGGGAAACAGGACATGTTGAGAAGTATAAACTCTCCAGTAATTTATATGAGCAACGATGCGGCTATTGTGTACTGCACAGGGGTGTGTGTGTATGTGTGATCGTTTCCGAACAGTCTTATTTCTACCTCACGCTCTCTCTGCCACAGTCTCTTGCTCTGGCCTATATATCCTTTAAAATCATTCAATAACCTATAACATTAATGTCACTGGGCTGCTGTTCCATTTACTGTACTGCTTCTGTGTGTTGTGTGTGTGCGCGCAGGTGCAAAACAAGCTCTTAATGAGCTGTAGTGGTCATTTGGTGTGTGAGTCAGTGTGTGGAAATACAGAATTTACCTCACAGACCACAATGTGTCTCAAATGGGTCATTGCCATCTATGGTGGGATGGTTCCTGGTGGAGAGCTAGAGGGAAGTAACAGTCAAAAGACTTCCCTGATTTTACTATTTTACCTTCACGTGATAGCTGAAACTTTAGATTTCACGTGGAAAATTATGAAATCATGAAATTTCCACTGCAAGAATTTCACATTACTGAGCTTTTTTTGACTGAAAAAGTCTAAATTTCAAGTGTAATCCAGGCTAACATGTTGTGAAAGAGCTAAAACAATCCTGTTAAATCTCATCCAGCTAACTCAGTTCTTTAAAAGCAATTAAAAGATTAATTTGTTAATCTGAATTAAAGACAATACATGTAGCAAATTAAGATCATAAGCAATACTCATTTGCTGTGATCAAATGATTGGACACATTTCTGCCTTGAGCACATCAGGCCAGTCTTTGCTGCTCTGCACCAGCTTCCTGTTACATTTAGAATTGATTTTAAGCTCCTCCTTGTACACAAAGCCGTGCTACATTGCTAACTGCCTTGTTAACTGTTTGCCTCCGAGAACACTGCGATCATCTGCTGCTGGTTTATTGGAGGTTCCCAGCAACAGCCGGAAGAAGATCTGTGATACAGCCTTTGTCAGTTACGCCCTAAAGCTATGAAACACACTATCTCTAGAAATCAGGGAAACTAGCTTGTTGAATATTTTTAAAAGAAAGATAAAAAATGCATCTGTTCACTTTAGCCTTTAACTAGTTCTGACTTTCCTAATACAGGTCTGAAACTGTTGTATCTTACTTGATTTTACAATTTATGGTTTTACAATTTTATGATTTTATGATGTCATGATTTAGGAATTTTATGATTTATGTCATCTTATATTTTTCTTAATTATTTTAAGTCTGTTTCATTTTTATTATGTCTGTTTTCATGTGAAGCACTCGGTGCTTATAATGCCCTTATTGTAAAGCACTTTGTGCTGCATTTCTTGTCTAAAAGGTTCCATATAAATAATACTTATTATTATTATTATTATTATTATTATTATTATTATTATTATCATTATTATTATTATCACTGTAAAACATGACCAACTTCAAATCTCATTATCTCCAAAATGCAGACAAAAACTAAGGGCAGACTGATTTGAAAAAAAAGTTTGGCAATAGCTTTTTTGTTGTAAGTTTTATAGTCTCTAAAGTTGGAGTAAATGATAAAAGCCCTGTGTTTTGTGATGTTTAGTGAAATTGATTTGTATGGCCTATATATAAACACATATATGCAATTGATTGGCATTAATCTGTTCTCAGTGTACCTTAAAGGATTTTTTTTGTTTTTAATACTCTTACCAATGTTGGAATGGACAAATATTAGGGTTGAGCTACATACGAATATCTGGTACAGATAATGTACTTTTTCCAAGAACAAGTATCATACCAGTAAAATGTGTTATCATCTGTACTGTTGATAAAGGAAAATCCTTATTTGGGTAGCTATGTTTATTTTTGTTAATCTGTGTCCCACCCACTTCTGACATAAACCCTGCCCATTCCGAGTACAGGTACAGATTTAGTTGGTTGAACAGGTACAGACACAGCTACAGATAATGGCGTACTCGCTCATCCCTAACAAATATACTTGCTTTATGCAAATGTATGTTTAGAATTATTGCAGCAATCCAGAATAATGGCAAATACTGTCCAGAATATTATCCAGAATAACCTCAAGGATTCTGCATGCTCAAAGAACACGCTGAAAGCTTACAAAAAGCTGAGAGAAAATGGAATATGTTGCAAGTTACCTTCAAACAAATAAACAGATGTCATTAAATTCATGAATCTTTCTCATCTCTTAATTTTAATTATGAATAAAATGTTGTTGAGAATAGTTGAACAAATAAGGCTTCAAATGGACACTGTAATCGGTGATCGGTATCAGCAGATATAGCTTTCAGTGATTGGTCATCAGGCCCACAAACCCTGATTGGAGCACCCTTGCCTGCATTTCAAACATTTAAATGTTAAAATTATACATTTCTTGTAAAGTGTCAGAAATAATTAGAATGATTTCCAGTTTGTCTAGTTAATTAAATAAACAAAATACAATTGAAATGCAATAAAATGTCTATATGTTAGCCTGTGATCCTAACATTTGAATTGGTTCTTTTTCAAGGTACAGATTCAGTTTTACTGTAGAGCACCATTTATCATTTGTCAGCAATTAACGCTTAATGTGAAAATAAAGTTGTGGTAATTATATTAAATGAGTCTCCTTCCTCTTCAGCCAATGTATGTTCCCATTTAAAAAAAAATCATAATCACTTCATCTTTTTTTTTGCTACCTATAATCAGGTTTGGACACTTACAGGTAAACTTTAAGCAAGCTCTGAAGAACTATAAAATCAAGACTTGTGTCAAACAAACAACACCTGTGCCACTGTTTCATTTTGTAGTCTGTTCAAGTTTTTGGAAGCAGAGTGTGTTGTTTGAGAGGCAAAATGTTTGTTAGGGCTTTTATTAGGGATTTAAATTGGCTCCCAGTTATTAATGACTTGACCTATAGATTCCAATGGCCCTCACAGAAACACAACCATTATAGTCAGCAAGTCTGCAAGTGCGAGGGAGTCTGGACATTTGGATTCAGTCTAAATAAAGGCTACCAGAAACTTGAAGAGCACTTTTGTTTGAACTCGTGTTTTCAGTAGCTTGTTGGGTATGATTAAATACCACTACGTATATAAAATCTGAGTAAACAAAAGTTTCAGCGGTGCTGGTTTTATCGTGAGAGGTTCTGGCCGCCATTTGGGGACACTGTGAACAAGTCTGACACCAGCAATGCAGCATATCTAAGTATAGCTTTGTAAAAGTGTTGTTTGACTACTTAGAATTTGTCTGCTCTTCCACTGCGGCAACTTGCTCTCTGAGTGATTATGTTCATTGCTTGGCCTCCCTCCGTCTAGTGATCCGCTCCTCTCTGCAGCCTTGCCCACATCAAGCCCAGACGCAGGGTGTGTGACCCCAAGGCTGACCTTGTGCTGCCTGTTGGAGAGGGGTTGGAGGTGTGAGGTGTGAGGTGTGAGGTGTTGGCAGAGTATTGATCGATAGCTAACTTTATTGTCTTTAAGCCCCAAGCTCTGGTCTGCTACAACCTGTGAGTGTGTGTGGGTGGGGGGAAAAAAAAGAGAGAGCTAGATGGAGAGGACAGAGACAGGATACAGTCACCCTGCTGTTGACATTACCAGTCGACCTGAACACACAGGATCACTTCAGCTCATACATAAAACCATTTAGTTCATTAAATTCACTACTAGATCAATGGTGGCCCCCTTTATTTGGAAGTCTATTGAGAGTCCAGTAAAATCTGATCTAATTACACCATGTTGCCAATCAGAGATAAGACTTAAACATCTCAGGATGGTGTGTAAAAGGTTTATGACTCAGCCCGTTGAGTTCAAGGGATAGTAGTTTTACCTCCAGAATGTTTCACATAGCATACAACCTAATTCCAATTGTCCTAATGTTCAATTTTTTTTTCCCTTTAATGTAACATTAACCTTTATTCATGCAGTGACAGCTGAACATACTTCTGCAGCCACACCAGGTTCACATTTATACACTTCCACTAATTTCTCATTAGTGTTCTACTGTCAGCCTGTGGGAGCTGCCAAGTGGAGGAACTGCTGTGTCAGGGTTACCAGAAAGGAATGGAGACAAATACACACCAATAAATAAATATAGAAGAAAAAACAAATCAACTCCAGTTTCACAATTTTGAGGAAAGAAATAAATAAAAAAGAAAACATCAAAACCACAATTCTAACTTCAATCTCATTAATCACTGTATTTCCAATCCAATCATCATCAATGTATGTACCTGCAAACCATTTGCACATTATTATGTAGTGTATATGTTAAAACTTTACATTTCTTTACATTTCAACAATGCTGTGGTTAACGTGTAGTTAGGATTAGGCATGAAAAACAGCTTGTTATAGTTAGGAAAAGATCATGTCTTGGCTTAATATACCCAATTTGGGGGGCACAATCACCGCCAGGAATGCAACACTGTCTCGGTAAAAAAAAAAAAAAAAAAATGCAAGTTTTACCTGAAAAGCTGCTGGAAGCACAGCAATGACTCACCAAATCAAAATCAGTTTTGTTGGTCTCAAATGGCAATGTGATCTCACTCTAAAGCCGTCAATTAGCAGTGCTTGGTCAGTGACTAACGGCGTGATACATGGCTGATGGGTGTTCTTGTTTAGTGGTGCCCATTGGAGTCAGAGGGAATCGCGGCAGGACAACAATGTAAGTTAATGGGGTGAAAGTCAGAGTAGGGCGGATGGGAGGGGTGGTGGATGAGTCTAATAACTGCCAACTTTCATCCAGGAAGCTATATTCACTTCCTATAAGATTGTAAAGCCAAACCCTGTCCTTTTTTCCAAACCCAGCCACATGCGTTTGTTGTTGAAGGAAAGAAACATCAATTCATGGTGTTCTACCAACGTAGTGCAGAATGAGAATGTGTTGTGAATGGTGGTTTGCAGCTTGGCAGGCATCTCGCCTAGGTGCCATACTCTCCACCTCCTGATGACAAAGTCAGCTCACATACTGCATCACTTTAGAAAGGTTGATATGTGTATGAAAGATGCAAATGTACCATATTCATGGTTTGCAGTAGGGCTGAAATGATTCCTTGAGTAACTCGAATAATTCGATTACTGAAAAGCCTTGAGGCAAATTTGTTAAATGCAGTGCAACTATACAGCTCACTGTGTTTTGCATGGATGGTAATTTCTGTTGCACGACGCGCTTATGTTACTTTCACTGTTGATAGCCTATGCAGCTGTAACATGGATGTGAAGTGCGAATTGCAAAACAATGGAGGAAGAGGGACAAGAAAAAAGCAAGAAACAAGTGTGTGTCAAGAGTGTGATATCATTAAAAGTTAAAACGAAAAGAAAACAGTTCAGTGTGTATTGCAAAACGGAGTTAGTATACCACAACAGCACGTCCCCAATGCTACAACATCTAAGTAGAAAACATCCAGTGTATGTGTCGAGTTCACCGAGCAGAATCAACACAACAAGGTAATGTCACGTTTAATTGCATTTAACCACAATCAATGATTGCTAGTTGAGATTACTAACACATGTAAAGAAAAGATGTGTATTATGGCTGTATAATGGCTGATTAAGAACAGAAATCAATGCGGTGGCTAACGTTACCTGGTGATGTAACATTTGTGTCAGCTAAGTTTTGCTAGAGAAAATCACAGCACATTGAAAATAAAATGCTGTAGTCAATTTGTTCAAGCCTTAGCTTCATTCATGTTATTATGTTAGTCACACACACATTAACACACGCGCCCCTTAGTCACTCATTCATGCAAAGAATCAACAGCTGCAGCCCTAGATTGCAGAAATGTATATATATATATATATATATATATATATAGTACAGGCCAAAAGTTTGGACACACCTTCTCATTCAATGCGTTTTCTTTATTTTCATGACTATTTACATTGTAGATTCTCACTGAAGGCATCAAAACTATGAATGAACACATGTGGAGTTATGTACTTAACAAAAAAGGTGAAATAACTGAAAACATGTTTTATATTCTAGTTTCTTCAAAATAGCCACCCTTTGCTCTGATTACTGCTTTGCACACTCTTGGCATTCTCTCGCTGAGCTTACACTACACAGTCACCCATTCACAAACACATTTATACACTGGTGGCTGAGACTACCATACAAGGTGCCACCTGCTAATCGGTTTTTAAACACTCACACACCAATGGAATAGCCATCAGGAGCAATTTGGGGTTCCCTATCTTGCTCCAGAGTGCTTCGAAATGCAGCCAGGGATTGAACCACTGATCTTCTAATTAGTAGACAACCCGCTATACCTTTTGAGCCACAGCCATCCATTTTCGAGGAAGCAGTTCATACTTTATCTCCCTCAAAGTACACATTTTTTTCTGCCATGATGATGATGATGATGATGATGCAACATGTGATCAGAGCTGAGAGACATCTAACTAATTAGATCTGGATCTAGCTCGACCAACCAAACCTCACAGAAATACGTGAAACGACTACAACCTCTGAACAACGCATAACATGTTGCTGGCACCTAATAGTCAATTACATGGTGGTGGCATGGTTGGATCTAGGGACCAAAACTACTGTGCGTCTTTACTATGTACATAGAGACGTAAGTATGTCATAAAGTGATGTAAGTATGTAACATAACATGACTACATAAAAAGGCATACGTATGTTAAGTTAAAATAAGTCAACTCAACTTGAACTCTTTTGCTTGAGGCAGTAACTCACTCCCAACCCTGAGGAGGCAATCCTCCATTTTCTGGTAGAGAAACTGACTTTTACTTTCACACTGAATGCAAACAGTGGTCTCCTGGGTGAAAGTCCTGTGTTTCTTTGTTTAAACCAACCAATTATCACATTGACCTTGGAGTTTCTATTGTTGTAACATTAGCCACTGCCTACTGCTGTTGATGTCATAGAATCTGGGATTTCTTGTGTCTACTACAAGGATCCTTATTGACTTATGTGCCACCACCATGTAATGAGGAGCTGTGGTCATTCTATGTCTTACTGTGAGATATGGTTGAGCTCGACCTTATATCCTTGGTCATGTCATAGTTATTCGAAACCAGAGGAAACCATGAAGACCTCTACTCTAATCCCCCCCACATTTTTTAATGTTTAATGCCATCATATTTACAATTATTTATTTCTACAGTATCTGTGTAAGCCAGCCACGGCATGTTTCAGTTTACAGAAGGGGCATGTTAATAATTACAAAGAAGCAAAGATGAACTATTGGACTATAACAAGACACAAACTCCAGACTCCAATCTTATCCACGATCCTGACCTCCACAGTGTTATATGTGCTATATAAAGGGCACTTTACTTCCTGCTTTGGAACTTAATAATGACATTGGACATAATCCTTGCAGTGCAGAATGTCTGATATGACCATAATTTCTAAAGACACTTGGCTCTGTATAGAGATGAAACTGTGCTGAGTTAAACTCACATCAAAAGTATTCATGTCTTCACCCCAACCTATTTGGTCCTGAATTTCAACCAACAACCACAAACACTCAGTCCCCTAGTCCATCTGGCTCCCTGCCCACACTTTATAAAGTGAGTACCAGTCTGCAGTTAAACACTGATTCAGGGTCATTGATACAGAGCAGGTAACAGTCAGTACTGTTGCTGTGTTGATAGCATACTGTCATCAAGCAGATAAGAGAGTGGTGGTGCACTGACCTTTCCCTGGTGGCCCCTTTGTAAACAGTGCTAATGATGGCTTTAGGTGATAACACCAAGCTCCCCTTTCTTTCTTTCTTTCTTTCTGTTACACTCCTCCCAGCTCCGTCTCGCTGCTACCAACCAGGTCTGGCTCCTCTTTCTCCCACTGCGGTGTAAAGCCTGGGGTAATATCCCTCCCTCCTACTGATATCCTTTTGTACTCACAGGAGAAATCCTAGATATCCCCTCTGCTGCTCACCTGTTTAATCTCCTTATCGGCGTAGAGATTACAGCACACAGTGAATAGAAGAATGAGCTGCAAAGAGCCAAGTACCAAGTGAAAACTGCTGTACTGTGATATGGCAGGACTCAAAGGATTACAAGCATCTCTAGCAAAAGAAGGCTACAGAGGTCTCCTGAGGGCTTGACCTATACCAAGAGTTTGAATGATGCTTTGCATCAGCAAAATATAAAAATTCTCATATTTCCTGCATTTAAGCCTTCATGCTACCATACAGTGTAATTATTTTGTCCTAAACGATTTCTTTATGACCCTTCATAATGTAATGAATGTGTTAAAATTATGTGCCAGTACAATAAATAAAATGCCAATGGAAAGTCCATTAGAATGCTTTTTCAGGATGGACACATATATACCCTGGACAATTCTTGCAATAGGTAGTATAAAGAGTGAGACAGTCCGCATAGGGCAGGAGGGAAGGGTGGTGGATGGGTCAAATAAGGACAAACACAGGACTCTCACCCAGGTGACCTTGTGAAACCAAAAGTCAACACTGAGTAATTGTAATTGACTTTTCATTGGCATTGTTTGTGGTATCGTCACATAGTTTTAACACAGTGTGGTATTAAAGCTGGCAGTTTAGTTTTGGCTTCATTGACAAAAATCCCACAATAAACTTTTTAAGCAAACTGTTATTCATGACTGAAGGCTAAAAGGGAGTCTGACAATAAACAAAATAAAATGTGTCAATATTGGTGAAGAGTTTTAGAGATGGAGAGAATGTGTAACTAATAGCTCAGCCTTCTGCTAACCTCAGCCAAAAGCTCACAGCTGTGGTTTTGAGTTCATATTTATGTAGCTAACATTAGCTAGAGCCTTGAGTCACAGTATTTCATTCACCTCACTCCGTATCACTACAGAACACCTCGCCAGTAGGAGAGTGGGCAGCAGCTCTGCAGACGGACCCCAAATCAGCAGCCGCAGCAACCCAAATTTAGCCAACGCAAAACCCAGCTCTTGGGGACTGGACTGGTTAGACTCCCCATCAGATCAGCAAACTTTCTGTTGCTGCTGTCACATTGGTTAACCTCACCACTGTTTGAAGCATGTGTTTATGTCTGGTGGGAGGGGCTTAGGACAAAGAGGGGAGAGCTGCAGATGGAGAGTGTATTTTTATTTTATTTTTTTCCATTTCATGTATTTTAGTAAGATCCAACTAAATAACAAGAAGAGTGAGAAGACTTCAAGCCTCGTATTAAAAAAAATAGTGTTGAATCAGCAGCAGTTTACCAGAGCTTCAGTCCTCACTACTCATTGCTTTTGCCCATAACTTTGATGAGAGGCCACAAACATGGATCAATTAAAGCATTACTGTGTGGACACTAGCAGCACTTTGTCCATTTTAACAGTTTGACACCGTCCTCGCAGCAGAGAATTACATAGATTACACAGCTGATTGCCAGCGCCTCACCACCACACGGCCTCTGAAATGAATATGGAGAGGAGCAGAGATTCACACAGACACTGCAGCTCATCTAACAGTAGTGGTGAGGACAACCACACTTCCTGCCTGCTAGCTTGTCACTGAGCTAAATGAAGTGTGTAGGCCGCTACAGAGTAATGTCAGGTGTCAGAATGGGAGAGTTTATCAAGAACGCTTTCAGAGGATTTGGCATACTGTGGCTGTGCAACCTTAGCTCCCATCTGCAACAATCCTCTCTGCACACACTGATGTATGAATTATATACAGTCTTTATATGCCTTTGATTATAAATCAGATCTGATACAGCAGTGTGGTCAATGTCTCATATGTTTTTGATCACAAAATTGATCAATACTGTGCTATTTAGACTATCTGCTCCTCTCTAAAAAGGGAGTGGTTGGAATGTTAACCATGTCAGAGAAAATTTTAGCCCCAATCCAGCACAAGTCAAGTACACAACAGCAGGATTGAGCAGGGCTTCATCCCAGATGCCCTCAGATCAGAGCATTAGAGCTGGAGACACAACTGAGCGGGATCAAAACTGAGACAAGCAGAAGAAGAGGAGTTTAAAGGATGTGATCTCTATTCTGGAGCAGGTCCTCATTTCACTGTCTAGCGCTTCAGCAGGCCCCCCTTCTCTCTCCTCCTCTAAACCATGCAGTCCCCTGCTCGGCACACTCAATTATTTATCAGCTTACAGACGCACTGAGGAGAGCGGGGGGGGGGGGGGGGGGCAGCAGCCGCAGACCTCCTCTCTTCCCTGTCTTCACTGTTGCTCCTTTCTTTCCCTCTCTTCCTCTTCAAAAGTGACCATCCCTCCATCTCAATCTCCATCTCCATCTCTATCTCGATCCTTCCATGTAAAACATAAATAATTAACACTAATGACCCGGCGGGCACAAATGAGAGTAAGGGAAACACACTGGTCATCACCTGGCCCCTTCTGCCCTTTCTTTGTCTCCGGTGGGCACCTGAATCCTGACCTGCACCTCCGGTAGCTCTCTTTCTCTCACAGCCCTTTTCTCAGGCTCTTTTTCTTCCCTCCACCTCCATCCTTTGCTGTACCTGTTCATTAGTTCTGGCTAGTTGTGTTGTTTCCTCCCTCCCAGCCCCTGTTATCGTTCTTACATCCCTCACACCGGAGGTCTTTGTTCTCACTGAGAGTCTCCAAAGAGACAGATGGAAGTACTTTAACTCTGTTACTGTTTTCAGAGTGGCATCAAGGAGATCACTGCACCCTAAGCACTGTGTGTGTGTGTGTGTGTGTGTGTGTGTGTGTGTGTGTGTGTGTGGGTGTGTGTGTGCGCGTGCGTATGTGCGTGTATGCAGAAGCACTGCAGTACAACCAGCTCATAATATGTTAGTTTGCAGTCATTTATCAATGGATACATTTTTGGTTTAGTCGCCAAAAGTGTAAAATATTTTATCATCTTGCTTATAAAATTTGCAATCAGCATGTGCAGGTGTGTATGTGTAAGTGTGTGCATGCATCAGAATCTGCAGTTGTGTGTGTGCATAAGCATGCAATAACTATGCATCAACATCCTGATGATGTTTTTGTGCATGCATGTAAATGTGCATGTAAATTCTTTGCGTGTGTGTGAATGTGTGTGCTTATTTACAGTATATTTGTGTCTCCAAGAAAGAGAAAGAGGGAGAGAGAGAATTGGTAAGCAGCAGTGATGAAGAGGAATAGCTAATGTCAACTGCACTGGCTGCCGCCTCGGTATCAAAGCCCCCTGCTTGCTTCATATCTGCAGACAGCCACCAGTAACAGACTCCCCATCATTAACTACTGTACACCACACCGGACTGAGAAAGGGAGGGAGAGAGGCATGGAGACAACAGGAGAAAAAACATGCCTGAAAGAGACAGAAAGGAGGGAGGAGGGCACCAATGAACAGCTTAACAGAGGAGGAGGCAAAGATCGACTGAGGTCACCATGGCATCGTTACTCCACCTCTGGTGTTTCACTCCTCCTTTCCTCACTCATCCATTTTCCCCTAATTTTGTGTTGATATTTCCTACTTCATCATGTACAGAAATTCAAACCCCATCATCAGCGGCGCATTGGTGGGAAAAAATGACACCAAACTGAAGTAACATTAACACCATTTGTAGGAAAGCCAATGTTCTTTTGCCAACAGATAGTTAAAGGCATGCTTTGATGATTTTTGACCAGCTTTGTATCAAAATCCATGTGGTAGTGTGGGTAAATGAACTCTCCATCCAATGCTCAATGCCCAGATATCCCCCCACTAGTGAAACTCCGCTGGATGATATAAATTGAAGCAAAAAACTGAGTTTTGCTTGCACTTCCACATTTTTGTATTGCCCGCCACCCATGCCACCACCACGGACACAAAGGGTGAGTTTGCAAATTCAATCTGATGCCAAATGAGTATGCTGTTGTTGGTAGAAACACAGTGTTCCATTTCTACCTGAATTAATGAACTGTTAAGTTAATCACACAGTCACTCGGCTCAGCACTTTGCCATTCAAAGAGTGTGGTTTTCTGGATAACGAAATGGTACATTCCATGCGTGCTTTGAATTTACAAATGGTCCAGTTTGTTCCAGAGTGCGCTCCAGTGAATATTTCCAAATGCACCCAAAGAGTATAGAAGCAGATCCAGAGACAAAACTGCCACTCTGCTTAGAAGCAATATCTCTTAATTTCTCTTAGTTTTTCAATGTTCATTTCCCAGTGTGTCCCAAAGCATGCTTGCTGGGCCTTAATTTGACACTAATATTGGAGTCACTATCGACTGCCTATGGACATTGGGTCGCTTTTCTACATAAAGACCATTCCTCTAAACTGGAAGGAGGGTAAAACAGCCTGCTTTACTAGGGACTCTTGGCTGAAGGAATACCTGGACTTGCTGAACATAGAACGGGCGGCCTGCCTGATAAACGACTTGATAAGACTCTGGAAGACCACTGCGACACGGTCTGTACACTTTTAAAACAGTTGCCTCCAGTTTAGGTTTAAGGTTTTAGTTTAAGTATATGACAGATGTATCAGATGTATGTTACATGTCATACTTCATGTCACCCTTGCATCTCACCCTCATACTTTTTTTGGTTACTGCTTGTTTTTTTTTTCTGTCCTTTTCCTGTGCGGTGTCCTTCTTATCTGATTTTCCTTTTTTGAATGTGTGTTAAGTTTAAAAAAAAAACAAAATCAATAAAACTGTTAAAAAAAAAAATTAAAAAAAATTAGACAGACTCCCCTCACCTTTTCTGTCAAACTCTGACCAAAATCTGATCAAATGGTAAAACTAGAGTGCCAATCAAATATAAATATAAATAATTAAATTAAGATTATGTTCCTGCACTGCCTATTTCTCACCTAAAATGTTTTCAGAAACATGTTTTAGTGCCCTCTTTGACTGTAATAGCGAGAGTTTGTAAACAGGAAGTGGGCACCACACCATTTCCTGCACAGTAAAAACCAAGATTAAAATGGAAAAAGAAAGCAGCACTGATCAAATATAAACTATTACTACTATTTCTATTTCTGAGTTGCATATTTTTTTGCCTCAAATGTTTTCAGAAACATGTTTTAGCGTACTATTTAACTGTAAGATAAGATTGTTTATCAGCAGCCAGCCACCATATTGTTTCAAAGAGGCAGTTCCACAAAACATCACCCACCAGCAGGAGTGTTTATTGCTCTGGTGCAGTGCAGTGCCATCTTTCCAGTGGTGAAATACTTCTTTAAAGGCAGCGTGGCATGGGCAGTTTAGGAGGGAGGAGGCTGGCTGCACCAATAACACCTTTTTGCATCTTTTAAGCGATGTAATCTGAACAATATTTCAGCAGCTTCATCCTGTGATGGTTGCTTGCTTACACTTAGAACTTTTAAAGCAATTACTGCACACTGAACCCAGGAGTGTCACACTAAATAGGGTAAACTAAGCCTGAGGGGAGTAGAATTTCCATTCAGAGTTGCTTCCCATAATGCATGCTGGTGAGTTTTAAGTTCTGAAACTCAGGAAAGCTTGAAAGCAACTGAAAGCCATGGGTTGTATTGAATCACAATGCAAAGCTAGTACTAAATCGATAAGCCAAAGCCTTCAGGTTTGCTGTTAAACAATACACACCAGCACACTTCAGCAGTCAAAACAGAGCACCGATAGCTTAGAAACACACACTTGACTTGATGGGCATCCC
Organism: Cephalopholis sonnerati; assembly: GCA_019142605.1. Taxonomy (NCBI): domain Eukaryota; kingdom Metazoa; phylum Chordata; class Actinopteri; order Perciformes; family Serranidae; genus Cephalopholis; species Cephalopholis sonnerati. The sequence continues at coordinate 2,862,591 of JAGQAX010000020.1, forward strand.
TGCACTCCAGACAGCCAGGGAGAAGATGCTAGAAAGCTCCTGTAGGTCTGCAGTAGAGCGGGCTTCGTAATTCGAAGGTCAGTACATGCTGTATTGCCTTGTTTCCAGCTGCATACTGCACATCAATAAAAAGCCTCTTTCACACACTTTCAGCTGAATCTCCTGAAACTCCTGTCTAGGCCCAACTCCCATGATAGGCTCTGCGGAAACACACACTCACACATATACTCACACAGTGTGATGGATCTGCTAATCCACATGATGTTTAACCCTGATAATGGGATGTAGCTCAAGGCAGACATATACTTCAAAATGATGTGTATCACTTTGATAGTGCGTTTACCTCCAAAGAAACATGATGCTGTGTGGGAATAAGTGGCCAAGTCTCCCTTAGAAAAACATGATGACATAAGACCATATAACATTAATATACTTTCAACAAGTCTAAACTAAATGTTCTGAGATTAACCAGCTCGTTCTCATATCTAAGTTGTCAAAAAACACCCAATTATTCACCTTACTGATGCCAAGGGCAGCCTTTAGTGTCTTTACAGTCATGTTTTCATCAAAAACTTTCAGTATAGTAACTTTAGAACCAAAAGTAACTCTTCAGACATGATACCTAGACCCTAGGTCCATGTAGCGTTGCTACTGCAAACAGTACCCTTACATAAGGGTGAATTGTTGTCACTCACTGCTCCGCCCAGCATTCACTGTATTTCCTCATCACCGGTGACACAGAAGGATGTCTGCACTTCATTTATCTCTCTCCATGGGATATTTAAAAATAGTGGGTTTTTGCATTTTGTCCTTCTGCAAGCGCAGGGGTTTAGTGTTGCTTTAGCGCACAGGAACAACTCTATGCAATGCCTTTTCTTTTTCTCCAAGTGAGGATCCAAGAGAGACAGTAAAATTAATAAAATGGTCGGAGTTTCCATACTGAAATTTTAGGTGTGTTGATGGATTCACGTTGTCAACTCATGCAGTGAGTAACATGCAAGCAAACGTTCCACCAAACCAAACGTTACCGCAGTCAGCCCAGTGAATAAGTTGTTTTTTTTCTCAGCCAAACATCCTTTCATTTTATACTTAGAGTTTACTAATGTATGTAAAACTTGCGATGGTATGAACAGTGGTTACATAAGTTTCAAAACCAGCCGCAACTTAGCTCTGATCAAGAGTGACAGCTCTCTATTGACCAGTCAATGGACTGCAGTGTTTCTAGCTCCACTTTGTAGTACCAGATCTGTGTGCTAGGTACTCAAACAGAGAGGTGACCAAAAATTGGGACAGTAAGGAATGGCTCCATTGGTACCATTCACAGCTTTTCAAAATGGAAACGCAGAAATAACCGTTCCAATGTACACTGTACTGATCTTAACCGCTTGATGGCTTATTATGAAATACACCACGCTTTTAGTTAACTCCAATGTAAACCCAGAGGGACATTGACTCAGAAGACCACAGTTTGTGTCCGGTTTGTGTCACTCAGGTAACATATTTATGTCACTTTACATTACATAACCAATGTACTTATCTTAACCCAAACCATGATCTTTTTCTAATTCTAAATGTTCTTGCCTAAACCTAACTGCCACAGTTTCACAACATTAACCACATGTAACAAGGTGTTTAAGCTGTGCGTCACATAGAGACGCTAAAGGGTGCCCCGTGCACAGATGCAGAGGGGCGTGATAAAGCATCAGTATTTCACAACCTGGGGATAAGAACAGGTTGGATTAACCTACAAACTACAGCAGCATGAGATTAAATACACAGAACAATGTTAACTGTGCAACTTTTTCGATTATCATCTATCATGATCATCTTATGCACGAAGAAAATAAAACATAATAAATAAAACACATTTCATAAGCAAGGAAACACTCTGTCTATTTAAAATATATATATACATTATATAGGACAACTGTCTACCCAAAAATTCCAAACACATTTCATGTACACTCTGGTGTTCATACTTCAGTTTTACATTTGTTCATCATCTTGTGTTTAAATTATTATTTTAATTCATTATGCGTATTACATAAACAATTTCCCCTGGGGATCAATAAAGTATTTCTGATTCTGATTCTGTATTACACACTTTCCATTTCTAAACCATTCCACAAATTGACTCCATATATTGAAACACATCTTTGTTTTACATTTGTTGTGGTCTTTGTTTTTGTGAACATACAATTCCCTTTTAGTTCATACTGACATTCACTTATTTGACACAACTTCTGGATACAGTCTGCTAACATATTATTGTATGCTATGTATATCAGTGATGCTATTTAGAAAACTACAAGTTCACCAAATTTCAGTGAATTTATTAATCTTTTTTTTTTTTTTTTGGTTCACAATAATCAACTCTGTTAATGACTCTGATCGCCCTCTTTTGTAGCAAGAAAATCGGATTTGTGATTATTTTATATGTTTTTTCTCATACCTCCACACTTCATGAACACTTCATGTTATTACCTGTTTGGGCCAGCCTATTCTCAAATACAGACACTTTAACACGCCCCTCAGCACGTGATATCGATGCAAAAGGCACCCTTTAGTGTCTTTATAAGACATCCCAGGCTTTCAACTTACTAAAGCAGGAGGGAGGGAAGGTGGGTGGGTCACATAAAATCTGACTTTTGCCCTAGGAGACCACATTTTCTGTCCAATGTGACACCAAAACTCAGTGCTGTTTTGATGTAATGTTACGTGACTTATGTACAGTCATCACATCATGTCTTGTGACGTATTTATGTTAAGTTTTGTTACATAGTAAATGCACTTATTTTAACCCAAAATAAATATTTCTAACCCTAACCAAGTATTTTTGTTGCTTAACCAAACCATTTCACAAAATTAACCCCATGTAATGTGTTTCAGCTGTGCGTCATATAGATGCGCTTAAGGTGGCCTGTGTATCAATATGAGACTCAGAGGGGAGTGACAAAGCGTCATATTTTGACGATCTGGTAATGAGATTAGGTTGAATTAATCTACAGTCTAGCAGCATAACATTAAACACAGAGAGTGATATTAAATGTTTAACTTGTTGGATTATCACCTATTATTGTCATTTTATGCACAAAGATCATTTTCATAAACAAGGGAACACTGATCTACTTAAAACCCATCAGTAATGAAGCCTGTTGGAGAGATGAAAACACTTTTGCTCCCTTTTATGCACCAGGTGACAAATATCGCAGGACCATGATGTTCTCTCCATACCATTCTAAATGATAAAAATCAAACACTTCAACAGATAGTTGAGGCCAGCAACATTTCAAATTCGTCTCACCTAAAATGTAAACTGACCTGACGATGATAGCAGCTTCACTTGCTGAAATGTTATTACCAGTTTGGGTTTACTCTGACAAACTGGCATGTGATGTTGCTGTGCTTTTTTGTTTATTATTTTTTTAAAGCAATTAATCACTGTTATCATCACCACATATCTCTCTGCAACATCTCATTAATCTGTTTGTTTTGATTTTGTGTTGGAGATTCAGAAATTGGAGAGCTGACTTTATTTGCTGTGGGCTGACAGTTATAATTATACTGGCCTGTTTTCTAAATGAATATTTTGTTTAATAAATCAAACTGACTGGACCTCTGTAGCCTTTGATCAAAGAAAATTAGAGATGCAAAGTGTGAGTCTTGTCTGGCACTGGAGGTTTTTTTTTTCTGTCAGACTAAAAATTTCAGGTCAACTTGGTGGCAGAGTATGTTTCTGTAAAGGGGATTAGATGGACTGAAACATCACACTAGAAAATCTGAAATTTGTCCATAAATGTAAATAAGAAATTAAAAAATAGGAGATTTGTCCTATGAATTATGTCAGAGATAGAAGTGCAGACAGTAATTTGATACTTTACCAATACAGTGATGTCATGACAGCAATATAAATGCATCAGCTGTTTTGACCATATGAGTTTGAGTGTCACGTCTCTGTGTAATGCTCTTGGTTATGCACTTGTTACAGTGTTGTTCCCTTTTTTCAATCTAAAGCATGATGTGTTGTAATGATGAACAAGACAGGCTTTGTGAGTTATGTGAGCAAAAAGACAGTGAAAAAAATCAATGCACTTTCCTTCCATTGTTCTTCATGTGGACAAGATATGTAATACAAATAAAGAAACGTTTGCACTGTCGGGATGTCTGGACAACATGGACACTGAGGAACACTGGGCCTCAGGCAGCAACATTCTCTTAAATTTCTCTTATCTTTTCTCTTAATTTTCTGCTACGAGAAAAAATAAGAACTCCAGATGCACCAAATGTTCTTAACCATCTAGATCCACCCTTAGCCAGGTATGCTGAATGATGAATCCCACTAGATCATAAGTCACCTGTTAGCATAGGTTACACCCCCTAACCACTAAATAACGGCAGGTGTTGTTCCATGTGCAAAAACTTTGGCACATGCCCAAGAATCAGAGAGATGACACCAAGAAAAAGGCTTAACAGCAGTACTGTTAAAAAAACTTAAAGAAAATGTGTGTCAGTATTGGTGTTACTGGAAAAAAACAAACAAAAAAACAACAAAACAGCAATGACAAAACATTTGCCGTGTCAGCAGCAATGGTGAAGGATGTATTCAGATCTTTTACTTAAGTACTAATATCACTCTAGAAAAATATGTTTTTACTAGGGCTGGGACTTTAATGTGTTAATTTCGATTAATTAATTACGGGAAAAATGACGAAAAATAACAAAAAAATAACAAAATTTCTGATTTGTTATCTACACTCTGGCCCACAATAGACCAGATGACGAGGTTCAGAGCCAAAATAAGTAAGTCTACGTCTGACAAATTATCAAACTCTTGAAAAATGAAAAGTGAAAAATAAACATTTTTGCTGTCTGAATTTATCTGGATTGAAAAACAGTGCTTACTGTGTCAAATATTGCTATTTGATAAAAATGCGATTAATCGCGATTAATTAATTACAAAGGCTCTAATTAATTAGATTAATTTTTTTAATCGCATTCCACCACTAATTTTTACGAGAAAAAGTCCTGCTTTGAAAATGTTCAATCAATCTGTACAATCAGGGTAATGTACTAATACTACTATAGTACTATATAGTAATGCTTTGTACTAATGCAGAAAAGTTAAAATAAATTCAATTAATCCAAATATTTAAAAGGATAAGCAACAAGTCCTCATAAATACCTATATAAGAAAGCGGGAACATTAAATGTTTTTGCATGAGAAATGGCTTAATCAATTATAAAAAAAAAAAAAAAAAAGTTGCTAATTAATTTTCAAATTAACCGACTAATTGTTTCAGCTGCACATGTATATTTTCATATGGCTTGTGCGCAAAAATCCTAATCTCTATAGAAACCAGTGGGTTATCAAATATTTGTAGCAGAGTAAAAAGTACAGTATTTCCTTCTAAAGTGTAGTGGATTAGAAGTAGAAATTGGCATGCGAATACAATACTTAAGGAAAAGATTTGTACTCAAGTGCAGTATTTGACTAAATATACTTATAGTTCCAGCACTGGTCAGCAGAGGGATGCACAGTAATTGACATTACAGTAATTGGGTACAACGGACCTAGTAGTATTTCTGTAGTCCTGAAATGTAGTAATCCAATCATTACAATTACTCTTAAACATATTCTAAATTAAATTATATCATATTCATGTATCTTTTAAATGTTCCTCAAATATAAACTTATTTTTTCCTTGTGCTGGACAACAATTTGTGGACCATGAGAATGAGATGGTTTTCTCTCATCTTGGTAAGAGTGCATTCATCCACTCATGAAATTTACTCTGACTAAACAGAAGAGCAAAAATAACAAAATACTGGTGAATCCCAGAAATCAATGGGTACTGACAAAATACGAAAAACTCGTGGATATAGACAAAAATAAAACAACATTTGTTAGTATATTGCTTCTTGCATGAGGCCCAGTGTGTTGTATAAGTAGCTTTTACATTGTGAAGCTCTATTCTGTGTTTGTATAGAAACATGCACCATATGTGATAAGCAGCAATCATCTGTCTTTCTTTACAACAATAAAGACAAGTGCTGACAGTCATTAGATATTGCATATGTGGTATTTTTGTATATAAAATGCATGCGCGATGAACTACTTTACTGGTATAAAAAAAAATAATAATTTCACTCATTCCTGAACAACTTTTTTTGGCAGTTCCACATTCAGAGCTTAAGCAGCAGCATACACTCACACGCACAAAGTTTCCTGGAGTGTGATTACTGCAAAGCCAGCACATCACATACAGTACACTATATTGCATTAAACCTGAGACAGCCAGTGTTTGAATTACCTTAACAGTGACATCAGTGCTCTCTGAATCTGTAATCTGACTTCAGTGAAAGATTACATGCTCCTTTACAGATGCTCACAACCTGTTGGGTGGCTGTAATCCTTTGGGGGAAAAATAAGTTGTCATCAGGGAAAATAAAATGTTCCCGACTTGTAAATACAAGATTCCCTCCTGCAAGACCATCTTGCTGTGTTTAAGCACACTTATCAATTCCAAACATCACAATGCCACACATGACCTCTACCACTAAGGATAAGTGCAGTTTGAGCTGTATCGCCTCCAGGAAAATCTCTAAGGTCAGACTCGTAAAACAAGACACGACACTCTTGCTTACAGTAGCAGAGAGGGAAAGCATCACTGACTGCACTTTATCAATGCCAATAAAAACGCTGGATCATTAGTAAAGGGCCGAGTGAGTGGGAAATGATAGAAACCTTTATCTCACTTTACTCACTCGCTCTCACAAAGGTGGCACATCACAGAAATTCTTTGCAACGCACTTTGTGGTATGAGATGATACAGGGAAAAAAATGATAGGATCAATAAGCACACATCTTTGGATCACACACTGTATGTCATGCTCAGTAATCCTCTACTTTGTGTGTGTCCCTGGTCCTTCAGTAGTGTTGAGGAGCCCCTGCAGGGCCTCAGTACTCACCCAGAAATACATCATCATCTCGGCTGAGAGGGGATGGGAGACCAGGGGTTGGAAGACGGGGATATGCAAGGATGCCGGAGAGGCCAGCGCTCTTCCTCTTTTTCTCTCTCTTGTTTCTCTTTGTTGGTGTGTTTTTCAATATGTCTGTCCTGTTTTGCACTGATCTTCTTCTTCAGTCACTTTTTTTTTTTTTTTTTTTTTTTGCCAGTGCTGTCTGCTCAGTGTTATCTGACGGCCAGCTAATTGCCCGTGTGTTTGTGGTTTTCTAGCCGAGTCTCTTTTATGTGTCTCTTTGCCCCTGAAGACAGCCGCTCTTCCTCTCCCGCTGACTCTTCTGAAGCGTGACTTTGTCTCTAAGAGTCGCCACTGAGGCTCTCACGCTGCTTCTCCTCCCCCTGAACCTTTCAAAAAACTCTTCTTTTGCTTCTTCGCTGAAGGGGGGAAAGAAAGAGAAGGAAAAAGTAAAGAGAGAGGCAACAAGGAGAGAAAGTGCTGTGAGGCGTTGTTACTGTACCTCCCCTCGCTTATTGTTCTTGACTTCACTTCTCCTTCTTCTCCTGCTTCTTCTTTCTCCTCTTCTCCAACTTGCCACCCTTTCCTGCCTGCTCAGCTTTTCCTGCCTTCTCGTCTTCCTTTTTCTTTGCTTCGCTGTAAACTATCCTGCTCTCTATTTCACTGACTTACACCAAAGCCTGTCTCCTCTCAGTGTGAGCGCACTCTCTCTCTCTGCTTTTCTCCGTCTCTCAATCCAGGTAGCACCGTTCCAGCAGCTCTGTTTTGAGGGGAGGCAAGTCTGAGATGGACTTTCTTCTACAGCGTTCCTGAGTGAAGGGCACTGGGGGGGGGGGGGGGGGCTGGAGATCACCACAAGGTACAGAAGCACAGAGGCTTTCAACCAGGGACAGACAAGTGTAGAGAGGAACGAGTGAGGGGGGGCAGAGAGAAGGAGACAGGGAAAAAGAGAGAGAGGAGAGAGGGAGGGAGGAGGGAATTGAGCTGGTACAGACACACACTGGGTAGTGGAGGACGGCGACAGGCTGAAGTTGTGGAAAGCCGACAGAGCAGCCGGAACGGGGGACACAAGGCAAGATGAGAGAGAGAAAAAGAGATGCACAGAGCAGGGAGGAAAAGGAGAAAGAGGGAGCAGATTGGCTTGTTGTTGCTTATGGTAAAGAGCCAATGATACCAGCAGGTTTCATTAAGTTGCACTGGGAGCGTCGGGGAGGAGGAGGAGGTTTGGCGGTTCGGTGGAGGTTTGAGTGGGGGGTAAGAAGCAAGAGAGACATCAAAACAAAATACAATTTAGGGCACTTGTGTTATCTAAGAAGAGAGGAGGGAGAGAGATGAAAACAGCTCAACTGGAGCTGCTGTCTCTCTTTTTCTTGTTCTTTGTTCCCTCCATTTTTTCCTTCTCTGCAGAGGGAGGGACGGATGATGTGTGCTGGTGTTAATGGGTGAGTGTGTATGGATGGATGTGTGTGTGTGTGTGTGTGTGTGTGTGTGTGTGTGTGTGTGTGTGTGTGTGTGTGTGTGCGTGTGCGTGTGCGTGCGTGTGCATGTGCGTGTGTGTGTGCGTGTGTGTGTGTGTGTGTGTGTATTGTCTGGGCTGGCTGAGCTGGGCTGGCCCACAGTAGTGCAACGGCAATATTGTAGGCTGTGTGTGTGTGTGTGTGTGTGTGTGTTTTGCATGTTTCACTCTATAAAATTAGTTTGCGAATGACTTGTATGTCTCACACACACACACACACACACACACACACACACACACAAACACACACCACTAATGTGTTTTGTACACTTTGCATCTGCATCATCATACACATATACTGTATATTCAGTGCGCGCAGGTGTGTGTGTGTGTGCCTGCATACATTTGATGGGTGTGTTTGCGATGTGGCTGGGCGACAGACAGGCAGAGAGAGAGAGAGAGAGAGAGAGAGAGAGAGAGAGAGAGAGAGAGAGAGAGAGAGGTGGGTGAGGGTTGGATGTTGTAGCCTGCCTCAGCACATTTACCCCCCTAACACACACACACACACACGCACGCACGCACACACACACACACACACACACACACACACACACACACACACACATACCACCATCAGTACAGTCAATACACCACTGAGGCAACTTGTCAGGTTAACCCATTCACTGCCTTAAATACTGCACTGCATACACTGGGAACACTGGAAACACTGGGACACTCCTTTGTTGCTCTGTTGCAGTGTGGCAGTGTCTCACTGCAGCTTAAGTCAGGCACGATATCAGTTTTTTTTCCAAGCTCAGAGGCACAAAATGCACTGTATCTTGTCAGGAAATCATACATACTGTAGCTCAATAAAACAAATTTAACCCATACCAGTAGCATAAGAAACACCTTTAAAATGCACATTGAAAATGAAAATAAGATTAGTCTATTCAATTATACTCTGGGTTTCTACCTTATGTCAGATTAAAAGAATACTTCACCCACAAAATCATCATTCATATATCAATTACTCACCCCATGTTACCTTGAATTTTGTGAAGAAAACATTGTTTTTCTCGCATACCCCCACGGTGAACGAAGAATCCAAAAAGTGAGAAAAAATCTTGATGAATCGAGGTCACAGGGGCCTACGTTTACCATCAGTAAAACTATATCAAAACATCCATTTACAAACTGACACAAACCCTGTGCAGTATAATCCAGGCCTCGTTTATGCTGTTGTATGCTCATTACCTCCCAAACACATGCAATTTCAATAAAATCAAATTTTTCAAAACACTTCCGGATAAACAGTCTCATGCATGAACAAGTAGCACACCCGAGGCCTGTACTACAAAGCAGGATTTTGAGCTAGCGGGGTAACTTTGGGGTTAACCTTGGGTTTTCAGTACTACAAAGCTGATTCTCTTTTTACTGGGATAAATCACTGTGGTAACTTATGCTGAACAGCTAACCTGCTCCGGAGCAGGTTAATCCACACTCTGTTAATTAGCCCTCATTATTATAAATGTAACATTTCGGTCAGATAGACCTCATCAGTCATTAACTACTTTTCCACCCTTTACTTCAACAGCAGAAACAGTGTGGTATTACTTTAAAGTGTTTTATGTGACATAATCAGAGCAAAAAATACTCTATACTAATGTCACATAGGCCCATAGCTCAGTGGTACCTGCACGTAAGGATGAATGAATTTTTGGATCGTGTTTTCAATGTATCTAGATTTTTCGTTTAAGATTACATTTGGTCATTTGTATCTCACGCTGCTGACACTTTACTGTCTAGTAAACAAAATGCTTCTGCTACCGTTCCATCACATATCATATCATATGAATGGTACCCCTTTTAATTTTTTTACGTGGCTGGATAGGAAAACCCAGGGTTGACTGAACTGGTTAATAACCAGCTTCGTAGTACTGGTTATACAGACAGCCAATGTAAGGGTTAGTCAAACCAGATAGCGAGAAGATATCCTGGGTAAGTTGAACTGGCTACGTAGTACAGGCCTCTGGGCAAGCGCATGTGTTTGAACTTTGGAATGCACGAGCAGAGCTCTAACATCCATGCTTGCCCTGCAGCGCAGACTAGTAAACCCCAATTCACTCGCTTGACTTCAAATTTCTTTGGAAACAGCTTGCACTTAAAACTTTTAGTTTAGTGCAATACAGTACATCAACGTCTTGAGCACAACAGACTTAAAATAAATGTGTCACATGACCCATGTCTGACAGGAATTTCATGTCAGTTTAACATTACTTTTTTTGTTGTTTGAGCATTACATTCTATGTCAATTGAACATAAACACATTGAGTACTCATTTTACGACATTTTTTTCTTATTTCATTGAACTACAAAAATATATTGTGGCAAGCTTATGTCTGTGGGAAACTCCCCCCATTTAGCCCCAACACGCCACAATATGTTAAGTGCACAATGATAGTGTTGTTTATTGGCCTTCAACTAAGTAGTTGAAACCGGCTTTATAAATATTTGTCAAATTAACTAAAAAATGAAAAAGTATTGATTAAATAGAAAAAAGTATGTCAAGCTCATAAGGGATGAGTTTTTGTGTCAAGTAAACATGAAGGTTTTATGTCATTTTGACAAGCTGGGGCATTTGTGTAGACTTCGTTAAAATTTTATGTCATGGATGGGGGTTTACAGTGGTAGGGGGTGGAGTTTAAAATAAATAGCAAGGAAAATTTTGTGAAAATGGATGTGTTTGGAAAGTACTGAGCATACAACTGGATAACTATGACTTGGATTGTACTGCACGAGTTCTGTGAGAGTTGGATTAATGAAGATTTTTTTTTCAGTCTTTGGATTTCTGTCACAGTGGAGACATGTGGGTTGGGGTTAAAATTACAAGTTTAATTATGATAAAATATTACGTCAATTCTCAACGTATTCTCATAGGACAGTTTGTATGATATTCTACAATGCATGCACAACAGTCCGTATGGTATCCTACTAATTTGTGGCCTACAAATGATGTTACATCCTTAATATACAGTTATGTTATTAAAGTAAAATTATAGGGGTTAGGTTCAGGCAATTAAAGTTACTGAGGTTAGGTTTAGGAAAAGAAATATGGTGAGGATGTACCTTAAAAAGACGCAAAGTTCACATGGATCCGAACACACAACTCCAGGGTAAAGTCCCAGGCAAAGGTCTGCTATTTTGTGACCCATCCACCACCCAAACCTGCCTCCTTACAAGCACTTGAGACTGCTTTGTTGATTACTGCTGTCAGCATATTAGTCACGTAATTGCAACTTTTTAATTTTATTTTGCATTTTGCATTTGTATGAATTTAGGTGCATTCCTTTTTGTAGGAAAACATGCGAAAAATTTGTGAGAACAGTCTGCTTTTTTTTGGGAAACAACATATTTGCTGTAACAAAGCATCTACCACAATACTATTTTGATTTGATTTAATTCGGGGACCGGTAATGGATATAAGATGATATTGATAAATATCATCATTTTCTGGGCTGCTAACCATTATCTGCCTGGTGCTAGTCCGCTACCACTGAATGTTTACGAAGGAGGTGCGCTTGGACTCAGATGTGCCATGGTAATTTCACAATGAAAGCATACCTTATAGATGACAATGTATGTTGGGTTCACTTTGCATCAATAATATTGGATCATTGATCTTTGAAACTATATATCAGTCCACATCGAAGTATCATTACGCCTCAACATGCAAAAAAAAAAAAAAAAACAAAAACAAATATCTTCATGAATTGAAGGTAACACTCGGTGTAACTGATGTAAATATGACCATTTTCTTGGTGAAGTATTCCTTTTAAAACATAAATTGGTCCAGATTTAAATTGACCTTAAAAATATTTCTGTAAAAATCATAGCTGTTTGTCAGTTTGCAATTCCAGCAGATGGGTGCTAACATCTTAAAATTAATATTGTATATGTGAAGAGGAGGCCTTGATTTCTCTTTGTTGAGGGGTAAACAGAATCAGAAAGAACTTTATTGTCCATTGCAGAGCAGTAGAAATTCGTCTTCGACGTGGCTCACAGAATAAAAAACACATGTTAAAAGATCCATAAAAGACATAAAAAGACATAAGACATAACAATACAGCACAGAGCAACACACATAAAGCTAAGAAACCCGAGTCTAGCCCTTAAGACTTACTGATAATTTTGATTGTGGTTGGAATGAATGATTTCTTTACTTTGTTTGTTTTGCTAATGGTACCTTGTAACGGCAGCCAGATGGGAGGAGCTGAAATGAACTGTGGAGTGGGTGTGAGGGGTCATGTATGATGGTGTTGGCTTTCCGTTCGACTGCCTGTGTGTGGAGATCTGTCAGTGAGGTCTGAGTGGTGCCTGTTATTTTAGTAGCGTGTTTGATGACTTTACACAGTTTTGATTTATCTTTAATAGAGAGAAAGGTGTACCAGGATGAGATGTTGTAGGTCAGGACTGACTCAATGAGCGATTTGTAAACAACAGTTAAAACATTTTTGCTTACATTAAAAGTCCTCAGCTTTCTTAGCAGGAAGAGGCACTGTTGAGCCTTTTTATAGATGTTGATGCTGTGGTCAGAAAAGGACAGTGCTCTGTTGACCTCAATGCCCAGGTATTTAAAATGATCCACCTGCTCCACTACCTGCCCATTAATCTCCAGTGGCTGGAGCAGTGTGTGGGCAGCATCTGCAGATGTTCTCCTGCAGCAGCACATCTCCTTAGTTGTGGAGATGTTCAGTTCCAGTTAACTCTCCTCAATGAGAGTGATCAACGAGTCCACCTGCTGGTGATATGCTGCTAGGCTGATGGAGTCAGTTAGGTGAGCCACCAAGGCCATGTCATCTGCGTATTTGAGGAGTGTCATATTGTCCGTGCTGCAGATTATGTTTGTGTTTTGTGTAGATGAAGAACAGGATGGGAAATAAAACACATCCCTGAGGGACCCCTGTGTTTAACACAATGTTGTGTGTTGTTTTGCCATTAACTGTTACATGTTGAGGTCTGTCTCGTAGGAAGTCTTTGATCCAGTTTACCAGTATCGGATTGACCTGTAGTTCAGTGAGGCGGTTAAGCAAGGTGCTTATCTTGACTGTGTTGAAGGCCGAGGAAAAGTCCATAAATAAAATCCTGGAGCATGAGTGAGGGTGGTCCATGTTTTTAGTGACGGTGTCCAGGAGTGTCAGGCAGGCATCTTCCACTCCTCGTCGTGCCTTATAGGTGAACTGGAACGGGTCCAGTTTGTCAGCGACTGAAGAGCTTAGCAGGCCACACACCACCCGCTCCATGCATTTACACAATACAGATGTGAGTGCGACTGGTCTGTAATCCTTTGGGACTTTTGCATTTGTGATTTTTGGTATGGGTATGACGTAAAGTTGTGGTTATGCTAATTTATTCATTTATTTCCATATTGTCAACATATCCAATGTGCAGAGCCAAACCAACACTGAATGTCTCCTACCAACAAGTATTACGTGTGATATATCTTCTTTGGTTGTGCCAAGGAGCTCCACTGTTGTCAAAAATCTATTAAGAACACATCAATGACAATGACACACTATTAGGGTGACGTGTTCCTTCATGACCATGAAAACACACACTGTAGTTTATTTTAATTCAATCCCACACACCGTCCTACTGCCATAAAGAACTACCAAGGAAGTGCTTCCCAAACACTGAGCCAGGCTGGTACAATGCCTCAGAACATTTGTTACCAGGCTGTGAGACAACAATATAATGTAGAAAACTCCAGAGGTGGGACCAAATCATTGTTTTGCAAGTTACAAGGAAGTTTCAAGTCTTTGTATTCAAATCCCAAGTCAATTCCCAAGTCAAGACAGGCAAGTCCCAAATCAAGACAGTCAAGTCCAAAGTCCTACATTTTCTACACAAATTTTGAGTCCTTAACAAGTGATAATGCATTCTTAACTAAATGCCATTTTAACAACAGATTGATATTATATGTTTAAAAAGATCATTCAAGGCCAAGGGGGGCCCATGAAAAGGTCTATAGTTGACCCTTTAGTGGGATCAAGTCCCAACAATTTACTTAAATCACTGACAGAACAAGTTATATGTATTTACATGACAAATAAATGATGTAATGTAAGGAAAAGTCAGGGTACAGGGAGAACAAGACAATGAAAGGAGCAGAGAGGCAATGACCAAATGGCAAAAAAAAAAAAAAAAAAAAAAAAGTTTAGAAGTAGCAGGTAAGACATAAGGTGTGAAGTGAGGAGTGAGGCAGCAGAATTTTTAGCAAATAAAACCTGCTGTATAGGCTCAGTTTAAAATCTACAGTGAAAACATAGGTATCACATTAAACTAGAGGAACTAAGGCAATCATTGGTACCAGCCATAGTATCTTGTCAGAAAAGGGGCCAAATAGTGATCCAAAGATGTGCTAAATCATTTTTGAGGGAAAAAGGAACACCGCTATTTTTCAAAATGGTGTATTTAAATATGTTTGCATACTGGAGTCTTTGAATTGCATAATTTGGGTATAACTGGAAAACTGAGAGTTGAGAGTCATACAATCTTAACACTATTTCAGTTCAGCACACAATTTGACCAATATATGATTAAAGTAGCCCTCGAGATTGAATTAATAAATAAAGAAGGCACTGGAGGGCATTTTTCTGGCCCAGGACACATGTGACTTCCTCTGCGTTTCATGATAAGACAACAAGGTCTTAACAGTAGATTCAAGTAAAAGTAGATACAAAATGCATGTGGAAATGTGACTCATTAGATTCTATTTGCAGGAAGTATAAAAAGTGTATAGTGACCCCCCCATTCCCCTTGTTGGGTGTGGATGAGGGGCCCACTTTTGAAAATGTTGTAAGTAAGGGAAAAGTAAGGGAAAGTACATAATTATTGAAAAAATAGTCAGTCCATGTCATGATTAGCCATCACAATCCTTGTCTGATCATAGCAAATGAAAGACAGGAGCATAGACAAGTCAGAATGGTAATCTATACATGTACGAGGGTGGGTTCTGAAGTCTACAGGGTTGATTCAGAGAGATGATTCATACAAATGACTTCTTTTTAAAACTCTTCTACTTCAAATGTAGAAGAACTTATTTTAAGATCTGCATTGAGGGAATACATTCCATATTAAAGTTGCATCAAACACTTTCCGTGTGGTAAGTTCTTTTTTTAGTTTAATACAGTTTTTGAAAGGTTGTGTGTATTATTTTGTCACCAATAACACATGAATATAGTAATTTTAAAACATTGCATAATTATTCTAAACAAACAGGACAATCACCTCATCAACACTGCATACATTTTTATATTCCATGTTAACTGATAGATTTAAAGGAGAATCTACTAAATCGATTGAAGTCACAAAACCTGGAAGCTTTACAACACAAACCATATGGACAGCGCCGTCCCCACACCCTCATCATGAGAGGAAGAAGCGAAATGTATGGCAAACGTCTCAAATTTGACATTTACCAATGTAAAAAAAAATAATGAGCTAATTCATAGTTAAAATAGATTATGAATAACAATTCATCTGCAGCCATTTGTGCTGAAATTGGTTTTTAGGACTTGCTTGAAATGAGGCCATTTACATACATGTATGCATGCCTGGTGTGCAACCTCAGCTCTCACTCTTCTTCACTCCTCCCTCTGAGACGACTAAGACCTCAGAGATGGGCTGCCGTCTTTTTTCTGTTTTTTTCCCCCTAGCAACTACCATTCAAAAGAGAACATTTTCCTATCAAATCTGGGCGTCATGCTATTTCAGGTCTGGGTCATGAATAAGTTAGTCCAGACTCTGCATGTGAGTGAGCTAAAGCAAAAAGATGATAGACTGGTGCTGGGTGGGTGTTGTCTGGGTCTAGGAGCAGAGGAGCACCACCAGGTCAGTGCACACAGATGTATGGACTGTATGAACTAAATATACAGAGCAGCACTGTTTTGATCTTTAAGTGAAATGTGTCCATGATAAGTGTATACCATCAATGTATTTGAGTTGACAGTGATGTAAGCAAAATATTCAGTATCCCAACCCAAAAGTTTTTTTCCCAATTAATGGCTTATAATTCATCTATAAAGCATTAGTAAATGATTTATTAACCATTAACCTATAAATCTTTCATGACGAGTGCCTTGTTAGAAAGCGGTGCCTCTTTGCTCAAGAACAGGATGACCCATGCACTGAGAATGTAATTCTGCACTTTCTCCGGTTACTCCACCTTCGTTCCACAGTCCAAAGACATGCAGGTTAATTGGTGACTTTAAATTGTCCGTAGGTGTAAATGTAAACATGAATGGTTGCGTGTCTCTATGTGTCAGCCCTGTGACTAGGATAGGCTCCAGCCTACCTGTTACCCCTAACAGGGTAAGTATTTATGGAAAATGAAAGAATGAATATTGTTGCAATAGATAGAAGTATTGATTCTTTTTTATCATGTAAAATATTAATATTGCAAATATAAATGAAACTTGTTGAATAATAAAAAAATCAACCAGATACATTTTGCTTTGTCATGACGTTGCATTCAGATTCATCAGTTTATTCTGATGTCACTATTGACTTTTCTTGGCAATACCCATCCTACTCAAATGAACCACCCAGCCAAACACCATTTAAGACCAAGTACCTGCCCTCATGACAACGACACTCCCTGATGGCAGTGGCCCCCCAGCAGGACAATGGAACATGTCACACCATAAAAACTGCTCAGGAATGACCTGGGGAACGTGACAAATAGCTCAAGGTGTCGACCTGGCCTCTAAAATCCAGACCCCATCTGATTAAGCATCTGTGGGACTTGCTCGTACCTCACCTTGCAACCCACAGGACTTAAAGGATCTGCCGCCAACGCCCCGGTGCCAGACACCACAGGGCACCACCAAAGGTCCAGTGTCAATGCCTCGACAGGTCCAAGCCAAGTCTGATCCGTGGTGGGACCTTTGGCACAGACACAGGACCTCTGGAATACCGACACATTCCACAGATGCTCAATCGCATTGGAATCTGAGGAATTCAGAGGCCAGGGTGAGCTCTTTGTCACATTGCTTGGGTTATGCCTGAGCAGTTTTTGCAGTGTGACATGGTGTAATATCCTGCTAGGGGGTCACTGACATGAGGTAGTGCTGTTGCCATGGGGGTGGGTACTTGGTCTGCAATGCTGTTTGTGTGGGTGGAGTGCATCAAGTGACATCAACATGAACACCAGGACCAAGGGTTTCCCAGCAGAGCAGAGAACAATATTAAGAAGGAAGAGAGGAGAGAGAGAGTGACACATTGATGTCACGTGTTATTTGCAGGAGGTGCTCATGTTCTAATGTCCCAAAAAATGAAAAGTTTTCATTTACATCTATATTTTTATTGTTTATATTACTGTCTTTTGCTAATTGACTAAAAAATATTTTTGGAATTGTTGAATTACTTACAGATCCAGACAGCCTACTGAAAAATACACATAAAGTCAAAAATATAAAGGTAGCTTTGCTTGTAGAGAGCTACTTTTGCCATTTTCTCGTAGCTTAGCTTGCTACATTTCTCAGGAGATAGCTTCAGTGTAGTAAATAAATAAAAAAAAAAATAAATAAAATAAATAAATAATAATAATAATGATAGAGCGGCATGGTGGTGTGGTGGTTAGCACTGTCGTTTCACAGCATGAGGGTTCCTGGTTCGATCTTGGGTGCAGGAGCCCTTCTGTGAGGAGTTTGCATGTTCTCCTTGGTCAGCGTGGGTTTTCTCTGGGTACTCCAGCTACCTCTCAAAGTCCAAAGACATGCAGATTGGGAATAGGTTAACTGGTGACTCTAATTGCTGGTAGGTGTGAATGTGAGTGTGAATGGTTGCCTGGAATTAAATGCAATTTTCCCCCGCTCTGCTTGTCCATACCAGCTCCCCAAGCAGCTCTTTCTCTGCTCCTGTGACATCTTGATTTCTCTTCTCACCCTTGATGCATAAAGAGAACTCTTGCTGTTGCTGTGTCTGATGTGTGTGATGAAGACTGGGTGAAGAGAGACTCGTTGTTGTGGTCGAGAATTATCCCCAGCTAAATGACCCACACTACCAACATTATAAAGACCATGGCCAAAAAGATATTGCCTGGTGAATCATACAGTAGCTCTGGAGATCGGCTTTTCAGGTGAGAATCAAGTTTAAGTAGTGGCTCTCCACACATGATTTTAAGCTAATGCAGAGGTGGAGGAAGTACAGATCTTTCAGTAAAAGCAGTAATAACTATGTGTGGTCATATGTTGATGAGCATCTCCAGTGTATGCTAGGGGCAGTACTTGACGCACATCACATGACATTCTGTGGCAGTGCCAGTGTGTTTTCAGCTTAATTATTTATTGTCATCAGTGTCAAAGCAGAACTCGTGCAGAAGCTTTCATGTAATGACATCATTGACAATTTTGCAGCCAGGTAACACAGACACGTGTGCCAGAGCTTCCCACAAGTGCTGACAAATGGTATAGTTCTCATGTAGTTGAATATTTATTGTCTTTGCAAAGTTTTTACATTTTTGTGA
Source organism: Cephalopholis sonnerati (assembly GCA_019142605.1). NCBI lineage: Eukaryota > Metazoa > Chordata > Actinopteri > Perciformes > Serranidae > Cephalopholis > Cephalopholis sonnerati. The sequence goes on from JAGQAX010000020.1 coordinate 2,881,553, forward strand.
CTTTTCTTCTATTATGTGTGAGTAATTGGACAACTTGTTTTTCATTTTACTTATTTATATTTGTCAACTATGTATTCATCATTCTTCTTAAATCACATCATCTCTTTTAAAAAAAAATTAGGAAAAAGACTCCAGAAGATATTGGTGAATGAGGCCCAATATTCAGTTTATTTTACTGAAGAGGATTGCATATGTATGTATATGTGTTTGCCTGTTCTGTAGTTAGTTCTATAATGTGATATAATAAAATGCACAGGGCCAGATTTACTGAGAAAATGTTAAACAAATGTGTGGTTTGGTTTTCAGTCAGCATGAACTGATTCTGATTCCGCTGTACTTGATACTGGGTAGATTTTTTTTTGTCCTCTCTATAATTAACTCAAGATGTGACTTTTGGATGTCTTGTACATATACTTTATATAAAGATATATATGTAGCCTACGCTCTGTGGTTTTGTAAATAAAGTTTTCAGTTTTGGAATTTAGTTTGATTAATGTTCACCTATATTTTTCAACATGCTTGTATGTAATCATAAAAATATAACATCAAAAAAATAGTAAAAAATAAAGTAAATATAGTAAAAATAGTTTAACGCTTATTTGTCGAAACTTATTTGTTTTATTTTTGACTCATTAAATGAGCACTCAAGGTAATGGTACTAGTAATGTAAGTTCTTGACATCCTGACAGAAGCCTTAGCTTTCTGCTGCTAAAAGACTAAACACTATATGGTTCTTATTTTGGATCTATTTAAACAGAATCATGTAAACAACAATCTTCCACAGCTGTCCACGGGAGGTCCATTTTTAAAGGGTTAATTCACTGCACTCTATTTCACACTGATGATTACAGTCTGAATCAACAATGGCAATCCAGCAGAATGCAGATTATAATTACAGCCTATGAGCTGGGAATTTCTCTCTGTGATTTTTTGGACTGTAGCAATGTGCGCACGCATGTACACACACACACACACACACACACACACACACAAATTCATGGATGAGCCCCCTAAGTCTGGTGTCTACAGTGTGGGTTTCGGTGCTGTCAGCAGCCCTCTGTCACACCATTACAGAGCAGTGTTGCCAGCTCCACCTGATCTCAATCCTCCTGCCGGGGTTCCTCTCATTGACTCGTTGACTGCTGCCAGGCACACCGAGCAATCTCTCACCTGGAAAAACTCAGCAGGCTGCTTTGGCTCCACCACTGTTTACTCTTCCCTCTCCAGGAGAGAAAAAAAGGCAGGGTATTGTGCATCTGTGCCCGTATGTGTTGTATCTTAATAACATGCATCCTTTTGGTGTGTTAGTGGGCACATATTGGCATTCCCCTCATCTCTTTTTTCCTCTAGCTGGTAATATGTAAGCACAAAACTGGCTACTCTATGGGACAGAGGAATAGATAGACGGAGGGAAGGAGAGATGGGGTTTATTGAAGGTACACAATGAAGAAAAAAGAAGGGGACCATGCAAAAAGGCCCCTGTACACTATATGTTTGACAATTTGGTTCTATAATAAACTTGTCCTGGATATCACTGTAAGACACGCCCAGAGATGTGAAAGTCGGTGGTTGTTAGACCCCTCCACCACCGCTCCCACCTGCCCTACTTGAATTTTCACCCCCTTAACTTACATTGTTGACTTATTTTATTGCTTCATACTGGGATGATGGTATGTCTAAATTCAAGTCCTCCACATAAATCTGTTTTATGATCTGACAATGCATTGTTTAATGTTAGGTTAGATTTAGGCACAAAACAAATTGGTTCAAACTAAAATACTTTGTTGAGGTTAGAAAAACATCCTGGTTTGAATTTAAATGACTGCTCTGTTAAGGCTAGGGGACCTCTGTCATCATCAGTGTTGGAAATAATGCATTGCAAAAGTAATGCATAACAGTAATATATTACTGTATTGAAGTAATTTGATGCATTACCAACAGGATTTAGGGTAATATTATCACATTTACAATGTCATGTAACATGTCACCATCCAAAATAAAGTGTTTATTGGTTTGCATTTTTCATTCATCCACACTGATCCACACAGCTTACCTTCCACCAGTGCACCACCAGACAAAATATCATCCCAAGGTTATTATGTGTTGTCATGTCATTACAGATTACATTATAGAAGGGTGCCGGCAATCAGCACATCTGGGTCATGCTGTACTGTGCATTATCATGTTCAGCGTCTTTAAAGAGTTGGCCGGCAGTTTGTTTTTTCATTGTCCCAGTTGGATGTGTTTCCATTCACATCACCTACATCGACAGAGCAACACTCCCACACAGTCCCATTCTCATGCATAACTCTCTCTCCAGTGCTGTTGTAGCTGACCAGCACACCGGGTACCAGCAGGTGGGTCTCCCAGCTCCAATGTATTCATTTGTGCTCATCATAGCAACTGACTCGCATGCCAATCCATTTGTTTTGCTAACCTCAATACTTGTTAATTGTGTTTCATATCATAGGCCCACAAATATTTAACCGGATCTCATACTTATTAGGCTTTGGTCCTCTGTCTGACCCTCACTGTGTCTAAGGCCATTTGTTTATTTACAAAGGCTTTTTACCTAGGCTTTTTAATTGTTCTTTATGATATTTTTTCATTTTGGGTCAGACCAGCGCAGCACTGGATTTGAAATTAACTGTAATAAACTGGAGATTCTGTACTTTTATTACCTGCTGTGAACCAATATGACACTCATCCATTTAAAATGCATGTTAGTTCTTCTGAACTCATTTTGGTCAAAGTAACCACAAGGAGTGTAATAAGTAACATATTACTTTACACAGAGAGTAATATTGTAAAGTAACTCATTACTTTTAAATGAAAGGTAACTATTGATACATAAAATGATACATTTTGAGAGTAACTTGCCCAAAACTGGTCATCATGTTTACAGGAATAACCACCTGGAAGTCCCATCCTTCCATTTGATCCTCCTTCCTTTGCTGATCTATTACAACATCACCCAGCCCTTTGCTCCTGACAGACAACAGGCAGTATTTGTAGGACCACACACCTTTAACTAAAAAAGAATTTCCTTTTTGTTTTTCAGTAAACAAACCCAAAAAGTAATTTCAATTTCCTCCATCAACTTTATTCATGTTATATTTCTGATATGTCTATCTAGATGTCCATGAAACGTTGGAAATTCAACTTGTGCTATTCTGCTCGTTTGCATGAATTCTATTAACTTTAAAATACAATTTGGAAGGTGTGCCATTAAGACTGAGTCCTTATTGCTGGGCCCAGGTTTGAGTCCAGCCTGAGCCTTTTGCTGCATGTCATCACCTGCCTTTCTTGTCTCTCTTTCTCCCTATTAAATAAAGCAGAGATGCCAAAAAAAGGAAAACTTTCTCATTTGAATTTTCATAGCAAATGTCCAGTCATTGTCCATGCACACTGAGACAAGGTGCTGGAGGAGAGGGGATTCCTTTAAGCAGAGAGATGTGAGCAACACTGCTCGAGGCTTTGCTGCAGCCTTGTGTTGCCTCTGCATAGCTAAACTGCAGCTCCGGCAGCAAATCCAGAGAGGCTGCTGTGAGTCTTCTGTACAGCACTCAGCCACTCTGTAAACCCTACACGTACCCTCCGCCTGCTAATGGAAAGGAGAAAAAGTGGAGAAAGTTTGCCATGCTCCTTATGTAGAGATGAGGTTAATAGTAAAGGAAAGGTGAGTGAGAGTGCTTTCATGTATGTTTGGTAATTACACTAGTGACAAAGAACTGAAAGGTAGGGCATGAGAGGATCATGTTCTGTACTCAACATGACTTTCAGGGAAGACAAACTGTCCTTGCTAAATATTACCATGTAAATAACTGTATCTATCCTCAGTTGTTAATTTCACGAACTTTGTGTCAGTTACAGCATGTGATTGATTTCTTGCTATTTAACTTAGACTCCTCACCAATTATCCTGAATGAAAGTAAGCACATTATCACCCTCTGATGACTTTTAGTGTGTTGAGCTAAACTTTATCTTGGAGGGAGGGAAAAAAAAATACTTGCTCTAATCTATTAGTGTCCCCTGTACAACAATCCTTTTAGTTATAAGACTTAATAGAGGAAGTTAGTAAAATAATTACACAATTAGCAAATAATATGATGAGACAGGTCTGCTAAATTTTGGTCCCATTAAACGACCAAAACCAACAATGTGTTACATGCATTTTTTTTTTTTTATAATTTCTGACAACATTATTCCTTCAATGGTAACTGCTCCTAGTCAACTGGTTTCCACTGAAGATATAAACCATTAAAAATGTGTCACTTTTCTTTGTTTTGTTTTTAAAAATAGGCTCCATCATTTCCTAAAACAGCTGGGAACTGTAGTTTTTAGCATGTGTTACTCAAACAAGAGGAAATAGGGTATTTGTTGGGGACTGTTTTCAGCAGTGGATTAATCCACATTTGGTACTCTAGTGAGTATTTGCAACAGTCTCGCTCCAACATCGTCACATTTGTTTGGTCATGGTCTAGTGTACATATGATGTGCAAGGTGCTCTGGGTGCATAGGTTGTTAACGTCAGCCTGTTGCATACACTGTCTGTTTTCAAAATACACTTCAGTTTTCACAGGAAATGGACAGTTTGCATAGTCTCTTTCAAAATAAACACACAATGTCAGTACAACACTGCCATCTGACGCTATTTTCCCTCAACAACAAAGGCACGTGGTTACATTTTGCCAACACGCATGTGGTTAGGTTTAGGCCACAAAAGCTCATGGTTGGGTTTAGGGTTAGGATTTAAGGCTAGGGCCTCCCAGGTGAAAGGTGATGGTTGTTGCACACATCCACCACCCTTTCTGCCCCTGCTCTACTCTGCCTTGATTTCATTAGTTTTTGGACAACAATGGGGCTCTACGGTTTTGATCAATATTTATCACATTTTGGGTACACCAGCCCGTTCTCATTCCCAACTAGTCAAATACCACTGCTTTGTCAGTGATTTTGGCATCAGACACTGATGCAAAAAGACACCTTGCAAGACATATACTCTGCCAGGTGGCATCGGGTTGTAGCGCTGCTGGCAACTATGTGATATAAAGAGTTGGAAAGTCCCTTTAGGGCAGGTGGAGGATAACTTTCAGCCAGGTGCCTGCTGTTCGCTTCCCCTGTAAATGTTGTACCATTCCATGATGTCTTTTCTTAACCTAACCTTGTGCTTTTTATTGCCTAAACCTAGGTGTGTGTTTTTGTCACACAAGGGAATAAACATAAAAACACGGTGTTTTATCTATGTTGTAAGTGTATTGTTAGGATATATATGTATACATATATATATATATATATATATATATAAAGTTTGTTAGAGCCCAATTAACTAAACCTTACCACCACGGAAGGGGCGCTATGCATTTGAATAGGAGGGAAACACTATTCAGCAGAGGAACAGACTTTGGCACAACACCTGTATGGCAAGTCCAATTGGCAATTAAGACAACACAGCTACCACTGTTTCAATAAACAAGGAGTGTGTTAACTGGTGACTCACAGCCGAATGATTCCTGAGGCCTGTACTACAAAACCAGTACAACTTACCCAGGATAACTTTTCCTTATCTGGCTTCACTAAACCTGTCACATTGGCCGTCTGGTTAACAGGTACCACAAAGCTGGTATTCAACTAGTTCAGTCTCTCTGGTCTCTGGGTTTTCCAATCCAGCCACGAGCACTTTTATATGAAAGAGGTGGGGTTGTTAATTACGAGGGACATCATCAGAACCGTAAATGAGGTAAGCTGCTTCAAAGTCTATGAGATGAATTAGTAACCAAAGTGTCTGGGCCAGTAAAATGCCAATGACATGGGATGTAAACGAAACGTTGTAATCTTATAACAGAAAATGTAGAAACATTGCAAATACTATCCAAACATTCCCCGTCAGCCGAGTCTTAAATTACATGTAGGTATCAATAGACTATGTGTGACATAAGTACTGTATGGAGTATGTTTTGCCATACTGTAATAATGCCAGACTGTTTCTGCCACAGAAGACTGATGAGGTCTATGTGATGCAAATGTTGTATTTATAATAATGGGAGCCCTAGTGTGTGAATTATTTTCTTGATAAAATATTACCTTTTTTTCTAGTTCTTATCACACTAATATTTTGTGTTATTTTGAGCTGCAGTAATGGAATCAGAGTGTAGAAATAGCAACACTATTACTGCAGACTAAAATAAACTTAACACATGTTAAAATCTTGCTAAAGTCATGTGTTTAGTGTTGTAAACGAGCTCATTTGTTCGAAGCTCTGTTTTAAAACCAGTGGAAAATAGACCCCTGTAACAATGAAATTATTCCACTGAACTATAATGATATATTTAGGCTACTCTTTTTTACCTGATACTCCAAACCTTTGTTCATTTTTTTTCCCTGGTGATCTTATTTGTCAGAGGTCAGGATGTTGATAGGCTGTGATTTGGTACTCTGAGCAGTCTGCTCCGGAGCAGTTTTGCTGTTCAGCACAAGTCACCACAATGATTTATCCTGGTTGAAAGAGAACCCACTTTGTTGTACTGAAAACCCAGAGTTATCCCTGAAGTCACCTCTCTAACTCCAAATCCTACTTCATAGTACAGGCCTCTGGTTGCCTGTTTTGATGGCAGCTGTTGAAAGCACATACAGAACAAGTAGGTGTCATTTAAAAGTTTTCAATTTCACTTAAAGCAATGTTAGAGTCACATGCCTACTTATCTGTGTTTATTATCTATGCCAATCATGTTAAGTTACTACGGGCAACCACGGACGGATACTGCTGAAAGTCACAACTTAACATGGTCACTTGTTAAACCTAACCACCGGTACTGTTGTAGCCAGTTCATATGAATATTTGAGGGAGTTTATTGAATAAATCAGTACAGATACAAATGGGAACAAATTTATTAAAACTGTGCCTGTCAGGTCTGAAAAAACAAGTCAGAACAACACATTCTCACTCCCATATCACATGTCACATATCGACGCTTATTCATGGACTCTCCACGTCCACATATGACATGCAAGGTACCCTTTGTGCCTTGGTTGTGGCCATTCTGGGATGCTATGTCAACTTCAGCCTGTTACATGCACTGTCTGTTTTCAAAATACAATTCTGTTTTCACAGGAAATGTACAGTTTGCATACAGTCTCTTTCAAAAGTTTCGTCGGTACAACCACAAACTGATGTTTTTTTTCTTTCAACAACAATTGCATGTGGTTACGTTAGGCAACACATGCACATAGTTGGGCTTTGGCAACAAAAGCATGTGGTTAGGATCAGGAAAAAAGAACAGGTTTGGCTTTATATTCATACAGGAAGCGAACACCAGCCTCCTAAGTAAAAGTCAGTGGTTGATCAGAATTCAAATTTTAAAGTTTGAAGATTAAATCATTCATTTAAATCTATGTGAGCCAAACCTTGAGCTAGCTCTTTTGAAGTTTGAATGTGCACAACACTGGTTTTGACAGTGAGTAAATATATAATATCACCAGACTCGTACTTTAGTCAGTAAAGTTAGTTAAACTTTTTTTTTCAAACTGCTTTGAGATGAAAAGTGACAACACCAACCAAGAAATAAGGCTCACCATAATATGTGGCAAGGAGCCAATGTTTCTTTTCTCAGCACACTAGGAACAAATAGACATGCATCATGGGTTGAGCTTAGATACATACACCAACAGAGAGACACACACAATCACATACCTCCTCATTTTAGGGCATTTGCCTTCATCATCAGTTCTGGGTGCAACAATAAACTTAATAGAGCGAGTGCTGTGCAGCTGTAGTCTCTTTCTCTCTCTCTCTCTCTCTCTCTCTCTCTCTCTCTCTGTCTGTCTCCTGGTCTGTCTCTATTCATTTTCAGTTAGCTCAATTAACACATTAGTAGCACGTCCTCAGACAAAGGGACAAGACAGTGGCTAAAAGGAAAAAAAGATTACGAATTCAAAAATGCAGTATAATTACTAGGTAACAGGCAGGACATATATAGCAGCTTGGGGGCTGGATGTGGGTTTTACATGATTAACTGTATATTTGGCTTCATTTTTGGAAGGAGTTCTCTGGTACAGAACCCCTCTGTGGTCATTTGGTGGAAAAAAATATAAAAAATGGATGTGCAAATTTGTGCAAATCGTTTTGTAATCCCAGCCCATTCTCATTCACATGGTGCCAAATACCACTGCTTTTTCATGCCCCTCAGCATGAGATATTGATGCCAGAAGCACCCTTTAGCATCTTCATGAGACGGGCTTTCAACTAACTGTGGTGTAAACACATCTGCAGAGATACTTGACGCTGAGAGCAACTGATGTAGTATAAAGAGCAAGAATGTCTGTGTGGAGTGGGAGGGAGGAAACAGGTAAGGCTCAAAGGTAGGAATTACAATCATATTGTCTATTTGAAACAGTATGAATATTACCTGTACATAAAAATAGGCTCCATATAAAATGTCAGTTATGTGTAATGTTATAACACTTGTTTCACGGCTCAATAACAGCACCCAGCATACTGACACAACATTTTATGCTGTTAAAACAATATTCATAAGTTAGATTAAATTTTATCAGCTAATTGAGGTATGGACACATATTCTGACTTTATGACAGTTTTATAGGAAAGCAGTCACCACTTGTTTTTTTCGTCATGCAGTTAAATCTGAATGATGTACAGTCTTCTCTTGTGCTCATGGTTTCAGTAAAATGAAATCAACCGAGCTAACAATGTGTAGCATCTCCATATTGGCACAAGTTTAAACATTTATATCTGTATGTGCAATCTAGACAGCTTACTAATGTTAGTTCAAGTGGATAGTCAACAATCAGGTTTTATACATCCAAAGAACTTCTATAAAAATTAACTGCTTGGCAAACAGACCGGGCGTTTAATTGAGAAAGGCCTTTATTCGTCAAAATGTGTAGCTACACCAAGTTAGTAAAAGGGACTAGGCATTTAACTGGGATTAGGCTTTTCATTGAAATTTAATGGTATTTTAACCTAAACCATGATCTTTTTTCAAAACCTAACCAAGTACTTTTGCTGCCTAGTCTAAGCGCGACTGTTTCACAACATTAACCACATTACAGTATGTTTCAGCTGTATGGCCTGAGTGTTGCTATGAGATGTAAGAGACATTCAGCACAAGAAGAATTTGTAGTCCTCACATTCAAATTCACAATGCTAATGTAACTCCCCAGTGATTTAACCTTTTATTTTTCTAATTTTGACAATATAACTTGTGACACGTTGACTTAGGGGAATCACTGTTGGTAGTTGTAATTGGTTTTGTTAAAAAAATGGTCAGTTGTAACTGGTTCATCACTGTTTGACTGAGGTAATTGTCAACATCAGCTAGCACCTGTTACCACAAGCGCTGGGGTACTGGGCTGAAGGAACTAAACAGAGCATGTGATCAAGCTACATTGTAAATAAAGATAAGAAGCATTGTAGATAAATTAAGTTGGACAGATCGGCACTTTTTTTCCCCCTAATATTTAACCCAAGAGGGGCTCTGTAGTCAAGGAGACATTGAGGCACTGGATCCTACATTTCCCTGAATGCATTTTCCTGTTTCTGTCTTAGGCCCTTCCTGTGTGTCCATGTCCCCAGTGCGTGTGACAGACATTCTGTAGTACATTTGTAGTCTCTATCTATCTATAGAGAGATAGATATTCTTTACTGATCTAAATCCCATGATATACACACACACACACACACACGCAAACACACACACACACACACACACACTAACACATCTGGGAGTTCATCTCCTTACAGCTTACAGTCTGCTTTTATTTACTCATATTATATTACACATATTAGGGCTAGGACTTAAACGCGTTAATTTCCATTAATTAATTACGGGAAAAATAACGTGTTAAAAAAAATAACGCATTTAATCGCACCTTTCTCAGTTCCCTAATTTCTGGCACACTGCTAATACTGATGCACACACTTCAAGCCTACGGTATCAGCTCAATGCAAAACATGGTGCTGCGAGCACGGACACCAGAGCTAACGTTAGCTACGACAGTCCTGGTACAGGCCAAATCCAACCAGAGCCCGAGACAGTTATAACCGAGCCTGGCCCAAACCACACAGCCTTTCTGATTTTTAAGTGCGAACCCGACCCGAGCCCGATGCAGTTTGTTACCTGACATAGCTATTGTTACCATGGTTACAGTTTGCCTGTTTACCGTGATTACACATGGACAGTGTGTAAATGACCATCAAAAGGCTGCTGTTACTCACAGTCAAACACGCTGCTCGCACAGCAGCGCAGCACAGCACACACACTTAGTTGGAGCGGAGCCTGTGTTGCGTTCAGGAGTTGTCATGTAAATAACAAATTCCAGCACTTGAATAGGCCATAGCACAACACAGCAGCATGCCAAGTGGGCCAAACCCGAGCAAAATTTCTGATTTGTTATCTACACTCTGGCCCACAATAGACCAGATGACGAGGTTCAGAGCCAAAATAAGTCTATGTCTGACAAATTATCAATTATCAAACTCTTGAAAAATGAAAAGTGAAAAATAAACATTTTTGCTGTCTGAATTTACCTGAATTGAAAAACAGTGCTTACTGTGTCAAATACTGCTATTTGATAAAAATGTGATAAATCCCAATTAATTAATTACAAAGCCTCTAATTAATTAGATTAATTTTTTTAATCGCGTCCCACCGCTAATATATATATATATATATATTTACATACTGGCGGCACGGTGGTGTTGCCTCTCAGTGGAGTTTGCATGTTCTCCCCGTGTCAGTGTGGGTTTTCTCCGGGTACTCTGGCTTCTTTCTACAATCCAAAGATTAATTGGTGACTCTAAATTGCCTGTAGGTGTTAATGTGAGTGTGAATGGTTGTCTGTCTCTATATGTCGGCCCTGTGATATTCTGGCAACCTGTCCAGGGTGTACCCCACCACTCCCCAATGTGTGTGTATGTGTGAATGTAATGTGTGAGTGAGACTGCGTAAAAGGTTAAGGTTAGGCCACAGTGTGTGTCTATTAACTCCGCTCCAATTGAGTGTGTGTGCTGTGCTGCTGTGCATGCGTGCGTCGTGTTTGACTGTGCGTAACAGCAGCCTTTTGATTGAAACAGACAAGCTGTAACCATGATAACAATAAAATGTCAGGTAACAAACTGCATTGGGCTTGGGTTGGGTTTGAACTTAAAAATCAGAAAGGCTGTCGGGTTCAGGCCGGATTCGCTTATAACTGTCTCGGACTTGTGTTGGGTTCAGTCAAGAAAATGAGGCCTGAGCCACGCTCTGCTTCCAGTACTGTTCACCAAACTGTCCTGTGCGCCACTCAGTGCATCCTCAGTGCATCCTGTGCATCTTCTTCACGGCTGGCAAACGAACTTCAGGTGCATTACCACCACGTACCAGGCTGGAGTGTGTGCATCAGTGTTACCGGTGCGCCAGAAATTAGGAAACTGAGAAAGGTGTGATTAAATGCGTTAAACTCATTTTTGTAATTAATTATTGAAATTAACGCGTTAAAGTCCCATCCCTAACGTATATATATATATGTATATATATATATATATATAAAATTTAATCATCTATTTTGCTCTTTTGACTATTGTTACTTGTGTAATCAGTTGTAAATTTTATTCACTGCCTTTTAGTTGTATTTGTGCTTTGACAGCACATGTTAACTGTCATCCCAATAAAGCCTACTGAATTCAATTAAATTGAATTGAAATTAAATGAATTGAATTGAAAGAGAGATAATCAATATCTCAGTATGGCAGTATATGGTTATGCATATGACATGTGCACATGCTTTCTTTTCATTTTCTGTGCTTTTTCTCAGAAACCAACACAGATACAGTATGTCATCCGAGTGTATAATTTATTTATTTATACATTTATTTATTTTCCCTTATGTGCGTTATTGTGTTTCGTTTGTCACTGTGTATTATGTTGGTGGTTGTTTCAAAATATAAATAAATTATTTAAAATAAACATATAAAAAATTCCAATTCTGACTCACACACAGGGGAGTGTGTGTCTGTTATCTCCCCACCTCCATCCCCCTAGGGGAGATAAGGCACATTTCTGTCATACACAGAACACCCATGATGTGTTAGTTTTGTTTTACTTGGTCATTTTTTATGCAGGGCTGGGTCCCTATGTGTGGAGTTTGCATTGATCCTCATGTTAGTGTGGATTCTTCTCTGGTTTCCTTCCACAGTTCAGTGACCTGCAGGTTAACTGTTGCTTCTAAATTAAACATAGGTGTGAATGGTTTCTATTGCCACATGCACAATAATATCTCATTTCATTTTAAAACAGCTCTTAAAATCAAAATGATCTCCATACACACAAGCATTTTAGAACTGTTTAATGTCCATACAAACACATAAAAAAAGACATATCACATGGCCATTCACGTATACCGGGCATCTGTGTGCTGATGTGAAAAGGAAGCATATTGTCTACTCTGCCGTTGGTTAATTAGTTACAGAAAATACTATGCACATGGCAAAAAGTAAGGATCTCTTTGCTTAGACCCACAACAAAGTAGAAATGTTACTGAAAGTAAAACACGAGTATAAGATGGTCAGAGTGGCAGAAAACAGATTGGAAGTGAATGTGGGTGTCTGCACAACCTCACTTGTTATAATCAAAGATGTTGTGCATGGTTACTGTCAGAGGTGATTGCTCTGAGACAACAAGGGAGTCTGAACTTCCCCTAAAATTTCGTTGAAGAAATGGTCAAATATGCACTATTGAATTTACATTAAAATAAGAATTTACATTGAACATTACATTACATTACATTTAACATCATGACTATGTTATGTTGTTTAAACGTCAGTTTATCACCAGTTTTCAAACGCAACCTGTCATACATTTTCGTGTCAGCACGGTGGATGCGGAGCCTCCAAGCATTCCTATGAGACAGCGCAGAGCAGGTTTTTTTCATGCAGCAAAGCGAGACGGTCATTGGATAAATGCGACAAAATCATCACTTCCAGGGAGGCTTAGCTTCTGTGGGACCTAATGGAGCGGTAGGCAGGAGAGGATGCTCGGTGTATGCATGATGATTGGAGGAATTGTCTAAAAGGCTGAACCCCTTTGTGACTGACGGTGGTTTTGAAATACACACCGGCATTGTCTCATTTTGAGCTCAGTCCCATGTGGATATTTGCAAGTGGGGTCTTCTGACAGAGTGCCGTTCAGGTGTTTAAACCCATCTGAAAATCTTTGAGGTGTATGTGGCATAAGTGTGGTTGAAAAACGGCTTCAATTAAATGTTCCTTTTATAAGTTACTGCCTCGCTACAATATGACAAATTTTATAATGTAAACTTAATGTGAGCTTCCCCTGTTTGAAAGACCAGCAGCCACCACTGGATACTGTCTATAAGCTTGTGTAGCTTGTGTGTGTTGCGTAGGACAACAAGCCACACTATCTGCTAAGTATAATCTTTGAAGGATATAATGATACCAACAGTGCAAGGGTCTACAGATTTATCATAACAGGTATTTGGTGTCCTCTGGTAGCTAAGACATGGGAGACATGGGGGACTTTGACATGTTTTGTTAACATTATTAATTCTCTTGAAAGGAAGTGCCACAAAGAAAATATTTAGACAGGAGAGATTTGGCTGTGGGATGTCTAAACTTTCATGCCACTGGCATCATACACTGGCCCCCTGACAAAGATCACAAGAACCGAAGAGCACTAACAATCACACTCTTCCTTTATCTGTTCTTTTTGTCTCTCTTCTTTTTCCTCTTCTTTTCTTTTCTGTCTTTTCTTCTTGCCGCTGAGCCCAGCTCAATAAAAACTGTGACAAACTCTGAATTCAACAAACATCTGACAAATTCTGCCATTGGTTGTGCGTGATTCTCTCTTGCTTCCCACCAGTCTCTCCCAGCTGCTGAATGATGCCTTTTGTGAATTTAACTGGTTACTGCTAAAGTTCTCATCGTGCTGGTGGTCTCTGTTTTACCACAAATAAAGCCATCTTGCCAAGATATCACGTATTGCTTTATCTGGTATATGATGGTCCTCATTCATCCATCAATTGACACTGTGTTCATGGGTTCATTTATTACTGCATTCATTTATTATTGCATTTATAAAATCACCTGTATGTTCATTAGTTGGTAGTTGTGTGTGCCATTAGAGGATATATACACTGTTCATTGATCATGAATTTAATTATGTAGTGAGTATGTCTGAATTATTAAGGTCACTGTTTATGAGTCCAAGGTGTACATTACCTCCAGAAAGAGACTGAATTAAATAATATTAATGATCTGTTTCTGTTTTTGAAGGATGGTGCTAAGGTTGGGTATCAATATTTAAAAGCATACCAGTACTGATTACGCTACCTTGAATATGGTTTCCACTGCGAAAAGTTGTGGGTGACACCAATGGAACTGTTCCTAACTGTTACCATTTTTAATACCCTTTGTGTTGGGATACCAAGCACACAGAACGGGTACTAAAAGGTGGAGCTGTGAACACTGCAGTCTGTGCAGTCTTGGTCAGTAGCGGACAGTCACTCTGCTCAGGGCTGAGTTGTGGCTGGTTTTGAGGCTCATGTAACAACTGTTCATACTGTGGAGAGCTTAATTAGTAGGCTGTAACTGTAAAATATAAGGATGTTTTGCTGCCTCTTGCAGCAGTCAAAGAAAAAATAACTTCATTCGCTGGGCTGACTGCCGGGATTTTGAAGGTGGAACATTGACTCGTACTGTTACTCAGTGCTGACGACATGATCCTCAATCCTCACTTGGCGAAAAGAAAAGCGTTGCACAGCATAGCGTCGGGCTAAGGAAACACTAAACCCCCGAGCTTTCCTGAGAAGGACTAAGTGCACAAACCCGCTTTTTTTAAATATCCCATGGAGAGAGACTCTCACTGCAGCCTGTGTTATTCTGTTCTGGAAATGTTGGCATGCAGGCTTGTTCTGTGGAAGATAAACAAGGTGTAGGCTTCCCTCTGTGTCACCGATAATGAGGAAATACAGTGAGTGCTGGATGGAGCAGTGAGTGACAATAACCCTGCCCAAATTTAAGGGTACGGTTTGCAGTGGAAACGCTAGGATCTAGGTACCATGTCTGAGGGGTACTTTCGGTTCCAAAGGTACCATACTGAAAATGTTTGGTGGAAACGGGGCTTTATTTTTCGGTACTTTACTTTGTCTGTATTAACAAAAATGCAATTTTGGAACAAGCTGCAGGGGCATCGTAGTAACAGCAGTTCTGCTCCTCTGTTCTTTCCTAATCACACATAGAGCTAATGTTCTGTCTCTGACCAGAGGACTAAACTATCACTACAGATCAGTGCTACAGTGATAGTTTTGGCTCACTGGAGCTACCACAAAGCTCCCTGGCCAGCTTCCCTGCTTTAGGAAGCTTCACGGCACGTCTGCTTCCTTCCAGAATTTGAAGTGCTTTGCGGCACTTCTGTCTCTTGTCTTAAGCCCAGTTCAGAGATTCACGATGAGACAAATCCATTTTAGAACGTTGCAAAGAAAAGTTGCAGCAGTGTGAACTGGCCATCTGAGCTCGACTTAAGCCGGCTGATGGTGTCACTTGCGACTCAGCTGGTCAAATTCCCGGTGGCTGGATTTAGAACATAAGGCACACGCCTGTTTCTACAGACAAAATCGGCCTGTAGTGAAGTCAGCTGGTCAAGTCAAAATGAGCACAGACAGCATGTTGCGGCAGGTGCTCCGTCCCTGCTGATCTCTTTGTTTCTGTCTCAACGTGTGCTGTTGTCAGACCCAGGGCCGCTGCTGCTGCTTGCTTACACACACATTCTCATTGACTAACTAATTGGCACTGCTTACTTATATTATTGTGGCATATGTATTATGAAAACAGTCCAACTGATTTTCGTTTATGCACTATCCGTATTCTTATTTTGAGAAGCTACAATTTATATTCAGCCACAAAATAAGCTTGAAAAGCTGGAAATCAGAACTGAAGTACAGAGAGTTGCATTGAGATGATACGTTGTCTCATCTAGTTGCATTTATGTGAACCAGCAGGTTTTTCAGTGTTGCAGAACGGTGCATTGCAAGTAGTTGCATGTTTCAACTTGTCTCGTCGCAAATCTTTGGTCTGAACCGAGTTTAAACCTGGGGTTCTCATCCAGATGATCGGTAGTACCGACATAATTAAAGGTGGATTACATAAATACTACATAAATACAAATATATCTTTTATTGATTTTATGCTGTTGCATTAT
Source organism: Cephalopholis sonnerati (assembly GCA_019142605.1). NCBI lineage: Eukaryota > Metazoa > Chordata > Actinopteri > Perciformes > Serranidae > Cephalopholis > Cephalopholis sonnerati. Next base: position 2,897,764 of record JAGQAX010000020.1, read on the forward strand.
ACTGCACTGTATGTTTTAATTAACCTCTATTTATGCATTTTCATGTTTTTAAATGCTCTTATGTTTAGTAAGCTGTCTTTTTTTTTCTTTAAATGCTCTTTGTTCTTTGTTTTTAAATGCTTTTAAATGTTAAACTTTTAATCATGTAAAGCACATTGAGTTGCCTTGTGTATGAAATGCGCTATATAAATAAAGCTGCCTTGCCTTGCCTTGCCTACTATTACTCATTATAAATACTGATCCTTTATGATAACGTGAAGGTGAGTGTTGTGTAATGTTGTGTACCAATTACTGTATTTCCACAATAATTTAGTTTTTCTATGCTACATAAGGCAAATTCAAATATACTTACAATACCAAAAGCACTCATTATAAGGCATGTCAATTTATTTAAGGTTTATTTTCTCGGCTGATATTCTTCAATCAAAAATGTCAATTCAAAGTCCTGATGTCTCTGACAGTTTTCTAATCATGAACAAGTGACACATTTTCATTGAAAACAACAGACAAGATATAAGATGGTACAAGACGATGGCAGTCAGCCACTTCGGCCTTTAATCCCCCATATCAGTTAAATACCAAAGCAACGTATGCCACATTATGTGTTGCGCCGTGTGTTTATTGTATAAATGACCCACTCATCATCATCATCATCATCATCATCATCATCGTCATCATCATCACTATGAAACCAGGTTAAAAACAAACATGCCATTAAAGAAAAGCTGATGCCATGATGACCTTAATCTAGAGCTGGGAAGCACCAGCTGTTAATTTTAATACCTTTCTTATCAAGTTTCAACTCTATTGCTGTGTCTTGATTGTGAACTTACTTGGGTATTTACATTAGCACACTCACGTGTACTACACCTTGTGAACTAGGTACCTATTTCTGTACTTACATTGGCACACTTGCATATAGTACACTGTGTGCACAATGCACTTACTTGTGAACTTACATAAGCACAATCACATGTAGTACACAAATCTATGCATATTTACATTAGCACATTCACATGTAGTACATTGTATACACTATGTACTTACATTAGCACACTCACATGTAGTACACTGTGTACACTATGCACTTACCTGGGTACTTCAATTAGCATTCTTACATGTACTACACTATGTACTTATTCGGGTAATTAAATTAACACACTTACATGTAGTACACTATGTACACTATGCACTTACTTGTGTACTTAAATTAGTACACTTACATATACTACACTGTGTACATTATGTACTTACATGATTACTTAAATTAGCACACTCACATGTAGTACACTGTGTACACTATGCACTTACTTGTGTAGTTACATTAGCACACTCAAATTTAGTGCACTGTGTACACTATGTACTTACATGTGTACTTACATTATTCTATTCTATTTCATTCCATTTTATTCCATTCTATTCTATTCTAATGTTAGTATATTGTAATTGTTTGCGGCACTTTATCATTACAGAATTAACCCAATAAACACACTGATTGCTGACAACAGCATAGTGGTCATGAAAAACAAACATGTAAAATATCAGCCTACTACCACAGTCAACAGTGGAACATTGTACAAATATACAAGTTTAAAATGTGTCTGTGGTCTTGCCTCTTTTGCCACATAGGCAACATGTTTGTTGTAAGTGTACCATCCAGGTACTCATAGTGCACTGCATCTTGCCATACTTACAGTGTAAATGCACAAATGCACTCCAAAAAGCAGGTATGATTACAGAAGTATCCGATTTGAGGCACAGCACATGATAGTGCATGCTGTAAATCATTTAAAAATAGCAGTGTGTGTGTCATACAGCATCACTGTCAATAAAACATAGCTAACCATAATTTTTGATGATGCCAGCTGCTGTATGCTCAGTTTAAATGTTCACAATGCTGAAAATATTTTTTTTTGCATTTCCCAATACACCATCTAAAAGTCCTACTCTTCAAGATTTGACAGTACAACTGGTTTCCAATTTTCAAGCTGTGATAAATTATCTGAATTTATAAAATCTACCAAAAAAAAAAAAAAAGCAAAGACAACAATTATTTTCCTATAAACCAAAATCAGCTGTATTTCATCAGAGGCAATAAGCGAGCAGACACATCTGTGTGTGTGTCTCACAGGCTCATGGGTGAGTGATCAGACTGAGCCAGCAAATATCCTCTGCTGTATCCTGACGGGGAGACAACATCGATATCTATCAAATATAACATTTATCAGCAGTTCAATAAAACAGAGCCACGCAATCAGCAAGTGACATGGAAGAGATTACAGCCTAATTCAAAGTTAACTGAAATACCACTAATATTGCACTAGTTTGTGTTAATGCTAGAACCCAATCCATTATTTATAAGGCTGGTCCTGAAGTAGACACAAGAACTGTAAAGGCAGACACACAGCTGTCAATGTGTACACTAATTTATCTCTAGCCAGAATGCTACAGAACACCATAACACTGTTTAACACCCTTAGAAACAGACACATTTCAGACATTTCAAAACTGCTACCAATTACTTCAAAACCCAGCCTGTACAACTTGAACTGGTGTGAGCTAATGACATTTTTAACAACCACTAACAAGACGGCAACATCTTGAGGGACAACAATATCAGCTGGCCTTGACAATACTGGGCAAATTAGCAACAAAACAAACCAAAGTGAACATTATTGCATTGTGCTAATATCATGCTGTAAATGAAACTGCATCTGTCATTACACTTTAAAGTTACAAGGCCAAACTGACAGTAAATCAGTTAGCAACACAGACTTTGGTTTTGATTGACGTATTTGATTGATTTGTGTCATCTGCTTTTTTTATTCATCAAAAGCCTGTCCATCTTGGACTACATCAACACTGTGTGTGGCTAATGAATGGAACCTCCAACAACTTCAATTCAAACAGTTACAACACCTTTACAGTACTTCTAAAACACTACATTAATCTAATTTACACTTTCAGATCACTTGGTTAAGTTAAACTACTGCAAACCAAAACAAGCAAAGATAGAAAGATAGCTGTGTGCATGTGTGTGTGTGTGTGTGTGTGTCTGTGACAGGGAGAGAGAGAGAGAGAGAGAGAGAGAGAGAGAGAGAGAGAAGTTACATGGCCTAATCAACCCAGCAGCTGAAGCAAAAGGGCAAGACACAGGACAGAGTGAAATGTAGAGAGAGGTAGACAAAGAGTTAAATAAGGAAAAACCAGGGACTGACCAGTCTGGTGACAAGGGGAACCCCAAAGTGCCAGAAGTGCTCGTTGAGCAGCCCGCTGTACACCACGTTACCAAACAGAGCAATGGTTCCTGGTTTGCACAGACCACTTCCTGGCTTGGTTTCTGCAAAATAACAAAAGTCATTTTTCACAATGAAAAATTATAAAATATTACACGCTATATACATTTCAAACAGTAGGAGGCTGTTAATAAAATGTGTACACAACAGTGCACAGACACTACCATTTCATCTTTTTACTCCTGAATAAATAAAAGTTGTATGAGTGTTATGTGAAGAGGGCAACAGAACAATGGTAAAATACAAGTCAGAACAGCATTTGGTCATATTGCATTAAGGAAAAAAAAAGATGGTCGTGTAAATAATATAAGGAGGCCCAGATTAAGTTGGCCTACATGTCTCTGATTGAACAGTGAGAGAGACAATGATAAAAAGAGGCCGCAAAAGCTCAATAGGCCATACTTGATATTGTTGAGAAACTGGGGGTTATGCATGCAATAGAACCTGGGTAAATTTGGTTTGAAATGTCTATAAAAGATGAAATGTTTTTGCCAAAATTGTGTAAAGCTCTCTTGTCCATTGTCCATCAATGTACTTTTGAGACATTATTATGGAAAGTCCTTTTTTTCCCCACAAAAAGCATTGCACCCAAAGTCATACATACCCCCTGTATTTTGAAAGGCTGCAATCACGTGACCAATGTGCTGATGCAGTAAACAAGGAAGCAGTCCCAAGTGTTTGTAAGGAGACAGGGTGGGGTGGTGGATGGGTCACAAAAAAACTGGACTTTCTCCTAAATCCCCTTGAAAGACTGACCTGACCCCTTGAAAGACTAAAACCAGGAAGGATGACAACAGACTGACCAATTACAGAAGACAACTCCACACCACCTCACCTGAATATGGGTAGTAGAACAATGCACATAAGGCAAGAAAAAACACCTGAGCGACAGAACTAACAGAGGTACAGAGACTAATCCTCTGCCACTTGTCTTTCCTCATTTAAGTTGCAGAGTAAAAGTGTCTCTTGTGCTTGGTGTTGAGCCCAAGCATGATTATCTACCAGGCTGACTGGAATGGTGCCCGGTGGCCTTCAACATCCCACCAACTGCCATCTTGCACTGGTGACTCCATCGGGATCCAGAGTCTGCACAGCAGCGATCGAGCAGTGGAGAAGCAGCGATGAGTTCCCACACATACACCCATCTAAACATTCGGTTTTGCTCTCTGTATCAGTCTGGACTTGCTGCCACCCCAAACACTTTTAGTGTGTAGGAGTACTCGCCATGACAGACAAACTCCTTCAGCCAATCAGCATAACAAAACACCAGGAACATCTTCATCACCAACTGAGCCAGTTGATAAACCAAGCTTCTGCCAAATCCAGTCGGAAGGGTGGCAAAAAACGTCTTTTCCTTAGAGAAGCTGTGCAAGTGTATGCTCTTGTTCTTGTTTAATTGTTGTTATTGACACTATTTCTGCAATAACTTCACTTATTGCTGTGTTTACTCTACTAACATTAGAGCTAAAGCTTGTCGCCTCAGGAGCCACTATTACTCTTCTGCAAGCTGCAGTCTGCATTTATATCATTAACAACAATGCAGTCCCTGATTGGCTGCTTACATTGTCAACCTCGGTGCGGATCCCCAATCGGCCCTGATTGGATTTTAATTGCTGAAAAGTGTTAAGTAAAATAGAATGTTGAGCACATGTAATCACGATGGTCTTACCAGGCTATTGGACCCAATCACGAGCAGTAACATTTATTGCAAACACACCAATGGACACACACAGCTGTCAATCACAATGATACGCCCCCTTTCGATACCATCACAAAACTGAAAACCCAACTTAGCAGAAAAATAAACACTTGAACATACACCAGTGTGATAACATCTTCCTAAAATAACAGAAACCACCTTGGGGAAACATGTATTTGACATATACTTTGAGTTTTTAGTTTGGCTCAGTTTTGTCTTATTCACTAACATGGAGGGGGCAGGGTTTATGATCTATACTGCAGCCAGCCACAAGGGAGCGATTACGATGCTTTGGCTTCACTTTTGGGGATCTGTTATGCCATCCATCTCCACAAACAGTTGTTGGGTGAAAGCAGATGAGTGAGTTTGCAGTTTTTGCACAAAGAAATGCTGCAGCCTCTCAAGACCACCAGAAGTTTCCCATTCTGTCCCAGCTGCTGAGTGGAGTGACCGGGGTTTGCTCAGCAATGAATTTCAACTCCGGCCTGGGGACAAAAACAAAGTGTCTCCCTTGTCTTTCATGGTCGGGAAACTAAAGCAGGAAAAGCTACAGTGTTGCCAACTTGATGACTTTCTTGCTAAATTCAGTGACGTTTCAGACCCTTTAAGCAATTTTATTTCTAGAAAGTGACAAATTTAGCAACTATTCAGACAATCAGGGGAAAAAAAAGGAAAGATACATTCAAATATATTCTTTTGCAATATGATCTCTTCTTGCGCTATGTGCAGGCAGTCAGAGGGTGTGGAACAAGATTTTTGTGCCTAGGGGCCTCTGCATTCTTAATCCATGCCTGGGTGAGCCAAGTCACATAGAAAGAGAGACGAGCCATGCCATGTCAGGATGTCAGGCCCAGATGAGCCAGGGGAACATTATAGCCTGCCAGGCTTTAAGGATGCACTGCTGTCTTTGAAACTGCACTCCTGAGTCTGACTGCAGACTGACTGTCATTCACTCATCCCACCTCCATTCTTCTTCTCCTGTGTCATTCTCCTGCATTTCAGCCATTCTCTCGGTCCCTCCTTTTTGCTGTGGCTTACTTTTTTGCTCCTTCTCCTCCTTTGGAATTCCCTTTGTTCCTCTCCACTATCCTTACCATAATTGCCCACAGTAACAAAAAAACAATGGGAAATGTGTTTTTTTTTTTTTGTTTTGTTTTGTTTTGTTTTTTTCCCCCAGACCTGAGAGTTTTTTTTAAATGCTGGCCTCTGCCAAGCATGGTAATTATAAAACAGAGGGGAAAAAAAGAAGAAGAAATCAACAACAACAAAATTATTTACTATGTACTGTTATAATGCTTGTAATATGTTAGTTTACCAGCATATATCAATTTGTTACCATGGAATTATTAGTATACCAGTACTAGTATCATTTGCACATATTTGTTCTAGATATTTACCACTACACTTCTTTGAAAATGGTGAAAAATCATACCAATACATTTTTTTCATTAAATAAGTAAATTTCATTAAATCATACACACAATAAGTTATATATCTATATCTATATGTATACAGTACAGGCCAAAAGTTTGGACACACCTTCTCATTCAGTGCGTTTTCTTTATTTTCATGACTATTTACATTGTAGATTCTCACTGAAGGCATCAAAACTATGAATGAACACATGTGGAGTTCAGAATCAGAATCAGCAATACTTTATTGATCCCCAGGGGAAATTGTTTTTGTTACAGGTACTCCTTACAAGTGTAAAAGAAGAAGATATAGTGCAAACAAGTGTAGAAAGAAGATATAGTGCAAACAGAAGTAAAAATATAAGAAATATAAGAAGATAATTTACAAAATATATATGTAGAGACCACACAGCATAATTTACAATATATACAGGAACCTTATATACAGACTGAACAATGTAGTCAGTTATTGCACGGATTATTTAGGAATAAATATGTAATAATTTATTATGAGTTGGTGATAGTGTTGAAACAGTCCAAGGGCAACTCAGAGGGAGGAGTTGTACAGTTTGATGGCCACAGGCAGGAATGATTTTCTGTGGTGCTCAGTGGTGCATTTTGGTGGTATGAGTCTCCCACTGAAAGAACTCTTGTGTTATGTACTTAACAAAAAAAGGTGAAATAACTGAAAACATGTTTTATATTCTAGTTTCTTCAAAATAGCCACCCTTTGCTCTGATTACTGCTTTGCACACTCTTGGAATTCTCTCGATGAGCTTCAAGAGGTAGTCACCTGAAATGGTTTTCACTTCACAGGTGTGCCTTATCAGGGTTAATTAGTGGAATTTCTTGCTTTATCAATGGGGTTGGGACCATCAGTTGTGTTGAAGTCAGGTTAATACACAGCCGACAGCCCTATTGGACAACTGTTAAAATTCATATTATGGCAAGGACCAATCAGCTAACTAAAGAAAAACAAGTGGCCATCATTACTTTAAGAAATGAAGGTCAGTCAGTCCGGAAAATTGCAAAAACTTTAAATGTGTCCCCAAGTGGAGTCGCAAAAACCATCAAGCGCTACAACGAAATTGGCACACATGAGGACCGACCAAGGAAAGGAAGACCAAGAGTCACCTCTGTTTCTGAGGATAAGTTCATCTGAGTCACCAGCCTCAGAAATCGCAAGTTAACAGCAGCTCAGATCAGAGACCAGATGAATGCCACACAGAGTTCTAGCAGCAGACCCATCTCTAGAACAACTGTTAGAGGAGACTGCACGTATCAGGCCTTCATGGTCAAATAGCTGCTAGGAAACCATTGCTAAGGAGAGGCAACAAGCAGAAGAGAAACACAAGGAATGAACATTAGACCAGTGGAAATCTGTGCTTTGGTCTGATGAGTCCAAATTTGAGATCTTTGGTTCCAACCGCCGTGTCTTTGTGAGATGCAGAAAAGGTGAACGGATGGATTCCACATGCCTGGTTCCCACTGTGAAGCATGGAGGAGGAGGTGTGATGGTGTGGGGGTGTTTTGCTGGTGACACTGTTGGGGATTTATTCAAAATTGAAGGCACACTGAACCAGCATGGCTACCACAACATCCTGCAGCGACATGCCATCCCATCCGGTTTGCCTTTAGTTGGACGATCATTTATTTTTCAACAGGACAATGACCCCAAACACACCTCCAGGCTGTGTAAGGGCTATTTGACCAAGAAGGAGAGTGATGGAGTGCTGCGGCAGATGACCTGGCCTCCACAGTCACCGGACCTGAACCCAGTCGAGATGGTTTGGGGTGAGCTGGACCGCAAAGGGGCCAACAAGTGCTAAACACCTCTGGGAACTCCTTCAAGACTGTTGGAAAACCATTTCAGGTGACTACCTCTTGAAGCTCATCAAGAGAATGCCAAGAGTGTGCAAAGCAGTAATCAGAGCAAAGGGTGGCTATTTTGAAGAAACTAGAATATAAAACATGTTTTCAGTTATTTCACCTTTTTTTGTTAAGTACATAACTCCACATGTGTTCATTCATAGTTCTGATGCCTTCAGTGAGAATCTACAATGTAAATAGTCATGAAAATAAAGAAAACGCATTGAATTAGAAGGTGTGTCCAAACTTTTGGCCTGTACTGTATATATATATATATATATACATACATATATATATATATATATATATATAAGAACGCTTATATAAATGTGCACAAGTATGAGAAATGAGAAAAGTCTTTAGCAATCAGATCCCATCACAGTGTCATAGGGTGGTCACAGTAGCAAAGACATAGAGTCTAGACACTGGTGGTAGATCTGCATGTGAAGATGAGTGGGCTTTTGATGAGCTTGTCCTGGGCTCTGGATAAGGTGACTGGAGGTGAATGGGGTGGAGGAGGGTGCAACAATTCCACCTAAAATGACAGCTAACAGGGGCAGAGTGGAGAACAGATTTAAAATTGGCACTAGCGATGTGAAGGGATGAAGAAGATCATTGCAAAGTTTGACTGGCTTACTAGGAGAGGCAGCACACCTAATCAGCTGATTAGAGGAAGTAGTGAGAGTGGGATAGACAGAGAATCGATAAATCGATAAAGAATAAAGAAAGTCTTCCTGATTGAATTCACACTGAGCTTCATTTGTTTTTTTAGTGACCTTTCACTGTTTTTCCACCAGAGATAGTGCCCAAAGCGGGTATTTTAAGCCCAGACATGATCTTTTCCTTTCCATAATCAAGTGGTTTTTGTGCCTAAACCTAACCACATGTTAACCACAGCATTGTTGAAATGTAAAGAAACATAAAACTTCAATGTATCTTCTACATGATAATGTACAAATGTGGTTTGTATAAATGAACAATGCCAATATTCATTCTGCCGTCTTTGTATATTTATTGTTGCCACCTGAGTTTGAAGGTTCTTTCCTGACTGAACAGACTAAAACAGTTACCTGTGTATACAGCAGCTTTTTAGTCACCAAACATGAGTATTTTTAGCAAGCTGTCACTGTGTTACCACCGTGGGATAGAACCATGAAAAGGGAATGATTTTTTTGGAGACATCACTGTGTTTCCTGCTGGAATCATGCTATCAAAAGTGGGTAGTTTTAGGCCAAAATCTTTTTCTAACCATAACCAAGTGACTATTGTGCCTAGACCACGTGTTAACCACAACACTGTAGAAATGTAAGGTTTTTACGTACCCACTATATAATAATGTACAAATGGAACATCTGTAATAATAATAATACCCACGTTCCTCGAGGCAGCGGCCGAGGAGGGGGAGTTGCAGCCATTTTCAATTCTAGTCTATTAATCAGCGCTAAACCTAAACTAGATTATAAATCCTTTGAAAGCCTTGTCCTTAGTCTTTTACATCTGACCTGGAAAACATCGCAGCCTCTTCTATTTGTTATAGTGTACCGTGCTCCTGGCCCGTATTCAGAATTCTTATCTGAATTCTCCGAGTTTTTATCCAGTTTAGTCCTGAAATCAGATAAAGTTATTATTGTAGGCGATTTCAATATTCACGTGGACGTTGATAATGACTCCCTCGCTACTGCGTTTATCACATTATTAGACTCCATTGGCTTCAGTCAAAGTTTACATAAGCCCACTCACCGTTTTAACCACACCCTCGATCTAGTTCTGGCGTATGGAATTGAGATTAATAACTTAATGGTCTTTCCAGAGAATCCCTCTCTATCAGACCATTACTTAATAACTTTTGATTTCTATCTACTTGACTACGCGCCACTCAGTAACAGCTACTATACTAGGTGTTTATCAGATAGTGCGGTGGCAAAATTTAAGGAAGTGATTCCATCGGCGTTAAATTCAATACCCTCTGTAACTGAGGTTTCCCGTACTGACTTTAAAGTCTCCCAAATTGATCATCTCGTCGATAGCGCTGCAGGCTCACTGCGAACAATTCTTGACTCCGTAGCACCTCTTAAAAAGAAGTTCGCAAAGCAAAGAAAGTTTGCTCCCTGGTATAACTCCCAAACCAGAAAATTAAAGCAAATGTCGCGAAAATTTGAAAGGAATTGGCGATTAACCAAACTGGAAGATTCTCGTTTAATCTGGTTAGATAGTCTAAAAACATATAGGAGAGCCCTCCGCAATGCCAGAGCAAACTATTACTCATCATTGATAGAAGAAAATAAGAACAACCCCAGGCTTCTTTTCAGCACTGTAGCCAGGCTGACAGAGAGTCACAGCTCTATTGAGCCTTGTATTCCTTTAGCCCTTAGCAGTAATGATTTTATGAGCTTTTTTAATGACAAAATTGTAACTATTAGAGACAAAATTCATGACCTCCTGCCGTCTAACAGTACTAATCTGCCTTCAAACACAGCTATAAGTGCTGATACATATTTAGATTGCTTCTCCCTGATTTCTAATCAACAATTGACTTCAATGATTTCTTCATCCAAGTCATCAACGTGTCTATTGGACCCCATCCCAACTAGGCTACTTAAGGAAGTCTTACCTTTAGTTAACACTTGCATACTAGACATGATCAATATATCTTTATTAACGGGCTATGTACCACAGTCTTTTAAGGTGGCTGTAATTAAACCTCTGTTAAAAAAGCCCACATTGGATCCAGAGGTGTTAGCCAATTACAGACCTATATCCAACCTTCCCTTTCTCTCAAAGATCCTTGAGAAAGTAGTCGCAGACCAGCTGTGTGACTTTCTCCATGATAATAATTTATTTGAGGAATTTCAGTCAGGATTTAGGGTTCATCATAGCACCGAGACAGCACTAGTTAAAATTACAAATGATCTTCTGATTGCTTCAGACCAAGGACTCGTCTCTGTACTTGTCTTACTAGATCTTAGTGCCGCATTTGACACAATTGACCATCAAATTCTGCTACAGAGACTGGAACATTCAATTGGCCTTAAAGGTTCTGCACTAAGCTGGTTTAAATTGTACTTATCCGATCGTTTTCAGTTTGTTCACGTTCATAATGAATCATCTTCACGTACTAAAGTTTGTTTTGGAGTACCTCAAGGTTCAGTGCTCGGACCAATTCTATTCACGCTATATATGCTTCCCTTAGGTAACATCATTAGAAATCACTCTGTAAATTTCCATTGCTATGCGGATGATACACAGTTGTATTTATCGATAAAACCAGAAGAAACGGATCAATTAACTAAACTTCAGAAATGCCTTAAAGATATAAAAACCTGGATGAGCACCAATTTCCTGATGTTAAATTCAGACAAAACTGAAGTTATTGTTCTGGGCCCCAAACACCTCAGAAACTCGTTATCCGATGATATAGTTTCTCTGGATGGCATTGCTCTGGGCTCTAGCACTACCGTAAGAAACCTCGGCATAATATTTGATCAAGATTTGTCTTTTAACTCCCATTTGAAACAAACGTCTCGGACTGCATTTTTTCATCTGCGTAATATTGCAAAAATTAGGCCTATCCTGTCACTAAAAGATGCTGAAAAATTGGTCCATGCGTTTGTTACCTCGAGGCTGGATTACTGTAATTCCCTATTATCAGGTAGCTCTAATAAGTGCCTGAAAACTCTCCAGCTAATCCAGAACGCGGCGGCACGTGTACTGACAGGAACTAAGAAACGAGATCATATTTCTCCTGTTTTAGCTTCTCTGCACTGGCTCCCTGTAAAATCCAGAATTGAATTTAAAATCCTTCTCTTAACTTACAAAGCTCTAAATGATCAGGCTCCATCATATCTCAGAGAGCTCACAGTGCCCTATTATCCCACCAGAACACTGCGCTCTGAGAATGCAGGGTTACTTGTGGTCCCTAAAGTCTCCAAAAGTAGAACAGGAGCCAGAGCCTTCAGCTATCAGGCTCCTCTTTTGTGGAATCAGCTTCCTGTTTCGGTCCGGGAGGCAGACACCATCTCCACTTTCAAGACTAGACTTAAGACTTTCCTTTTTGATAAAGCTTATAGTTAGGGCTGGCTCAGGCTTGTCTTGGACCAGCCCCTAGTTAGGCTGACATAGGCCTAGTCTGCTGGGGGACCTCCTATAATACACCGAGCCCCTTCTCTCCTTCTCTCTCTCTCTCTCTCTCTCTCTCTCCCCTTGCTAGTATTCATGTCCTGTTAATGCATCTCTCTAACCCGGGCCTACTGCATGTCACTAACTCGGCTTGTTCTTTGGAGCCTTTGTGCTCCACTGTCTCGCAGGTTAACTCGTACCACAGCTGTGCCTGTACGATGTGTCGTGGTTGTGCTGCTGCCGTGGTCCTGCCTGATGCCTCCCACTGCTGCTGTTACTATTAGTCATACCTGGACTATTATACACATATCATTATTGTCACATACATATATAATCATATTATTAATATAATATCTGTTTCTCCTTATGTCTCATTGTGTCATATGGATTACTGTTAATTCATTATATTGATCTGTTCTGTACAACATCTATTGCTCGTCTGTCCGTCCTGGAAGAGGGATCCCTCCTTCAGTCGCTCTTCCTGAGGTTTCTACCATTTTTTTCTCCCCGTTAAAGGGGTTTTTTTGGAGAGTTTTTCCTTAGCCGCTGTGAGGGTCCTAAGGACAGAGGGATGTTGTATGCTGTAAAGCCCTCTGAGGCAAATTGTGATTTGTGATATTGGGCTTTATAAATAAAATTGATTGGTTGATTGATTGACTGTGGTTTGCAGAAATGCACAATGCGTTTGAGTTGACTCTACATTTATTGGTGCCACCTGAGTTCGAGTTTTCTCTTCTGACTGAACAAACTAAAACAGTAAATCACTTGTCTTTAGAGTGGCTTTTTAATTACTTAAAATGGGGATTTTTTTTTATTTGCAACCCGTCACTGTGATTCCACCAGAGATTTTACTAAGAAAAACAGCTATTTTTTACAGAGACATCCCTGTGTTTCCTGCCAGGAATGTGCCATCAAAAGTCAGTATTTTAAGCCCAAACATGATCTTTTCCTCACTATAACCAAGTGGGTTTTGTGGCTAAACCTAACCACACGTTAACCACAGCATTGTTGAACATCATGTGTGCACATCCACGTGTCCACTGTACAAATGTAACATATCTGTGGTTTGCTGAAATGTACAATGCCAACATTTATTCTGGTGATTGGACTGACTCTTTCTCAGTATGATTATTGGTGCCACCTGAGTTTGTGGGTTTACTCTTCACTGAACAAACTAAAACAGTAAATTACCTGCATGAATAAATGTTTCCGTGAGTTCAAATGATCCAATCAGAGTTCAGATAAACCACTCGAAACGCCTTGGTATGAGCACAGCCTTTATTTAGGCAACTGCAAGAGATGAGCAGCTTCCATGAGCCATAGGCCACTGAATGAACGGATATGAAGTGTCAGTCTGTAGATGTAATTACAGTAAAACCCATAATACTAAATGTGATTGCAGTGTACAGCATTCAATTATGAGATCTAAATAAGAAGAGCAGGTAAATGAAGCTCTCCTCTGGGGTTTCTGAAATCCACCTCAGCCAGATCACACTCTGCCTCACCATCCCTCCCTCTGTGCCATGATCTGGACTTGACTTGGCCGGTGTCTCCTGGCACCACTTAGAATGGGCCTATCTTACATTCCATCACTCTAAGTAGTTTGGCACAAACACACACACACACACACACGGTTATGGCCTGTTGGCTTGGTTCTGGCCTGGTTCTTTGGCAAGTGTGTGTCTGCTAGGCTTGCATCCCAGTCAACACCCTGTGGGTTGTGAGTGTGTGTGTGTGTGTGTGAGAGAGAGAGAGAGAGAGAGAGAGAGAGAGAGAGAGAGAGAGAGAGAGAGAGATTACTGCTCAGGCTGCTACCCCACTTGGCTCACCTGATGCTGATGGCAAGAATAGAAGGACAGGAGGAAAAGAAAATATGAGCTCGGCATATGGAGGTGTTTTGAGACCTGGGGTCTTGGAGTAGGTCTCTCACTCTCTCTCTCTCTCTTACACACACACTCACATACACACATTTACACCCTCTGTCATCTTTAGAGAGTTGGATGTGCCCAGTACACTCCCACTCCAGACCAATTTATCGCCTCCTCTCCTCCTGTGTTTCGGGACTGCTCTCTCTAAGCAGTAGCTCACTTCCCAGTATTTATCACTCTCCATTCCCTCAGGGGCTCCGAGCACCAAAGCGTAATCCACTGGGAGTGTATTGTGTATGTGTGTGTGTGTGTCTGTGAGCAAGAAAGAGAAAAGGAGAGAGAGCATAAAAGAAAGGGATATGGATAAAAAGGATGGTATGACATCGAGGCCTCTAGTTTTATGGCATATATATATGACACATAGAGATAGACAACCATTCACACTCACATTCACACCTACAGCTAATTTAGTCACCAGTTCAAACCAGGAACCCTCTTGCTGTGACGCAACAATTCTAACCATTGCACCACTGTGCCACCTGAAAACAACTGTCATTTAAACATCCCGTCCCAATATATTATGGGAATTAGAGGCCTCGCCCTTGGAGTTTACGACATAGAGAGAGGCATATTATGGCCAAGAAGAGAAAATTTTCTAAGAAAAGTGGCATTAAGGAAAGTCAGAAAAACTCACAGGTGTTACTACATTTCACAAAACCTACAGCAAATAGACAATCATAACCCTAAAAGTCTGTTTTTTTTTTAAATGTTTTTTTTTAATGATACATTGGGCCCTCTGCAAAAAACAATACATGAATAAATTTTATTTTATTATTTATTATTATTTTGCATATCAATAATTTGTTCTTATTATACTATCACCCACTGATTTCTGGTACTCATCAATGTTTTCTTTTTTTTTTTTTTTTTTTTTTTTTTAAATCTATTTTCACAGTCCAAAAATTGTTGTCTAACATAAGGAAAAACATGTTGTAAATTTGAGGAACATTTAAAAATTGCATGAATATTATATCATCAAATTTATATTATATATTATAGAGTAATTGTAATTATTGGATTACTGACTTTCAGGGTTTAACTAAATTTACTGTAATGTCAGTTACTGTGCATCCCTCTGCTGTCCAGTGGTGGAATGTAACTAAAAGTACATTTACTCCAATATTATACTTGATTACAAATGTGAGTTACTTTTACTTTATTTGAGTATGTTAATCACATGCATCTCAATTATGCACTTCTACACCACTACACTTTAGAGGGAAATATTGTGCTTTTTAATCCACTACAATTGTTTGTTAACTTACTAGTTAGTTTACAAATTCAGATTTTTGCACATAACCCATATGGAAATAGCTGAAACAATTAGTCAATGCATTAATAATTAATTGGCAGCTATTTTTGCAAGTGTTTAGCCAGTAAAGAGCATACTCTCTTTCTGGCAATTTACAGTATACCCAACTATCAACTAGTAAGCCACTGGAATATGTAAGAGTATATCCACTTCCTCCATAACCTATACCCATCAACCTAGTGGTACATCCACATCATCAACTACTACTACACCACTAGTTTAAGCCATTTTTTATGCAAAGAACATTCCATGGATCCAGCTTCATATATATATTATAAATATATATATATATACACACATATATGTATACACATATATGTGTATATATATATATATATATATATATATGTATATAATATATATATGAAGCTGGATGTATGTATATATACATAAGGTCCAGTGCTGGGGGTACGATGGTACAGAAGTAATGATTTACAATAACATGTTTCATTTTAGCACTAACAAAGTGATATAATGTGTAACCAACAGAATTTTGGGTAATAATTAGGGGTTCAAACCCCAAAGCCTGTTTTTATTATTATTATTATTGTTATTACATTTATTATTATTGCGCTTATTATTCCGTGCAAATGATGCTCAAGAAATATTATGTTAATAGGCCAGATGGGGGTGCTAAAATTATGGTCAAAGCAATTTTGTTTTGAAAGACCACCACTCTCGCACCGTATGTCAGACTGACTTGAAATTCGACACACATGTTCAGGTGAATGGGCCTCAAAGTCCTTAATTGTAACTCCTTAACCATTGAGCTAATCATCACAAAACTTGTAGGAAAAGTCTACATAAGTAACTGAATCATACCCTGAAAGTGTGATTCAAAATGACCAATAGGGGGGCGCTACACATGCAAAAAGTTGATATCTCATAATCAGCCAGAGATATTTGTATGAAATTTGGTTTGCATCATCTAGGGTCATGTCTCAGTCAATGCACAAAATTTGAAAAGGTTTGCTTAAAGGGGGCGTGGATTATTACATTAAGTCTAAATTTCAAGGCATTTCACATTCCATACTTCAAAAAATCATAATAAATCACTGGTGTGTCCTGCAAAGCTATTTTTTTTTCAGCACATCCACTGAATTGTGACAAAACTTTGCTGCATGCATCCTATAGTCAAGTCCGTCACTCTGTATTTTTAAGAATATGCAAAATTAATTAACATCTGTATCTCCAAAAGTCTTGATCTAAATGCAACCAACAACTGACAGACACATTTTGGATACTAGATATCACATAAATCACATTTAAATGGTGATCGGATTGATTTAATGGTTAATTTGTACTGTATGCACAAAATGTTCTGTTTCATCTCATTTTTAACCAAATGTCAGTAACATATTTGACATTATATTTGGTATTATGAGTTTTTTTTTTCAGAAGTTTATCACCTGCACTTTGACTGTTATTGATATCTCATTTCTTTCCGTATCCTGAACGTTTCATTCAAATTGACCACTAGGGGGCACCACAAATGCAAAAAAAATAGACTTGGTATGATACAAATCAGACCAGAAATCACAAATTGATTGTCCAATCATTACAAAACTTGCAGGGTATGTTTAATTATAATGATGAATCATGTGTGTTAAATTATTTTGAAATTGGTCAATAGAGGCACCACAAGTTCCAAACAAGTGCAAAGGTATTTCTCAAAATTTGGCCATAAATCAATGAGGGTTTGTTCAAACATCAACAAACGGTGGACTTTTTTAACTGAGCCATTAAAGCATGTCCCCAAAATGTTTCTGCAGTTGACCAATAGGAAGTAAGAGAGTTTACAAAGGAGAGCATCGCCTGGTAGAGATTTGGACATAAATGAATAAGCATCTGTCTGATTGTCATAAAACCTGTTATTTATCTTTAACACAGGTGTCCTAAACTGTCAAAGGTCTTGATCTTATTCAGCCTTCAACTTCAGTGCTGGCTTCATCCCTGGATTTGCGGCTTGTGGTTACATTATTACATTTATAATGTCATGTAACGCATTACCTTTTGAAATTAACTATTGTTTTCGTTTTGCTCCCCCAAAGGTTGTTGTGTGTTGTTATGTCATCGGCACATCTGGGCCATGGAGTACTGTGCTTTATCATGTTTAGTGTGTTTCCATTAATATACCTGAAACGTCTACAACGTAACCCATTCTGCTTTTGTGTCCTAAAGTTGCCTGAAAGCAGTGGGGATAAAGACCTGGGGCCTCATTTATCAACCTTGCGTAGAAAAGGTTCTAAATTCTGTCGTAGGAATGAAACTTAGAATGTGTGTAAGTACAAAAAAATCCGTAATTATTAAGCATGCGGACACCGGTCGTACGCACACTAGTAAGTAATCAGTGATGATAAATCCAACCTGTTCTTAACTACCATGCTCGTGCACGGTTAGGGTCATTTGCATTCAGGCACGCCTCCAATTTACCATATATGGCAGCAACAATCCCTTTAATAATGCGTGGATGGATTTTTTTTCCCCTCACCAAAATCATGGCAAAGAGGGCGAAGAAGAGGAATTTCTCCGACACCGAGATTGAGGTACTTGCAGGAGAGGTTGATACGAACCAAAAAATACTGTTTGGAACACTAAATGCAGGTGTGACCAACAAAAGAAAAAATGCTGCGTGGGAGAAGGTAATGACTGCTGTTACTTCTGTTGGGTCAGAAGAAAGATCACTCTCCAAAATAAAAAAGAAATGGTTTGAGGCATTGTGGCATTATTCCTGGTGGAGATACAGACACTCTCCCAACAGAACCGGCTGTACCATCGACCAGTCACACTGCAGGTAAAATAAAAAGCTGGGCTGAGGTGTTTCATAAACATTTATTTAGACAGTTTAATATGCAAATTTTAAGTAAAATAAACGTGACAATAATGTGATGTTTCTTTCAATAACTCAGAAACTCAAGCCAGTCCCGCCTGCGCTCAGGAGCCGGAGGCGGTGGAGGAGCCGGGGCAGTTGGAGGAACAGGAGCAGCCAGGGCCATCCAAAACCCATTCAGTGCATCCTGGGGGGGGCGAGGGTGCTGATGGAGGCAGTGCTGCAAAATCAACAAGACACCATGATGTTGAGATTATTTTCCCACGCACACTTTCGATCTATAATTTCTCACTTTTCAAAGATCGGCTAAGAGGCAGACTTACCTAAAATCTCTGTATGATCCTCTCTCTTGTTTAAATGGCAGCGGCATTAGGAGGTGGGAAAGACTCTGCGTTGGGCATGGGCTCGTCTGCTCTGGGGGGTTCCTGCAGAGGGACGCCTTGTCTGATGGCTAAGTTGTGAAGCAAACAGCAAGCCAAGATGATGTGGCAGACTTTTTCAGGCTCATACTGAAGTGTCCCCCCCGCGCTGGACAGGCACAGCCACCGGCCTTTTAGCAGGCCTATTGCACGTTCAACCACTGTTCTTGAGCGGGCATGGGCCCGGTTGTAGTGCTGCTCTTGCGGGGTCCTTGGGTTGGCTACGGGGGTCATCAGCCACGGCTTTAGTGGATATCCCCGATCACCTACAGAGATGTTATAATAAACCATACGAAGCCCAGAAAATAATTTCGAAACGTTGTAACACTCACCAATAAGCCAGCCATCCTCAACAGCTCCTGCTTGGAGGTGCACACCCACAGAGCTGTTCTGCAGAATGAATGAGTCGTGCGTTCCTCCAGGCCACCGGGCAACAACGTTTAACAGAGACATAGTTGTATCGCAGATTATTTGTGCATTGATTGAATGAAATCCTTTCCTGTTCACGTAACTGAATTCATTGTGTGATGGTGCTTTTATTGCGATGTGAGTGCAATGTATGGCTCCAATTATGTTCGGGATTCCGGCGATGGCGTGAAATCCTCATTTAATTTCGGCTTGTTGGTGATGTCTGTATGGGAACTGGATGTAAGTTGGCACCAGAGAAATTATTGCATCCAACACTGCCGGCATGATTCTGCTTAGTGTCGGCTGCGAAATGCCGCATATGTCTCCAATCTCTCGCTGAAATATTCCTGTGGCCAAAAATCCCAGGGTGGACAGGAGCTGGATGTGCACTGGGATGGCTTTGGTGCGTTTTGTCTCTCGCTCCAACATGGGTTGTAAATCACGGCATGAATCCATCAGTATGTTTTGGGGGAGGCGGTACCT
The DNA here is from genome assembly GCA_019142605.1 of Cephalopholis sonnerati. Lineage (NCBI taxonomy): Eukaryota > Metazoa > Chordata > Actinopteri > Perciformes > Serranidae > Cephalopholis > Cephalopholis sonnerati. The sequence continues at coordinate 2,917,536 of JAGQAX010000020.1, forward strand.
GCTGAGAAGCGAATCTGTGCTCTCACTGAACAGATCAGCACGCTCTTTGAAAACACGCTCCCTGCGGAGCGCACGGTTCTCCAAATCCTCCAATAGTGCAAGATAAGCCATGGTACTTGTATTTCAAGTTTTCTTCTCAGGTTGTCCTGTCACAGCTGTCTTTTATAGCTTGTCACACCAATTATTCAAAATGTCTGCTAAATTACTAATTGAGAATTTTTATTAATTAGAGGAAACAGGGAACATGTGTGAAGTTTGAGATTGCTGAACACTGTGACTCTCTCAATGGGTTCTATTTGTAGTTTCACTGTTCTACCACTAGATTTTGTGTGTAAGCATGGTCAGAGTTGTGCTTAAATTTACACACATTCCTAAACACAAGTACAAGTTGATAAGTTGATGGGGGGGGGGTCATGGTTCTTGCAGCATTTTCTACACAGCCATGGGGAGGAGGCTGTGTCTCAGTCTGTTGGTGCGGGCTGTCATGACTCTGAGTCTGCCAGACGGAAAGCTGGTGAATAGAGAGTGTCCTGTGGCCCGTTGGAGGAGACGGCTGGAATAGATCTCCTCTACGCGTGGAAGTGGGGAGCTGATGATCCACTGAGCCATCTTGATGACCTGCTGCAGTTGTTTCTTTTCAGATGCAGTGCAGCTGGCGTACCACACCGTACAGCCATAGGTGTGCAGTGGTTGAAGTTTTTCAGCAGAGTTGGAGGGAGTTTGTTCCTCCTCAGTGTTCTCAGAAAGAAGAGACGCTGCTGGGCATAAGTAACTTACTATTTCATGCTAAGAGTAATATTGTAAAGTAACTTATTACTTCCAAATTAAGTTAACTTGTAATATGTAATAGATTACAATTTGAAAGTAATTTGCCCAACACTGATCGAGGATTTGCTGCTTTAATAATTAATTTATTTATTAAATCTATCTAAATTTTTCTAGAATTAGTTATTTTACTTTTAAAACCTAAATACATTTCCCTGATTGTATTTACCTACTTTTACCTAAATAACATTTTCAATGCAGGAGTTTTAAGTGTAACAAAGTAATTTTACAGTGGGGTATCAGTACTTTATAGCTAGTAAAATGTCTCAATACTTCCTCCACCGTTTCTGCTGACACGGCTACTGTTTTGTCATTGCTGGGGTGTTGGTTTTTCAGTAACACTAGTATACACTCTGGAAAATAACATTTACTGCTGAAGTTCTTCTGCTCTTAGCCTTTTTTTGATGGCATCTCCCCAACTGTTTGACATGTACCAGACTCTTTCTTTCACAGCACACCACCTGCCCTTATATAGTGATAAGGGGGGGTGTTACTTATGCTAATAGGTGACTTTTGATCAAGTGAGATTTATCATTCTGCACACCTGGGTAAAAGCACAATTGGATGGTTAAGAATGTTTGAGCCATTTGGAGTTGTCTTCTCCTATATTTTTTCTTTCCAGAAAGTGAAGAGAAAATATGACAGAAATTTAAGAGAATGTTGCTGCATGAGGCCAGCTGACTGTTGGCTGCTATGAACAGAGGCCATCTGACATGCTAAAGCTTATTCTACAACCTTGCTTACTGTTGGAGAATGTTGTCAGCTAAATGCCTTAAATATTAAAAGTACAGTCTAAGTTGAGCCACTCCTACAGTACTATAGCTCTTTGGAAACACACTGAGCAGAAACAGAAACTTCTTGCATTCCTCATCAAGCAATCCGAAGGAGCCAATAAAGACTTCACAGCCCATCAAGCCAAGCAGTGGATTGGTCAGCACTGTTACTAATAACTGCTGATGAAAATCTTAAAGGCCAATAAAAGCCCATGGATGAGCTCCTATGGTTTCCTATTACCAGCCAGTCATCTGTAGACTAATGTGTCTAGGACAGCATCTTAGCTAAGTACAGCAGAGATTTACACACCATTTTTGCAGCATCCACAGCCTTGTAAAGATGTTCTTTTGCTGCAATAATGGGATTTTGACAAACTCAACCAGTGGGTTCTGTGTTGAATCACCTACCAACATATTTCAATGTAAACCTTTGCAATAAGAAAACGGGTATATTACATGTTCAGGGGTATTTAGGTAGGACTAATAACATATACTGTCAAGACTGAAAGGAGAAAAGATAGATGGAAAAGAGACATCTTGCTTGTATTATGAGATGCAATGAAGAGAGACATGGTCAACAAAGATTGACACGGTTAAGGTTATTGCTTCTGCTCTCTATTCATTCATTTATTAGACAGCAGCAACTTTGCAGTGGTAGATGAAAGTTCGCTTGGGGTATCCCTCCTTCTTTTTCTTAACAGATGTTTCTTTTGGGATATTAATGTTTAGAGAGATTTTTGCCATTCTGCATCCTGGCCTAACTTATCAATGCATGGCTAAATCAATGTCAAGCATCCCTACGGATTAGCTCCAAGTCATAAAAAGGGCCTTGACAAGCCATGTGGAGGAAGTGGTATGATTCAATTACACTCACTAACCTTCCCTCCAGTATAAACACTCTCACATGCACACACCCCCCCACAACAGCAACCTAACAGCTGTGAACAGCTGCCTTGTAAAGCAGCTCTTACTTTGAACAGTCAGTGGGGCTTACTGTATGTCTATTTCGCAAAGTTCTTTACTGATAACAAAAGGAAAAAGTAAAAGCTAACTGAAGCACAAGGGAAGCCTATGTGCATACGTGTGTAAAAGAGGTGTGGACTTGAGTCACATGACTTGGAGTCCAGTCAGATTCAAGTCACAAATTTGATGACTTAAGACCCGACTTGATAGAATCAAAAACAGACCTGCAACTCAACTTGGGTACCAATGACTCCTGACGTCCCTTGAACTTGAGCTTTGTCACTTGATGCTTTCTCTCAAGCCCAAGTTTAAAAAGTGTGTTATTTAAAGTGTGCCACAAATCCCTTAACTTTCTGAATCAGCTAACATTAAGGCTATTCAGTCTTAGCAAGTCAACACTTCACCCCCCAGATCCACTTTGTTTTAATCAATTTGACAGCATCCCATCAAGTTGCAGGAGAGAACCATGGCGAATATTGTTATGTTACTAAAAGCCAGTCAGAAAAAAAAGATATTACAGATAATTTAATGTGCATACAAAACTTCTTGATGGTCAACAAAAAACAAATATCAGTATGCAAAATATGTGGGTATAAAATTGTAGATGAAGACACAACCACTCCAACAAACTTGTTTTACCATATAAATTCAAATTTTAGAAATAATTCATCATTTTTGTAAATTCCCATATACTCTGTTGTTTAAATAGCATTGCATTTGGTGAAGAGCACATAATGACTTGTTAGAAACTTAAAACTCAATTTTAAGGACTTGGGACCTGTCTTGGTACTTGAGGGCTAAGACTTACTTGTGCAATCCGGTCTCACTCTTAAGTCATTGAATACTGGTGCTTGGTCAGTTGTACCAACGTAGTGCATTTATTTTGAAAGAGACTGTATGCAAACTGGGCGGCACAGTGGTGTGGTGGTTAGCACTGTCGCCTCACAGCAAGAGGGTTTCTGGATCAATCCCGGGTGCAGGAGCCCTTCTGTGCGAAGTTTACATGTTCTCCCCGTGTCAGCATGGGTTTTCTCCGGGTACTCCGGCTTCCTCCCACAGTCCAAAGACATGCAGATTGGGGGTAGGTTAATTCTAAATCGCCGGTAGATTTGAATGTGAGTGTGAATGTTTGTCTGTCTCTATGTGTCAGTCCTGCAATACTCTGGCGACCTGTCCAGGGTGTCCCCTGCCTCTCGCCCAATGTCAGCTGGGATAGGCTCCAGCACCCCCACGACCCTCAAGAGGATAAGTGGTTAGAAAATGGATGGATGTATGCAAACTGTACATTTTCTGTGAAAACAGAAGTGTGTTTTGAAAACAGACAATCCATGTAACAGGCTGAAGTTGGCACAGCATCCCAGAATGCCAACAACCAGCACACTTAAGGTACCTTGCACGACAGGGGTGGTTAACTTTGCCTCTGTTCAGACATGGTTTCTGGTATCAGATGTGAATGTCCTCCCCAGTCTTTCTCCAGCCATCCAGTGACTTGTGCCTGATGACCTCTGACCTCTTCCCAGTGGATTTTGTGAGAGGTTTTGGTCTGGTATTCACAGACAGCTGATGTGTGTTTGCTGTTCATTTAGACTCTTGTCCAGGGTTCTTGCTGTTTCACTGCATGGACTGTGTGTGTGTTCACCTCAGCTGTTGCATGTAATGTCACACACCACTTTCACCCACTTTCAGTCTCAACTCATCAAACACTTATGCTTGGTCAGTGGCCCTCAGTGTCAAATACGGACGCACTGAGGCACCCTTTAGCAGCTGAATTAAATGTGAAATTAAAAATGTTGGACACTCTGAGCAACTGCCATAGTATAAAGAGCAAGAAAGTCCACAGAGGGCAGACAGAACTGGAGGGGACCACTATTTTTGTCCCATGTAAAACCAAAAGTCAGTCAAGTTATTTACTAGACATTGTAGTGTTTTAGTATGTGTAGCATACTACATATGATGCATGCCACATGACATGATGTCCATAAGAAAGGGGAAGAGAAGGTTGACTATTGCATGATGTTTCTGTAAGTTACAAATCTGTTGGTTGACCTGCACATCACTTATAAACCCCCTACCCCTGCGTAAATATGAAAAAATATAGTGACCTGACTTTTGAATTGACCACAGGTTGCAGTGAGGCAAACTTCTGACACAATTCAGTACATGTGCTGAAAAATCACAGCTCTGTCAGCAGTACTGATTTTTTTAAAGTTTGAAATGTGAACTGTTTGGAAATGTATATTTGTTGTAATAAGCCACATACATTTTAAGCAATCATTACCATATTTTACGCATTGACTGAGTCATGACTCTAGGTCCTAATTTGTGGTGCCCCCTAATGGCAGAGTATCTCACGACTGCACAGGCAAGCTCAAACCTAGCATCCAAACACGTGCACCAAGTTTGGTTACAATCACTCAAAGGTCCAGTGTGTCAGAGTTAAGGGGATTTGGTGGCATCTAGCGGTAAGGTTTGCAGATTGCAACTGGTTAAAACTCTCTTCAGTGTTCATTGTTAAGGAGGTTTTCACTGTGAGCCAAATTGTTTGCAGAAGTCTCTCCCTCTCCAAAACAAACACTGAATAAAGCTGTTTCATGTTACATATCAGTGTTTCTCCTGACCTGTCTGAGACAGGCCACTGTTAACATGTGCTCCCCTCCTTTCTCTCATAACTTAAGATCCAGACACTCAGGAGGTTTTTACCAGGAGTTGAATTATCCACACAGGTCTCTTCCTCTCTAAAACAAATGGACCAGGTGTTTAAACTGTTAAAAACAGTGAATAAAGCTGTTTCATGTAAAAAAAAAAAACAAAAAAAAAACAAACCACAAAAAAAGTGTTTTTCCAACACTGCACATCACGTAGGGACTGCTAACTATGATGGGTGATGCAAGGGCACAGATGTCCTTGTCTAGAGCCAATTTTTGGTTCTAAACAGATATTTACAGTGTATTGAAAACATGTAAACAGGTAAAAATTCAAAACATTTCAAATTGCATAAAAGTTTTAGGTAAACCAAATAACAGTAGTGACTAGTAACCGGATGACTTGTACCAAGCTACTCAAAATAAGTTGTTGTGCCTGATTAGTCAATAGTGAAATCAGCCTTGTAGTAATGATATCCACAGTGCAGCATAGTGAGTGTGTGAGCATGCTCCTGTCTCACGTCATCTGCTGTCTGTTGATAAAGAATCTTCTCTGACTGGCTCCAGGCCAGATGTTAAAACACAATAACAGCTACCTGGGACTGCTGCTGATTCCCCTACAGACAAGACTGGAGACCCAGTGTGTGAGTGTGTGAAGACAATACCAACAATACCTGGCCTCGATATCATTTCACATTCGTGATTCATTTTGCTACAGTTTACCTTCAGGATTCCACTTGACTCGGTGCTTTTCAGCTACTGCTGCTTTTTTTTTTTTTTCTTACCCATTATCCTCTTCCTACTTTTCTGCTTTTGCTTATCCTGGCCTTTTGTCCCTACCACTACTCCTTTTCCAGTCATTCCAACTTTGCAATCCAACATCATCTTCACCTCCACCATCTTTTTATCCTCTTCTCCTTATCTTGTATTTTCTTGCCACCCCATCTTCCCTCCTCTGTGTTCTCTTTTCATTACTACTGACTGGGCTCCACCTCCTTACCTTCAATTTTTAATCCATAACTTTTTCCTCCCATCATGCTTCCTTTCTCCTCCTCTTCTGCACCTTGTTATGTACCCTTCACTCTTTTTCATCCTTATTAATTTTAAGTCATTTCATCATTCTTAACCCCTCAGTTCATCAGTTCTCTTGCCAAACTCTTCTTTTGTCCCTTTTCTCTCCTCTCCCACCATTCTGATCAGCGTTTCTTGCATTTTTATGTCTTGACACCTTTTTTCTTTCCTCTGACAATTCCTCCTCTTTCTACTAACACAAATCTTTGTCATTACTTCCCTCCATCTAACTTTTCATCAGAAGTTTATTTTGTGACCTCTCGCTCCCATTTTCTCCTCACTTCCTGCATTGTTTCAACCTTTCATCTCCTCCCTCCATGTTTCCGCCACCCCCTCCATCCTCTCTAGCTTCCACCCTCTACCCTCACCTCTCCTTTGGCTCTCCAACTGGGACAGCTGGTTAGGTGGGTCTGCCTGCTCCTGTCCGTTTAACCAGCTTGGCTGCCCTGCCAGCAGAGCTTTGATCCACTACCAACAACCTCGAGCCCCAGCAAAGCCACAGCCATGCCAGACTAGGGGTCCTCAAGCGTTGAACCCCCCCCCCAGCATGGTACCCTGACTGCGGACAGCATGAAGTGGTCAACATCCATGAAGTACATGGCAGCTTATGCAAAGGTCCACTGAGGCAGAGGTAAAGTGGGAGGCAGCCTGATGGAAGGAGAGAGGAGTCAGGGCACATCAGGCTGGATCATCACTCTCTGCTGATGATCCAGCAAATTAGCAGACAGGAAACCCTCCGAGGCTCCTACTTGTGATGAAGATGCCAGATTTCAAATTGAGATATGAAGAATTACACAACTTTAAACACAAATATAAATGTATACACACTTTCAGGCGAGGGATGGGTGCCAGGGAAGAGCTCACACACAGGTACTTTACAAAGTCACAGGAACAACAGGTGAATGAGGAATTTAACCCTCTGAAAATGAACCTGCCATGGGCAGCCAAGGGGGGTTGTTGTTTTCACAATTTTTACTATTTAAAATCGATCATGAAAGCAAGAGGAGGCTATTAGAGCTAATGTATTCATTCTTATTGCAACAGAAACCTAAAACTTTGTGTTTTGCACCATCACATTGTCCACATGTAATGACGTCATCACATTATACTGCAAGGGGTCCAAAAGACAGTGAAAATACACATGATACCACAGTATTGCCCCATCACGGCCACAAGAGATCATTGTTTACATGATGCTGTTTAAAATTGATCTAAAATAAAAACTGTAGTAGTTGGACTGCTCATTTTTTTTTTTTTTTTTTTGCAGTAGTAGAAAGCTTAAACTTCTGTCTTTTGCAACCAAGGGTTGTTCAAGGGTTGTTTTTTTTTTTTTTAAACTCCATAAGGAAACTACAGCACAAAAGAGGCTGAAGTGTTACCTCTGTCCATCAGCAATTAAATCCTACTGCATCAGAAGGCTGGCAGGGTAGGGTTACTAAATAAAGGTGTAGATGTAGCAGAGAAGATGCATGGCAGCACAGGTGTATGCAGGTGCAATATGGACATACAGATTCCCTGTCTTCAGACCTATCAGCTATCAGTCTGACGGCGATAAGTCTCTGGGGGAAACCTCCAATATTTCAGGAGATCCGGTGTGTCAAGACTTCCTCTTCCATGTGCCAGTCATTTTGGCTAATCTCTATAGACCGAATCACCATGTTTGATTAAAATAACTTTGGGTACAAAACGTTACATACGTGAAACAAAACAGCGCTGAGAAAATGCTGCCATAGGTGGTTAGTTTTTAATCACCTTAAAAAAGGACCATCTAAAACAAACATTAATAGTTAAACTGTTTATTAAGAATACATTAACTGCTTTGCCTTGTCACCAGACAGCCTTTTCCAATGGAGAACTGAAACTGTTTTCGCAAAGCTACCAGACAAACTTTACTTTGCAGATCAGGGGAGCTGGTGGTCTACTGTAACCTCACTCAGTTAGAAAGTGAAAATATTCTAAATATAGCATAAACTTAAACTGTTGTTGATTTTTTCCGGTGGGTGTTCCTAAGTAACTAAAATTAATTGTGCTGTGGCCCCTGTCTACAGGGCAAAGACACTAACAAAGCAACACAGTACATAAAATAAGCACAATAGAAACATCAGATGGGTCGTACCACCAAGTTTTATATATCTTTAAATGTTACAGTTGTGACTGAAAATGACAACAGAAATAAACAAGTTTGCTAATTTTACATATCTTTGCAATTAAAGTTGTTTGTGAATTGACTACCTGGAAGTGATTGTTGTTGACAGTGCCACATCACTGTGATTCGGTCTATAAGCAGGTATCTGCATACTAATGGAGATGAATTTAAAGGTAAAGTAAAGCTAAATTATTGTCAGACGATAGTCAATGAGTTCTGAGACTGCATTTCAGCTAATGTGTTCCATCTCCCCATACTGACTTTCTAACCTGCCGCTCAAATGTGATTGGTGACTCAGACAACAAACGGTAACCAGAATGCTTCCAGTATGAAAATCTTGTCTCATTGCCAACAGGTTCTGCATACATATGCAGATATCTGTATATTTGTATATTGTGGCATGGTGGTACATTGGTTTGCATTGTCGCCTCACAGCAAGAGTGATCCTGTTTGAAAAACTTTGAGTGGGAGGTTCGAACCTGGAATGGAAAAGCCCTTCTGTGCGCAGTTTGCATGTTCTCTCTGTGTCAGCATGGGTTTTCTTCTTGGTACTCAGGCTTCCTCCCACAATCCAAAAGACATGCAAGCTAGGTTAACTGGTGACTCTAAATTGTCTGTAGGTGTAAATGTGAGCGTGAATGGTTGTCTGTCTCTACATGTCAGGCCTATGATAGCCTGGTGACCTATCCAGGGTGTACTCTGCCTCTCACCCAATGTCAGATGGGATAGGCTCAAGCCTCCTCGCAACCCCCAACAGGATAAGTGGTTATGAAAAATGAAAAAGAATGAATGCGATTCATAGATTCCGTATAAATGGACCAGGTCTTCTGATCATTCAAAACACTTTAAAACTACATTCACACACTGTTGGCCAAGTCTACCAAATAAGGTGCCACCTGCTACTTAGCTTACACACACTCATTGATGGAACAGCCACTGGGAGCATTGGATAGTTTTTGCCTATTTGGCCCTGAAATAAGTTCTGTGCCTGCATGACCTACCACGAGGCTCATCAATATCTGCTGATTCTCCACAAATCAAGTCATCAAAAGTAGCCAGTGTTTTGAAATGCAATGAAAATCAGTTAAAAATATTTGATTTCATCTACTTCATCTTTTGTTTTCATTCTGTGGTGTTATTACTGCAAATGATATCACAAGCCTCAACTGACTCAGCTAACCCAGCTAACGCTGGCTTTACAATAGATCCAGTGTTCTAACTCTAACTTTAAACACGCCACCAGACACTGTCAAAGAATCTGCAGATATTTAGTGTATTCTCCTAGAAAGCTGTTGTTGTAGTAAGAGGCTTTCGAGCAATCATTCAAAATCCAACTAGTGCCTCAGTGCAAGAGAATCAACTTGGCATTCAGCTGCTGGCATTAAGGCCTTAACTTGAATTGCCACGAAACACAAATAGTATAATGTGAACACAGTATGGTGCACAGTTTGCTTCAAAGCTCGTTCTTATGTGAGATTGGAAATGTGCCACTCTCCCCCGCCCGGAATCACCTCTCTTCGCTTGCCTCTGTCAACAGCTGCTTTGAGAGGATTCCCATGGGGCTGCTGGGGGGACAGGGAGGGGTCGCTAAGCTCTATGCTGACTTCTCGTCGTGTCGCCTGTTATTCCGGAGACTAAGCACTACAAAGCCAGCAAACTGTAAAACAATTAGATTAGCATATACATGTTCAATTATACATGCAGATTTAAGGCCCAGCACTTTGCAACGGGGAGAAAATCCACTGAATTATTCAGAATGTACAAATATTGGTTAAATCAGATTGAAACAACAGGGAGCAAATACAACTTCATTACTCTACCGTAGCCTGGGAGAGCACCATATGCCTCTGTCCACATTGGTTAAACATTTTACACTCTGTTAGCTCACTGTTTGCCACATAAAACCAGTGAAATACTGAAAATATGCATAGAGAGAAAGTAGAGAGCATGAAAAAGTTGGCAGTTACAAGGAGGACAGTGATGGCACTCAGCTTTATGCAGCTCTGACACTAAAGAAGGATGTCCACAGTAAGTTAACTATTGAGAAATGCTATCGGTCAACATGCCAGGAGTGCTGTTGGAAACGATCCCTCCTCTTAGTCTCAAATAATTACGGCACAACTGAGGTTTGCTTAGGCCATGCGCAGTCTTTACCCTTTTGTTTGTTGGAGCTAGGGGTGGGTGATATATCGAATATACTTGATGTATTACGGCTTGCACCATGCGTGATGTATAAAGTGACCATATTGCAAACATTAAGTATAAAAGAACATGTTGTTTTTTAAACCACCAGCATGAGACTTGCTTTGAAGTTTCTGTTCTCTTGCTCTCTCCTGTGGTTTTTTTCCCCTCTGACAGCAACACACACAAGGTAAGACTTATCGTCTATCCAGATCACTTCCAGATGACCGATAGCATGTGAGGTGTGTTTCTGATCTGCTACTATTTAGTTGCATTTTGCGACCATGGAGCACCATTGTGACTTGCAAATATTATTAATACATGGAAAAAACCTCACATGCTGTGAGTTAAACTGCATGAGATTGATGATGAGCAGAGGAAGTATGTGTCTTTGCACTTGTAGGGCTCCAAACCACGACCATTTAGGCACAGTTTGTGAGCATGGAGCACCAGGGATACTTGCAAATACCATTAATATATGAACTGGAGAGCTGTTTGTTTGTTTCCAGCTCACAGTGAATAAAGCCCCACGCTTAGGCGGCAACAGTTTAACTTTGTGCTAACTGCTAATGCCTGGTTTACACTACACAATATCAGCCAGATTCTATCCTGACGCAGCGACGTGAACAACAATGAGTGTTGTACGCGATAACACATCATTTTATCTCATGTAGTGTGTCATAGTAGACGACAACTGATGCCACGTCTGGGATGCTTCATGACGTTCCAACAGAATGTCTAGCATTCTTGATTTTCTTTTTGTCGTTCACGACTGCTCCCATCACAGCCGTCACTTTGACTAACAGGAACACAGAGCAATCTGCTTCTGTGGACAACTGTACGACAACAACACGGCAGCCTTTATGATATTTCCTCTAGGGATGTTACCACAACAGAGTAAAAAGGTGTTTATTTACGTAGTAGTTTATTTAGCTATAATTGACAGTATGTTCTTTTCTAAGTGTAATGTTACTGTAGTTCATTTAATAATTTTGCATTTCAGTAGTCTACATTACCTTAGAGGAGATTTCAAATTAATGTGAGAGGCCCATATAAGATAAGAAGCTTTATTGTCATTGTATAAACAATGAAATTCTGTTCGGCACTCTTGTAGCAGCTACAATGTCCTTGTTATAAAGTATAATGTAATAAATACTATAAATAAGAATTAGAATATTTACAGCAGATACAGATTGTATAGTCTGTATCAAGAGTGCAAGGCAGTCAGTAGTCCATTTATTGGACTGGGAGATAGTAATGGGTATGTGTGTGTGCTTCTGGGGGGGGGGGGTCATGGTGCTTGCAGCAGTCTCTTCACAGCCATGGGGAAGAAGCTGTGTCTCAGTCTGTTGGTGCGGGCTCTCATGACTCTGAGTCTGCCAGATGGAAGGCTGGTGAATAGAGAGTGTCCTGGGTGGGCGGGGTCAGGAGTTGGCTGGAATAGATCTCCTCTAGGCGTGGAAGTGGAGAGCCCATGATCCACTCAGCCGTCTCGATGACCCGCTGCAGTTGTTTCTGCAGAGTTTGTTCCTCCTTAGTGTTCTCAGAAAGAAGAGACGCTGCTGGGCCTTTATGATGATGTGGGTGGTGTTCACAGTCCAGCCCAGGTCCTCCGAGATGTGCAGGCCAAGAAACTTAAAGCTGGTGACCCCTTCCACTTCCTCCCCATTGATGCTCAGGCCTGAGTGCAGTGTGGTCCTAGACTTCCGGAAGTCAATAATGACTTCTTTTGTCTTCTTGGTGTTGAGGTTGAGGTGGTTGTCACTGCACCAGGCTGCCAGTGCTTGGACCTCCTTCCTGTATGGTGTCTCATAACCGTTGTTGATGAGCCCCACAACGGTTGTATCATCCGCAAATTTGATGAGGGTCTTGGAGCCGTGAGTAGCGACACAGTCATAAGTGTACAGTGTGTACAAGACTGGACTCAGCACACAGCCCTGAGGAACACCAGTATTGAGGACGATGGTGGGGGATGTGGAGGTGCCCATTCTGACATGCTGGGGTCTGTTAGTCAGGAAGTCCTTGATCCACAGACAGAGGGAGGTTCCAAGTTGTAATGTCTGCAGTTTGTTGATGAGTCTGCTGGGGCTGATGGAGTTAAATGCCGAGCTGAAGTCAACAAACAGCATCCTGATATATGTGTTGGGGCTTTCAATGTGGCTGAGAGCGGTGTGGAGGGCGATGGAGATGGCGTCGTCTGTGGATCTGTTGGATCTGTTGGACCTGTAGGCGAACTGATGTTGATCAAAGCCAGGTGGGATGTGGGCCTTGACATGCTGTAACACCAGTCTCTCCATATATTTCATGATCACCGGTGTCAGGGCCACAGGCCGGTAATCATTCAACCCTGTGATGGCAGAGGATTTGGGCACAGGGATTACGGTGGCAGTTTTCAGGCAGGTGGGGACTGTGGCTTGCTGCAGTGAATGGTTAAAGATGTTAGTGAATACTGCAGCAAGCTGGTGAGCACATGATTTCAGCACCCTCCCTGGTACTCTGGTAATCCGGTCCTGGTGCTTTCCTGGTGTCAATGCCACGCAGGACTCGCAGTACCTGATGTTGTTGGATGGTGGGGGGCTGGTCATGCTCTGATGATGTCAGCTGTGTGTTCTCTGCCTGTCTGTTGTCCTCTTCAAACCGGGAGAAAAAGGTGTTAAACTAGTCAGTTATATTCTGTATGCCTTTCCCCATGGAGCGGGGGTTGTTCTCCCTGAAGTTGGCCTCTATCTGCTCTGTGTACTTTGTTTTAGCAGCCTTGATGCCTCTGTTCAGTTGTCTGAATCCCTGGCCTGGAGTAGTGCTCTGATATTGGCGTTAAACCATGGTTTTTGGTTGGGAAATGTTTTCACCTGTTTCCTTGATGTTAAATTGTATATATATATTGTTATATTGTGTCGCCTAAAAATATCTGGATATTGGATATTTTTTAGCCACATTACCCAGTCCTAGTTGGAGCATATCTGTTTGATAGTAGACCTTCACTCATTTTCACAGTACAGCAGGTGCATTTTTTTGTGTCAGTTATTGCTATCTGTTTTTATTGTTAGTGTTCTCTTATTGATATTAAGCAGTGATAGGCAAGCTATATGGATACTGTAGTGAGTTACGCTACAAGTTACTCAGCAATAAATGAAGCTTCACTACACAAAAGCTATCACCCAGAAAAATGTAGTAAGCTAAGTTACACATAGTGATAATGATAATACTTAATTTGAGTTGAACCAGTGTCATGCCAAGTGAATATTCTTGTGGTTACCTAGAGATAGAGAGAGATGAGGGGGTACAGTGGGCTAGCTCATCTCACAGGAGGGATATATTCACCCTACACAAGACAGGGTCAGACAGTTAATGCCCTGTCTATCGGCAAACCTTAGCAGCAGTGAAACATGAAGAGCGTAACATGTTTTACCATTTAACATAACTCGGCTTTCAGCTGTAAGCATATTTCAACAATATTTCATCTTTTTCGCCTGAACACTGCTCGCTAAAGTTACCATCAGGTAAACCAGTGACCTGTTAGCTAACAGCCATATATTGTGATACAATACATATTTGTTGTTACCATTTGTTTGAGTGAATGGACGCTGAGCCAAAGAGTGGTCAGTGCTTCCAAAAATAGTTGAAACACAACCAGTAGCGAGTTTATGAGACAGACACGCTTGCTAGTGTGAAATTGGCAGGTTTTTGAACTGAGTCTGGTTCTTACTGTCACCCGGAGAAGAGGATGCAAGCCTGTAAGCAATCCGCGTCACGTCGGACTTTCGCTTCACGTCGAGGGGCTTTCCCAAACTAGACACCACATGCCCCCCACTCTATCGATGCATTTAATGCACGGCCAAATTCCAGTGGACATAGCTAGGGGGAGGACCAAGTACCTATCGGAAAGGGCCTGGGCTCATGCTTCAGTTGTTTTGCAAGCTCAGCTGTGTGCACATGTTTCACAGTTGCTCTCCCACACTCAACAGAACATGCCTGTGCTGCAGGGCTGTTTGAGATCGTTCCACAGGGTTTGGCCTCAGAAAAAAGAGCTTGAACGGTCGCTACCATGCTACTTGATCAGTAAAACAGTTAAGCTATTGAAAAGCTATTTGATTCAGGAAATAGTGACGCTACCGCAAAGCTACCAAAAAATGGCGTTAGTTACTGCCCAACACTGATATTAAGTGATATTGTATTGCTAATGATTATAAACAATCTTCTGAATTATTTTTGGTTCTGACAATACTCTAAATTTTGTTGAATATGAAAAAAAAATTGAAGTTATTCAAAGTTAAAGGAATATTTCATCCGCAAAAATACCATTTCTATATCAGTTAGTCACTACATGTTACCTTAAATTCATGAAGCAAACTTTGTTTTTCTTGCATGCATCCACAGTGAATGGAGAACCCCAAAAAGCCAAATATTCTTCTTAATTTAAAGTAAATGAGGATATAATGATATTTTGGTATTTATTGATTTATTAGTATTTTAATGAGTGACTTGTAGATGCGGGTGTGGTTTAGGCAGGTGGTAGGAGGCAGGGTCAGCACTGACATCACACTTGGTGGGTGGTGGTGTTGACTCAATAGCCGCTATCAGTGGCACCTGTGGGAGAGTTTTGGCAGCCTTTGAGCTAAAACAGGCATGCCACGAGGAAGAGGTTAGAGGAAATACAGCCTAAAAAAAAAAAAAAGCTGAGAAAGCATTGGTCACACACACCACCACGAAGTATCAATGTGTATGTAACTTAAACTCTGAACAATCAATTCAAAGAGTAAGCTGTCCATTGGGACCAATGGAACTGCACCCAGCGAGTGTCCAGAGGACTTACTCTGTCCGAGTGAGTTGGTTGCGAGAAGCAAACGCCTGGCAGTGAGTCAACTACACACAAACCCACCTGAGAGGAGAGGTTACAGTCACCCAGGGAAGTTCAGGGCACAATTTTACACGCGTCTCATGCAACACTAAGTTATGGGCCTGCTAGCCTTAGCTAACGAGGAATCACTTGCCTGTTTTAGCATAGCAGTGCAACAAAGGGACCATGTTTAACAACAGATAAAAGCTATATTAAAAAACATCTGTTTACAAAGCTTTCTTAACACATACATTTTTTGTAAGATAGTATGATTTAGAACACATCAGTAAAAACAGTGTCTTGCACAGCTAAGTAGCATGCTGGGGCAAGCCAGTCCAACTCTCAAGTCGTCGAATACTGGCTCTTGGCCAGTGACTTCCAGCGTCAGACAACAATGAGAAAAAAGCCCTCTTTTCACATTGACATGATCTGGTCGCCGTTACTGTGTGACAGCGCCCAGCAGCATAAGGGGGAAATGTGGTGGGAAAACAATGTAAGTTAAGGGGGCAAAAGTCTGAGTAGGGCTGGCAGGAGGGGTGGTGGATGGGTCCATCAATCACCAACTATCACCCAGGAGGCCAGTGTTTACTTCCTTTGTGACAACCAACACACCCAGGGTACCTTGCACATCAAATTGGTCAAGTCCATGACCAAACATTGATATGTGACAAGGTCAGAGTGAGAATATGTTGGGCCAGGCATGTGCATGCATTTGAACTCTGTCTAAGCAAAGCTCAAACACATGTGTATGCTCAGGCACCCTCAGGGAGTGCGACTGGTAGGCCTAAGTATTTTATATTGTAATGTTTTAGTGAAAATACATGTGTTTGCTAAGTACTGAGCATACGAATGGATAAATGAGACTTGGATTATACTGCATGAGTTGTCTGAGAGTTTGTAAATCGATGTTTCAATATAGTTTAGCTGTTGTAAACATGGTCTCCCATGACTGCATTTCATGAAGAATGTTTGGCTTTTTTTGGATTCCTCATATACTGTGGAGGCACGTGAGTAAAGGAAAGTTCTATTCTTAAATTCAAGTTAACTTGCGGTGAGTAATTGATATACAATAGTAATTTTTTGGGTAAAGTTTTTTTTTTCTCTTTTTATTTCCATGCAGATTACTGGATAGACATTGGAGAGATTTCTGTTACTAGAAAGAGTTTCTCAGACTCTAGCAGTATGTGTGCAATGTCTATGTGAACAGACACCAAGAGGAAAGGGTGTGATTCCTTAATGCAGCTTCAAATGGTGATGAAAAGTTGTAGTTCAGCTTCAGTAGTTCTGTGTGAGTGTAAGAGATTGAGCATGTTTCAGTCCTGGTGTCTTCCATGAAACAGATCAATAGTGAATCCATCTGCTCTAATTGAAGATACTGTATACACACACTTAAAAAAAAGACACACACACACACAAACACATGCACTACTCCATGCTGCCGAGGAGAGCAATAATGTGCAAGGTCAAGGGAGCCACAGTTGATGTAGTTGGTGATACATACATGTCGTCTGTCTAATGCTCACTCTGGGGAAATCATTAAATCCATAACACCAGGATATATGTACATCACCGGATTGTGTGCATGTATGTGTGTGTGCGTGTGTGTGTGTGTGTGTGTGTGCATGTAATGTAGTGCAGTGCAGAGGTACCAGGGGACCCAGACTAGTCATTTCATGCATGAAATGCTCATCCCATTGGTCTTAAAGGAAGAGAAAATCAACCTTGGAAGGATACACAGATGGAGGAATGCAAAGATAGAGGGACAGAGCACAGCGGGCTGGAAGAAGAGACGGGGAGAGACAAGAGGAGAGTAATGTTTTATAAATTACCATGATTTTGGAGTTTGGGAAATGAAAGAGCATGTTGTAATTAGTTTTAAAAACACACCACACTGCAAACAAACACAGACTGCACAAACACTTCTATTTCCCCTGCTATTCTAATGCCCACTGTCTTTTTCTCCTTCTCTCTGCTTCTGTCTGAACTCACTCATTCATGTAAACACACACACACACACACACACACACACACACACACACACACACACAGACACGCACACCTACACACACACACACACACACACACACACACACACACACACACACACACACACAGACACGCACACCTACACACACACACACACACACACACACACACACACACAAACAACACACTTTCTCTCAAGCACTACTCCATTACCAGCCGTTCCCAATGATTGAGGATTTCTATGGTAATGGTGATGTGGGGCTGCCCTGGCTGCCAGCTGGCTTGCCCCATGACTGATACCATGTTTCGTGTGTGTGTGTAAGAGTGTGAGGGTGCCTGTGAGTGTTATTTTGTTGTATGTATTGGCAGCTGAAGAAGAGCTCATGTAATTAAGTCAGATGCAAAGAATGCGTGTGTGAGTGTATTTCTGTCTAGCTTTGTGTGCATGGTGTTTTGATGAAGAGAGACAGAAAGAGGGTTATCTTTGGAGGCCATCTGTTTATTCTTATAAATGGGAGGTAAATAACAAAATCATCCGTCAATCATTGGTTGTGTCACTGCATGAAAAGTGGGATTTTCGTCAGTAAGCAGATTGTCGTGGAATTTCAGGTTTACGACTGCACGTGGCAATTTGCAGGAACCACAGAAAACTGCTGGGAACTGTCGGAAATTGACGTGGGCCTTGCTTGGCAGTTGTCCCCCCATGACCCCCCTTCCCCTAATTCTAGGGGAGGCTTTCACATGTAAATGAAAATGCTGTGAGCTATAGAAATGCAAATCAGGGTAGCAGGGGGAGTTTCACTCCCTACCCAGAGGTGACATTTTTCTAAAAGGTATTAACTTCATTTTAAGAAAATCTCTGGTATAAATAGATGAGGCTTAGTATAGCCTAATTATGGACTCTTAAATTTTAGCTTTAATTGATTTATTTCATGAAAGTATGCTAGATTAATTACTGTGTATGGTCATTAGCAATGGTCAATGTTAAATAAAAAAGATACACAAAACAATTTATTTCAACAATTAGTTTTAATCAGGCTTTGCCACAAAGGTCAAATGTGCATTCCATCCCCGCATGTGATTGGAGGAGCCCGATGAGCCTTCTAGCCCTTGTCCAGTCACGTGCGAGCTCAGCATGATTCAAACGGACCTCGCAAGACGCAAGACGAGCATATAAACAGTCATGTTTATAGACATTTTCTTCCATTTCGCGTTTTTCACTGCTTTGCTGTTCGTGAACTACAATTGCTGGACGGCTTCTCTCCTTCAACACCCCAGAAACTCCTCAGCATGGACGTGATCAACCCCTTTCAGCCAGTCCACAGACCGGTCAGAAGAAACTGCTGGACGCCAGGATGTGGACTGCTGAACGCCAGGATGTGGAGGAGACTAACTGTAACACGAGAAGACGGGTGCACAATCCCAAAATTGCGGTAAGAATATATTCGGTGACTGCTAGCTAAGCTAAAAGTAAAATAACAAATGAAGAAGCAGAACCAGTCTAAGTTTGTTTATAAAAGTGTATTTTTTTTGGTCTTGTAATTTACAGGAAGTGGTACGCCGTCTCCACAATTCGGAGACAAATTGTATGCACTACAAACCGGAGCAAGGGTAAGGTTTAAAGAATATGCTTTCATTCTGCTGTATGAGGAAACGTTCAGATACGTTCTTGACCGATCTTAACCATACATTTTGTTTTTGATCCTATTTACTTAGAGCTCTGTCTGCAAGTCCGGATTCACTTGATGCGGATAATGACGCCATTATGTGCAAGTAACTTTTACTGTTTTCCTTTTTTACTTTTTACTGTGACTTTTATGATTTTTTAATTTAATACCACTCTCATTTAATTGTTTTCCAGCTGGAAAACAATAGTTTTTTCAGGTGCATTAATAGATGTGTTGTGTCAATATGCAGTGCATTGCGCGGTACTTATTGTCTTTAATGATTGTTTTTACAGCTGCTGGAAGCGAGACGGAGTGTCCTGGCAGAGGACAATGTGGACCTCTGGAAG
This sequence comes from Cephalopholis sonnerati, assembly GCA_019142605.1. NCBI lineage: Eukaryota > Metazoa > Chordata > Actinopteri > Perciformes > Serranidae > Cephalopholis > Cephalopholis sonnerati. The sequence continues at coordinate 2,936,974 of JAGQAX010000020.1, forward strand.
TGCGCCACCGTAGACATGATGTCTGATGAGGAAGACGGCATACTTGTCAGGGTGTCTGGGTGGATTGTGCAACCTCTGTCATTCTGCAGCCAGTAGCTGACTGAACTCTGTGCCACGCTGCAGTTGAGATTGGAGGCGAACCCGAAGTACAGGGCAGCGCACCACAGACGTGTGCAAAATGGACCACATTCGGATAGAACGCCGTCAGATGCCCACAGCTCCGAGGCAGCAAATAGACACTTGACGGCACTGTAGGATTTTGATTTGTTGTTGGCAGCTCCTACTTTTTTGTACATAGTTGTGTGTTTGTGTGTGTCAATAAAGCTCTTTCTTTGAATAAACATGTTCCTCGCAAATTTTCCTTTTCTCAATAAATTCATTCATGTCCTTGATGGTAATAATAGTGTAGCCCATAGGATTACAATGACATAAATATACAACATAATAGCATAACATAATAATAATAATTTTATTTTATTATTGTAAGGGATGGGTTTACATTTATAATGACCCAGGGTGAACAATAGCGACAGATCTGCCAACCAATCACAAGCGATTTTTCTTGTTTAAAAGTAATGGTTTCATCCAATACTGGAGTGAGGAAATTCAAGCCAGATGCAGTTTCACTGCTATTCATATGCTAATTAGAGCCGTAAGCACCTCCCGGGAGCTCTCCACATACGTCATGGTTCGTTTCCGACAATTTGTGGCACAGGCGAACATGACGTTCACAGGCTGTAAATTGTTGTTAACTGCCGAAAATTAGTGAGATTTCCGGGCGTTTACGGGGACGAAAATCCCACTTTTCACGCAGTGTGTAACTTGGGCCCCAACACAAATAAATGACGCAGGAATAAGTTAGCGTACTACACAATAAGTTTAAGCTTGCAGGTGAACCTATAAAAGTTATTTACATAGATTTACAGAACAACACCAAGGTTTCTATGACCGCAATGTTGCTTACCTCTCTCATGGAGTACAACAGCAAAAGACGAGAGGTAAAGGTGGGAGACATCATTTAAAGGGGGACCCATGGATGTGGGCATAGGGACACAGAAACTGATTCACGCCGAATTAGATGTGAATTTTTGTGTTGCGTCCTTAGTATACTTGGCCGCTGGAGTGTTTTGTGGAGTATCTTGCAACTGATGAATACTCACCCTTCACAGCTGCGCTAACAGTTGTGCTAACTAACTGGGTAAGGAAGCTACTGGCTAACTTTATATGCAGTTAAGTACAACAGATAGCAGAAAAAAACGGATGTGAACAATGTAAACATGAAGGGTTTGTGCTCTGGACCAGAGTGAACCAAGACAACAAAAACAAAGCAACACTCTTTTTATTCTTTAATACTGTCACAGCAGTGCATTACCACTTTACTTTTTTGTTGTTTGCTTACAAGTCATTCTCATCCCAAGTTATCACATATCACCACTTTGCCAGTGGATTTTCACGTCTGCATATTACATGATAATAGGTATCCTCTTGCTTCTGCCATTGACATTTGCAACCAACACCAGGAATGTCAACAAAAGCACATTGTTAGGTTTAGGGAACAACTGAACACGGTAGGTTTAGAAGAGAACATGAACTTGAAAGGGTGAAAGTCCAGAATTTGTTGGACCTGTCCACCACCCCTCCCTTCCACCCTATAGGGACTTCCCAGCTCCTTTTATGACATTGTTACCAGCAGGGTTTCAAACTGTGGTGTATCATGCTGCTGCGACAGGTGCTGTCCTTGTGAACTGATGCTGCCTAACTGCATATCATACTACCATGAAGTTTTAGGAAAAAGATGATGGTTTGGGTTAAATTAAAAAAAAAAAATCAGAAAGATGTTTCTGGAGGAAAACCCTTGTAGGCTAAATTACCCTATGTGCTGTTTTATGTGTGCTAATGAAGTCAAGTTTAAGTAAACTTTACTGCACTTAACCAGTAACAATTATTTACATATTTATGGCGTGTTTTTTATATTTTATGGCCAAAAGCAAAAAGGAAAGGGGTGGCAGCTTCTTCTGTAACAGATTGTGGTAAATGAGTATATGATATCATCTCATATTGATTGAAGTTGAATTGAATGGAATTGAAATTAAATCATGGCACACTTTTGATATCAGGAATTATCGTAAAATTTCAGCATTCCAAAGAATAATTATTGTGTTGTATCGTGATGAAACTAGTGATTTACACCCCTACAAGCTACTGAAAATTTTAATTAAATTTAACTACTAGTTTAATTCCATGAAGTTCACTACTCTCCACCATATGCTAATATATTTGGCTTTGTTGGGATTCACTGGACCACAGATGATTTGTCATTTGTTAAAATCTAAACTGGACATGTGAAGGCTTCATCTCTTGCCATCTGAAATGGTAAGAGACCTCATGTTCTTTGTTCTTCAACAGAGGACAGTTTTTTGACACCCATCTCCACAGGATGCCCTACCTCACACCTCACACCTCAGTGAGAGAAAAGTCTCAAAACTTGATTGGTCAGTACTTTTACAGTTTCATGTGACTCTGTGATGTCACCAGGCACACTGTAAAAGAAGTTTCTGCTCTCTCAGACAGTCTTCCTCTTTTCTGCTGGGCCTGGACCAGCCCAGATGTGCTCTTCGTCATGAGCTGTTGACCAGCTCAGATGCTCTCTCCCTACTGGGCTCTGACCAGCCCAGAGGTCCTTGCCCTGAACCACTAAAGGGAGGGCAATTGCTCTACAGACTTTGTTTTTTTTTCTCCTAAGACTCTCGTGCCCTCGCTCCCAGCAGGAACATAACCTGTAACCAGAGAAAGTAGTGTGACAAGCACAAAGTTGGCAACTAATCCTCCAGCAACAAGGAGAACCACATTGAGTTAGCACCCCAACGTCTAACTCTGCAAAGTCAGAGAGGGACCGGCTTCATCGGATCTGTAACTTCAGGACAAGGAAACATCAAGGACACTGCTTCTGGAACCACAGCTCTTTCCAGCCTTCTTTTACTGGCTAACAAAAGCAGCACACCTCAAACCAACTCTTCCCTCCATCCATTCAAGGATTGGTAATGTAATAACTGGGCATAGCTTTATCACAGCTGTACAGGCTATGTTTAACTTGTTGATTGTGAGTTAATGCTGTTCACTGTGTATTGTTGTGATTGTTTGCAGTTGCATTATTGATTCGTAGGCTTCGCCAAAGCTAAGTGTTTAGTTTGCTAATGCTTTTCACAGACAGAGTCTTCCATGCAACTAAACATCATCTGCACTAATCCAGACCCTTTGCAACACATATCACATTCACATAGACTCACTTAAAAATTTGCTTTCAACAGAGCTACACCCAAGCAGGCAGCTCAAAGTTCCAGCTTTTCCTTTGTCTTTGTCCTGACCACACAGTCAGACAAACACCTCCCCTGATCTGAAGCCAGCTTTGTTTCGGCCATCTTACAGTTCTCTGTTGTCAGCCATTTTGTTAGTTGGCCGAGTGGCCCTTGGATTACCACACCTGCCTTTGTCTTTCTCTCTCTCTCTCTCTCTCTCTCTCTCTCTCTCTATCTCTCTCTCTCTCTTGCACACACACACACACACACACACACACACACACACACACACACACACACACACACACACACACCAAGCTTGTATATAGGTAGTAAGTAGTAGGAATCATACCTGCTGTCTGCTTTATGTTGTACTAGAGTGAATGAATAGTCAATCTCTGCTACGTCAAGAACTCCGAAATCCTTCAGGCTTTCCTATTAATTAATAATTAATAATAATTAATTTAATTATTGATCAAAATTCCAAATTAATAGTTAAGTGAACTTTATGAGACTGATACCATTTACTGGCTATCATTTTTTCCTTTTCAGGAATGGTGCACCACGAGGTGATTTAGTGTAAATTAATGTTACATTATCTAACATAATTAATAATTATTATTAATAATTATTAATTATTTCTGATAGTCAATTTGATACTTTAATTGGAGATCGATTACAAGGTCAGGCCCTTGATGAGGAATAGATCTCAAGTTTTGGTGCCTCCGTGTGATGCCCAGGACTATAATTCAAGTAGCAGGTGAATCCAGTTATCTTGGTGACCTGTTGACACAAACTGATTTTGGTCAAAATTATATAAAGGCTGGTGTGACCAGGCCCCCATGGTGGAAGGTACTGCACTACCTGAGCAAACACAGTCTAGCAAAGTCACTTAACAAGCTTATTCATGAAGGATAAATTATCTGACCACCATTCTTTTCCCTATACTTTCAAATGTGTTCTTGTCTTTCACTGGTTCCCTCTCTACTTCTTTTTGTCTTTCTTTTATGCCATTATCCATTTCTTTCACTTATTTTCCTTTACCCTGCAGCCTTCTTCACATATTGTTCCCTTTCCTTAACCTCTCTTTCTCCGCAATGTCAGCATTCTGTTACTCCTAGGCTTTCAGCATTTCTTTACCTTTCCCCTCTTCGCTTTACCCCTTTCCTTTTCTTCAAATGTTCTTCCATTCTTCACCTGTTTTTGTTTTTTTTTAGCCTTTCTCCACAACTTTTTATCACTTTCAGTGATTCACACACACACACACACACACACACACACACACACACACACACACCTACACACACACACACACGCACACACACACACCTACACACCTACACACACACACACACACACGCACACGCACACGCACACACACACACACACACACACACACACACACATAGAAACTCCTCTGCAAAGGAGCACAAATACACACACAGCCTCTATGCCACTTCATTCTCTTTCTGTCACACAAAACTGGTTTTATTTCCTTCTGCCTCTGTTCCTCTTCCATAAATACTCCTCTCCCTCTCTGTCTTTCTCTCTCTTTCTCTCACTCCTGGTATAATGTACCACCTGCCAGCCTGTCCCTGCCAGTCCACACCACATCACCAGCATACTGTGGGGGCCTAAAGGGAGGGAGAGGGTGGGTTGATTGGAGTAGAAAAGGCAAAGCTTACCCCATAATGCCAAGTTTGCATCCTTTGCTTTCTCTATGCTGTCTTTTCTTTATCCTTATTTATATTTTTTTTCCATTCTAACTTACCACTCCAGAGCAAGGAAGACAACAATAAGAAAACAACAACATAAAAAACTTGTAACAGTGTACCAATAATGTCCTGTCATCTCTAAACCCTGTATTCTTACGAATCAAATTTACTTTGAGCAATTCTGCAGTGAACCATTTACTGTGAATGGAAGCAATGCAGAAAGCAGTGTGCCCTTCGTGTAAATGGAGTGCAGTCTAAGAATGTGGAGGTTTGGGTGTTAAATAAAGTTTGCAGAGTGAATATTGACTGTTGAAAAGATTTTATTACTACAACACCCTGTAACAAAGGGGTTTAGGCAGAGAGGGGATGTATTAAGTGAAACTGACTACAACAGCTGTCATCTCATCACCTACCAACAGTCACAACTGTTCTCTCTTAACCATGACCACGATGTTTCCCAAACATTAAACAAATAATTTTAGCCTTAACCAAAACAAATCTTAAAAGTAAAGGTGGTCAATCCTGTTAGGAGTATTGCGGGAATACAAGGTACCGGGGTTGTTGATACAGGCGATCTGGTCCCTGTATGACCGTAATGAGAGCTGTGTCCGCATAAGCAACACAAAGTCAAACACAATTTTAGTGGGTGTTGGCCTCCGCCAGGTTGTCCCTTGTCACCGATTCTGTATGTGATATTCATGGACAGAATCTCAAAATGTAGGTGGGGGTTGGTCCAGTCTCTGCATCTCTGCTCTTTGCATATGATGTGGTTCTGTGGCTTTGTCACACTATATGACCTCCAGAATGCATTGGGGCAGTTTGCAGCGGAGTGTGAAGCAGTCAGGATGGATGTCAGCACCTTCAAGTCTGAGGCCATGGTTCTCTGCACCCTCTATCCCAGGGTCTTGTTCACAAGTGAGGGTAAAATATAGTGTTAGATGGATAGGCAGTTTGCCATGCTGTCAGCAGTGATGCAGGCATCGTGTTGAAGGTGGTTCTGAGCCAGAAGCTTTAGATTTACTGTTCCATCTACGTCCCAACTATCACCTATGGTCATGAGCTCTTGGTAGTGCCCAAAGAATGAGATAGTGGATACAAGCAGCCAAAATGTTTCCTTCATAGGGTGGGTGGGCTCAGTCTTAGAGATAGAGTGAGTTCAGACATCCAGAGGGAGCTCGGATTAGAGCTGCTGCTCCTTTGTGTCTAAAAGGGCCAATTGTTGTGGTTCAGGCATCTGATTAGGATGCTATCTGGGCTCCTGTTAGAGGTTTTCTGTGCATGCCTAACTGGTAGGAGGCCCCAGGGTAGACCCAGAACACACTAGAGGGATTATTTATCTCACCTGACCTGGAAACGCATTGGGATCCCTTAAGAGGAGCTGGAAAGCATTGCTGGGGAGAGGGACGTCTGGAGAACTTTGCTCAGCCTGCCGCCTCCACAATCGGGCCACGGATAAGTGCATAAAAATGGAAGGATGGATTTGAAACAGTTTTAGAAGAAACTGAAACAGGGTCATGGGAAATTGGATTGAATTCATTTATATTATGGGTGGGGGAAACAATGGATTCTCAGATGCATTGTAGTCTGGACCTGGATGATTCCGCATTGATTCACAAATGTCTATAGTCAACTATCAAAGTGTTTGTTAATAACGTGATGTTGAGTTCAGTTGAGTTCAGTTCAGTTGAGTTCAGTTCTTTATTGTCCCTCAAGGGGAAATTTGGTTTGCAGTGCAATTCAACATACAAGGAACAGTCAAGGCACTTAACACAATGCCAACAACAATCACAACCACAATAACCATACATAAGATAGATAAAATCAAGCTGTCCATAGAAAAAATAAATCTATAAGGAATAAAAAACAACATTAAAAAGTTGAAAGTTGAGTTTCAGGACCATGGAGTGCTTATAGACAGTGCAGGCAATTTAAATCCATCAACACTCAGTGCATGGAATAAAAGAGGCAGAACTCAACCACTCAAAAAGTTGTACATGGACACACCAAACCAACGGCCAACAAGCAAGTATCTTGTGCATGTGTTAGAGGACAAAAACCCCATACCAGCAGACTGAGGTCATCTGTAATCATCATTCAGAAAGGGAAACCGGAAGACCCTCTTGATACTAGTTAGCCAGTTAGCATATTAACAACACAAAATGTTTCTGCTAAAAAGCTCAGTGGCCAAAGAAAAACAATCTTACCTCATATAACAACTTTGCTTTGGTCTCACTCCCTCTGAGCTTTAACACTTTGTTTACATTTCTCACTTCCGTTTGCACTGAGCAGAACTACCAATCAGAGTGATATCATTCACAGATGGGTTTTGCTGTGCCCACGCCAATTCAACATGCTGAACTGACAGGAAAAAAAGGCCAACTGGTGCCAATGAGGACCAACACACAGCGGCACGCCACACCGACAAGGGCGGCAGGCACTCATCAATGGCCCAACTCTGACCAATGGCCAACTGTCAGCTTGGTGTGTCAGGGCCTTCAAATAACCTAAACCAACCGTTTGGTGAAGAATATAACTCTGCTCAATCTATTTTACTTCAAAAACCCTGCACCTGGCCAGCTCAGCATCTCAGCTTTTCCCGGAGCCCATTTGGAGCAGACATAATGTAAAAAACAACACAGCGGAGTATTCCACCTTGCCCTCATTTTGTTATTCTCATACAGGCAGGAGACTGTAAGGTGCATTCAAATTAATCATTTCCTTAATTAATGCTGTTAACTTTTTGCAATAAATAGCTGTAATCTTTTTAAAACTAGAACATATTTATAAGTCATAGAACTGTGTTGAATTAAAGTTACAGTGCTGCTTGTTCCTGCCTTTTCCTAAAAATGTCTGTATTTTTTATACAAAACATCACTTAAGCAAATTGGACAAAAGGCATTGAAAATGGAATAATTTCTACCTATTTCAGCCATAGGTGGTCATAATGACCACACAGATTTTGCCGCCGATAAACTGATACTTTTTTGCACCACAGCAGATGCATCTTGGTTGCTAGGCAACTATCATTGTCTCTGTTAAAAGATGCCAACGATCATTAGAGACGAATCACCCAGATCTGCTCCCGATTGATGCAGGTGAGTGCAGCTCCACTGCACTGCAGTGGGCTGCATTTCAGTGAGGGAGAGAGACAGTAGGGGAGACCAGGGATGGTTGAAACACTTTCAGTACCCACAACTGTCTGGATATGTGTATTATAGCTCTCAAATTTTGAAACTAAGTTCTTTGAAGGAGGCCTGAACAAAAGTTTACACCCTATTTATTTTTACACAACAATGACAAAGACAAGCAGTGCAGAGAGAGACAGAAAATCCATTGGGCTTATTCGGAGCCCAGTGGATTAGGCTGTGCAGAACACATCATACATACATTTATATAATTAGATGGCACGTTTATAGTTAATGATATTTGGGAATGTGTGTGCTCATGTGTGCAGGACTGCTTGTGTGTGTGTCCGTGTGTGTCCGTGTGTGTGTGTGTGTATGTGTGTGTGTGTGTGTACATGTTTGTGAGGGGAAAATTAGTTTAAACACCTGAACTGGCTCCTGAGCCATAGCAACAATGCATGCCACAGTAGGTGGAACAAATAACAACATGGGTATACAGTATGGGGAACAATAAATTGGAAAAATAAATACAGATTCATACAGAGTAGAGTACCAATATTTGTTCAGCAAAAAGCTTGTAGGTTATGCTAAACCAGCTAGTTAATTGTTACAACCATCACTGGTCTCCCCTTATTCAGACATTATTGTTTCCATTTTACAGTACATGTAATCATTCTATATTCTATATTCTGTCATTCTAAATTAGCATTTTGTGTCTTAATTTTTAAAAACAGTTATCCTTGCAAAAATGCATTACTCTCTGTACTGGGTATTTATTATGAGAAATTATAGAGTTTAGAATCTAGGGGTCAAAATGACCTCTCACGGCCTTTCTAGTAGATGTGGAATTCTGGCCCTTCTACTGTTAACAGTTTGTAAATTGCATACTATTTTTGGTGTAGTATGCAAACACTGGACACTGCACCAAAAATAGATATCCCACCATATGTTAGCATGCCACAGATGGATACGATCTAACCGCCACCGCCTGGTTCAAGAGCTAGGGTATGGAGGTAGGATGAAGGGAAAAGTTACCTGGACCACAGCCACAGTGTATGCAAGTAAATTTATCTGTTTTTTTTGTTGTTGTTGTTGTTTGTTTGTTTTTTAGAAATGGGTCATTACAAATACAGTACACTATGTTTTAAAAGTTGCAAGTACTCACACAGTGAGAAAAATTAATGGTATACAAATTGAAAATTTGGATGCATCGAGATGCTATATAATCATTTTATAATTGAAATGTTATGGAGCTAGAACAGTCTCAAAATGAATAAATGCACACAGAAATTAATAAATGCACAAAAAAAGGATTCACAAATGTATTTGGGGATTCATATACATATATATATATATAGCACATTTTCAGTTCACACAAAAATATGTTTCATTCCATATATATGTAAAAGAAAATCCACATACAAAAAAATAAGATTTGTAAACATATTTGTGATGCACACACAAATATTTCTTGTTTTAAATATGTGCAATTGAAATTCACAAATCGACGCATGTAAAAGTAATTTTCATCATTCAATTTTCATCAAATACATATTTGGAGGTTGTTACATTGATATATGAACTGTTGAACCTGCATTTACAAAGTGCTTTTCATTTGTAAACTTCCCTGCAGTTGTGTGTGCGAGTTTTGAGACTCCCTTGACGTGACTCGATTCACTGATGCATTTTTTTCGAAGAGGGCATTGTCTGCAGCCAATCAGATGTCTCACTCCTTTACAGCCATTCATGAGTGCTGTCTCACGAGAGGTGTTACATGACATCATTAAAGCGCGCGGAGGTGGCCAGAGGCTATGTAGGCAGTGTTATTCTTCATCCTACTGAAAATAAAATATAGCATCACATCAACCTGGAAGAGGTTTGTAATATTATAATATTATATAAAATATTAAATATAAAGATTCATTAAAACATGTTATGTTTCACTAATCCTGGATGTCCACTGGATTGCGTTCGCGATCTGGCCGCGGCGTGGGTGCCGGAGCTAATCGCAGCCATTCAAGTCAATGTAAGCTGCTCCACCAGAAGCGCCACGGTGCGTCCTAGCCGCGGCCTAGAAATTGCTTGGTGCTCCGCTCCACTAAAAATACGCTCCGGTTCTATTTCTGACGGACGCCGCGCGACGGCGCATCAATTTGCACAGACCAAATGAGTCAAACAGGAAGTCAGGCGCAGAAAAGACGAGAGTATCCAGTCAATTTTCAAAATAAAACACCCATGAAAACTCCGGATGGCCTACAGTAGTCAATACCCGAAGGCAGAGAAATCTTTTTTTTGTTTGTTGATGTCTTTACCTCCAGGGTTTCCGTAGATTATCACGTGACATTATGATCTCGCGATCGCCCAATTCCAGCCGCTCGTGTGCGCGCCACTATAAATACGCTTCCAGTGGACATTGACAACCGGCACAGGACATAGCGAGTCCACACCGCCGCTACACGTGACGGATCCAGTGGTCATCCGGTGTTACACTTAAATTGCCACAGTTCCCGTTACCAGACGCCATGTTGCTGCAGTCCAGCCTTCTTTTTCTTTGAATACTGGTGGGCTACAAACCTCCTCCAGCCTCTGGCCACCTCTGTGCACTTTAATGACGTCATGTAACACCCCTCGTAGGACAACACTCATGTGACTGGCTGTAAAGGAGTGAGACTTCTGATTGACTGCACTCAATCCCCTCTTCGAAAAAATGCATTTCTGAATCGAGTCACGTCAGGGGAGTCTCAAAACTTGCACACGCAACTGCAGGGAAGTTTACAAATGAAAAGCACTTTGTAAATGCAGATTCGACAGTTCATATATCAATGTAACAACCTCCAAATATGTATTTGATGAAAATTGCAAATACTTTTACATGCGTCCATTTGTGAATTTCAATTGCACATATTTAAATCAAGAAATATTTGTGTGTACATCACAAATATGTTTATAAACCTTATTTTTTTATATATGGATTTTCTTTTACTTACATATGGAATGAAACATATTTTTGTGTGCATTGAAAATTTGTTTGTGTTTTGAGTCATATATATATATATATATATATATATATCCCCAAATACATTTGTGAATCCTTTTTTGTGCTTTTATTAATTTCTGTGTGCATTTATTCATTTTGAGACTGTACTCGCTCCATAAAATGTTGCCTTCTTATTCGTAATCAAATTGTGAGGTGCCTGGAGATTCCCACTCATAATACATATAGACAAATTAAGAAACAGCATGTTCAGTCATTTAGCTTTAAGGACCTGTTGGATCTCTTAGTTTTTCTTAGTGGTTCCATTCTTTTCTTCCATGCTATACACATTCTAAAAATCCACAAAGTTGTCTATTCTTTTTTTTCCCTTTCCGTCATAAAGGGTGGAGTAAAGACATGGGAGGACAATATTCAGAGGAAAACATTAATCCTGTTTATGCTCTCTACATCTTTCCTTCATCTTTCTCCTGGTTGTTCACATTTATCTTTCCTCCTCCCTTCTCTTTCCATTGTTTGTCATGCAAGTGAAGATTAAAGTGGTTTTTGTCCTGGGTCGTAGGGCTTACTGCCCCACGATCACTCTCCCCTTGAGTCTTGGCAGAAGCCTGGCAGGCAGAACCCACCCCATATGCCCGTCTAAAGCTAAGCCTGGACTGGTGTAGACTGGTCTGGCCTGGATGGGAAGGATTGGCCTGGCCTGGACAACACTGATCCAGGTGGATGTGGGCCATTTCTCTCCTCTGTCCAATGGAAAAAGAGCCACTAGGGGATCCTTTATGCAATAATGATTCACTGGATGACATGATATATGTGTAATTACTGGGAATGGCTCACAGAAAGAAGACACATCATATCGCACATGGCAGCCACTGGTAATTAGCTGTAATTAGGTGTTGGCTGGCATGCAGAGAAATGTACAGCATTGATTATTGTTATTATGCTGCTTCAAATAAAAAGAAAACAAATCTATATTTTTTAATGCTACTTTGTGGCATGCTTACTATATTTGGTGTCTGCCCTCTATCTTATACCTGCCTGTTTCACTATAGTGTTACAGGTATGTTACACGAGTGGAATGTCTTTCACCCTGAACATTCAGAAAGGCCTTAAGGAAGAGGAAGTATTTAATTCCTTTACTGTTGTAAAGGTACTAGTACCACACTGTACTCTGGTGCAAGTTAAAGTCCTGCACTGAACATGTTCCTTCAGTAAAAGTATGTAAGTATAATCAGTATAATGTAATACATGTGACAGTTATACTATTATATATGGTAGTTGGTTCAACTAATCAGTAGTTGGTTGAGGTGGAGCTCATTTTGAACCATTAAATAATAACAATTTTCATTATGGATTAATCTGATTTCTCCATTATTCGATTAAGTGTTTGGTTTGTAAAAAATTCTGTAAATAATGAGAAATGCTGTCACAATGACCCAGAACCCAAAATGACACCTTCACAATATTTGTAGTGTCCAAGACATGAGACTTGCTTGTGACTTGCGCGTGTGACTTTCTCCCACCTCGGATGAGAAGTTATGTTCGAAATAAAGTAATCATGATATTACAGTCAAGGTAATTATTTTTATTATTGTGATGTATTAATATACTGTACAATGAGGAATTCAGGTGTAAAACATTAGTTTTGGTGGTGTGTAGCTTTCATGAAACAAGGGCATTGTTTTACTTTTTGTAATGGTAATCATCACATTTATGTTGGAAAGAAAAACATGTTGTTAGGCAATGGATATGAAAAAAGCCAACACAAAATACAAGAAAAAAAAAAAAAACATTTGCTGCCACTGAATATGTCATGTAAACCCCCCACCTATTTTCTTTTTTATAGTTAACATTTTTATTATTTTTTAACATTGTCACAAAGCACGTTAACACAGAATAGCAAATTCACAGCAGACCCCCCCCCCCCCCCAAACAAACAAACCCCCTTAAACATTCACCACCAGCTGTTGAACCTTCTTCGGTTGCTGATGGTAAATGGTAAATGGACCTGCATTTGTATAGCGCCTTTCTAGTCGTCTGACCACTCAAAGCGCTTTTTACACTACGAGTCACATTCACCCATTCACACACACATTCATACACTAGTGGCCGAGGCTACCATACAAGGTGCCACCTGCTACTCAGTTTTTTAACACACTCACACACCGATGGAAGCATCATCGGGAGCAATTTGGGGTTCAGTATCTTGCTCAAGGATACTTCGACATGCGGACTGGAGGAGCTGGGGATCAAACCGCTGATCTTCCGCTTTGTGGACGACCCGCTCTACCTCTGAGCCACAGCCGCCACTGCTGATATTAAACGTTGTGCTCTCTCATATATAGTGAACCTGTTTCTAGTAACCCCATCGACCCCATCTGTACCCTTAATGAAAGACAAGATACATAAATCAAAAAAATAAAATAAAAAACATAATACTAATAATCATAATAAAAAAAAAAAAAAACACCTATTTTCAGCACGCGAGGTAATTGGTATTGGTAACTCCTGGGTTGTGCTTGGGGGGCATCAGTATTACGGTATACCAGGATATTTAAAAATCCTGATGGTATAATTTTCAATACCGTCAAAAATATAGACTCTCATCTTTCTATTGACCTCACACTGGAGAGGCTGCACAGAGGATTTTTTGCATGTAGTGCACATCATGCACCTCCAATGTGGTGCAATTGGCAGCTGAGCTGACTGTGAGTGGTGAAGATAGACCGAACAGGACTGACTGTACGCAGCTGGCCCCTGTTGTGCCCACAAGAGTGGACAGAGTAATGAGGCAGTTAAGCCCTCTTGTAGTTCGGTGAAAGAAAGACACTTGAATCCAAAAAGTATACAGTTGTATTTCTCCATTTAATAAAGAAAATAGATTCTAACAAAAAAAGATACTTTTTTTTTTTTTTTTTTACATTTTGCAGATTTCTTTTGTGTATTTATTATATTGGATAAGTTGAGAAAACTTGGGAAATGCAGTAATTTTGCCAGTTGCAGGGGTGGAGGGTGGTGGTGGTTGACAAAGTGCAGTACACAAATACCATCATATAAAATTCAAGGAAGGTATGACAAATCAGATACCGCCCAAGCCTATCCAAGACCCCTTTCCATTACCACTTTTGGCCACACCGTGTCAAACCATTAGCAGTTAAGGTGTGCCATACCACACCATGCTGCGCCAGAAATTGACCTTGACATCTTACTGGTAACAGCCAACCCCTGACAACCCCCCTTCTGCCCCTGAAACAAGCATGTGTGCTGGGAGACTTTACTCATGTCTCTCTGTGCAGGAGACCAGAGTGAAAGGTATTTTTAAAAGTCTCTGTGTGTTCAGCTCTCAGTATTTTTGTAGCTTCTAACAAAATCTCTGTGGTTTTGAGTTTAGTTTTTCTCCCGCGTCCTGTTTTTACTTTAGATGTTTGCTTTACTTTACTGTTTCATGTTCCCCTATAGCTGTGTAGGAGTCTTGTTAAGTTATTGCTGAAGAAAACTCAACATTTTCATATTTTGCTGCTTTACAATAAAAAGCTTTTTCATAACAAAATAACAGGACTTTATTGTTAAAAATCTATGAGAAATTAAATGTGTGTTTATCACTGAAGTAGCAGAGCTTTGTTAGCAGCTTTTCTGCAATAAAGACAAGTCTACTGGTATGGCAGGGAGGAAGAGTAAAAGCAGAAGCAGCCACTATGTTATGTTAGGTGAAGAGCTGCCGACAGCAAGCTCTTACTGTACCACTGCAAACAGTTCTCCTCCAACAGGTCAGCTTCTTTTACCTGCTGTGTGATGGAAAAATCAGTTAAAGACACACCTTCAAGCAGGTAGTCCTGTTGTAATTGAGATGCTAATCCCTGCAGTGCTCAGCTGCTGTGCTGAGTCAAACAAAACCAAACCAAGCCAGTATGAGTGTGGAAAAATGGTATAAATTGCCCTGACCAAGGATTAACCAGCATTGATTAGCTTGGTTTGAATTGACAAAAGGGGAGCTAAACACAAGTTAGATAGTCCTGGTTTGACACTGGTCATTGGTGTGAAAGACATATTATTTCCATTTATTAAGCTGACCTGGCTCTTGTCCAGCTCCCAGGCCAGGTATTTGCTTTAGTCTTCATGACACCAAACACAATACATTTTTGAAATTCAAACTCCTTTAAGGCTTTTGCTTTCCATCGCGGCTTCTTTTCTAGAGGAAATATTGTGTGTGTGAGTGTGTCTACATGTAGTAATAGAAACCAGAGTGAAAGGTGATGAAAGGTCACCCCATCTGGGCTCTCCACTGTTGTATATGTGCCGATGGGTGCTTGAGAAAACAAAGGAGGCCAGGCAGCGATTTGGACAGATAATCAATAGTGGACTTACTGCCTCATAACTGGCCTGGTTAGGAACTCTGTCTCCATCTCCTAGCACATGTCATCACCACTCCCTCATCAGAGAGAGAAATAGGCAGAGGATAGCTGGAGGGAGGGGGGAGAGTTAGACTGCTTGGTTATTCAGCAAGAAAAAAAAATTACACAAGGAGAACATTCACTTTAAAGCAGGGCTACAGGCAAGACCAACTCAAGTCCAAGACCAGTTCCAGCCCAGTCCGAGCCAAGACCAAGTCCAAAGGCAGTTAAGACCAAGTCAAGACAGAGTCTAAAATAAATTGAGTTCTGTTCAATACATAACATGCAATGGTGTCTTTCCAATGCTAAAATGGTGATAAAGGAGTTAGAATGAATAGAACTAATGAATTAAAATAATCAATTCATAGAATTTAGGTTTACAGATATAGGTTAAATATAACTAAAGGTAGTTTGTAGAGCAGCAACAGTAATGTTAACAAAAGTCACTACGTAGAGTCAATAACATCTCAGTGGAAACAAATCTAAAATGTCAACAAAATAAATCATTTTCCTGACATCACAATACTGAGTGAAGTTTAGAAAGAATGAAGACCACAGACTTCAGTCACTATCAGTCATTTCTCCTGTCCTCTGTCTTCCTCCCTCTGCTGCTAAGGTGATTCACTGCCTGCAGGTAAGTTAATGGTACAAGTGGCACAGGGCGGAGACTCAGCCAGCATTTAGGTTTACAAGAAATCTCCAGATTTTATCATACTGCTCAGGCCGTTGCTGATAGTAACATGATAGTAACAATTAGCTGAGCTAGCGTGCTGTGCTTGGTGAAAACACAATGGTGGTGAAAATAATCTGAGGGTCAACTTTTCTTTCATTGCCTCTGCAATATTCAATGTATGATTATTACAAACCGGACTACATCTCTGATGTAATATACTTTCTCATCTTCTAAGAGGATACATGGCTGAAACTCATTACCGTTGAAATAATGGTCAAAAAGTAATGGAATAAGGAATGGGAGGACGAAGATGTATGACTAACCTTGGGGTTTATTTCTAACCTGCTTGTTTGCCTGACCACTGTCTCTCCCAATCTGACTTACTTCAATGATGTCACTGTGTTCCCAGATCTTGCCCATTAGCTTGGCAAGTACAATATTTCTATGGCAGATAGGAATGATGCTCAACACTACAAAAATAGATAAGTTGTAATGAGCACAGACGACACTTGATTCACATCATGGAAAGATCATGATCTTGGTTAATTTTCAAAAAAATCAACGCAGACCTTAGCATGAGCTAAAAAGTCCAGTCTCCAAATTAATGGGCTTTTCATGCCCAAAACTCTTAACCCTGACCTCCGTTTTTTGCCAAGTTGCAAGAACATAACACTACCTGCACTGGACAAAATATTGCCAGTGAAATCAAACTGAGTGACAATCCCTAAACAACATATGTAAATTAGTGGTATGTAAACACAATGAATTGGAAAGAGTGGCACAGGAATTCCCAAAAGGTAAACTGATTTCTCGTCATTTACAATTCTTGTCACCAATGTCTTCTAAATCAAGAAGAGTCCAGGTCTATGCTGGCCCTGCATTTACTACAATCCTGTCAGTGGTGGAATGTAACTATGTGCATTTACTTAAGTGCTGTGCTTAAGTACAAATTTGAGATACTTGCACTTTCCATTTTAAGCCCACTTTAGACCAAATATTCGTGAAGAGACAAAACCATTTTGAAAATTGCAGAGAAAAGCTGCAGTGGTGTGAACTGGCCAGTCTGAGCTCGACTCAGGCTGACTGATTATGTCACCTGCAACTCAGCTGGTCACATCGCCAGCAGCTGGTTTAAGCACATAATGCACGCCACCTGTTTCAACAGCCAATCGGCTTGTAGTGAAGTCCACTGGTCAAGTTAAAATGACCGCAGATGGCATGCTTGCTTGCTGCAGCAGGTGCTCCATATCTGCTGTTTTTGTCCTCAGGATTTGCTGGTGTCAAATGGTGGGTCGCTGCTGCTGCTCGCTGTATGTGCTTATGCTCCGCCCACACATAACCATTCTCATTGATTGATTAATTGGTACTAATTATTTACATTATTGTGCTATATTGATTATGGATGCAGTCCATCTGATGCTAATTTTGTTTCTGTTTTTTGCTATGTCTTCACTACTACAAATGCAGTATCTCACTATCACTATCCTCATTCATATTTCAAGAAGCTGCAAAATATATTCAGTCACAAAATAAGTCACTGAAAAGTTGTAAATCAGAACAGAAGAACATTGAGTTGTTGCACAGAGAGCTCATCTAGTTGCATTCGTGTGAACCTGCAGGTTTTTAGAACATTGCCGAATGGCACATTGCAAGTAGTTACCTATTCCAACCCGTCTTGTTGCAAACCTTTGTTCTGACCTGGGCTTAACCCTACTGTACACTTCTACTCCATAACAACCCAGAGGCAAATATTGTCAGTTTTAGTTACTAGTTACTCTCCAGATCATAACTTTTTATACTCTTCCTGTCCAGTCAAAACAACGCTGAAAACAGGGCTGGTTTTCTGACACTATAAATAGTTAACTTTTTAGAGGTTTGTGGTTCTCACAAGACAGCCATGCTACAAACATATCATGCTCTTACGGAATATAAATAATATGCAACATACATGTTAATACAGCAGTAATATTAACCCCAAAACATCTGATAGAATATAAAAACACTGACATTGCACAGCACAATAGGTACTTTTACTTTTGATAATAGCATGTAAAGTCATAAAATAAAGTTAATAAGTGAAAAGAAAAGAAAAATGGTAACTACAATGAAATGAAGTAAATGAAAAAATAAAGGGAGAAAGGACAGCCTGCCAGCTCATACCTGCCCTGTGACAGGGATTTGTGGATGAGCTCTGCCCTCTCGCCACCCCCCATGGTCTTCCCCATCCTACCTCATCCCTGCTCCAATCTATCACTACGGCAGTTCCAGCTGGAACACAGGGGACTGCTGGCTAATCCCTCATCACAGATCTCTCTCAGTTTAAGAGCAATTTCAAACTTGTAGTTGGTCTCACTAGCTTGCTTTAGTTTTAACTGGGCTTAATATTGTAATTTTGTCAGCTTTTATTGCAAATGTAGTTTTCATAAGCAATGGTACCAAAAATTGAAGAGATTCTACTTTGATGAACATTGCTGAGGTCAACGTATTCTCACAGAATGGTTCGTATGATATTCTGCGGAAAATGCATGCACAACAGTTCGTATGATATCCTACAAATTTGCGCCCCATGTATGACATTGCATCCTTAACGTACGATAAAAAATTAATGTTAAGTTATGGAGGTCAGGTTTAGGCAATAAAGGTTACTGAGGTTAGGTTTAGGAAAAGAAACATAGTAAGGACGGACCTTGATATCACTCAAAGTTCACACGGATCCGAACATGCAACTCCAGGGGAAAATCCCAGGCAAAAGTCTGTTTTTTAGTGACCCATCCACCACCCAAACCTGCCTCCTTACCTTCTTTGTTTATTGCTGTCAGTGCATTGGTCACGTGATCGCAGGCTTTCAAAATACATGGGATATGTATGAATTGGGTTGCATTGCTAATCGAAGTAAAACATACGAAAAATTTGTGAGAACAGCCTGCTGAAGTCCTACTTCAGTAAAATCAGGACTGAATGCTCACTCTTTGCTAGTGGCATAGTTCCATGAGAGCGGGAGCAAATTTTTGCTGAGGGGTACTGCACAGTATAAATGTGCATCCATGACTATGAATGTGCACGCACATACTGTACAGGACCTACAAGAAAACAGCATAGAGGCACACACATTGGTGGTTCCATCAGCCATTAGTCCAAAGAATGTGCACTCCTTCACCTCAGACACAATTTCTCTCTGGACTGCATGTGCCAAAATTTCTAATATTTCATTTGACTGGTGTGAGATATCCAGTTGTCTCTATGCTGAAGCCACTCACATCCCCTGGGCAAAGTATGTCCACTCATCGTCCATTTCATCACCAGTGACTTGAAACATAGAACTTCATCCCTATGCCTACGTAAGTAGGCAAATTTTATGGATCTAAAGAGCAGCTCCAAAACTGTCCTGACAATTTTTCGGTCTTTATCAGGCTCTTTAGCCTGTCTGTGCTATTGATTAGCTCCACTACTGGAAATCTAACTTCAGTCTTAAATTTAGCTGACCAATGTGCTGACCCTACTCCTTGCACTTTGACTTGACATGATGACGTCACGTCAGATTGGAGGAATCCTCAAACTCAATATGTTCTGTGTATAGTGTTGAACATAATGTCATAGGTCTGGATGTTTCTTGTTGTCCTTCATATTAACTGATCGGTTGATTTTGCACATTTTCAACATATTTTTGTCATATATTTCTGACAGGCACTATTTTATGCTGCTCAAAATATTTAAAAAAAAATGTCCAGATAGCCCATAGTAATGGTAAAATAGCCAGTTTTTCAGACTGTGTTGTTCAGGTCTTGTTGGTAGGAAGTACTGCAGTACCCTCAGCACCCACCTTCCCGCGACCACACATTGTAACACAAACACATATGAAATTTCTAATATTCAACTCTAACAGCTTTGATGTGAAGTTGCATGATGACATAATTTTTTAGTGCCTTCAAAAATTCTCCACCACAAAAAAAATTTCAAATGATCTTTTCCTAATGGTTAGGGTTTGGTAAGGTTCAGGCACAAAAACTAGTTTATTGGAGAAGGAACATGGTTTATGATAAAATATTGTTGAAATTAAGGGACCTTCACCATCATTGCTAAAGAATAACTACACGTGAAACTTAAGATATAATTTTTGTCATGGTTATTGAAAACCAACAATGATAGTTGGTAAAAAAAAATAAAATTGTCATGACCACCTGTCTACCACATCAAAGTCTGATGCTTTGTTGACCCACTCCCCACCACCAACCCTCTTGTTAGGAGGTTTTGAGACGCCGACTAACAAGGTTTTGAAGCAGCCTTGGCTACATCCACCTTTGCTCCGGACAGACAAATGTCATAATTTTAAAGCCTTGAATAAGGTATTTCAGCGGTCGCCAAGGCAATGCCTTGTAAAGGGGTTAGGGTTACCCTAACCCCTAACCCCTAACCCCCCACCCTAACCCCCTAACCCTAACCCTAACCCCTAAGCCTATCACTCAATCGACTCCGCCCTTAAATATGCATAATTTCAAGACAGATAAAATGTATGAATGAGTTACATAATAATTCACCCACCGTACAGTTGTCATGAAGGGGGAGAAAGCTGTAGAAACCATGACCATTTTTTGTACCAGGCTGTAAACATGTTTATTTCTGTTGTTAAGTTGGGTATTTTAACATGGGGGTCTATGGGGAGTGAGGCACTGTTGGAACCAGCCTCAAGTGGACATTTGAGCGACTGTAGTTTTTGGCACTTCCGTATTGGTTTCATTTTTCAGCCCCTGAGATGGCTGCTTGTTATTTCAGGCTATTCTCATGCCCTGTTGTAGGTTTTCATAGGAAGAGTAATGCACCAACATTCATACATATTCTTCGTAGTCGTGAGACAGTAATTTATGTCAAACCTATGGGTTTTGGAAGGCTGCAATAATGCTACCAGTTTGCTGATGGGAGTAAGCAGTAAAGAGGGAAGTCGTTTCATTAGGAGGAAGGTGAGGGTGAGGGACTTTACCTTGGAGACAGCTGTTGGGAACTGTGTGAACTTTCAGTGAATTTTGAGTAATTTTAAGGCACACTGTCACTGTGTTTCTTTCATTAAGTTCAGTGTAAGTTCAGTCAGGAAGACTTTCTTTATTCTTCATTCATTCACAATTCTCTCTCCATCCCACTCCCACTGCTTCCTCCAATCAGCTGACTATGGGTGTTCACTCTTTTAGTTATCCAATCAAACTTTGCCACAATCTCTGCCAACAAAAAAAACCACCAAGATAAAAAAAAACTTGTATCAGCTTTATGCCAAATTGATATTTTAAACATTGGTATCAGGATCAGCCCAGAATTTCAAAATCGGTTTATTAAAATTAATTATTAAGAAGTTGATTGGTGCATTTTGTTAATTTACAATGTCTCATGTAATTTCATGGTTTTTTCTTCTGATGTTTTTTCTTATCTTTACTTCATTCTTCCATCTCTCCTGATTGAAATGTGGATATAGTGACAGTTTCAGCAATTACGATAAAAACTTATTTTCATAAAAAGTTATCAACTACAGCATTCTTCTGGCTTCATGAGAATTTAATAATTGCACTGGATTTTACGGCTCAATGCATCTTTTCTTAATTCAATTTCAGTTTTCTCTTCAAAGGAATTTGTTGAACATTTTCAATTTACCTGCAGTTTTCCAGTAAGGTACTAGCAGGGTTTTGGGCTCAGGACCTCGGACATGAGGGGAAATACACCCATAGGCTGACTGCTGTTTTCCCATTACGCCCTCAGCTGGGAGCCTCCCACTTGCCCACTGCGCTCTCAGATCCATGTCCGGCCGAGCTCCTTCTTGTTAGAGGACATAATTGACTTAATCAATTAAGAGACAGACGCCATGCATCTGCCGGGTATGGAGGTGTCATAGTGTGTGTGTGTGTGTGTGTGTGTGTGTGTGTGTGATGGGAGTCTTTTGCTTTACTTTTGTTTTCTTTCACTTCTACATTATTTCCTCTTTGGCCTAAAAGCATCCAAATGTATAGTGAAACAAATTTTGCCAGTAAGGGTGTATTGGACGGTGTAGTAACCAGAGAGGGAGTGCTACTTCTCTCTGCCTCATGGTAAAAGCACCCATCCTAGCTCAAATTGCCTCTCTGATGAATTACTTCATAGTGTGTGAGTATTGTGCGCAAATAGTTCAACATTCATCTCGAGCACAATATGTAGCACAATGCATTGCTTTTGTCAGTGCTAAATGTCTCGCGGCAACAAAACAGCCCTGTTATATCAGTAACAGCTGCTCTTACATGGCATAGCATTGACATCCAAGATGGCTACTGTAGCTTGGGGAAACAGGAAGTGGGAGGGTGGGGGCTTACAGTGCAGGAGACAACAGCTGGCTGACAGTCACAAATGAGTAAACAAAGGCTGCGCGACTCAGCCATTTATTATGGCATAAGTAGGCATTGTTGTTATTGTAGTTGGCGGCAGAGAAAAGAGGATAGAAGGGAGGTATGGGTGTGTGTATGGGCTTATGTGTAGTGGTGCGAAGGGGGGGGCTATCTGTAGACTTCGAAATCAATTATCGAGCATTCCCTGCTGTGAAAAATGCTTAAAAAGTGCATACACCCGGACACACATGAGGCACAAGTCTCTCTCTCTCTCTCTCTCTTTCACACACACACACACACACACACACACACACACACACACACACACACCTGACAGGGAGAATAGGAGAGGAAAAGGAAATACATCACAGGAGTTGAGCCCTCCGCTGCTTTCTTCTCGTTTCTGTCTTGTTAAATGTGATGGCTGCAAGAGCTTGTATTTTATCTGGAAGTGGAGAGGCATTATGACTTGAAAGCTGGGGCAACTCTCTGAGTGCTTACAAAGCAAACACTACACTCAGCTTTTAGCAACAAAGGGGAAGGAAAAAGTACAGCAGGAGTGTGTGCACATACACATAGCTCTAGACTAATACACAGAACAGATTATTTTCTGTGTAGGGAAGCATGTATGTGTGGGTGTGTGTTGTGTGCATGTAGGACGGATGGAGCATGGGGGTTTGATACTCATATCAACTTCTGTGTATGCAAAGCCTCTTTATTAACCTCCAGAGCACAGTATAGGGCTGAAATGTTTCTTCATGTAACTCAAGTAACTCAATTAGTTTAACTAACACTTCATACAATCTATTGGTTAGTGGACTACCATTTTGAAGCCTCGAGTTCGGCATTAAGGCCGTCATCATCCTGTTTTTTTGGAGCCAGGAGTGACTGTATTTGGGAGAAAGGCTGGAGCTGCGAGGAGATTGGATCTGACTGAGAGGCCAAGGACACTATAATATATAGGAGCAATAATAAAATTCACCCTTCGTACAGTTGTCATGAATGGGGAAATTAGATATACAGACCCAAATATTTTTTGTACAAGGCTCTAAATATGATTATTTCTGCTGTAAAGTTGGGTGTTATAACATGGGGGTCTGTCATAGACTATAAAAATAATGGACGTAGCTACCATGACACAGCCCATTGGTTTGTGGACTGCAGTTTTGAAACCTTGAGTTTGACATTTCAGCCGTCACCGTCTTGTTTTTTTGGAGCAAGAAGTGATCATTTTTTCAGAAAGCCTGTCAATCAAGTGGCCCTTGCATATGTGTAAATTTGGGCCTTAATTAAATCTACACGGGTGAGTGTTAGCAAACCCAGAACATGCTAGAGGGATTACAGATCTCATCTGGCCTGGAAACGCCTGAGGATCCCCCAGTAGGAGCTAGAAAGCATTGCTAGGGAGAGGGACGTCCCGACGACCTGACACCAGATGAGTGGATAAAAATGGATGGATGGATGGATGGATAGATGGATGGATGGAGCACAGACAGAAGGCTCTGTTCAAGTCCATATACATATCCAACACTGAGTTGAAATGGATCCTAACACATACGCTGCACCTTTAAAACCACTGGAGATGTGCCGCAAGGAGGGGCTGCATAATTCCACCCAGAAAAACTGCATCCAGCCAGGCCGGCTTTTCCTTTAGAGCACAACAATGTCAACACGGATGCCATTTACCTTTCAAATGACTTATACTGCACCTATATCATCTACTATTGGGTTTTATCCACTCATGTTTAACTGTATTGTATACGCTTTTTTATTACAATGTAATATGTTTTTAACTATCAGAATCAGAATCAGAAATACTTTATTGATCCCCAGGGGAAATTGTTTTCGTTACAGGTGCTCCTTACAAGTGTAAAAAGAAGATATAGTGCAAACAAGTGTAGAAAGAAGATATAGTGCAAAACGAAGTAAAATATAAGAAATATAAGAAGATAATTTACAAAATATATATGTAGAGACCACACAACATAATTTACAATATATACAGGAACCTTAGATACAGACTGAACAATACAGTCAGTTATACTATTGTACATATTGTATTATTTTTATGCTAGGATTACTAGGATGCATAACAACATTAGGCACAGGGACTGCAGATGAAAACTAGCATTTCAGCTCACTTAACTTTTGTTTGAATCTTCAATTAGTTAATCAGGTGACTACCTCTTGAAGCTCATCAAGAGAATGCCAAGAGTGTGCAAAGCAGTAATCAGAGCAAAGGGTGGCTATTTTGAAGAAACTAGAATATAAAACATGTTTTCAGTTATTTCACCTTTTTTTGTTAAGTACATAACTCCACATGTGTTCATTCATAGTTTTGATGCCTTCAGTGAGAATCTACAATGTAAATAGTCATGAAAATAAAGAAAACGCATTGAATGAGAAGTCCTGAGGGCTGTCCATGGGAGGTCTGTTTTTAAAGGGCTGAATGGCAATAATAATAATAATAATAATAATAATAATAATAACAATAATAATCATCTATGTAATATTATTTAATATTTATTTAATATTATTTATTATTGTTTATTCATTATTTATTATTAATATTATTGTCACTTGTCATTTACACCTCACAGTGCCACTATCCTCATTCATTCTTTGGTCACATCCAGTATTGCTTATTGCAGTTCTGTCCTCTTTGGTCTTCCTCTCAAGTGTCTTCATAAACTCCAGTTGTTCCAGAATTCAGCTGCTCGTATCACTACTAGAACCCCCTCCATAGATCATAACACTCCTGTTCTCTAGGTGCTTCACAAGCTTCCTGTTAAATATCGAATGGATTTCAAGATTTAGTTTCTTACCTTTAAGGCCCTTCTTAATCAAGCCCTTTCCTACCTTTCTGAACTCATTCATATCTTCGCACCCTTCCATACTCTGAGATCCTCTTCTGCAATCCAACTCACACCACCATCTGCCCGCTTGATTACTATGGGTTTTAGAGCCTTCGGCCATTCTGCCCCCCACCTTTGGAACTCTTTCTCCCATGACATTTGCAATCTTGACTCTTTTCTTCAGACACCATTGTCTCGTCACAAACTACAGTTGAAACTAAAACAAATTATGCAGGTATACCCACTAGTTTGATTTGATGTGATAACGTGCTGACAAGAACATCAAATATCAGAGCTGATTGGATTCCTGATCATTTTTTTTAGAAAGGAAAATGGTCTGATTCTGGATCTTCAAGAAAAGCAAGGACACTGAAGAATATTGTAATGGTAAAGTATTGTAACAGATTATTTCACCAAGGGAGGATTGAGTGATGTTACTAGCTTGAGAGTTGACACTAATATGTGTGTAGGTCTGTCAGATAAGTCAGGGTGGATCCTTATCATACATCCACAGCAGATGTGCTCCAACTAACAGTTTGGGTTTTGAGGTGAGGTGGCTGCAGAGCCGCACGCACTCAGCCGGATAATAAGGGATTTTCCACTCAGCTGTGAGGTAGATCCACCAGAGTCTCAGTCCTCACACACTTCAACATATTCTCTTCATACAGAAACATACTGTAGATGCACACACTCTAGCCAGGCTTATGTCTTTTCCTCAAGTGAGTGTCAGTAGGTAGCAGCAGGTCAGACTTATTCCAAGGAAGAGCAAGAGAAAAGAACTCCACTCCGCTCCTCCTGTAGGGCCTGAGCTCCCATCTCATATTCATCACCATATCTCTGCCTTAACTCTTTCTTACCTCTCACTCTCTCATGCCACATATCAACTCATATCGACTTCTTTCCCCTTGCACTATCTGTATCTCTTCCTTCTCGGCAAACACTCCTGACATGCACCTCACTGCAATATACTCTGTCTTTTCTCCTCCTAGTTCGGCTCTGTTCCCTCTCTCTTTCTCGCCTTCAAACCCTCCCTCTGTCCAGCAAAGTGAGTCATGTTCTGTGTTCTTGCTGTTCTGGGCTTTCAGGCTCACTTCCATTCAAAAGCAATAATCCTAATGCTGCAATAAGAAGGTGATTTTGAAGAGGACTCAGCTTTAAGACAAAGTCATTTATTAGGCAATGACAGGGTCTGCGTTTGGACTGACAAGCTCATATTCTGCTGGCACTCTCACTCAGGGATCAGAGAAGCCTGGTAATCTTGTCCTGGTGACATCAAGACAACATCCTTTGTAGGGTACTTGAAAAAATTGATTTAGGGAACGCAAAGGAGCACTCCCAGAGGCACAATAGGACACAATAGGTAGATTCTGCATGAATGTGCAGCAGGAGAGGTGGGAGAAAGGAGAGGTGTGGAGATCAGCTTACTGTAGCATTAATGAAAGGAGAAAGAATGAGAAAATAGAAAGATGGGAAAAGAAAAACACAAACGCATAATGCAAAGATTTTTCAAAAAGTGGAGTTGGAGAAAAAATTCTGGTCCACTGAGTAAGAGATGTCTGCACTGGAGGCGATGGGACTGCTGAGGTGCCGCTGCCTCAGGCAAAGTCCTGGGGAGGCCCCAACACCAGCCAGGCCTCCAACCTCCTCCTCCTCAAAGCCATTCCACATGACATCGACCACGGCAGCTCCAGCCCAAAGCCAGGATCAATGGTGCCAGATTCCAGCTGCAGAGGTGTTAAGCTCTGCGTTATTTATTTGGTGGACCTTTAAACAAACTCGCAGGTTTTACACCGGAGGAGCCAAATGATGGAGATGAGCTCACCCCACCATAGCTGAGTTGAAATCAAATGTCGGGTTCAAGTGGTTTACTTTTACTGCACGCAGAGCAGTTTGTTGTTTAAAATTATGTTTGTTCACGCTAGAGTAAAATGCTGGAATTCTCCCTGTTACAGTATAACTTACCCTATCAGCTACATTCAACTTCCTCTGCTTCTGTCTTATTATAGACCAATCTGAGAACCTCCTCACCATCTAACCAGTCTGTCAGCACTAGCGTTAAAAATAGAATAAAAACTAAATAAATAAATAAATGAAAGGCATTGGCTACAGGGTTTGTGAGGTGCAACTTACAGTCTGCTGACGAGGAGCTTCCAACCAAACCTGCCCTAAAAGTGCTGCTTGGTGTTTTTGGAGACAGAGGCATGGGAAGAAGCTTATTCAAATTCAAAGACTTGCTGTTGCCAGGGTTCAACAAAGTATCGCCCCCCAGCTAATTTTGGGCTGCGGAGCTATTTGTTCCATGCTGTCTCAGTTGGACTGTTTTAGCATTCTCCACATTAATGGGCCCGTCATAAATCATGCGATATAACAAATGGACTTATCCTCTGCAGATAGTGCGGCTCCTTCCGATGCACAGAACAAGGAAAGCAAAGGTCAAATGATTAGCCTCGGTATGCCTGTGCACCTTTAATGATTGTGCCGAACCTTTGTGTTGGGCGCGTGCCTCCTCAGCACATGTAGCGCTTGTTAAATACAGAACAGAGAGATAAATTAATGAAGGCTTCCTCCTGCTGCTTCTTTGGCCTCTGCATAACCTAGTAGTGATGACTGAGCAGAAATGTGGCTGCACTGTACTGTAGCTGTACTGTTACACTGTGTTAAAGTATGTACAGCTATGGCAAAGTCACTTAGAAGCCACGCTGTAATTAATGCAGCATTGTGTTTGTTAACAATAAAACTACATTGTCATCAGAATGCTAGTAAATAACTGACACACTGAAGCATTTGGATTTATTTCATGTGAGTCATTAAAGCACAAATCATATTCATACTTTAAAATATTTGAATTCTTTTGTATACTCTTCCTGTGATTGCTATAACAACAATAATAGTAGGATGAGCTAAAATGAGCTTTTATATTATATATTATGTTTTATAGCTTTATAGCTATAGGAGAAACTTGTCTTGAGCCCTACACATAGTTGGTCTGATTCATGAAATGTTAGTCAATCTGTGAGTAGTTTTTAACACCTGCTATCCAAGTAAAGTACTCTAGGGGGAGAACACCAGGATTTTGGCAGAAATTTGAGGAGGTAGAAGCCAACCATACCCACATATTCTATTCCTGTTTTTTTTTTTGTTTTTTTTGCAGAAATAAGGGAGGCGATAGGCAGCATTTTTCAGTGCTCACTAATCTTAGTTACTTTCTCAATAAACTGATAAGTATCTATAAGGTTCCTGTAGCAGTCTCTTCACAGCCATGGGGAAGAAGCTGTGTTTCAGTCTGTTGGTGCGGGCTCTCAGGACTCTGAGTCTGCCAGAGGGAAGGCTGGTGAATAGAGAGTGTCCTGGGTGGGCGGGGTCATTCCGAATCTTTGTGGCCTGTCGGAGGAGACAGCTGGAATAGATCTCCTCTAGGCGTGGAAGTGGGGAGCCGATGATCCACTCAGCCGTCTTGATGACCCGCTGCAGTTGTTTCTTTTCAGATGCAGCGCAGCTGGTGTACCACACCGTACAGCCATAGGTGAGGACACTCTCTATTGTGCAGTGGTAGAAGTTTCTCAGCAGAGGTGGAGGGAGTTTGTTCCTCCTCAGTGTTCTCAGAAAGAAGAGACGCTGCTGGGCCTTTTTGATGATGTGGGCGGTGTTCACAGTCCAGCCCAGGTCCTCCGAGATGTGCAGGCCAAGAAACTTAAAGCTGGTGACCCGTTCCACTTCCTCCCCATTGATGCTCAGGCCTGAGTGCAGTGTGGTCCTAGACTTCCGGAAGTCAATAATGACTTCTTTTGTCTTCTTGGTGTTGAGGTTGAGGTGGTTGTCACTGCACCAGGCCGCCAGTGCTTGGACCTCCTCCCTGTATGGTGTCTCATAACCGTTGTTGATGAGCCCCACAACGGTTGTATCATCCGCAAATTTGATGAGGGTGTTGGAGCCGTGAGTAGCGACACAGTCATAAGTGTACAGTGTGTACAAGACTGGACTCAGCACACAGCCCTGAGGAACACCAGTATTGAGGACGATGGTGGAGGATGTGGAGGTACCAATTCTGACATGCTGGGGTCTGTTAGTCAGGAAGTCCTTGATCCACAGACAGAGGGAGGTTCCAAGTTGTAATGTCTGCAGTTTGTTGATGAGTCTGCTGGGGCTGATGGAGTTAAATGCCGAGCTGAAGTCAACAAACAGCATCCTGATATATGTGTTGGGGCTTTCAATGTGGCTGAGAGCGGTGTGGAGGGCGATGGAGATGGCGTCGTCTGTGGATCTGTTGGACCTGTAGGCGAACTGATGTTGATCAAAGCCAGGTGGGATGTGAGCCTTGACATGCTGTAACACCAGTCTCTCCATACATTTCATGATCACCGGTATCAGGGCCACAGGCCGGTAATCATTCAACCCTGTGATGGCAGAGGATTTGGGCACAGGGATTATGGTGGCAGTTTTCAGGCAGGTGGGGACTGTGACTTGCTGCAGTGAACGGTTGAAAATGTTAGTGAATACTGCAGCAAGCTGGTGAGCACATGATTTCAGCACTCTCCCTGGTACTCCATCCGGTCCTGGTGCTTTCTTGGTGTCGATGCCACACAGGACTCGCAGTACCTGATGTTGTTGGATGGTGGGGGGGCTGGTCGTGCTCTGATAATGTCAGCTGTGTGTCCTCTGCCTGTCTGTTGTCCTCTTCAAAGCAGGAGAAAAAGGTGTTAAGCTGGTCTGGGAGAGAAGTGTCGGTGGAGGAGAGGGTGTTGTGGCATTGTTTGTAGTCAGTTATATTCTGTATGCCTTTCCACATGGAGCGGGGGTTGTTCTCCCTGAAGTTGGCCTCTATCTGCTCTCTGTACTTTGTTTTAGTAGCCTTGATGCCTCTGTTCAGGTCCGCTCTAGCCCTCCTGTAGGCTTCCCTGTCCCTTGACCTCAGTGCTGAATCCCTGGCCTGGAGTAGTGCTCTGATACTGGCGTTAAACCAGGGTTTTTGGTTGGGAAATGTTTTCACCTGTTTCCTTGATGTTACATTATCCATGCAGAAACTGATGTATGATAGTTCAGAGGAGGTGTGGAGTTCAATGTCTGGGTCTTCAAAGAGCTCCCATATGGTGTCCTCAAAACAGTCCTGCAAGGATAGTGTGGCCTCCTCAGTCCAGCACTGCACTGACTTGTACTGTGGCTTAGACCTGCAGATGAGGGGCTTGTAAGCTGGTGTCAGGAACAGGGAAAGATGGTCTGAGCGTCCGAGGTGGGGGGAGTGGCGGGCTCTGTAGGCTACAGAGATGTTGGTGTAGACCTGGTCTAGTGTTCTGCCCTTCCTTGTTTGAATGTCAACATTCTTGTAAAATCTGGGGAGCACAGCCTTTAAGTTGGTGTGATTAAAGTCTCCAGCCACGATGAAGAAGCCCTCTGGGTGTTTGTTTTGTTGCCTGGTGATGCTATCATGCAGCCTGCTCATAGCTACGTTAGCATTAGCTCGCGGGTGGATATACACGGCAGTTACAAACACTTGGGTTATTTCCCTGGGCAAATAAAAAGGTCTGCACTTCAACATTAGAAACTCCAGGTCTGGACAGCAGTGTCTCTCTATGACGGCAGTGTCCGTGCACCAACTGTTGTTAATATAGATGCACACACCTCCTCCCCTCCTCTTACCGGAGTCCGATGTGCGATCCGCCCGGAAGATCGTACGTCCTGCTAGCTCCACAGCTAGGTCCGGGATGTTTTCATGCAGCCAGGTCTCTGTTATCACCATGATACGGCTGTCTATCCGGTTGTTAACATCCCGTAGTTTCATCTCGTCCATCTTGTTAACCAGGGAGCGGACGTTGGCTAGAAAGACGCTTGGAACCGCTGGTTTGTGTGGAGCGGCAGTTAGCCTAGCGCTGATGCCGGCCCGTTTGCCTCGTTTCTGGCGTCTTTTGCAGCGCCGCCATGGCCTCCTTTCTGTCCGCTCTTGCCGGCGTATCCTCTCCCTTCTGGGGGGGTCCAGCCAGTCCAGTGTTGTTTTAGGCTTAAAAGTTCAGTTCGGGTGTAGGTCCTTCTTAGTGTGTTGCTGCTAACTGAAGAAGAGCACCGGGTCGCTGCGTCTACACGCGCCGCCATCTTAGAATGTATATTTTTATATTTATATATATATATATATATATATATATATATATGTAAGGGATAATGTAGAGCAAGCCGGTCATTATAGAGAAATAAACCCCGACATTAAAGTTTAATGCTTTAAGGTTAATCAATTTAACACCTCCTTTATCCAAACCATTATACAAATATTTACGCTTAACTTTATCTGCTTTGTTATTCCATATAAAATCAAATACAACTTAATTATGCATTTTATAAAAAGCTTTATCAGGAGATGAAAGAGACATCAACACGTAGGTTAACTGAGAAGTTCACAATGAATTGACAAACTTTATCAAACAAGGTAATGTTTTTGAGTGCCATAGACATAAGATCTTCTCAGTTTTTTGAAGCTTGTTCAAAGTCCAAAGTTGGTTTTAACAAGTTCATCCATCTGTTTTGGAATATGAATACCAAGTACATCTATTGGTCCATCTGAACATATGAGTGCTGAGTTGCATGAGGGTGTAAATTTAGAACCATGTAAAGAACCTAATTGCAAAATAATTTTTCATAACTCATAAATTTATCATAATGATTTATCATAATTATTCATGTCCATAGCTACCTAAACCTTTAATATTTGTGTTATTTCTAATTTTTATTGCTCATGTTTCTATTACTAGTAAGCATAAATATGGAAATAGGGGGCAACCCTGTCTGACTCCCCTAGAAAATAAAAACTTTGTGAAAGATGGCCATTGTTTGTAATTTTACTTAATGGATTATTGTATAGCACCTTAACCCAATTAATAACCCAAGAGCTACTGAAATTAAAATATTCTCAACATTTATTGATGTGCTCCCATTTCACTGCATCAAAAGCCTTTACAAAACCAGTCACAAAGATTAGACTGGGTTTTTTGTCTTTTTTTAATGAGTCCCATACAATATGAGGGTTAGCACTACCAATATTGTACTTAAAAAACTCAGAAATAAAAATGTTTCTTTTTTTCAACAAAAAGGTCATCATCTAAAAAAGACTGATTAAACCTCCAGAACCTCGGACCTCTGAGAACATCATCAGTCATCACATGGAGGGTTATACATACATGGTCTGAGTGCATATGTTCAGTTATGTCTGTTATTGATATCTTAGAACATAAAGAGAAGGATACAAGGAAATAAGTTTTTTTTTTTTCTATGCTCAGTTTACCTGATTTTTTTTAGGGTTTTTTTTAAAATTGCCAGATATCAATTAAATTAAGGGTTGACATAAGTGTTTGAATAGCTTTTGGGCTTGTGGATGATAATTATCTGAATGACATCCAGTCCTATCTGTTATGGAATCCATCACTGTATTAAAGTCACCTGTAACAATACAATCGACCCCACAGCCTTTTAAATTCTGAGCACTCTCCTGAATACATTTAACAAATATTGTGGCATCTGTATTAAATTTGGTTGTGAGATCTACAAGAATCCATCTTCCATTTGAATCTCGTAAGGTTGTATCTCGTAAGTGTCGGTATTTGATGACCTGTGAATGAGAAAGTCTTGGGAGATAGTAATCCTCACTGACATAACTACAGCCTGTTTACAGCTTTTCTTATTATTTAAACATACATTTCATAGACCAGTAGGGGTGCCAGTATTTCAAAATAGAAATAGGACCAAAGTGTATTTTTGCAAAATGTTTCCCAACACCCCTATTTGCCGTTCAGGTGAGTTGAGTCTGTGAGGGACCCCCTTTCAAAGAATGTTTCCCATAATGCATTGCCATCACAAGGAGCAGCTGGTTTCAGGGATGCTGGCAACACAGGAGAGCACGAGGCCACTTGGACAACAAAGAAGTCAACACCTCAAAATGGAAAGCATTACGTCTTGTTGATCCCCTTGCTGCCATCACACCAGTTCGATAAAATAATGCAGGCAGAAGAGAAAAACACTGAACAAAACTGTTTTATGTGCTGCTTTAAACACTCACTAAGGCCTCCATCCTCACCCACTTCATTCTCTGCACTGTGTCCCCAGGCCTCTATGCTCAACATCCCAGGCATTTACTCTGTTTCGATCCCCAGCTTATGGCCAATTATTAGTACGGCTATAGATGCGAAGTGCAGAGTAAGCAAAAAATACAGTGCAAACACTCATTTAGCATGCCATCATAGACATGGAGGGAGATGAGGGAGGAGGGAAGAAAGGGAAAGGAAAAATGGAGCTTCTCCAAATAGGATCGAAATGATCCTGGTGGTGGTGTGTATAGAGCAGCTGTAGTACTCTATACAGGTGCAGGCTAGATAGAGGAGGAGATCATAACGAAATTGTGCAGCTAGCAGAATGCGAATGGAGAATACTTTACTATGCAGGCAACCAATACCAGGATTTTTTTTTTCTTTCCTTGGTTGGTTACATGAAGTAAGGAGATTTAAATTATGAAGTGGAGGGGTTGGCGGGGGTGTTGAAAGAAAAACTTTGGGTGCACTAAAGTTTGTGATTTCTTTTTACACTGCGTAACCAAATATGGAAATGAGAAGGTGATAGAAGATAAGACCTTCTCTCACTGTGTCCTTTGTAACTTTGATACGTTTATGTATGAAAAAGAAGGATCCATAATAGAGAAACTGTAGAAGTTAAAGGAAAACTTTGCTGTTTTTGGCCATTAACTTCACTTATCCAAATTTGGAGTATAGTGTGACATAACACATGTTTTTTTTTATAGTGCTGTCTTAGTCTCTGTGTGATGTGGCCAATTATTAAATTCGAAAGTCTTCAGTTTTCTGATAGCAGTATCCAAGACCTGCAGAATAATTTGTTCTCAGCATGCTATAGATTCAGAATGAGCAGCAGTTAATAAGTGGAACCACTGTAAAAGCCCCCCGAGAACATGACTGGGGATAGTCTCCTGTCTCCTTAAGACATAGTTGAGGACTATTTGCACCAACTGCATTCATTTTGAAAGAGCATCAGCACATGGGGAAACTGCAACACTAGACAATCTAATATTCTAACTTCATCACTCATGCAGTAAGGCAGGAACATACTTTGAGGTTTATAGGTTCTGGCCTTGCTTTGCAACAGTCCAACCAACAACATAGCCTTCAAGGCAGTTACTTTATAAATGTGAGCAAAGCTTGACTAGAAATTATGTTGGGCTGGATTAATGCCAACAGCAGAGAGCGGAGATCTTGAAAGCAGGTACTGGCTGAACCAAACTGGGCTACTTGTTAATTATGTATGAAGCCACTGTGTATAACATGCATATAATTCTAGGTTAAATAATCTTATGAATCTAAATTGCAGCTATCTGCACAGCGTGGGGAGGAAAACAATAACTATTCAGAGATTGTGACAATCTGTTGGGCAACTGTAAGGATGTAGCTTTAGAGACAATGACAGTGACTTAGTCACATTTCAAAAGCAAACCAATGAAAATAAAAAATAAAAAAAACAACACGAGTGAGAATAAAAGACACCCATGATCAAGCTGTAAATAAAAAGTGTTTTTTGTAATATGTGTCAATTCACAAAGTAAAGTAAATTGATGAGAGAAGAAGGAAAAAGATGCAGAAGGAGCAGATGTAGAGTGTGGTTTGACCCAACCGCTGCAGCTATTTATGGCCGGTCTTTACCTTCCCATGTAGGAGGCAGTGTGTTCTGCTGCGCTGCCCTCATATTAAAACCCCAGCCATTAAACAGCACTCGGCCAAAACATTAGCAGCCGCCCAGGAATTAATTGAATATACGCTTGTTCAGCCCATGCTGTGATGTGGCATGGATACACACACGCGCGCACACACACACACACACACACACACACACACACACACACACACACACACACACAGATGTAGTAGATATGTGTGCTTGCAGGCTACAGAGAGCCAACAGGGTCACAACTCATTTATTTTGCTTTGCAGTCTATTGCAACTCCGGTCATATTCATGTATTTTTATCCAACATTTTAATCAGCTGTGTCAACACTGAATTCACCACAATAATTGCTGACTCTTGAAAATGCCACAAAATTTGTATGATGAAGTCCGACAGGGCAAGAAAAACAAGCATTAAGATATCAGAAAGGTTGTGAACAAGTCAGTCAACAGTTTATTCAGGTTATCTGAACCTCTGTCTCTAAAAGTTAATCAAACATGAATACATCTCAAATGTCTCTAATGTCTCTCACAGCTCCTACAATTTACAGTATATGTAGCGGTTCAAAGTTGGAGTTAACTGACTGATGTTAACAATGGACAAGTTGGGGGGATAATAATGGCTTTTCCTTTGTTTTCTCGTTTAAAGAAGGCTGGGAGTTTGTTTACAACCCATCTGATTAGCGACAGACTTCTTTGTAGTGAAGTTGCCGCATTCTCAGATCTCAGCAATTAACTTACTGACTACAATGTCATTATAACTGATTTAAATGATGACCTGAACAATGAATAGGCCAAATTGCTGGCAATCCAAGGCTCTTCCTGTGTTCCATGCCTTCACTGGCTGTGGCACAGTATCTGCATTTGCAACCAGGAGAAAGAAGACAGGATATTGATGGCATGGCAACATAGGCCTTCATGACTCTGACAGGCACTGAAAAGCATTCCAAAGGAGGTCTTTTCAATTTAGAAGCACTTCATAACCCTCCTCTAGGATTTCACCAGAAGCCAACTCAACATCAGTCAAGCTCATCTTGAGCTTGAGCTTACCCCAACAGAGGGGTGACCAAACATGAGTACAGCAAGGAAAAATTCCATCAGTTCCATCCACAACTTTTCACAGTGGAAACTGAAAAAAATGCCTAATAAACTAAACTGTACCGTACCAGACTGCTTGGTGAAAACAGAGCTTTAGAGACAAGCACTTGAGGTGGCATCGTATGTGCCATCTCCAACAGACTGGGTTGGATGGACCCAAATGAATGTAGACCACTGTGGTCAGGCAAGCCAGTCCATCCTTGAACTCACAAGTTGTAGCTGCAAGAAAGGCTGCTGGGGAAATGTTTCTACAATACATTTTTTAAGTACATTTACATTTGACACATTATTTGGTCATATTGCTAAGGTCATATTGATTATTGTTCTCCTCTCTACAGTCAGTGTTGTCAGGGTTAATAAACAAAAGAATGAAGCTATTAGAACTCTACACAACATGCATGCACCAGATATGATATTATACAGTCTAGCCTAGGTTCTTAGATACTGTGAATTCCTTCTCACGTCCCTTAATGCACCAGTAACTATTCGTTTGAAGGGTTTATGATCTATATGGTATCACTGTAATCATTGACCATTAAAACATAGGGGGAGACATCACCTGTTCCGTGTTAGCATATTTGGTTCAGGAGATAGGATAAAAAACACATTATTCAGTTGCCATAGCCACCACGAGGCATTCTTGCGATGGCTCCATTTCTGAATATGTTCAGGGCCCCAAACTGCAAAAGTGTACCAAGTTTCATACATTTATGAAAGAGTGAGCATATCACCTGAAATTTGGCACGTCACCTTTAAATGCATCTCTTCATCAGCAACTGGAGCCAGCGTAGGTGTTAACATCTGACCCAAGTGCAGACCTTGGGTCACATGATGGTGGATGGTATGGCACCTGGGCCTGCCAAGCTGCAGATCACTGCAGACCACTGTTCAAGACCAATCATCAGCACGAGTAGTTGCGATTTAGCAAGTTATTGCTGTGTTTCAAGCAGCTTTTTAAGCTCCACATGTGGGTGTTTTGTAGCAACCTGTCACTGTTTGCTCTGACAGGATGGTGCCACAAAAAGTGTTACTTTACACAGAGACATTGCTGGTTTTCCTGCAGGGGTTTTGCCCCAAAAATTGGTCTTTTCAGCCAAAACATAATCTTTTCCTTACCATAACCAAGCGGAAATG
Source organism: Cephalopholis sonnerati (assembly GCA_019142605.1). Classification (NCBI taxonomy): domain Eukaryota; kingdom Metazoa; phylum Chordata; class Actinopteri; order Perciformes; family Serranidae; genus Cephalopholis; species Cephalopholis sonnerati. The sequence goes on from JAGQAX010000020.1 coordinate 2,974,289, forward strand.
TTGAAACTTTACAATTCAACATATCTGCTAAAAAATAACATGCATATGTATTGCATCCATTGTATGCAAAGGAATACAATGTCAACATTTTTCCTGACTGGGCTGATGGTATAGTATAGTTTACAGGACAGTGGGCTGACCAGATTAAAATAGCCCAGTCCTCAACTCAAAGATACAGCTTCAAGCCAGATTTGATCAAACGTCCACTTGGCAGAAGTTTTCTTGAGCAAGACTCTCCATCCCCCCACATCTAGGGCCATGTGGCTAACCGTGAACTTTGACATTCTTGTGGAGAGGTCACGAGAAAAGATGGCAATCACTAGAATTATATAATTATATTCCATAGCTGCATCATGTACACACATGCACACAATGCATAATGCATAACTACAGTTTCTCCCCCATACCTCTACTGTCTATACAGCTGCTCTGGTTACTATCATCTTGTTTGTTAGCTGCTGTAGTTGGAGTGAGCTGAGTTCCACCCTGATTAACAATCAAGGCAGAGCTGCTTATTTTCACGCTTCTGTTTGATTCATGATCCACGGGCTGAGAGTCAGTGCAGGGTCACTAAGTCTTTTCATGAGTTATGAGAGTATTTAGTGGGTACTAGAGAGCCATTAGTACTGGCTAATCACCACAGGTGTGTGTATGAGTCTGCCCTGTGGGTAAGGTTAATTGCAAGTAGGAAAGCCTTGGATTCCGGCAGGGGTCCCAATGAGCCAAGGGGAGGTGAGAGGAAGAAGTAGACAGGGGGTCAAAAGTCAGAGACCTACTCAGGGCAACTGGGTTACTACTGTAACTCATTTTCAGAATCAGGGCCAGGGGGACAGCTCATGCACACTCACGCAAAGTATGGTATGTATAGAGCTGCTTTTTTTAACTGGAAAATGATCTAAAATTATTTTTTTTTAAATGAATAAAAACAAATGAAAATCATGAAATAAGTAAGAATCAATAAACTAAAAATATTTATAAATACTACTTCAGATGGGATAGAATAAGATAAAATTGTACTTCATTTATCTGTAATGTTCATGATTATGTCCATGATGTTGCATGTGATAGATAGATAGATAGATAGATAGATAGATAGATAGATAGATAGATAGATAGATAGATAGCTTTTATTGTCATTGTACAAAATATACAACGAGATTATAGCAGCCAGGAATGGTGTTACCATAATATAAAAAATAAAAGAATAAAAATAGTTAAATATATAGTTATATACAAGATATACAAAAAGATACAAGAAATTTCAAAAGGTGCAACAGTGCAACGACAAGCCCACAGTACAACAGTGCAAATGTAACAGGAATGACAATAAATAAAAGATACAGCAGGATATTGCAATTTGCCCTTTAGTTGCAGTTATTGTCCTTGTGTGATTGGGGGGGGGGTAATGGGACAGTAGTAATGTCCCATTCTTGCACATTATGTCCCACTATGTTAAATCAGAAAGTTGTAATGGGTGTCCTAAGCACCACTGTACTTGTAGGGTCTGCATTACCTGGATGCAAGCTTGTTAATAAAGTCATTATATGACAGATTCTGAGCAAAGTCTGCATTGATGCTGATGACAGCAAGATTACTTAGATGTTCCTGTCCCATTGTTGAACACAGTTTTCATGACCTTAAGTTTACAAAAATGTTACTCAGCAGAGACAACTGACTGCATTAGAAACTGTGATAATAACCTAAAAGCAGAAGCGCACCACAACTGGGCTGTGTTTGCTGAACCAGCGGCCACCACAGTTTAAACCGCATTGTATCTGAGAGGGCTTAAACTGGGAGACATACTGCAATACATGTGATTACGATTAATGATTGATTGGATGGGTCCCAACAAAACCCAGACTTTCACCCAGGAGCACAATGCTTGCTTCTCATATGAATATAGAGCCAAACCATGACGTTTTTTTTCTAAACCTAACCACGTGCTTTTGCTATCTAAACCTAACTACTGTACTTTTGTTGATGTCCTGGTGTTGGTTGCGGCATCCGGGAACATCAACACCAGATGCAAGAGTATACCTAGCAGGTAATATGTAGACGAGAAAGGCCATTGATAAAGTAGCAATTTGTGATGACTAGGGATGAGAAAGTGCTGGAAAAGAGCAGGTAAATGTCCACAGAATTTACAGTGACGAAGTGAGCATGTTGATTTTCCATCACATGACCTGAGCGAAAGGTGGAAAAAAAAAACATCTGAGGCTGAAGTGGAAAGGTCATTTACAAAAAACAGCAACAAAAATTTTGAACTGGAGAGATGACAAGATTCAGGAACTTAGTAGTGCATCAGCAGAACGAGAGAAACATACCAGCCATTGTCATAACATGCTTGATTTACCACTTACAATGATGCCGCTGACACTTTTCCTGCCATAATCTTAGAATAAGAACAATAAAATAACCTCCTTAAAACAAAACAACAAAAAAACGTTTGCATCAGCTAAGCATCTAAAATCGATAAAAGCCAACTTTGTACAAGCCACATCAATCCAAAGTCCATTCATTTGAAGAGTTAAAAGATAATGTACTTCCTTAAAAATATTTAAAGCTTTTGTACCTTTTTGGATTTTCATATTTGTGAAAAAGGTGCCATACTGCTTGAGTTTAACAATAAACTGATGAAAGCAGGGTTTGGGGTCAGACAGCAACTTTGAATTGTTTGGAGCATTTCAACCAAAAATAAATAGGTTCAGAACCTGGAAAGTTGGTTCTCAGCTAGAACCAAACATAGCAGGTTTTTTCTTGACCTTGACAGTGATAGTATCAGTGGGTGTATTGTATTCTACAGGTTGGAAAGAGAGGATGGAGAAGGTAACAACAGAGAAGTCAAGTGACAAATATTTAGACCAAAAAATAGAGTGTGCAGTGGTCCCATTAATAGCTTGTCCATGCTTGTTTTTTGGGTAAAAACAAGTATCTGTCATAACAGAACAAAGGTTTGCACTATATCAGTGTCATATCTTGTGCGCATGAATTAACTAGAATTACTGCCTCACAGTTGTATGCTTCCACGCACCAGCCAAGTTTTTCTTACATGTAACCTGCATGTCTGTGATAACATGGGTGCTTCACACACATCTTTCCCCCCGCAGCACAGAAGATCTATACAATCAGCACAGTTTCAAAGTGGATACCCAAGATTAATGTCACCAACTCAGTATCTGACCAAATGTCTTCCTTTCTGTTCCTGAGATATGATGTTGAGTAACGGCTAGAAAAGTGTTTTTGCTCAACATTTTGATGTCACAGTGAAGTTGACCTTTGACCTTTTGAATATAAAATGTCATCACTTCAAAGGTTTTATCCTATTAGACATTTGTGTGAAATTCTGTCTGAATTAGCATATGAATTCTTGCATTATGGCCAGAAATATGTTTTGTGAGGTCACAGAGACCTTGACATTTGACCACCAAAATCTAAAAAGTTTATCGTTGACTCCAAGTGAACATTTGTGCCAAATTTAAAGAAATTCCCACATAACGTCTTGAGATATTGTGTTCACAAGAATGAGACAGACAGGTCACAGCAACCTTGACCTTTGATCTATGACCACCAAAATCAAATGAGTTCACCCTTGAGTCCAAGTGGTCGTGCCTAATTTGACGCAATTCCCTCAAGGCATTGTTGAGATATTGCGCTCACAAGAACAGACAGATGGACAGACAACTCAAAAACGTAATGCCTCCAGCTATGGCTATCGCTGGTGCAATCACATAAAAATGCTGCTGCTACATTTATCATGATGCCACTTTTTAACCATAACCATAACTATAGCATACTATACTTATACAACTACAACCATAATCATTTATTAGTGTGTTCAGTTTTGATTGTGTTGAGAAACTGCTGCTGGTTTTCTTCAATAAATCAACAAAGTGAGTGATACAGTATATCTCATATTTCTCACATTTCTGAACTAATGCTTGACATAAAAAGGTTCAGTCAAACAAGATTCAGGAAATAACCTGTAAAATATTCACTTGACCTGCTTTGTTTGCTCTCCTCCTCCCAGAGGCAAGCTACATGCTTTACCCCCTCTCTTTCTTTTGCTTTATCACCTCTTTCTTGGCTCTTGACCTGCTTTTGAGCTTGTGGTTAACACTGAGGCATCAGTCTATAACACTTCTACAGGGCTCTTACTTCCACATTCTCAGACATTATCCCCTGGTACTCAACAATGTAGAGCTTGGATTGAAGTACTTTCAGGGATGGAAAAAGTAATGCTATGTCATACTCAAGTTTAGGTACTGTTAAAAATGTTTCCTCAAATTAAAGCAGTTGAATAAATGATACGCATTACTTTTTCTTTTTTTTAAATTTGGGGTTATATGATGATATACCTTTAATTTGCACTGAATGCAAATGTACACACTACCGGAACAACATCACAGCACAGAAGTCCAAACCAAAAATGCCTTCAATTCCTATAGATATCAACTGTTGTAAAAAAAAAAAAAAAAGTGGGGTTAGACCCGAAGTGAGCATCAACCTCGGCACTGAGGGCAAAACTAAAGCCACGTGTTCAAAACTTTTGTTATAGTACCTTTAGAACCAAAAGTAACCCCTATGGACATGTACCTAGACCCTAGACTCATTTAGCTTCTCCACCATAGACACTTCTCTTAAATGTGGGCGGAGGGGTTGTGACTCACTACTGTATTTCTTCTTTACCAGTGATGCAGAGGAGCGTCTGCACCTTGTGTATCATCCACAGAATGTGGTTGGCATGCCAACATTTTCAGAACAAAAAAGAACAGGCTGGAGTCAAGCTGAAAACACAGCGGTGCTGCCGTGTCAGGTCACATGTGTCAGTGCAAGAGCAGGAGTTTATTTTCCAAGTGAGGAAATAGATTTCCCAGTTCACATAATCCAGTTGAAATTCATGTATATTTTGTACACTTAAAGGTCCAATCATCACTAAAGGGTCTGTCATCCAAGAGAGACAATAAAAACTAACGGAATGGTCAAAGTTGTCATATTGAAATTTACAGTGTGTGGATGGATTTATGTCATCAATTCAACCATTGAGTAAAAACATACAACATTCCACCTTAAAAGTTGTTGGTGGCGGCCAGCAGTTGGCCCAGTGAATTGATTTGTTTTTTCTCAGTCTGTATTGATCAATCAACGGACTGCAGTGTTTCTAGCTCCACCATTTAGTACCAGATCTGTGTGCTAGGTGCCCCAACAGAAGGGTGACCAAACATAAGGGCGTTAAGGAAAAATTCCATTGGTTCAATCCACAACTTTTCACGGTGGAAATGGAAAAAATGTCTGCTGGTATTTATAATTTGTATTATATTTGTATTTATATTTGTATGAGCTGATTCCTCTGTGTTCCATGTAAACATCATAGCTTGTTTTTCCACATGTTTTACACTGTAAACCCCAATTTGCTCACCCTACCAAATTTTTTTTTGGAAACAGCTTGCTTTCAAAACTTTTAGTCAAGTACAATGCAGTAACACAAAAGTAAAAGTACAGCTGACACAACATAAATATGTCACATTACCCTTTTCTGACAGGAATTTAATGTCAGTTTTACATAATTCTGTGTCATATGAACATTGGATCTCATTCATGAAACATGGTCAGAGCGAATTTGTGTGTAAACTTTTTGCAGAAAGAAATTTACGTTTATTTTGGCATTTATCAGTATCTTAGTAGCTCTAATCGTTTTGTGGGTACTAACAAAATCTACATCTGCTTCTGGCTTCTTGTAGTGCTTGTGAAAATAAGATATTGCACATAAATATTGCTTGTCATTATTAGAAATTACAATTTGAATTTGTAATGTGCTCCGTTATGTTCAAAATATGCAGATGACTTGTTGGAATTTAGCAGATTTAAGCTTTCTTAAAAGCGGGAATGAGTTATTAAAATTGACTTAATATAAAACTGGAAAACACTTTTCTTTGAAAAAATAAAAGAAAAAATCAACGCGCTCCTCCTCTGCCCTCTTTACGCAGTGCAAATTGCATGTCATTTTGTTTAATTTAATTATCATAGATGCAATGTGGGAGATGTAAACATTATTTCAAATTGAGTTTTGGTTTAATAAGACTTGGGAGAGCAATTCGGCTTCCGTCTCTGCTCACACTGGTTAGTTGGTGAACCTCGTTGGAGGGAGACATTGTGATTTTACACCACACTTGTTGTTAAACGTAGGCTAATCGTAGGTTATTGCCTAAATTAGACTACCTGTATTAAGATGTTTTAATAGTGGTTTAATTTCACAATAGAGGCACAGAATGCCGAGGCTTATGGCAGACATTCCATGACGGCAGATGAGTGAGACATGATACTGCTCTGCAGGGGGCTTGATTTACGTGTGGCTACCACAAGGGAAGCTGAAGAGGCTGTTGTCAGGCAAACAACACACTTTAAATTGAGAATTCAAGCCATGGGCCAAATTTGAAAAAATTAAAAGAAATACAAAACACTTGTCTCGCAAAAGGGCACTTATCTGGCACAATGATGATGTTGTTAATTGGCCTTAATCTAATTGGGCAAAATCGGCTTTATACATTTTAGTCAAATGAACTAAAAAAAATTATGTCAGGCTCACAAGGGATGAGTTTTTGTGTCAAGTGAGCATAAAGCATTTATGTAATTTTGACAATTTTGTGGGCACTTTGTAGACTTTACATTAAACATTTTTGTATGGGTTTAGAGTCTACCTCCAGTTCCCAAAGATGAGTATTTATCACTATCTTTACAACACTGCAAACCGTAGTGACAGCAGGTGAGCAGTATGATATGTTCTGTCACTCCCTTTCTCTCTCTTTTTTTTTCATTTTCTTTTCCTCTCTACATTTCGTTTTCATGGTCAGTGGACCATGTATCTACCCACTGGGGGTAAAACCACTGAAGCCACTTTACGGGGACAGAAAAAACAATGTCACATCAAATCACACTGTAAAGTCGACTGGATATATACTGTGGCCCTTGTGGGAGAGTCGCAGAGACAAAACACAAACACCTGTCCATTTCAATCTCCCTCTAACTAAACACTATCTGGCACTACTGCGTTGTGAGGGAAGGCTGAGTATTTTATGATATGCCCCTGATGATCAAAAGCACATTCTGAGTCTGCAAAGAGTAAAGCAGTTTACCTGAGCATCTAATAAAATCAATAAAATTAACTTCTTATACCGCTGTACCAGCCTGGCATTGCCAGTTTAGGTCATTCTAGATTTCCAGGGGGTGTCAATGGCTGTAGATGGTTCAACCTACAACCAATCAGAGCAACAAAAGGTTATGTAGTGCTGAGCAATGGACAAATGTAAATAGCATGACCACGACATGCAGAAATGAGCTGTGGTGGCATAGCATCAATAAATCTGAACGAGTGTTGCAATTTTGCCAGCAGAATTTGAAAATAACTCTTCAACAGAAAGTTCCATGAAAGCCTGCTGCCCCCTCATTTGTTTCATCTGCATTTGGGTCCTTCCCCTGCTGCCTGCATTCCCTAATGTGACAGTATGATCTGACCATAATAGACCCAGCAGAATAATTACTTGGCCACTGAATTTACTTGGTGACTTATAATCTTCTGTGTCTCCAAAATGACTGAAGATATACCTCTGGTAGTGAGGAAAGGGAAGCGGCCTTGATTTCTTTGCAGGTACATATACTATGCAGGATAGTCGGTTACTGTTTATAGACACACTAACTAGCAAAAGTACAAGTAAGTGCCAATCCCAGATTTACCAGAAGGGGGACCAAATCAAGTCAAGTCACAAGTCTCAAGTCTTTGCACTCAAGTCCCAAATTCTAAATTTTGAGTATCAAGTCCTAAACAAGTCATAGGCTGCTCTTCATGAGGTATAATGCCTTAAGTAATAAGTATTTTCAAGTCACAAGGCTCAAGTCCAGATGAAGTCACAAGTCGTTGGGCAAAGTCCAAGTTGAGTTGCAAGTCTTCTTTGATTTTGTCATGCTGAGTCTAATGTAATCTAATTTGTGACTCAAGTCTTGTGCCTCTGAAGATAAATACACTGCCACACACTGAGAGTGGGTTGTAAGTCATAAATGACGATTAAGAGGGGATGCTTCTGTGTGAGTCTAAACAATGATTTTAAGAAAATCCTGCAGTGTTGAGAGGGCGGTAATCAACCAGGTTTATTTGAGAGATACATTTCAGTATTTAGGAGAGTTCATATGATTTATGAGGTACATTCCGTTCACATACATTGTACTGTTTTTAGGGTGTACTATTTGAATTATTATTATTGAATTTGTGCTTATTCTAAGGCAGTGTAATGAAGGACTGAATGACTGTTTATTTATTTTATAGTGTAGATGTGTTTCCCTGGCACAAAAGAAGAAAAAATTGAGGACTTATCTAGCCAGTATTTATATATAAGTTAAAATCTCCAGCTAAGAGTTAACATCCACTGCTTGCATTATTCTGTTGATTTCAAAGTCAAAGTCAAAACTAGTAATTTCTTGTGGATAGATGTGGTTTGAAAAGCTTTTATCTGCATAGTGATCAAGAAAGGCAGCAAGACATTAACCGCAGCAATAAGAATGAATGCCAGTGCATATACAGCTCCATACAACAACTCCATAAATTAGCCACTCTCAACATGTCTACCATACAGATGACGTAAGGTTAGAATAATTAAAGTAAAGTAGATTTTGAGACTCAGTACTGAGTTGAATCAGTTGAGAAGAGGGTTCTTTTGGCAGGTGACCTGTCTTCCATCTCCAAATGACTAAAAACTATGCACTGACTGCTTTCTAAGCCATTTGAGTCCTTGCCTCTCCTCCCTGGTCCCCTGCAGTCTCTTGCAATGTGACTGACTGACTGGCTGACGGAAAAATTGCTGATTGTAGGTTATCATCTCCAGTGAGGGTGATTAGTGAAGGTGCAGAGCAGCCTAGGAGCTAGGCTTGTCAGGGACCCTCTGAGGAGGATCAAGGGGGGCTACAGAGCTCCAACACCAACCCCACAATCTCCATCCACCCCCAGGCATAAAGCAGATCAATCTCCCAACACCCCTCCATCTACTCAAAAAGGACCATGGAGAGAAGGTAGACAGGGGCCACAGAGTGAGAAAGGTAGTTTTCAGTTGGGATTGAATGAAACAATGGTTAGTGGCATTTTTTAAAGCCAAATCAATAGCATAAAATTAACAATGAAGCTGCCGATTCACCAAAGTGCTGTAAGCTGATTCATTTCACAAAATAGCAAGTCCCTTGTAGTTTCTTCAAAAGATCTATACAATCAGCACAGTTTGAAAATGGGCAGCCAAAATTAGTGTCACTAATTCAGTATCTGACCAAATGTCTCCCCCTCTGTTCCTGAGATATGGTGTTGCATAATGGCCAGAAAAGTGTTTTTGCAGAAAATTATGATGTCACAGTGAAGTTGACCTTTGACCTTTTGGATATAAATGTCATTTTATTCTTCAATTTGTATAAAAAATGTCATAATTAAGGTAGAAATTCTTGCGTTTTGGTCAAATGCGTGTTTTGTGAGGTCACAGTGGCCTTGACCTTTGACCACCAAATTCTAATCAGTTTAACCTTGAGTCAGAGTGAACTTTTGTGCCCGATGTAATAAAATTCCCTCCAGGCATTCCTGTGATATCTCATTCCTCAGAATGGGACAGACGTGATGTCAGAGCAGTCTTTTACCACCAAAATCTAATCAGTTCATTCTTTAGTCCAATTTGATGTTTGTGCAATTTTAAATAAATTCCCTAGAAGTGTTTCTGAGCCATTACTTTCACAAGAATGGGACGGGCACAAGGCGGTGACCTTGACCTTTGAGCAGTAAAATTTAAATTCATGTCCTCTCACAGAGTTGGTGATTAAAACTAAACTTTCATTTCTGTCAGAGAAAACTTATCTGAGTTCAGACTGTTTACTTACAACACAGCTACACTCACTGATAACTGAGCCTCCTACCTGTCAAACAGCATCAAACCCTAAACCTTCTCCAGTCCAGACTGAATGGAGTCCTGCAGGGATCAGCTGTAAAGCCAAGTTGCTGACGGCTGCTTGCTCCGCTGCCATTCACTGGCTAACAAGTGGAGCAAACTGCTAATAGCCACCGCTACAACTAACAACCTCAATCAATCAATCAATCAACTTTATTTGTAGAGCGCTTTTCCTGCAAGGACATGCAACACAAAGTGCTTTACTGAATTAAAAACAATTACCACAATTAAAGAAAGAAAACAATTACAAAGAAAGCCCCTCCCTCCCACCCTCCATACTAGACACACACACACCCACCCACCCACCCACCCACACACACACAATCAATAGGGAGACATGGCATGGCACTGAGGATCAAGAAAACGGCACCTTTGGGGCCGTCCACACTGGGAGGAGCTGCAGGCCGTGCCATCGGGGGGACCAGCACCCAGGCCCCCCGACTCCGACAGACAGGCGGACCCCCACATCAAAGGGAGGAACCCCTAGCCGGCCGGGCCGAAGGGACCCAAGGACAGCACCCCCATCAGCAGACCTGACACAACTCCCAGTGTGGAGGACCCCCCTGAGGAAACACTGGAATTAAAAGCTAAAGACTAAAAGCATAAGATAGGATAAGCCCTGACAATAAGTAAATAGAGTGAGCAGCTAAAAGGGTAAAAATATGTAAGATAATAAATACAGTACCAAAAATAAAATTAAAAATAAAAATAGAATACGTAAGATAATAAATAAAATAGAATAAATACAGTACCAGTGACAAATAAAAACAAAGAATTATTTAAGATTAGTATCATCTTAAAAAGCAACATAAAATAGGATAGAACCAGATAAGAACGTAAGAAGAGTTTAAAATATTAGTTAAAAGCCTGATTAAAAAGGTGTGTCTTTAATCTTCTTTTAAAAATATCAACAGTCTCTGCAGTCCTGAGGCTCTCCGGCAGGCTGTTCCACAGGTGGGGGCCATAGTGGCTAAATGCTGCCTCACCGTGGGTTTTTGTTCTGGTTTTTGGTATGGTTAAAAGGCCAGTGCCGGAGGACCTCAGGGTCCGTGAGGGTTGATATGGTAAAAGCAGATCAGATAAATAAGAGGGCGCAAGGCCGTTAAGACATTTAAAAACCAGTAAGAGAATCTTAAAATCGATCCTGAAGCGGACGGGGAGCCAATACAGCGACTCTAAAACCGGTGTAGTGTGCTCCTGCCCTCTGGTCCTCGTCAGCACACGTGCGGCTGAGTTCTGTAATAATTGGAGACTTAAAATACTCTTTTTGGGAAGACCACAGAGCAGGGCATTACAGTAATCTAAGCGACAGGAAATAAAAGCATGCATTAGCACCTCTGTACTGGCCTGAGAGAGAAACGGGTGGACTCTGGCTATGTTCTTAAGGTGATAAAAACCTATTTTTGTTATATTTTTGATATGTGGGATAAAATTTAGCTCAGAGTCAAAAGTCACGGCCAAATTTTTTACTGATTTGGTTGGTTTAAGATCCTGTAGTTTTGGTAAAAGTTTCTCTCTCTGGCCTTCAGGACCTATAACTAAAACCTCAGTTTTGTCCTGGTTGAGCTGTAGGAAATTCTCTGCCATCCATGACTCGATGTCTACAATGCAGTTAAAAAGGGCATCAAATAGCCCTGTGTCATCAGGAGACACGGCAATGTATAGCTGTGTATCATCAGCATAACTATGGAAGCTGATGCCGTGTCTCCTGATGACGTCCTCAAGGGGAAGCATGTAAAGATTAATTAGAAGTGGACCTAAAATTGAGCCTTGGGGAACCCCACATTCAATTTCATGGGTTCCTGAGGAACATGTATCCATACTTACATAAAAGCATCGGTCTGTGAGATAAGAACAAAACCAGTTAAGAACAGTACCGGAAAGGCCGACCAGGTGTCTGAGTCTATTTAATAAAATGTGATGGTCTACCGTATCAAAAGCAGCGCTTAGATCCAGTAGAACCAACACTGTGAGCTTTTTGTTATCTAAATTCCACCTGATGTCATTTAAAATCTTTAAAAGTGCTGTCTCGGTACTGTGGTTCCTCCTAAAACCAGACTGATATTTCTCTAAAATGCTATTTCTGTTTAAAAAGTCATTGACTTGGTTAAAAACCAGTTTTTCTAAAATTTTACTTAAAAACGGTAAGTTGGATACAGGTCGGTAATTATTAAGAACGTCGGGGTCTAAATTGCTCTTCTTCAGAAGGGGCTTCACCATGGCCGTTTTAAAGGCGGCGGGGAAGACACCCGTCTGAAGAGAGCAATTCATGATGTTTAAAAACTGCTCCTCAAAGAATCCATAAAGAGATTTTAAGAGTGATGTGGGAATTGGATCTAAAGGGCAGGTTGTTGGGTTTACTTAGGAGAAAACTCGACCAAGTGTCCTTGCATCAACCAGGGCAAAACTCTCCAGTGTCTCCTCATGCAAGGACAACAGTCCAGGTGTGTTAACAGACAAAACTTTCTGGGTTAACAGGCAGGATCTGATGTCCTTGATTTTAGTTCTGAAGTGGTCTGCAAAGCTTTCACAAAGATCATCTGTTGGTGTCTTAAGAACTTTATTAAAATTAGTGTCTGTTAAAATATTAAAGGTGGAGAAGAGGAACCGGGGGTTGTTTTTATGGTTGGTGATGATTTGTGAGAAATGGGAAATTCGTGCCTTTTTGACTGCGTTATTGTAGGTTTTGAGTTGTTGACGTAAAATCTAATAATGAACCGTCAGTTTACTTTTTCTCCATCTTCTCTCAGTTCTCCTGCATTTTCTTTTCAGTTTATTGATTTCATCATTTTTTCTCCATGGGGGTGTAGGTTTTCTTTTTATTGTTTTAGTTAGACGTGGAGCTACTGAGTCCAGAGTTGACTTCAGTTAACTGTTAAAATTATCAACGATAAAATCACAAGGTGCAGGTAAAATTTCAGCAGGAGTGCTCTGTAAAATCAAAATAAAATTTGCAGCCACTTCAGAACTTAGATAGCGACTCCTCACTGTTCTCACCGGGGCCTCCTCCTAGTTAAAACTGGTGATGTTAAAAAATACACAATAGTGGTCGGACACAGCCAGGTCAACAACAGAGGACACACCGATGGACAGGCCATGGGTTATTACCAGGTCCAGGGTGTGTCCTCTGTTGTGGCTGTGTGACGTGCTGCTTAAAATCAAGACAATTTAAAACGTTTAAAAACTCTCTGGATATTGGATCCGAGGTATCATCAACATGTAGATTAAAATCACCAGTTATTAAAATCCTGTTTTAAGAGGTGTGAATGATTGATAAAAGTTCAGAGAATTCGCTGATAAAAGAACTAGAGTGATGGGGTGGTCTGTATACAGTAATGCAAAGAATCGGAGGGCTGCTAAAAGTAAAGGCATGGTGCTCAAATGACTTGTAACTGTTTAAAGACACTCCATTTGAGGTCAGTGAGTCATTTATAATGGATGCCGTCCCGCCTCCTCTTCTACCCTCTCTAGTAGAAAATAAAAAATTAAAATCTGGTGGGTAGGCCTCGGTGAGAACACAGATGCGTCAGTGCCAAGCAGTGTCTCAGTTAAAAGAAGACAGTCTAACTTATTATCTAAAATCACATCATTCATTAAAAAAGTTCTATTTAAAAGAGAGCGAACATTAAAAAGTGCCACATTGATGGTGACAGGTGGCTTGTTGATCGTGTTCGAGTTGCTAGTAACGACTTGTTGGCGGCGTGTTTTGCAGATTACCGTTTTTTGGTCGGTGTCTGCCTTTTTAAATCCAAACCAGTGCCAAACAATGGAGTTCCTGTTACCTCTTTTCGGCACCAATTCCTTTTTCTGTTCTGTTGGTTCAGCGTCCACTATGCTCTCCATCTCTGCTACGTTGTTTACGTCCATGCACCCGCTGGCTCTCGCACTCATGGATGAAAACGTTAGCAGTGCCGTGAGGGAGTTCTTGCCGGTGACGTAAACTGCTACCGCAAAGCAGTAGCGTTGCTGCGTTTACATTAGCCGAGCTCACCACAGCCCACACGTTAAAATTACGATATAAACGATAGAGGATTATATCGTACGGTAGACATTTTTCTATCGCACTATGATATATATCGTAATATCGCACAGCACTAGTTGTGGGTGTCTTGTGAGTGGTAGAAGGTTATGAAGGTTCACAGAGTGAGTATGGCGGTGTCTGATGTGTTGATGTAGTGTAATGATTACCGGAATGGAAGAGGTGTTGGTATAAATTTGAGGTCCAAGTCCGGTATTGTGTGTATGGTGGTCAGAGGTGGAACTGAGTGGATAGGAGCATGGACCTTGGGGACATCAATCGGTGTCGGACAGAGCAACTGGTGCGGGTTTGGGGAAAATTGCATGCTGAATGCCGTATGCCAGGTTGACTGAGAGCATGCGGGCACCTGCCCTGTTAAGATGAAGCCCGTCTGGCCCAAAGAGGTGTCGTCTCTCCCAGAAAACATCAAAGTTGTTGATGAAGCCGACATGGTGGGAGTTGCAGGCAGAGGAGAGCCAGGTGTTGAAGCTAAGCAGACGGCTGAAGCTGCCTATCCCTCTGCCGCAGGTGGGGGTGGGGCCGGAAATAAAAACAGTCACTTGGGACTGTGAGATGGAGTTAAAAAGGTGTCTAAAATCCTGCTTTAAAAGTTCGGACTGTTGCCTGGCGATGTCGTTCGTACCTGCGTGGATAATAATCCTTTTCGCCTGTGGATGGGAGCTCAGGATGTCTGGATGATGTATTTTCTTGGTTACGTTGGTAACGGTGGCTCCGGGGAACGACATAGTTAACGCCTCCCTCATACGGACGTGCCTCACAATGGAGTCCCCCGATGACCAGTGTTGTGGGAGTGTCCGCTCGGTCTTCAGGGGAGCAAGCCACCTCAGCCACCCCGCCACCCACACCTGGGCTCCGTGTGTGATCCCTCGCCAGGCGGGGAGAACGGGAAGAGTGCCAGCGCACCGCGTCCCTCACGAGCCGCTTGTGCTGAATTGAGGAGCGGGTCGGCGCCGGCGGACGGCTCCCTTTTAGACACCCACCTGCCGGAGGGCAGCTAGCAGTAAGTGGAGGGAAGGCTGTGGTGTCCGTCAGCGGGGGCATGGTGTCTGTGGCCGCAGGAACAGGTGCTGTCTCTTGGTGTGGGTCCCAGGTTGCCGGCTTCTCGCTCACGGACAGAGCCACGTACTTGTTGGAGAGCGGTATTGGGGGAGAAGGAGCCCCGCCATGAGTCTTGCTCGGAGCCCTCTTCTGCCCGCGGACGACCACTTCGGTCCAGGGGAGTGGAGCAGGCGGGCCGCTGACAGGAGGAGGACGGGTCCCAGAGAACTGTTTGCCCGAGCGCAGAGGTGGTGTTCAGCGGAGCGGACTCACCGGTTCGTGAGGTCTCCAGCCAGTTGGTCAGCGTCGGGAAACGGGACCTGAGGGTGATCAGCAGGGAATCCTTCCTCTGGAGCTCATTTGACATCCGCTCAATTTGTTTGTTGCTTTGTTCAGCATTTGTTCCAACTTTCCAGGTGAGTCGGCAGCGTCCAATGTTGACATGGCGGCTCACCAGGCCTTTCTTTAAAAACTTAAGGTCCAAAAGTCCGAGGACTAAAAAAACTTTCACCCAGTAAAAAATAAAATGTTAAAAGCAAACATTAGCCAGAGGCATAATGTTTAGAGTGATTTAAAACGTTTTAAAACTGGATAAAAAGCAGGCTTACGGAGCTATGTTGTCTAGCAGCAGTAGACGCCAGCGCATGCGCATCTACAACCTCCACAAATCCATTCAGCAGCTCCACTATCCACAGTCAAACACACACAGCTGAATATTTATTGCTGAAGTACAGCTCACAACTCACACCAACAGTTGATGCTGCTCAGGTGTGTGTTTTTGCTGGCTAGTGAAACATCCTGGTGCAGACTATACTGGAGTTTACAGCCCATCACTCATGCTGCATTGGACGATAATTACAAGCAGGGCCATTCTTGGCTTTCAGTGTCCACAACTAACATTTTAATCACATATTGTCTTGTCAACGAAGATGAAACATAGATTTTGTCTTAGTTTTTTATCATCAAGATCTCTTTTTAGCCTGTCATTGTCTGGTTTTAATCATAAATTATATCAGCAAAACTAACACTGGACAGGTTACTACAAAACACTTGAGTTTGGTGCCTAAAAAGTTGCTGGAAACACAGTCATGTCTCACCTTGGCAGGTGTCTCACCTAGGTGACATACCATCTACCGTCCTGTCCACCTCCAGATGATAGTCAGCTCATATTTTCCATCACTTTAGAAACATTGATATGATACTTATGAAACATACAAATGTAATGTATTCCTGGTTTGCAGTGTACAAAAAATGTTTTCTTTTAACAACTGGACTGGGCTGAGTGAAAGTAATAAAAAAAATTTTTTTTAGCTTTTGTAATTCCTTGAGCCAATAAATTATCTTTGTAAAATAAACAAACTCCTTCAAACAGCATGACACTTCTCACGCTCACATTAGAACCCCTTGAAAATAAGGTAGTATATGCCCAAACCTATGTAACTGGTCCCCTGGCAGGAAGTAAGTGTACCCAGTGGACCCTTGCATGAATAATGGCCTGATTAATTTGATGATAACCACAGTAATTATACTTTACATTGTATATTAAACTAACAATCATTACATATTTCCTTTAGAGGCATCAGCAAACTAGTGATAATGATGATGATAACAGGTTTTATCCAGTGAGGGAGGAGAAAGTGATGAGACATTTGATAAGAAACTGAACATGGGGAAACTGGGGAATAAGAGAAGCAAAGACCCGCAGTTGAAATGAGAGGCGGGATTTTGCTATGCTGAGATTGACAGTGTCCTTTCAAACAACAGAGAGAGTCATAAAAGCAGCTCGCCTGCCTCTAAAAGCATGAGTGTCGTTAAATCAATAATTCATTTACTTTAATGAGATAAGTACTCGCAAAACTAATTGCACACCGCCCCATTTAGCCAAGCCAGTCAGGGCCTTAATGCAAAAGATCTCATTGCTATTGTAGCTGCAGGACAGAAAGAGAATGAAAAGGGAGACGGATGAGTGGAGATGGAGGGAAGAAGTAACAAAAAAAAAGTGGCGAGAGGGGAAGAAAAATCAAGGAGCAGAAAAACAAAAGCATGGCAGAGAAAGTGGAATGGGAGAAGGAAGAGATGGAGGGGAAGAAAGAAATGCAAAAGGCAGCAGTATACAGCAGCAGATTTTGAAAAGTTTAGAATTCTCCTCCTCTGTTTACTCAGGACTCTGTTTCTTTACCATAATTCCCAATGAGACGTAGTCAAAAGATTGCTACTCATCTTTCCTGCAAGTTATGTCACTATCAAAGCAATGGAAATGATACATTTAGAGACTGTTAGAGCAGAATCCTAGCCCTGTTTTTTTTTGTTCAATTGTTTGTTTTTATTTTTAGAGAGAGTGAGAGGAAGAGACAGAGAGAGAGCAACATAAAATAAAATACATTTGTACCGAAGACATAATGTGTTATTATGATCGGAATTTAACCTGCTATGGCAGAGGGGACAACACTTCTGCTCAGAAATGTAAAAAAAATGGGTTTGGGGTGTCCAGGGTCTTATGTCAGTGATGTGTCTCACTCTGAAGTTGTTAAATACCGGGTCATGGTCAGTGACTTCCAGTGTCATGAAGCAATGGAAAAAGTCATCCTTTTATGTCTGCATAATATGCGGCCAGTCGCTGTTATTGTATAATCATGCCCAGCGATGTCAGGGGAATTGCAGCGGGACAACAACGTAAGTTAAGGGGGCAAAAGTCCGAGTAAGGCGGGTGGGAGGGGTGATGGATGGGTCCAACAACAACTGACTTTCACCTGGGAGGCCAGTGTTTGCTTCCTGTAAGATTGTAAAGCCAAAGCCTATTCTTTTTTTTTCTCTCAACCTAACCATGTGCATGTGTTGGCCAGACTTAACCATGTGTGTTTGTTGTTGAAGTAAAGAAAAAAGTAAATTTGTTGTGTTATACCGACATAGTGCATTCATAACTATAGTATGAAAACACACAATGCATGTAGCAGGCTGAAATTGACACAGCGTCCCACAGTGCCAACAGCCAATGCACCCAGGGTATCTTGCACATCATATCTCAACGTGGAAAGTTTATGACCAAATGTCAATATGTGACAAGGCCGGAGTGAGAATGTGCTGGACATTGCGCTAAAGGGCCACTACTAAGTCCCTTCTAATAACTCCCTTGCAGTTTTACACAGGACCAAACAACATCAGCATCACACCCCTCCAGTGTGTGATTTTAGACAGCATGCCGGCATTGCAGAAACAAAAGAGGTGTGTGACGAGCATGGCACTAAAACATTGGCCTCTAGTGTGACCTATAACATGTGCGTAAATGATGCTTTATAAACCATACCAATGGCATTATCATGACCATAACAATCATTTACCATTCCTGTTATATGGCAACTGATTTTGTCCTCTGATTGGAGGATAAGGAGCTCCTGAGTCTCATAGTTTTCCTAATTTGCAGGCATTTTTGGCCACTGGTCTTCGTCTTTGAGTTAGCTGCTAACTGCTATCAGCTACTTTTTTATCTCCCATGGTGGGTCATGCACATAACATATCATCAAAATGTCACACTTGTGTTACCCATGATCCCGTCCTGCTGGCTGTCCCATTTGTACAGAGGTTGTTTTGGCACTCTGACCCCCCATTCCATGATTGTACCTTTAATAGAGATTGGTGAGGCAGTATAATGGCATGATATTCCCGCCTTAAGGTGGCAGTGTAAAAGGGGCTATTGCTGATCACAGATCAGGTCGTTAAGAAGCACAAGCACTGCAGTGTTTTCAGGGTACTTAAAATATGTGTTAATGGGAAATGGGTTGGTGTACTTAATAACATACAGGGTGTAGGAAGGGGCTGGGGACACAGCCTAGTGGGGCCCAAATGTTGGTGATGATAGTTGGAGATATTGTTGTGCCAACCCTCACAGTCTGTGGTCTATCACTGAGGAAGCTGCATTTCCAGTGGATGGCAAGAGGAAGGATGTTGAGAAAGGGGGGCTTTTTTATCCTCTGATGGATAGTGTTGTATGTAGAACTGAACACAATGAAGAGGATTCTGACAAAGTTGGTCAGTGAGGAGTTGTAGCATGGGTTGGAGGAGACATGCTATGGCATTCTTGGTCCACCTCTTGACCTTGTAGGCAAACTGGTGATCCAGCTGTAGACTGACACCGGGAATGATGGTGTTCAGCACCTGTTTTTCAGGCATTGTATAATCAGTAATAAGTGCAACTGACCGATACTGATGAAGTTCTAAGGAGTAGGATTTCTTCGACACCAGTGTGATTCTTAACCCAGAGAGTAAGGACTGTTGAGATCCTGTAAGATCAGTAGAAGAGTAATTTTAGAACAGACCAGACCTCCATAGCCCAGACCTCCAGCACTCTTGCTGGGATGCCATGGGATCCTGGGGCCTTGCCTGGTTTGCAGCAGGTCAGCACTTGCTAAACATCCTCCTGCCAGAAAGGTAAAGGTGTGGTCATTCCGGGATGAGTAGAGCTTTCAGCAGCTCTTTCCACTCAGTTGCTCAGTTGCAGAGAGGCATTGAAAGTGCTCAGGTCATTGGCCAACAACACTGCACATTGATGTTTTTTTCCTCCTACAACAAACGTATATGGTTACTTTTAGCCAAACACGTGTGGTTGGGTTTATGCAACAAAAGCACGTGGTTTGGTTTAGGAAAAAAGAACAGGGTTCGGCTTTACAATCTTACAAGAAGCGAAACACTGGCCTCCTGGTTGCAAGTGGTTGTTGGACCCATCCACCACCTCTCCCATGGATTTCCAATTTTCGACTAGGGTTCATGTTGTTGAATACCTGCTGAAGTTCATCTTTGTGTCTTAGTTTACAGTCAATGCAACTGATAAGAAAAGTTCCAGAGTTCATTTGTATTAACCACTGATGGCAGCAAACACATCATGAACAGTTGCTATGTCAGAAATATCACAGAAGAACAAAAGATGTTACAGCTGCCAAGCAAACTATGTGCTGAGAGGGCTCATCAAGCCAAGTCAACAACTAACCTTCTCCTCTGTAGTCTTCTCCGGTATGTGCATAAATTGCTGTATGTGCAGGCTTTGTTATGAGCATGCATGTAGTTCTTTCACTGAATCCTTTATGTGTGGACACAATTTAAATTCCATGCAGGAAATGTGGTGTACCACCAGTATACCAATGGAAACTTCTATGAAGAGAGGCAACTGAGCACACTGGGTAAGAGGCAGGGTACACCTTGAACAAGCTATCAGTCTACCACAGGACTGACACATAGAAAAGACAAATATTCACACTCACAGTCCAGCTCACTATCTCTAGGCAATGTGTTCATAGAAGATTAATCTACAATGCTCAATTTACCTCAAATGTAAACTTTCAATGCTGAAAGAAGTGCACCTTGTATAGAGATGTCTGTTTGTCAAGTTGTCAAATACTGCTGCTTGGTCATTGATTTCTGCATCAGACACCGATGAAAAACAGGCATCCTTTCATGGTGATATGAAATGCCGTTGGGCAGCATCAATGAATAACACCACCGGACGGTGTCACTTAAAAACGTCACCAGACACCAATGTAACTTAAGGACCTGGAAAGTCCCTATAGGGTATTCACTTTCCTTATGAATGTAGAACCAAACCATGATGTTTTGGGGTTTTTTTTCTATACCTAACAATGTGATTTTGTTGATAGATAGATAGATAGATAGATAGATAGATAGATAGATAGATAGATAGATAGATAAATAGACAGATAGATAGATAGATATACTTTATTGTCTGTCTCAACAGTGGTGACTGATAAAAGCAAGTTAGTGTGCAGTGTCTTTTTTATATTGTTCAGGGTAGTTATTACAGAGGGAATGCCTAAATCTTACAAGGTGCATTTGTTGCACAATAAAACAAATGTAGATATTTGGTGTTTGGCTGATGTTTTAAGTTTATTTTGAAAAAGACTGTACACATCTAACGAGCAGAAACTGCACATTTCCTGTGAAAACAAAAGTGTTTCTTGAAAAGACACTTTGGGTCTCATTTATGAAATGTTAGTAAATCTGTGAGTAGATGTACACATAAAAAAACTTGGTCCTAAAAACCTACACCGGATTCATGAACGCTGCGGAAAACTCTGATTTGATCATAGGCATGTGTATATGTTCATGAATGCTAATCCATCGTAAATTGACAGTGCACTCCAGCTAGTCAGCAATTGGCATACATCCCCGCCCATAAATAGCCAGTAACCACCATATATGGAGGTGATAATTACTATGGATAGGTGCATCCTGTCAACCTGCAAACATGTGGCAAATAAAAAACAGAGAAGTTCAAAATTTTGTATATAGAAGTGCTACGAGACAATTCTTGGACTGGGTCAAAGTGGCCCTGAATCATACTGTGAAGGAACTAAATATGAGTAGTATGTAGGGGTAAAAAAAATACACACATAAAGGGTTATGGCATTACTGTTCTTAAGGAACTTGTGGACTAACTCTCATCAATAAGATCCATAGTTTCAAATTAAGAAGCTTAAGTCATTCATTGTGTTACACAAAAACCTGGGGTTGAGGCCTTTTTGCACAACAATCAGTTTCATAAAGTGGTGGTTGTGTAATGAGTAAATGTCTGCAGGCTATGTATCACAACACCCCAACAGCCAGTCACCTTCAAATCCTACTGTACATACTACACATTATTAGTCCTCACCATATTTAATTACATCAACATTGCTTTGTGTGATGAAATCACAAGAAATGATCCCCTGTGGTGTCTTAGCAGGGCTTAAAAATCACCTTTCTATTTCTGATATTGAACGGGGATTCTAGAGCAATCACTCTTCCAAAGATCCACATCTCATAGCTCATCCTGTGTGTCAATGGGCCTATAATGGATCGCAAGGCTCTGCAGCACTGCGCTGACAAGGAGAAATTTGACTAGACATAATACACACTTCTTTCACTGACCAGTTTACACACCATCGGCCACAGATTATTTCCTGCATGTCCAGACTGTCTCCACCACATGAGACAATGGCACTCTATGAATCTCCTGATTCAACAGGATGTCATTTGGTTTGATTTTAGTATGTATGCACAAGAGGCAGGGTCAGGGATCGATGGTAATCACACTCCAAACATTGGACATCCAGACATTATAAAACTGCTTTCAAGCCAATAACACCTGCTAAATATGCTAGACATGTTTATGATAATGCAGTCTGGTAACATACAGATCTGATTTCAAGGATACCAACTCCACACTTCCAAGGCCTCATGTGTTGGATTTAGTAGCATTAGTAGTGAGGCTGCAGAACGGAAACCTCTCCTGTGTTGCCAAGCTTGCAGGAGAACTATGGTGGCCAATGAGAAAATGTGAAAGAACCTTTCAAGAGCCAGTGTTTGGTTTGTCCACTCTGAGTAACTGAAGAACAATGTATTTCCTGGTGATTACAAATAATGAAAACACAGTTATGGTTGTTACTGTATATCCCATTTCTGCCAAAATATGCCCCTACATCCTACTGAAACTTTGAAAGAAGACACACCACAATTGTTTGACAAGGCTTTCCAGTTCTAAAGGCTTCTACAGATGTAGGTTTAAATGTAGGTCTAGAAAGGTTAGGTAAAAAACAAACTAACAAACAAACAAAAAAAAGTCCTGTCAGCTTACTCAGTCATTTTCCATTCACCCCGCCTTGCCACCACACCTACCTGGAAGCCTATTACCTGCCCATATATTTCCCCTTCCTCACTTTCTGCCACACTCAGCTCATCAAGCTGACTGCTCTCACCTGTGGATCATTACCTCCTGCCACTATGAAGACTGCTGCTTTACAGACTCTCCTTGCCAGATTGTTCTGTGCCCACATGCAAGACTTTCCAGCACTCCTTACCTGCCCGATCTCCCGTTGCCAACCCCGCCTACGTCCGACTTGCCTGCATTGTCAGTTTCATGATAAAAAAATCACTAGCCTTCTGTCCCCGACCACGAGTTCAATTCAATTCAATTCAATTTTATTTATAAAGCTCAATATCACAAATCACAATTTGCCTCAGAGGGCTTTACAATATACTACATCCCTCTGTCCTTTGGACCCTCACAGCGGAAAAGGAAAAACTCTGCAACTGAGGAGAGATCCCTCTTCC
This sequence comes from Cephalopholis sonnerati, assembly GCA_019142605.1. Classification (NCBI taxonomy): domain Eukaryota; kingdom Metazoa; phylum Chordata; class Actinopteri; order Perciformes; family Serranidae; genus Cephalopholis; species Cephalopholis sonnerati. Next base: position 2,997,428 of record JAGQAX010000020.1, read on the forward strand.
AGGATGGACAGACATGCAATAGATGTCGTACAGAACATATAAACGTAATAAATTTGCAGTAATCCATATGACAAAATTATACATAAAGAGCAGGAGAGACAGAGAGAGAAACTGAGACAGAGAGAGACAGAGCCAGAGAGAGATGCAGGGCAGATAGTAATGACAATAGCTACAATAATATTAATTTTAGTAATAATATTATGATAATAATAATGACAATAGTGACAATAATAATCATATGTGTATAATACCAGTAGAAGTATGACTAATAATAACAGCAGTAATAGGAAGCATTAGGCAGGACCACGGCAGCGGCACAACCACGACACACCATCCAGGCGTAGCTGTGATATGAGTTGACCTGCGAGGCAGTGGAGCACAAAGGCTCTGGAGAAGAAGCTGAGTTAGTGCCTCTGCGTCTCTGTTTACCATCAGCCTGTGGCTTTGTGGTGGTTTCCTGTGATGAAGCTTCAGCATGAGTGTTCCTACCTGCTCACCCGTTTGTCTGCTGAACGGTTTGTGAGATGCCACGTGCTGCCTTGTGTGTGTGTTCTCTTTTCGCCTACCCATCGGCACCTCGATCCTTTGCCTGGCTTCTACTTACCTCCTACTCATCCCTCATTCACTCTGCTACTTCGCTGGACTGCTGTCCTGGTTCCGGACCCTTCGCCTTAATGCCATCAGTAAGCCCCTCTCTGTCACCTCTGCCTACCAACGGCCGGAACTGTTTGGTTCCGAGGATTCACGTCCTCATTCATGGTACCGCTTTCGGGTTCGGCCCGGTCTGTTCCCTGGCCCCCTGAACACAGAGACTGTGTGTGTGGACAAACTGTAAACTGTTTTTTCATCTATCCAAGTGCTGCCTTTGCCTGTGTTTAATTAAAGATCATTAGCAACTGTCACTGTCCTCTGGAGTGCTGCATTTGGGTTCAAAACACCCTTGTTACATATCTTAAACATTCACTTCCCAGGCATTTGCAGATAAGCAAACTGTTAGCACCTGCTAACCTTACTCTTTTGTTACACATTCACACCACCAACTAGCTGCATATGCCAACAGACCGAACCAGGACATACAAGAACTTTGCAAAATATCATGGCTACACCACTTTTTTGGGATAGAATACTGAAGATGTCAATGTAAATTAATGTTTGTTTGGATTACAACTTAGACACATCTGTATGATTTATTTGTTGTTGAACAAACATTTGTTTTATAGATATGTCTATTAATTGTTTAGTGACCTTGCCTGAACCTGATTGTTTTCTTTAAAATTTGGTGGGGAGTAAAGTGCATACATTGATAATAAGATATCCTTTATTAGTCCCACAGTGGGGAAATTTCCAAATAATATCAGCCAAATGAATTGTTATATATCGGCATATCGAATAACAGCCAAAAAATTCAATATCCCTACTAAGGAGCACTACATTTAAATTAGTAATAAAAGCAACATATTTTGCATGGCGATAAACATGTTTTTGGATTTTTAGAAACATATTTTAAACAGTAACCGAAACCATATATATTCATAACTTTTCAAAAATGTTCAGTTAATTCCAAACCACTTCCATGCCTGAAAAATAGTTTTTCTAATTTCATAGCATTTCCAGAATTTCATGACTCTGGTAACCCTGTAAATACATACCATAGGACATAAAGTGATACACATCAGAATCTCATAACAGTACGTTCAAATTTGGGCAACACTAAACAATGAGAATAGGTGCCATTGCAAGCATGACAAATCTCTATGTGGACCGCAGTGTGAGAGTGCAGAAGATGGATACATGCTCTGTGATCTTCAAGTGCTTCTTGTTGAGGTCCAGCGGCCCCTCCCTGTCTGGCATGTATGTCAATACAAACTGCATTTCTTCTGGAGGTTTCGACAGCCAAACCACGATGGTGATCAATAGGACCACAATCCGGACCATGCAGCTGAGCAAATCACTACCTCATGTGTCTGCTTAGGGATCCAGCTGTCCACCAAAGCGTCCTCCATCACTGCGGACGGAGGGATGGCCTGTCACCATGGAGGACGAGTGATACATGATGCTCACAGACAGGGCCAGAGATACTGAGCGAGGGATGATGGGGATGGATTGATAAAAGAGCGGGGTGTTGTCTCTATCGTGGAGTGAGTGATGACTCTGTGTGTGTGTACATCTATTTCAGCATCTGCCCTCACGTGTCACATGTGTGTTTGTTTGCCTGCTTGCATGTTGTTTTCAGGTCTGCTCAGCTGATTGATGAATATGGCTATATGACTGATGAAGAGCGTTAAAATGATGAAATCTGTGATAATGACTGTAGCTGATCACAGAGGTGTCAGGAGGCAGCTGCAGTCGTGCCACATGTTCCCTAATGCTTTTATCAAAAGCAAAGGCTACACTGTCGATTCACTATTTTTCAGGGTGTGTGTGTGTGGGTGTGTTTGTTGTGTGTTGAGGTGGTGGGAAGGCGGGCAGGCGGGCAGGTCATGGATGATTTAAAGGTGTAGAGATTGGAGAGTTCAACCCAGGACCAGACTTACTGGCATGACTATCAATCAAAAGAGGGAGAGAGAGATAGAGCGTGTGAAATTGGACGTAGACAGAGAAAGGAATCAGAGATAGACTAACAGAGCGAAAGGGACAGTGGAAATGAGAAGTGGATAATCATACTGCTGAGATCAAAACTGATAACACTTAGATGATTTGGTGGCTTGATATTTCTGAGGTCAAATTGTCAGTGCTCCTATTTTCAAAACAGATACAAGTACACAAAAAGTGTAGAAAGTATGAAAAAGTGAGAATACAAAATATATATAAAGAATAGCTTCACTTCTATGAGTATTAATTAGGGCTGTCTCAATGTCCCCTTCCCTACTCTGGCCACCTTGCGCAGACTACACCCATCTCCAAACTGGACTGTGATCTTTCAATGTGGACTTTTTATTTCAGTGTGACTGTATCTTACATAGTTGTCACACTATCACACTGGCATTAGGAGGAACACAGGTGACAACACACATGTACAATCAAACTACAATTAACAGTCAACCCCACCCTACTCCCCACCCAACAATCCATACACCCCAAGAGTATTACATGATGCCACAGAGCCACATATTGCACAGTTGCCCTACCTGAAGTAGTAATACACTGGTTTAAAAACAAAATAGAATAAAAAAAATACTAGGGAATACCTTGCAACTGGATCACTCCAGCCCCAAAACAGTGATCTGTGACTTAAAATGAATGTTTGCCAGGGATGTAATGTGGGGGGGCAATGTCCCCTTCCTGACTTCCAAGCCCTTTACTCCTGGTCTCCTTGCGCAGACCACACCCATCTCTAAACTTGACATTCATTGTGATCTCAACTACACACCTGTAAAGTTTCTTGACTGCATCTTACGTTGCTGTGACATTACCGTATTGACAACCTTAACAGAAATTTGTTTTGGACATTTGAGAAAACACAGGTGACATGGCCACACACATGTACAATCGAACTACAATTAACAAACAGCATTCCCACCCGATCCATACACCCCAAGAGTATTTCACATGCCCTAGAGCCCTATTGCACAAATGCCCTACCTGAAGTAATAATACATTGGTTGAAAAACAAAACAGAGTAAAATTAAAACTAGAGACTATCTTGTGATTGGATCACTCCAGCTGCACAACAGTGATCTGCGACTTAAAATTGGTGGGGGCAATCACCCCTTCAAACTTGGCTCTGATAATGATTTCACCTACTGACTGAGTCAGGGCAGTGGCCCTGTCACTTCTTACTACCCTACTATTTCCTTGCTTGGACCACACCCATCTTTGACCTCAACCCTTATTTTGATCTCAAGTACAGACAGTTTTTATGACTGCATCTTGTGTAGTTGTGACACCATCACATTGACAACATCTGTCCACAGAGGGATAGAGTCATCTATACACCTGGCAAAAATACTCAAAACTGCTTCTGTGGTGGTTCACACAACAACTGATGGCACCTGGACCACATTTCACCGTAATGACACACAGACTCAAGAGGTGAAAGGTGGTTAAAAAAAAAAGAAGAAGAAGCTGGCTAAGGGGTTGTCTTCAAGTCCACAGTTTTTACCATGTCATTTTTGTTAGATTTTGTTGTTTGTTGTCTTCCCATTTTCTTTTTCTTGGTGCAGTTGGTTTCCACCATTTTTTTAATTGGCTTGCAATTGAAAAACGGCTGCTGATGGCAACTTTTTCATGTTAGGGTCTTATACTGTATATGACAGTTTTTATTGCAATAACATTTTTAAACCACAGTTTAACTGTTGCATATGGTAAAATTCTAGATACACTGAAGAGAATAAAATGTTTGTTTCAGTGTTGATTTGTGTCAGAAAAAAATGACATAGGTGATATCAGGTAAAATTGATTCCTATCTTTAAAACATTCTTGATGAATGTGGCTTATCACATTTATGATGTAAATGGGGAGACACAAACCTGTGAACATATTACCATTTATTAATATCCTAACACTCAGGGAAACAGCATGATGAGGTAAATCAGTCCATTCTCATTACCAGGTTGTCAAATCTAGACGCTTTGTCACACCCTCCTGCATGTGATATTGACACTAAAGGCACCCTTTGGTGTCTCTATTATGCCCACTGGGTCTTCAGCTACCTCCGCTGTAAACCTACCCATGGTAATAGCTGACGCCCCTTTCCTACTTCCCACCCCATACTTCCAGCACCCTCGCTTAGACCACACCCATCTTCAAACATGGCTTTGGTTGTGATTTCAACTACACACTTGTAAAGTTTTGTGAGTCAGGGGTGTAAAGTGGGCTCCCCTTCTTTACTTCCTACGTCGCTTCTTCTGGCATTCTTGCTTGCACCATACCCATCTTTGACCTCAACCCTTATTTTGATCTCAACAACACACCTGTAAAATTTTGTGACTGCCTCTTGCAAGGTTGCGCCACTATTGACATATCGACAAATATGTCCACAGACAGACAGACAGACAGACACCTGGCAAAGTACTCAAAACAGCCTCTGTGTTAGTTCCCACTACAATAGCTGTCTCCGGGACTACCACACTACCACACACAAGTGTTTTGTGAAATCAAAGTAGTTGTCATTATTCACAGAAGTCCAATGATTCCCTGTGAGAGTGACATCCTTTGCTGGCTCAAGCATGTTCATCATCCATATCCTCTTGCCTTTATACAAAGTATGCATTCATAATACAATGGTTCCTCTTGACAGTAAATTAAAAGAGATGTCTGTAAAACCTGCTCCAAATTTGCAAAGACAAACTTTCGCCTCAAACCTTCATTTGTTTGATGGCACACATCACATAGGTCAGCCACCACTGGAAGTAAACATATGCAATATTATGCTCTTTGTTTTTCTTTACATGTTAAATGTTTCAAATCAATTGCAGTCAGTCATCAGTCATGTTAAAACAAGATTCACATATATATATATATATATATATATATATATATTCAATGCAGAATGTTTTTTTCAGTCACTGACCATGACTGTTCTAGCTCTGAAGAAATTCCTTCTTGATATTATTTCAGTTTAACTGATGACGGACAAAATCCACTGTTGTGCTCTCTATAAACATGTGCTCTAAACTTTAGGATATTTTTTCACTCCTTTAATATACAGCCTCACAGACTCGTGTGTTGGGTTAACAGACTCTGAGTGTAACCCTCAACTCTGAGTTGATGAGCCCTGAAATGGAAAACGGTTCCAGAACAGCTGATCAGAGTCAGTTTAGTCAACTCTGAATATGTTCACTCTGAGTTAAGCTTGTGTGTGCTGAATGAAAACAATCATCATAAATGGAGCATCATTACTACGACTCACCATGACAACAGGTACATAAAAGGCAGAGCCTTCATTTTAATCCAGGTGATATAGAGCTTTTAAAGCATGTATGTGCGGACTGCACACATTTATCATAAAAGTGTCAATAAGTTGAAACAAATTTTATTCAGCGTTATCCATTAATTTACCATTTAGGCCATTGACTACAATATACTTGAAACAAATTTGTACAGCTTTCATCTGACGGGGACAAAACACAGGGTCTGCAATTAAAGACAAAAATAATGATATATATATACATATATTATATGATAGATTTTTTTTGTGGTGGAGCAACCATTAGTCACCTCCTCTACATGGCTGACATCAAGCTGAATGCAAGGAGTGAGTGAGACATCAACTCACTGATCCACCTCACCAGGATCTACAACAATGACAATCGAATGTCATTCGGACTAGATAAGTGTGGTCGGATGGTGTCCAAGAGAGGGAAGACAATCAGAACCGAGGGGGTTGAACTACCAGAGGGCAGCATTGCAGATGTTCAGGACAGCTACAAATACCTCGTGGTCCCACAAGCAGATGGGAACCATGAGGAGGCCACAAAAAAGTCAGCCACAGCCAAATACCTACAGAGTAAGGCAGGTCCTAAAAAGTCAGCTGAATGGAAAGAACAAAGTCATAGCCATCAACATGTACGCCCTTGCCAGTCATCAGATACCCTGCTGCTATAATAAGGTGGCCAAAGGAGGAGATAGAGGCCACTGATATCAAGAAAAGGAAACTTCCCATAAGGCATGAGGGTTTCATCTCAAGTCCAGCACCCTGAGACTGTACACTAAGCAAAACAAGGGGGCTGAGGACTGGTGAGCATCAGAGCCCCTGTCCAGGATGAAACAACCAAGATCCAGGAATACATCAGGAAGATGGCCTCCAAAGATGAGCTGCTAAGTGAAAACCTCAGGCAGCAGAAATCCGAGAAAGCAAAAGAGGAGGATGAACCAACATAGAAGGACAAACCCCTGCATGGCATGTACCACCGACAGATTGAAAAACTGGCCAACATCAAGTATTCCTACCAGTGGCTGGAAAAGGCTGGACTGAAGATAACATGGAAGCACTAATTATGGCACTACAGAAACAAGCACTTAGTACAAGGTCAATAGAAGCAGGGGTCTACCACACCAGACAGAACCTCAGGTGCAGACTGTGCAAAGACACTCCAGAGACAGTTCAGCACATAATAGCAGGGTGTAAGATGCAGACAGGAACTGCATACATGGAACGTCATTACCAAGTGGCTGGCATAGTGTACAGGAACATCTGCATGGACTGGAAGTCCCAAGGCAAAATGAAAGACACCTCCTAACATGGTTGAGAATGACCAAGTTATGTTCCAGTGGGACTTTCAGATCCAGACCGACAAACTGGTGATGGCTAGCCAACCGGACATTGTGTTGATCGACAAACAACAGAAGAAGGCAGTGGTGATAGATGTAGCAAGGATGAGCGACAGCAACATCAAGCAAGAAGGAATACAAGAAGTTGGAAAAATACCAAGGGCTGAAAAAGGAGCTGTAAAAGATGTGGGGAGTAAAGGCAACTAATAAAACATGTCCAGATTTTACACAGCCTATATATAAAAACTCAGTTTCATATTGCAGCTGCATCATGATCCTAATCACTGAAAAAATTGCACACTCAAAACTAAGAATAAACATTATGTGCATTAAACATCTCAGTTTAATGGCCAGCTTGAACAAACTGACAGCTGTCTCATGTAAAGAACTTCCACTTGCAAAGAGAAGGACATGTTTGATTTCAAGCTGGGGGTGACTCAATCTTCGTTTGATGATTATACATATGTAGATATCTCTGTATTGAGATTAGGGCTGACTTTTTTCCTTCAGAATATTTTAATGTGAGGGCAAAAACCACCATTAGAAGAAATGATTGACAGGCATAAAAGTGGTAACTTTAGATGGCCCTGAGTAACAAAGTAATATCCAACCGGGACTTTGATTCTGACAGTAAACCTCTGCTAATTAATGCACTTCAGTCTACGCTTTGATACAGACTGAATCAATGAGGAAAAGAACCCACGTGTCTGGCTCTGTCAGAAGGAGGAGACAGAGTGTAACTCAGAGTTTGTTGAAGAAAACCTGCCAGTTGGCAGGTTAGGTTACCCCTCGGGATGGGTACCGAAGCCTGGTACTAAACGGGCCCCGAGGCCTAGTTATTAAAAACTGTAGTATTGATAAGCTCCGATGTTAACGATTCTGTATCAGTATTAGAGAAATTCTGAAGATGTATTTGTTCATTTAGGTTACATAAACGATAACTTGTACAATTTTTATTTCACTGACTCTGTTTCTAATTTGTAGTAAGATTAAGAAATCCATCACTGATGCATTTTTGCTATTCAATCCAGTGGAGAGCTCTCTGTGGATGGATTGATCCTAAAATATTGACACTCTAGATAATATGTTTTTATTTTGAAGATCAGTCCTTGCGTCAATAGGATGGATACCTTTACATGGAATGTATTAGTATTTCAAGAGTACAGCTGCCTGTGCAAACAACATTCTGTTGTCAGGAGCACATCTAGTGCACGTGCTCTTTGCATCTCCTCTGCTTTTGTGTTGTCTGCACTCAGACAATTTACTTGAGATCCAGCAGTGTGTTCTTAGTTTCACTTCCATCCAATATCTAAGCTGAGGTGAGCTTACCATCCAGCCTTCCTGTTTACTGCTGGGAGCTGACATGGACCCTTAATTGTACTGTGAATAGAACCGGGTGAGCATCCGTGTGACTGTAGTTGTCCGCAGACATTAAATGCAGATAGTATGTCCGAGCCTGATTAGTTTTATCCAACACATAATAGCAGTGATGGATAATGAAAGAGAAAAAAAAAACACAAGAAAGAGAACTTGGAGCTGCAAGCAAAAAGAAGTGAGGAGAGAAATGCCTCAGCATCCAGACCTGTGACACAGAGTCAGAGTTCACTGGGAGAGTCTGTTCAGAGAGGCTCAGACAAGGAATAGCCAGGTATATAGTAGCCTTGTGAAATTAATTTTTGAGTCAAATTCTATCTTCAGCATTGCCTAATGTTACCTCACTTGCTGTTACTTAAGCAGATTGATTCTTTACCTCGTAAATGATGACAAAGTTTACTGCTGCCCCCCACATTTTAAAACAGCTGCTTTTAATAATAAAAGAGTGTTGTATCAGTATCAATATCAGTGATTCTGACCCTGTATTACTTGGTATGAGATCAAAACCAAATTTTGTAGTATCACCCACCCCTACTCTCTGTGTTGGAGCCTCACAGCCAGCTGCATGTGCGAGTGGTGGGGACAGCTCTGCTTCTCTGTGTCTCACAAACACGGAGGCCCTGCTCTCATTACAATGGTTGAGACAGCAAAACGTTCCAAAGTATGGTTAAACTTCACAGGAGTTGATGCCAACACTGCTTGTTGCTACAAGTTAAACAAATCCTGTGCATGTAAGGGCAGAAACATGAGCATTTCACACACATACACATACAGCCGCTTGTAGTTAATCTCCCATTACCCCATCCACCTCAGGTATGCTACAGCCTACAATAGTAATTCAGTCTGATTACTAAGGTTTCTACCATTTCCCTGTTAGAGTTTTTCCTTATCTGATGTGAGGGTCCAAAGACAGAGGGATGTTGCATGCTGTAAAGCCCTTAGAGGCTATAAATAAAATTAAAAACTGAAATTAGATTCTCATCAATGTTCTAGCAAACTGTTTTATATGCTGTACTAGCATTAACAGAAAATTAAGCAGTGTTGATTCTTTTCTTATTTTGTTTCAGTTTTTTCTCTTAAAAAAACCTCCAGAAGAACCGATAAGAGTACTGTTAAAGTACTGGATAAATAAGCTGTATCAGTAAAAATACCCACCCAGCAAGCACCAACCAGGATTTCAACGTTGACTTCAAGTTAAAAGCAGGGTGATTTTTTCGTCTGAATGTCTAAGACCTCTTTTTACCCTCTTTTCAACCAGCTAAAATGCAGTTACAACACCATGTCAAAATTACAAAATTGTTAAAAAAAAGACGTTATTTCAAAGTATTTATAAAATGTTATGAATATGGAACTATATAGTCCATGTGCAAGAAAAAAAAAAACACAAGAAAGAGAACTTGGAGCAAGAAGCTTTCAGGACATTCATTCATCATTCATGTAAAATAACAACATGTGCTCACTGCTGCAATGCGCATGCGCAAGTACTTTGTATTTACAGCTTCAACCAGTTCAAATGTAGATGTCTTGAGGCCTACCAAGACTCACGGACCGAGATGAAGGAGCTGATGAATTGAACGCTACCAACATACTTTGTAAGTACCGGTCTTACTGTATTTCAAGAAAGCAAAACAGCAATTAGCACTATTAGTTTTATTTTATGCCACTCACAATGCAGCCTAGGTTGAGCCACATTAGCTTGGTCTTAGCATGCTAGCTTGTAACATGCTGTGGTGTGGACAAACAGTAAACATAAGAATGCTGCCAGACTATTTTACCATGTGTGAAATGTTTGCTTGCCTACGTCTTTATGGACTGTTGCTGCAGCCTGCAAAATTGAATTTCTAGGCCATTTCACCTGGTGTATTACATACTGGAATTACAGAAATTACAGTTATACTCAAAAATATATATCAAACCCTTGATGGACATTCACACTTTCCTCTGTAAAAATATATTCCTTTTTAATCAGGCTCCCACCATATCAGACTTCTTCCTACAACCACAGAGGCAAACCAGAGGGACCTTGCACCAATTATATATTTTTCTATTTCATTGTAATTGTATTTAAGAACATTTTTCATGATATTTAAGTTGTTGCTTCATAAATACAAATGCTTTGTAGCATCTGTCACGTGTGGAAGCTGTAATTGTGTAAGTATGACCAAGTATGAAACATTTATGCTGTTATAATTGTCATCCTAAAGCCAGAACCACTTTTAAAAGATTACAGTGAGCTTTTGAAGATTTTAAAGGTGTTTAAAATGTTGATGATGAAAAGATGTTCAGAAGAGGTTCATAAGTGAATTTTTTTCACCAACTATTTGAAGGCGTTGATTGAACCTTAACATTTAGACCATATTTCACAAGGATTTGCAATATTGACTGTGAGCTGAGAACTTTCGATGTGATTTCTCAGTTACTGTCCAAACTTAAGATAGGGTATTATTTGCACACTGTTAGGATGAAAATTACCACTATTGCAAATCCTGGTGAAATAAGGTTTTTAAATGCCTTTTCAATGGAAAGATTTTCACTGGGTAATATGATTGTGAAAATCTTAATGATACCCATCTCTCATTACCACAGTAACTGACCTAGAGTTTAAGTTACCAGTCTCTCTGAAACAGAAAACCCATCATGGAACAGGGTCCAGGTGACATCAACTTACCTAAAAACACTAACATTAATATTTGGCTGCAGACAAAGTGTCACACACTACCCAGCAAATATTTTTCTGTTGAAAAGATGTTTAAAAAAACGACTATGATCACCTGTGAAAAGACGTTCAGAAAAGGTTCATAAGTGAATTTTTTTCATCAACTATTTGAAGACATTGATTGAATGTTTACATTTAGACCATATTTCACCAGGATTTGCAATATTGACTATGAGCTGAGAACTTTCGATGTGATTTCTCAGTTACTGTCCAAACTTAAGATAGGGTATTATTTGCACACTGTTAAGATGAAAATTACCACTATTTCAAATCCTGGTGAAATAAGGTTTTTAAATGTCTTTTCAATGGGAAGATTTTCACTGGGTAATATGATTGTGAAAATCTTAATGATACCCATCTCTCATTACCACAGTAACTGACCTAGAGTTTAAGTTACCAATCTCTCTGAAACAGAAAACCCATCATGGAACAAGGTCCAGGTGACATCAACTTACCTAAAATCACTAACAGTCAATATTTGGCTGCAGACAAAGTGTCACACACTACCCAGCAAATATTTTTCTGTTGAAAAGATGTTTAAAAAAACAACTATGATCACCTGTGAAAAGACGTTCAGAAATGGTTCAAAGGTGAAAGTTCTTTCACCAACTATTTGAAGATGCTGATTGAATGTTTACATTTAGACCATGTTTCACTGGGATTTGCAATAGTGAGATTTTTCATCCTCTACCATGTGCAAATCATAGTCTGTCTTATTTTGGAGCTTAACTAAGAAATCACATCTAAATTTCTCAGTTAAAAGTCAATATTGCAAATCCCAGTGAAATATGGTCTAAATGTAACCATTCAAACAATGTCTTCAAATAGTTGGTGAAAAATCTATCACTTTTTGACGTATTCTGAACGTCTTTTAAACATCAGAATGCTCACTGTAATATGAAATTGTAAATGTGGTTCTGGCTTTAGGATGACAACTATCACAGCATACAAGTTACATATTTAATTATATTAACACTTAAATAGTTATATTAACTTACACTTAAAAGATAAAGAAGACCATGTGACACATGCTACAATACATTTGTATTTATTAAGCAACAATTTAAATATAGCATGAAAATGCTCTTCAAATACAATTACAATGAAAAAGAAAAATACATAATCGATGCAGGGTCCCTCTGGTCCCTGTAATTTCTGTAATTGCAATCAGAAATACATGACTAACAATAAAACATATTACACAGTACTATTCTCTACATAAAGTCAAGTGTTGCTGAAGTGCAACAGGCTACAGCAACAGCCCATAAAGACAATCATATAGGCAAGCAAACATTACACACACACACACACAGACACACGTGCGGTAAAAATAGTCTTGCTGCATGTTTATGTTTACTGTTGGTCCACACCACAGCATGCTAAAAGATAGCATGCTAACACCAAGCTTGCTTGGCACAACGGCAAGCTAGGCCGCATCATGAGCGGCATAAAATAAAACTAATGGTGCTAATTTCTGTTTCACTTAATTTAAATGTAGTAGCACAGGTACTTACAAAGTAGGTTGGTAGCGTAAAGACTTGTGTTTATTCCGTCAGCTCTTCTTAGTGGTCCAAGCGTCCCGGTTGGCTGCATTTTTGAGCAAGTCGAAGCTTTAACGGCAAGTGCTTGCACATGCGCATTACAGCAGTAAGAGCAAGTTGTGTTATTTTACATAAATAAAGGAGAATGTATAGGTCTGAAACTGAAAAAGTCCTGACAGCTTCTTGGTGGCAGCACACAGACTATATAGTCCAATAGTTATTACATTTTATTTTAAACAATAAATATGCTGAAGTGACATCTTTGTGTAGACCAAATTTCACCCACCAGTGCAGCATGAGTTTGGAGAAATAGCTTACACACTAATCAGTATCGTCTTTCTTTTGACCTACAACTGAAAAAAATATCAAAGTAATCAAACATATTTGTAATTTTGACACGTTGATGTTGTGACTGCATTTTAGCTGGTTGAAAAGAGGGTTAAAAGAGGTCTTAGACATTCAGACCAAATATCAACCAGTTTTCAACAAGAAATTAACATTGAAATTCCGATTGGTGCTCACTGGGTACGTATTGTTTGCCCTTGGTAAGTTAACATAAACTTTTATATTTTTTAAAGGATTTTGTTGACTTTTCTTTGTGTGAAAAGGAGTTGTGGGTGTTTATGAGTTGTAGCATCATTACAATTTACAAACCAATGCCTGGAACAAACAACCTGTTTGATATCAGGTATGAAGACTTGTTGGCACAAAAGGCACTATTCCAGCATCTTGGCGTTAATCCCAGGGGACACAGCTCCCTGTGACACAATGATTTTCAATGGGAACTGGCCAACACTTTACAGACAGCAAGAGCTTTTGGATGCATATCTAAAACTGAATTGAACATTCAGTTCCAGTGTTTGTGTTTGTTGCTGCAGGAGAGAAGAGTAACACTACTTTCTCTGTCTTATATTTTTTTCACTTTCTGACTGAGGTTCAGTGTGTGTCTGGATTTGTGCAGTTGGCATGAAACGGCCGTGACTCACAGTTGAAGACCCAAGATGTGAAGTCCTGAGATACCCTCTGTGGTAGCTGTCAAACTTGAATCTTTCTCTCTCACTCATACACACACACTTTCACACCATTGGGGACTTCTTGCTGTGGGGTAGTGAAGTGTAGACTTGTAAAATATTCAACAGGTTTTGATACCTCCCCTCCCTCCATCCATCCCAGTGTCTGGAAAAAGACATCTCTCACACTATGAGAAGGAGATATGATGGAGTTTGCTCTGGCTTCACTGGGAAAACACTGTGTTGCATGTAGTGGGCCTGACACACAAATACACACACAGACAGACAGACAGACACACACACACACACACACACACACACACACACACACACACACACACACACACACTTTCTCTCTCTCTGTGGAACAAGGAAGAGAACCTGGGTAGACATGAAGTACTGTTGTCGAAGCTTTCACTATTCAGTAGTATAGATGTGCATTTCATTCTGTGCTTTGTAAGCTCCATTTACATGGTGGCATGAGGTGTTATCTGATGGCCATGGTATCTATAGAAAGTGTATTGTCTGTATATGTGTGTGTGTGTGTGTGTGTGTGTGTGTGTGTGTGTGTGAGAGAGAGAGAGAGAGAGAGAGAGAGAGAGAGAGAGAGAGTGCAGAGATACAAAAAGTAGCTTATTGCCTCTTCTTAAATACCCCCAAAAGGACTGTGTCATTGATTTTACGTATGAAACCATCACTGCTGATGAAAAGCCATTTAGTGTGACAACAGTGTGTGTGAGGGTGAGAGAGAAAGCGAAGGAAGGAGAGAGGGACCTTTGCTAGGTGCTGAAATGATCCCTTGGGGCGACATTATAATGAGTCACCTGTTTAACACGGGGCTACATATCTAATCCATCATACATACACCTTGTATGGTTGTATTGACATGGCCTGGCCTCCACACTTAATAATAACAGGACAAACCACACTAAACAACAGCTCAACCCAGAAAAACAACAAACATGCCCTCATACAAAAAACACAGCTTAGGTGTTTCATTAGCAGAAAAACATGTTTATGATTATTATCTAATTTGTCTGAACTACTGCAATGGCAACCTCTATGGCTCATCATCCAAAAGTCTCAAGAAACTACAATATATACAGAATTCAGCTGCTTGTCTTCTCACACACTCCCACACCCATGACCACATCACCTCCATCCTTCTTAACCTCCACTGGTTCCCTGTCGCCCAGCGTATCCACTTCAAACTCTTCATCATCACCTGTAAAGCCCTCCACAACCTGGCTCCCCCCTACCTGTCTGAGCTTCTCCACTGGCACGATCCTTCCCGCACTGTCACTTCTTCTGA
The DNA here is from genome assembly GCA_019142605.1 of Cephalopholis sonnerati. Taxonomy (NCBI): domain Eukaryota; kingdom Metazoa; phylum Chordata; class Actinopteri; order Perciformes; family Serranidae; genus Cephalopholis; species Cephalopholis sonnerati. The sequence continues at coordinate 3,012,593 of JAGQAX010000020.1, forward strand.
TGCCAACCTCCTGCCCCCCCACCTCCAGAGACCTGTACTACAAAGCCAGTTCAGTTTATCCAGGATATCTTTTTGCTATCTGGCTTACCCTAATACAGGCCGTCTGGATAACTGGAAGTGAAAGCGGCAGGAGTGTTCATTCTCAGTAACATCATCAGAACCATTAATGAAGTAGGCTTCTTCATATGATATGAGAAGAAACTGTACTGAAAGCGTCTGGGACTGAGATACAGTGAAATGTCAATGGCATATGATGTAAATTATACTCTGTAATCTTATAATGGTAAAACATGTAGAAACATTGAAAATACTACCCAAAAAATCACTGTCGGGCTAGACTTGAATTACATGTAGGTGTCACTAGGCTATAGTTGGAAGGTCTAATTACATAATTCTGCATAATAATGAGCCATGTGTGTTTTTTGGGGGGAGTGCAGGAAAATGACCCATTGGAGGAATGTCATTTGTTTTCTGGGTAACAGGCCATTGGACAAATGGCCTTTTGGTCCAATTGGACATTTTTCGAAATATTGAGGGTTTAAAATTATGGGCCTTTGGAGCACTTGGAACTCGCCTTTAAATGATGTTTGTTACACTGGTCTAGAGTACCAATTTGTTGTGTAAAAAAAAAAAAGAAACCCAAAGGCACTGATTACTAACTGGCACATGGATTTTTAATCCAAGAGGAAAGGTTACAAAGCCATTCACACAGATTTACATTTACGTTTTTTTCTTTCTACCATGTAACCCCAGAGGGCCCCACTGAATCATTGTATGTAAAATGGAATATAACATGAAACATGCTGTTATTTACAGACATTTTGCCTGCTACTGAAAAAAAAAATAATGAAAAAAGGTCACTTCGACTGCACTAAACCCTCATACAAATGCATGTATGTATGGGTGTACATACATTAGTAGAGTGGTTGCCTTCCCTGGGCCACCCTTCCTCCTCCTCCTCTCTGTGTGCAGGCAGGCCCGACTGAAAAGGGAAAATCAATGCTTGGCGTCTCAATGAATGTGGCGAGTGCTGGATTGATCGCAACTCTAAATTGGGTCAACAGGATTGTCTATTTAAAGGGCAAGACCCCTTAATCATCGTTTTAGCTGAGATAGACTCTCAGGCACGCACTCTTCCTTCACTAACACGTTGTTACCTCCACCTCAATGCAACAAGAGCAACAAAGCACACGCTAACATGCAGGGATGCATGCCTGCCTGCCTGCCTTTAAGCTCCTAAGGTATACCAAAGTGGCAGCTGCAAGATCTACAGTAATCTCTCCAGCATGAAATCCCATTCTAATCAGAACCTAATGTGTAGTAGTACTACATCATAATAACCAGATGTTTGAACTATTATTGTCTCCAAATTGCCCTGAGAGAAACCAGACATACACAAACACATCCCCCTGTTGTACTTGGATGTTGCCCTGTGACCTTTCCCTTCCAAGACATTCAATGCCATTGACGGTAGAAATATGGTAAGGCAGCAGAGGCCAGTAACAGACCTGTTTATTTAGTTTCTAAAATGGCTTTCCGTAACAGACCCCCCCAGGGAGCAGAGAAACAGTCGTTTCAGCATCTTTTCTCCCACTGCCCTCAGGCTCTGTGCTTGTGTGTGTATATATACTGGGTTGTACGTGTGTATTGGAAGGCTGTGGTTGTGGGGTAAGCTGTGCATGATGTATACAGAGTCAATGGTTTGCTTCTTCACACACAACTAATCCAGTGCTGATAGCTTTTCTGCTACATCACAACTTCCTTCTTTTTGTTTTCTTCCATTTTCCCCTTATTCCTTTGTTAGCTGATGTATTTAAAAGGGGGCTTACGCTTATTCATCCCTGACTCTCATCCCGAGCCACAGCAGCCAAACCTGCATTCTGGCGAATCAATTAATTGCAACATTCATTTACTGATAAGTCGATTAATGCCCGTGTTTTTCATGGGCAAGCTGACATATAATCAGAGACTGGTTTTAACAGGAAACCGCTAGTGCTGCTGATTACCGCCTGATTCACTTCACTATCAACAAGAAGCAGAGAGTGTGTGTGTGTGTGTGTGTGTTCATGTAGTAGTAGTTGTAGTAGTAGTACTTGTTGTAATAGTAATAGGCCGCATTACTATGTATCTTTAGATAGCATACAGGACAGTATGTGACCTTGGAATTATCAGGCCATTATCATCACCATCAGGTAAAAAAAACAAAAAAAAACATTGTTCAGCACTTTGTTTTATGTCCAAACCAAATACCTGCAAAACTACACTGCTCAAAAAATAAGAGAGCATTTAATGGTGACAGTATAATCTTTGGGGATATTAATCTGTCCATTAAGGAAGCACAAGTGATTGTGAAGCAATTTCACCTGCTTTGGTGCAAACTAAAGTGACAACAGGTGCAATGGAGAGGCAAAAACAAGACATCCCCCAAAAAGGGAATGGTTTTGCATGTGGTGGCCACAGTAAGTGGCTCTCTCCTCATCCTTCCTAAATGATTCTTCTGTAAGGGTAGCATCCGGCTCCTCCAGGATGCAGTCGTAAGAGGGTTTGGTGTGTCTCCCAGCACAGTCTATGAGCATGGAGGAAATACCTGGAGACCGGCTGTAACACGAGGAGAGCTGGACAGCGCTGTAATAGGGCATCAACCCAGCAGCTGGACCGGTATGTGCTCCTTTTTTGGAGGAGGAACAGGAGGAGCACTGCCAGAGCCCTGCAAAATGACCTCCAGCAGGCTACTGGTAGGCATGTTTCTGACCAAACTGTCAGAAACAGACTCCTTGAAGGTGGCATGAGGGTCCAACCTCCTTTAGTTGGATCTGTGCTCACAGCCCAGCACTATGCAGCTCTAATGGTATTTGCCAGAGAACACCAGAATTGGTAGGTCACCACTAGTGCCCAGTTCTCTTCACAGATGAGAGCAGGTTCGCACTGAGCACAGGTGTGACAGAGTCTAGAGTTGCTGTGGTGAACATTATGCTACCTGTAACATCCTCGAGCATGACCATTTTGGTGGTGGGTCAGTAATGGTCTGGGGAGGCATATCCTTGGAAGGTCGCACAGACCTCCATGTCATAGTCAACAGTACCCTGACTGCTGTGAGATAACGCGATGAAATCCTCAGAGTGATTGTCAGACCATACGCTGGTGCAGTGGGCCCTGAATTCCTCCTAGTGCAGGAAAATGTTTAGCCTTATGTGGAGTGTGTCGGCAGTTCCTGGATGACAAAGGCATTGATGCCCCTGACTGGCCTTCTCGTCCCCCTGACCTAAATCCAAGTGAACAGCTATGGGACTTGATGTATTGGTGCATCTGATGTCACCAAGTACTGCCACAGACTGTCAAGGAGCTCACTGATGCCCTGATCCATATCTGTGAGGAGAACCCCCCAGGACACCATTCACTGACTCATCAGGAGCATGCCCAGATGTTGTTGTGAGTGTATACAGGCACGCGGGGGCCATATATGCTACTGAGTGACATAATGAGTTGTTGTGATAAAATTCATGCAAGTTGGATCAGTCTGTGTTGTCGGTGTTTTACTTTGATTTTCGGTGTGATTTTGAATCCAGCCCTCAGTGGGTTGATGATTTTGGTTACCACTGACCGTTGATACGTCATTTTGTTCTCAATAAATCATACCAAGTACGTCAATAAAGATTTTAAACTTGAATTGACAGGAGTGGTTTTGGACACATTTTGGCCATAGCCTTGTTAAGTTGGATTTTCTTCAACAGCAGACTACAAATAGAACCTTTGATTACTGAGAACTAATTTTCTGCTTTGAATCATTTTATTTGATTCATATATATATTAGAATGCAATAATCTTCTTGAAAAGCAGACAGTTTAGTTTAACTTTGCGTTGATATCAACATTAATCAGAGTAAAGGCTGAGTCAGCATTCACACTAATGGAGATTCTAAAAACAGCAGCTGTTGTTTTTCACAATTCTGATTTCTTAGTCTTGTCAGAACTTTACTGGGGGGACTCCTACTTCTGCATACTTTCAGCTAAACTGTTCACACTGTAAAATGTTCAGCTCTTTAAGGACATCTATGTTTACATTCAATGTTCTTCTACATTATACTTCAAATTAATTGCTTATTAAAATATGTTGTTTTTTTTCCAATATGTTTAGAAATGAATGGGTAGAATCTTAAAATTCACTTCAAACCCACTCCAGTTAATCACTTCAACATAAACTACTTTCAGCTTAAGACTTCATTTACACTTTAAATGGGTAAAAGTACTTTCAACTATTAAACCTATATTCAGCTGTTGATATATCTTTTAGTTTTTCAAATACAATGCTGTTCAGCCCCCTTCTTTTCACATAATGCATCTAAGCTCTCAGCTTTTGTTTTTCCAAATTGAAGTTCACCTGTCTGATATTAACCAGCAAACATTTTTCTGTTGAAAAGACATTTAAAAATGTATATGCTCACTGATGAAAAGACGTTCAGAAATGGTTCAAAAGTAAAAGTGTTTTCCCTTACTATTTGTAGACGTTGATTGAATATTCACATGTAAACCATATTTCGCTGGGATTTGCAATAGTGAGATATTTCATCCTCTGCAGTGTGCAAATAATATTCTTTCACCATTTTGGAGCCTAACAAAGAAATCAAATCCAAATTTCTCACTTGAAAGTCAATATTGCAAATCCTGGTGAAATATGGTCTAAATGTAACCGCTCAATTAATGTCTTTAAATTGTTGTTGAAAAAACTATCCATTTGGAACCAGTTCTGAAAGTTTTTTCAGTGTCAGCGTTTTAAATGCCTTTTAAACCTCAGAATGCTCACTGTAATATTTAACTGTAAAAGTGGTTCTGGCTTTAGGATGACAACTACTAGCATACAAGTTACATACTTAGTCATACTAACACATTTACAGCTTCAACTTAAAAAATAAAGAATATCATGTAACACATGCTACAATAAATCTGTATTTAGTAAGCAACAATTTATATATAACTTGAAAAATGCTCTTTAAATACAATTACAATGAAACAGAAAAATACATAATTGATGCAAGGTCCCTCCGGTTTTTCCCTCTGGTTGTAGAAAGAAGTTTTATATGGTGGGAACCTGTGAATAAAACAAATATTAAAGAGAAATATATTTTCTCTGAGGAAAGGGCGAATGTCCATCAGGGGTTTGATAAATATATATATATATATATATATATATATATATATATATCTTTGAGCATAACTGTAATTTCTGTAATTGCAGTATGTATTACACGACTAAGGAACAAACATATTGTATTACACAGTAGCATTTCCTATATTGTTTGCTGTATACCAGACATTTTTTTTGTCTTCTTGTTTGCACATGACTTGCACATGACATGGCTATACATTATTAACTCCCTCTCCAGTCCAAAGTCTATGAACCATCATGTATGTACATTACCATGTGGCATGCTAACATCAAGCTAGCTTGGCAAAATGGCAGCCTAGCCCGCAACATTAGCAGCATAAAATAAAACTGATGGTGCTAATTTCTGTTTTGCTTTATTGAAATACAGTAACACAGGTACTTACAATGTATGCAGGTAACATCAAGACTCGCGTTTATCCTTGGGCTGCACGACATCTGTATGTCTGAACTAGTCAAAGCTGTAACCACAACCATTTGCGCATGCGCATTACAGCGGGAAGTTGTGTTAGTTTCTTGCTGACAGCACACAGACTATGTAGTTCCATCTTTATGACACTGTATATTAAATTTAAAATGCATTGAAATTACGTCTTTGTGTAGAGAACATTTCATCCACCTGTGCAATATAATTAACAAATTATCAAAATAATTTAACAAATTTGTAATTTTGACATGTTGATGTTGTAACTGCATTTTACCTGATTGAAAAGCGGGGGAAAGGAGGTCTTAGACATTCAGACCGAATATCAACCAGTTTTCAACTAGAAATCAATGTTGAAATCCCGATTGGTGTTACTGGGTAATAGAAAGCTTCCTTCTTTCAGCCTTCTCAGCTAATTCATTTCAACTTCTACCTTTGCCAGTTTTACATTTTAACTTCCAACTTTTACATTAATGGATTTTAATTCTTAGCTTCTTAAAGTCATGCAATTCAGCCTCCAGTTCTGCTAGTTTGCATTTTATTTTCCAGGATTTTCAGCAGCACAGTGCAATGCAGTTGGGCTTTAAATGTTTTTAGTCAATTCCTTTTACATACATATTCATTTTACAATGCACTTTCTAGTATTATTGGTGTGAATGCTGGAAGCATTCAGAACCTAGGCATGGGTTGGTCCAACACAAACCACACACAAATGTGCATAACAATAAATACAACAATAATAATAATAATAATAATAATAATAATTTATTTGCTGTTCTCACATCCCCCACCTGTGTTAGATGCTCTGATAATCATGAAGATGGTAATGATGATATACAGTAAATGGTGTGCAGGGGGATGTATGTGTTGCAGCAGCTAGTATAAAAACAAACATTAAAGAATATTACAAACTATTACAACAAAAAGATTATAGCTGCTGCGGAGCGATGGGTTGGGTCCGGGAATTTTTAGCCAATTCTGAGCAACAAGCAGAAGAATAAGAAGACATCAAGGAAGTTGATATTACAATCTGCATTTAGCATCAGCTGAGTCATTTTGCAGGTTGCATCATCTGGAAATTGTATTGCAGCAACTGAAAAGTAAAAGTGGTTGAATATTGGAATAAATTTGCAAAGTACACTTCTGTATCAGTGGAAATCACGACACAATAATAAATAAATAAATAAATACATTTTGGTGTAAGTGCTTTGCTTCACAAGAGAAAATCTTATTTAAAAATACCACTCTTAAAGTGACTGCAGTTGTTCTGAAAATACACCTATTGCATCTAGACAGCATTGAGATGTTGGTATTTTTTTTTTTTATATATATATATATATTTTTGGGGCTTTTTTGCCTTTAATTGAAAGTGAGCGTTGCGAGAGTCAGGAAATGGAGAGACAGAGAGGGGGATGACACACAGGAAAGGGCCTTCCAACGCAGGATTCAATCTGCAGCCGCCTGCATTGAGGGCTGTATTTTCTTTCATGGAGCGGCTGCTCTACCAACTGAGCTAAACACCGCCTCCATGTTTTGTTTTTAAGAGATTGATTTGCAAGTAAATAACTGTTGTTTAAAATACCATTCTTGCATTGATTCTGATATGTATTTGTCAAACATCATCTACCATGACTCTAAAATTTTATACATTTGTTTCTCAAAGACTCTTTGTAGTTTTGTTGGGTCTTGAACCCAGAGTCCTTGGCACTGTGATCCAGCTCCTAACTCACTGAGCTAATTGTCTGGAAGTGAGACCTGGTGTGTGGCTTCTCAAATAGACTCAGGAAGTCATCGACCGGGCTGCAGTTGTTGTGGCAGATTTCAAAAATAGTCAAAATGTCACAAATTCTATTATCTAAACAAAAATCTGACAATACATAAATTGCATCTAGACAGCATGGACATGTTGGTGATTTGTTTTTAATGATAAGTGTTTTGCTTCACAAGAGAAAATGTGATGTTTAAAAATGCCACTTTTACATTGACTCCAGTTGTTCCCATGAGAGCAGAATTCAAAATGTTCTAGAAAATTCAGTTTTGGAGATAAAATTCTGATATTTGCCAAACTTCATCAACCACGACTCCAAAATATTGTCCATTTTTTTCATGAAGATTGAAAATGTATTTAGCAAGAATTGGATCGTATATGTTTACAGTAGTGTTTACAGTCAAACGTTTTCATGCACTGTAGGCTCAATTTTTGATAAATCAAAAATCCGAGAAACAAGTTTTGTGGAGGACAGTCTGGAGATGCTCTCTAGCAAGTTTGGTGACGATTGAGCAAAAATTGTGGGAGGAGATACGTTTTATAAGTTTTACAGTTTTTGAAAAAAACAGAATGATGGACTTCATAATTTGTAATGAGTCTAAATGGACAAAAGTTTCTGCAGTACTGGGGCTACATTGTGGTGAAGTTTCAAAACTGTAGCATGTATCATTGGTTTGGTAGGAATTTTTAAAGTTTTTAAATTTAAACATTTATTGTGCCCCCCCCAGGAGGGGGTGGCACATGTCCTTGGAGTTGAGTAAATCTGGCATGGGGTCGGACATTTCTGTAAAGTTTGGTGAGTTTTTGCCCATGGGAAGTATGATTTCCTCGGAAGAAGAAAGAAAGAAAGAAAGAAAGAAAGAAAGAAAGGAAGAAAGAAAGAAAGAAAGAAAGGAAGAATTCTCCCGATTACAATAGGGTCCTTGGCTGCTTAGCAGCCCGGACCCTAAAAACAAAAAATGTGTTAAAGCTGCACAACAGATACAGATAAAGTATCTTCATTGGCACTGATCATTGGCATTGTTCACTAAAGCTTGGTGGTAGGTGTCTCGACTTTGAAGTCTTAGCTGTGAGGATGTAAAGTAATAAACCCCATCCTCTTTGCCTCATAAATCAGAAGGAGTTGTCAGCAATTGCAGTGAGACTCCATAATGTAACCTAAGATGAGGAGGTGTGTTCGTTAGCTGATATGGCGCAGCGCAGAGGCACACTTGTGATTTGGGATGTGGAGGTTTGTTGTCTGATGATTTAATGAGGATGGTCTGCGTGCATCACATACACAGAGAAAGAGAGAGCACACAAACACAGCTTTTTAGTGTATGTGAGTCCAGAGCAGCAGGGCTAACAGAGGCTTGATAACTGACAGATGAAGTCAATCAGAGAGCTAGGGGGATAAGGATGGTGATGTGCACGCAGACGCACACACACACACACACACACCCACACACACACACACACACACACACACACACACACACATACATACACACACACACACACACACACACACACACACACACACACACACACGCATATTGTCTCATGTGTTCAGGCACACTGAAACACCATGACAGACACACAGGTGGCCCCAAACAAAAGTTGTAAAACCCTCTTGTAACACATCAGAAAAAGGCCTGTGGAATGACATCTCCTTGTATATGGGCTCTCAAAAAAAGGGAAATTACAGCTATTAATTGTCAATATTACCTAGCAAATTCCATATTAATACAACTCTGATTCCAGAATGTTGAAACACTGTGGACAATATAAATTAAAACAGAATGCAATGATTCACAAGTCCCTTAAAACCTTTATTCAATTTAATACAATACAAAGACAAGATATTTAATATTCAAAGTGATGAACTTTATTGTTTTCTGTAAATATACACTCCGAATTTCAGTTGGGTTAAAGGCAGACTGGGGAAGCTGTGGACAGTTCAAAAAACACTTTCCACAGGTAAACAGGTTAACTTGTAACAAATTAAAGTATCATGATTGGATAAGAAAGGGCATCCTCAAAAGGCTCAGCTGTTCACAGGTAAGAATGGTATGAGGTTCACCACTTTGCAAAAAACTGCACAGGGAAACAGTCCAGCACTTTGAGGACAATGTTTCTCAATGCACAATTGCAGGGAATTTGGGGATTTCATCAAGTACAATCGATAGTAACATCAAAAGATTTAGAGAATCCACAGAAATCTCTGCACATAAGGGGCATTAGCCATAACATGTTTTCTATTCTATTCTATTCTATTCTATTCATGGAGGTCATGTCCTGTGGGCTGAAGAGGAAAAGGACCATTCACATTGTTACCGGCCCAAAGTTGAAAGCCAGCATCTCTGATGGTATGGAGGTGTGTTTGTGCCCATGGCATCATGGGTAACTCTCACATCTGTGAAGGCACCATGAATACTGAAAGGTACACACAGGTTTTGGAGCAACAAATGCTACCATCCAGATGATGTCTTCTTCAAGGATGTCTCTGCTTATTCCAGCAACACAGTGAGAAACATTCTGCACGTGTTCCAACAGCATGGCTTCGTGGTAAAAGAAGGCAGGTACTAGACTGACCTGCCTGCAGTCCAGAACTGTCTCCAACTGAGCATGTGTGGAACATGATAGAATAGAATAGAATAGAAAGAACTTTATTTACCCCAAAGGTTAATTCATCTGTCCAGCAGCTCATAAAAGACAAACTGGTGTGACTGGATTCAGGAGGTGTTAAACAGTCTTATTGCCATGGGGACGAAGGATCTCCTGAAACGCTCTGTTCTGCAACACAGTGAGATGAGCCGACTGCTGCTGCTTCTCTGTCGCTTCAGGAGGCTGTGGAGAGGGTGTCTGCTATTGTCCATTAAAGCTTTCAGTTTGTTCAGTGTGCCCTCTACAGTTCTTAGTGGGTCCAGTCTCCTGCCGAGCACAGAGCCAGCTTTTTTAACCAGCTTGTCCAAACGCTTGATGTTTTTGTCGTCAAGCTGCTTAACCAGCACACTTCAGCATAGAAAAGTGCACTGGCCACCACTGTGTGATAGGACGTGGTCAACATCTCCACACACACATCAAAGGACCTCAGTGTCCGCAGGAAGAATAGGCGGCTCTGCCCTTTCCTGTAGAGGACGTCAGTGTTAGAGGACTAGTCTAGCTTATCATCCAAGAGGACCCCCAGATATTTGTAGGTGTGCACCACCTCAATGTCCTGCCCCTGTATGGAGCCTGGTTGATGGGGTGACCTCTTTCTTCTGAAATCCATCACCATCTCCTCTGTTTTGGCTGGTGGAGACAGCACTTACTGCATCTGTCCCTGAAGGCATCCACGAGGTCTCTGTACTCCCGTTCCTGTTCGCTCCTGATACAAGCCACAATAGCTGTATCGTCAGAGTAGTTTTGTATGTGGCAGGACTCTGAGTTGTATTTAAAGTCTGCTGTGTACAGTGTAAACAGGAATGGTGCTAAAACAGTTCCTGATGAGGAAGTGCAAAATACGACAACAGAGATGTTGAGCAACTGAAGTCGTATATCAAGAATGGGATGAATTTCACTTTCAAAACTTGAACAGGTAGTGTCCTCATGTTGTTTAAAGAAAAGGTGGTGTAACACAGTGGTAAACATATTCCTGTCCAGTTTTTTTGGACAGGTGGCCTTTTATTGTGGCCAGCCTAAGGCACACCTGTGCAATAAGCATGCTGTCTAATCAGCATCTTGATATGCCACACCTGTGAGGTGGGATGGGTTATCTCGGCAAAGGAGAAGTGCTCACTAACACAGATTTAGACAGATTTGTGAACAATATTTGAGAGAAATGGTCTTTTGTGTATATACAAAAAAAAGTTTTAGATCTTTGAGTTCAGCTCATGAAAAATGGGAGCAAAAACTAAAGTGTTGCGTTTATATTTTTGTTCAGTGTATATAATTATTCCATGGTGTCACATTCCAACATGTTGTTGCAAATGGATGACATAAAGATTAAATTATTTGTGATTAAGCACAGGATTTCTTTTTTATTTTTTTTACTTTTAGATGGTACTAGTAGACTCGCATCACAAGAATAATATAGTATGTGGGCCCTGTTTGAATCCCGCAAGTGTGACAACAACTGCAAAGTCGTCAGTCTTTGATGCACACAGGTGGGTGTGTGTGTGTGTGTCTCCACCAACTTACAGGTTCATGTGTGTGCAGCAGTGTATAGTGCAAAAGAGGCTGGGCCAAGTGAAACATAGATTTGAGGGCATAGTGATAAATACATTTGCTCTCAGGCAATCACATCACTGGTCCCATCACTCTGAATGAATCGGCTTCACCAGGGGAATCATATAGTTGTCTGGGTGGTGCAAAACACAGCACAACACATCTGCAGCCGGAGGCATATGGGGTGTGTTTTTTTAACAGTTCATTAGTACAGTGATGGTAGTTACAAATAATAAAAATTAATTTAGCAGCCTGTATGATTGCATCAATCCAAGGCCATGTTCTGTTGGTTCCATCATTCCAGCTATAACTATATTAAATCTTATTTTCTACGCCACTATAAATGCATCTACTGGCTGGGAAATGTTAAATAAGTACATTTGCTCCAGGTTGGCATCAGATTGGCAGCAAATTGATATTTCTCCTGAAACAGACATGATACGTCTTTTCTCAACATCATATTGAACCTGCCATACCAACTTATATTAGTTTGTGCTAGCCACTCTCAAATCTGTTATTTGAATATTGACTTAAACTGTTGGTTTAATATTAATGTAACTCATGTTATTGCATATTTATTCTTTATTTGTAATTACATTTATGTGCCACATTAGAAATGACTTGCTGATAATTCAGACAACCAGTTCAGCGTGAATTCAAAAGCCTATAAAAATATGCAACATCTGTATAATACTATTCAGCTTGACAACACTGACTGAGCAATATCAGATTTTTAATAAAAAGCCAGTCATGGCAGACTTGTGTATCGATCTAACACTACTTTGCAGCCAAAGTAGACAGAGTGAAAAGAGCTTCACTCAGGCTTCACACTGCCAGACATAGAGATGAATAGGACAAAGTGGTGAAAGCCAAACAGATGGACGGACAGAGAGACAGGCCGAACTGAAACCATACACACACATACACACATTTCATTCCACCTTGACAGCTTGGCCGCCTGATAAAGAAAGTCCTTAACGCCCGGTGCACGGCGAGGTAATCAGAAACAAGTGACCCCTTCCATCGAGCCACGGGGAGGGGGGATATATTGAAAGGATTCAATTAAGGATGTAGGGTGACGGCAGGAAGAGGGGGAGGGGAGTGAATTAATGGGTGGATGGGTGTATGTGGGCTGCCAGTCAGACTACTTCCAATGCACACAGATGGAGGGACGGGTGTCAACTATCGGGACAGGTAAGCTGGTGGAACCAAGAGGTAAAAAGAAAGGGTGGACAACGATGGGGGAGGGGGAGGGTAAGGAGGCACCATCAGTCACCCAATAAATCACTCACTGAATCAAATGAGCCTCATGGTGACAAATAACAAGGTAAGGTGGCTTTCGTGGCAAGAAAAATACCCCACAGAGATGTATGTGAAAGAACAACTTATCACTTATACAAAGATAACAGCTACTCTTCTACAAGATGTCACAAAAACCTAGAAGTCACAGGAGAGTCAGTCAGCAGATCTGCTGATCTGGTCCACTGCCAACTCCAAGAAACATGTATCTACACTTGCAAACAAAGTCCTGCCTTACGAAAGAAGTGTCAAATATTCTTTGGCAAGAAACTGAACCCCAAATTGCTCCCAATGGCTGCTCCATCAGTGTGTGAGTGCATGTGAATGGTTACTAAGTTGTGGGGCACACCCTGTATGGTAGCGTACAGTGATAATATTGTATCATGGATCATCTTGATTCCCACTCCTGAGAATATGTCATGACGTTGCGGCATCATGATTTCAATAGGTTCATCTCAACAGTAAGTAGGGGTGTTGGGAGTGCTGCAGCACACACTAATGGCTGTTACAGTGAGCCATCAATGTTAACCACAGAGGTTGGTGATGTTGTATGCACATCAAAGTATTTCATTTACTATGTTAAAAATATCTCCGAAATATGGCAATCAAGAAACTTACTTTACATTGCCCCTGCTTTTTCATCATTGTAGCTTTTCAAGGAGCATTCCGGTGCAATTGTTTCCCTTTCAGAAGCTCTGTAATCCATTATAGAGCAGCAGTGTGTTTGTTTGGGACCTTATAAACTAATAAATCCAGTAATGAATGTGTTCTGTGATTATTTATCCATGTATCTGCATTCAAAGGAGTTCTTGTTGTCACCATTAGCGTTAGCCTACTGAGGGCGAGAATCTATCCCATGATGCAGTGGGTTGAGTCTGTCAACGAATCAGGGACTGTTTTGCTGAGGGAAAGAGTGTATTGGTTCATACATATTTTATGAAAAAGTCTTTACAGAGAGGGGCTGAAAAGATTAAACTTCTGGTTTACTGTTTCCATATTGTTCAGCACAACAGAGAGGATAGAGGCAGCCTGGCACACAAGAATGCTCAGGCATCAGAAAGAAGTTTGGAAACACTGTTCTTCACACTGAAAGAAACCACTTGAGATGGTTGGGTATCTACTTAGGACATCTTCCTGTGCAGAGGTATTTCGGGTACATCCAAATTGGAGGAGACTATAGAGCAAACCCAGAACGCACTGGATGAATTGGATATCCCATCTGGTCAGGGAACATTCTAGAAACCTTCAGGAAGAGAAGTAGCATGTTGCTGGGAGAAGTCTGGGTTGCCTTACTAAGCCTGCTATCAACTTGTTATAATTCATAAACATCATAGTGCTGTAAAAGGCAGACTGGAAATTAGATCTAGGTGAAGCCGTTACAGAGGGATTATGGCAGTTAATCTTAAAAACAGTTCATACCTCCTCAGTCTGTGCCAAGCATTGCACAATCCTACATCGTACCCACTGGACCAAACAGCATATGGCTAGATACTTCCTGGATGCTTGTCCTTCATGTAATTGTTGCAGCTTATCTCCCACTACTCATGCCTGTATGTTCTGGTCCTGTGCTAAGCTAAACAATTTCGGAATGCCTAAACAAAACTATTGACCCATGCCCATTCATAGCTATCTTTGGTGCCCCTCCAGATCCCCATGTGTTATGCAAGACTAAAACCGACTGTATTACTTTTGCTTCTTTACTTGCAGGTTGCCTAATTTACCTAAATGGAAAGATGCACACCCAACTACCTTTGCTCACTGAAGTAAAGAAGTACTGTACTTTCTCAAATAAGAGAAAAAAAAAAAAACGTATTAAGGGGCTCAACAAAGACCTTTTAAAAGTATGGAATCCCTTTCTCAATCATATTAATGAGAAAGTCCAATTGCCAGCTGTTCCGAAAAAAGGAAAAAGTTAGAGTTAATTATTAATCATTAATAATAATAATAATAATAATAATAATAATAATAATAATACTTTTATGGTCTCTTTTTTAGAATCCTCAAAGACGCTTTATATAGAGTAGGATTTAAAAAAAAAAAAGACTTACGTTGAGTAGGGTCAACTGGGGAAAGTAAAAAAGAAGGGGGGGGGATATCTGGGGTTGGCAAGTCTGAAGAGGTGGGTTTTGAGGGCTTTTTTGAAAGTGGGGGCATTTTTTTATGTGATGTGGTGGTGAGCTCCACAGAAAGGGGGCAGTGACTGAAAATGCCCTGTCATCCCAGGTTCAGGGCTTGGTCCTGGATATTTGAAGGAGGTTGGCATCAGCAGAGCAGAGACAATGGCAGGGGTAGTGCTGATGAAGGAGGTCAGAGAGATATGAAGGAGCTAGATCGTTAAGGGCCTTAAAGGTGATGAGTAGAATCTTGAAGTGTGTCCTGTGTTTAACCGGGAACCAGTGGAGGCATACTCACTTATTACAACTTGCCCTCAACTTCAAATTTTCTTCTTAATTTTTTTTACAAATTCTTGTCTGATAACCCTCTTTTTTGACTACTTAGCATTTGCTTCCTTTGTTATTGTATGTTGTTGTTTTAACACTATGTTCTGTTTTCCCTGTCTTTACTGTGTGCATAAGATGTCACTGAATATATCATACTGTATTTTACCTTTTTTTTTTTTTTTAAATCAAAACCACAATAAACAGAGTAAAGTGTTACATAGGGGTGGGAATCACCATAGGACCCACAATATGATATTATCATGATACTTAGGTCATGATACGATAGTATTGTGATATTGGGATATGTTTTTTTTCTAGCTGCAAATTATTTCCCCACAGGAAAACTTTCTCAACATCAGTTTTACCTAATAAGATTAAGTTGTCAGACTGTTCATCTAACTTCAATCACTTTTATTGCAGCAACATGTGATGCAAAGCAGACTAACCAACATCATCATAAAGCTTCTCAGATATGCATACACCCTCGGTGAGGCCAGATTAAGCACGTGAGCGAAACACTTCACATGCAGGTATCCTGCTAGCTGAATGGCAACACCCATGTTTGAAGCATTGTCTGTTACAACCACAATCCCCTTCTTGTGCTGAATTTTGCAGGGGTATTGTAATGCTTGCTCCAGGATGACTTAGGTGTACTGCTTTAGTTTGGAGAATGTGGGACAGCAGTCGCCAGTCCTGAGATAATGCGTCGTTATAGTCACATATGCATCCACTGACCATGGATTCCAGGTGTCACAAGTTAATGCCACCCTTTCTGCTGTACTCAAAGATTCCTCAACTTTATGCTTCACTTCTCTGTAGAGCTTGGGTATGGCTGTGTTGGTGAAAAAACAAAGTATACCTGGGTTCCAGTGTTTTTAGCATGTAACAAGAACCTTTGTTTTTAACAACACTGTATGGACACAGGTCTTTGCACATGAAGTAGGTGATGGACGGTGTTATTTTTTTAGCTCTCTTAGAGTTGGATGGTAGTTTTGCCAAGCTAAGTGTTTTCAGTGTTGGTTGATTTTTTTGGTAGAACATGTTTTGCGTTAGTTTGGCTGTAAGCAGCTAATGCTATCTCCGGATGGTGGCATGTGAAGTGAGCCCTCATGTTTGTAGTATTCCTAGAGTATTTTATTCTCATATGACACTGCTTGCAAATCGCATGTGTCATATCTAAGTCCTCCTTTCCCTTCTCCTCAAGGTCGATACTTGGCGTCCATGTATTGATACAGTATCACCACACAAAATATTGTGATACTATGGTGTGTTAATTCCTTCCTCCACCCCTACTATACAGTATACTATGTTATAGTACTTTCAGCACTCCATTGCAAAATTCACTGGTGTTCCCATTTAGATGTAAAGGTATAACTCAAGAAATTATCTAATAATATGAAGTAATATATAATTTCAGTATTTTTCTGTTGAGACCTGATACTTCATATTTGATGAATAATTCTGACCAAAAGACTATTACAGGCCAATTACAGTACAGCTACCGCATTGCTAAAGTACATATATAGTATTAACACACCAGCATGCTTTGTAGTAGTTGACACAGCACATCTGGGTTGTTGGCTGTACAGGTGCTGATACTTGCAGCAGATGGTTTAATGTTTTCACAGACTACACTGTCTTCAATTAGGCAGCACAGCTCACTCTGTTACTGTGACTATATGCTGCTGATCCCTGTGAATCCAGCCTGTATGTACAGTGTCTGCGAGCCTTCTTTTTCAGAGGAGGCAAGAATGTGAAATAATTCAGGAAAATGGAAGGCCTAATCTCTGAGCATACACAGCCATGTGGAGCGAAACGCTCTGCCTGCTAAAACCCACATCCTGTGGGTTACACATGTTTCAGGGTAATCATACATGTTCATGGGAGCACTGAACCACATCTACTCATGCTGGCTATGATTGGATAGAGGGAGTCCCAATGCAAGCACGCACGAACGCACGCACGCACACACACACACACACACACACGCACGCACGCACACACGCACACACACACACAGAAAAAGAAATGCAAATGAAGTAAGAAAACATAAACGCTGCCAAGCCTGAAAAAAAAGGACAGCAACAAAAGACAAAGGGAGGTCTAACTAAACAGAGAGAAGGATCAGATTGAGGAGAGTGATTTGAATACAAAAACATGAGAAGCACTGACTCTGTGTCCAAACAAGCTGCTGTTTAAAATGGAATTCCTTCTAAGTCGGAATCCGTTTTCCTCCGTCTGGACTCAAACACCGAGCCTCGCCACTCCAATCCCCCATGGGATTCCAATAGGAATCTAATTAACCAAGATCAATATTAACACCATCTCTTTCTCCCTCTCCTGCTCACCCCCTATATTTTTCCATACCTGCATTTGAACAGGAGAGGAAATTCATTTCTCCAGCCCAGCAATACCGCCACAAGAGAGGAGGAGAGCAGGGTGATAGGGATCACAAAACACAGGGAGTGAATGGGGTGAGACAGAAAGAAAAGAAAATGGAGGGAAGACAAGTGCCGAAACAAAAAAATGAGGAAAAGAGAAATTACAAGAAATTATAAGAACAAGCAAAGAAGGGAAATGAAAGAGAAAAGCTGCAGACAGAAACAGTGATAGGAATCAATAAGCATTAAGGGCCCAGTCTGTAAATATCTCTTTTCTATTGTTTCCCCACATGCAGACGGCTTCAATATACAAAAGCAAATGCCGGTAACTGAATCAACAGATTGATGGTGTTTGAGAGCAAACAGGCAGTAAGCATAAAGCCAGACATGGAGTGCTGGACTATTCTGCAACAGCCTGCTTGTTCACATATTCACTGCTGGAATTGCACTTGTCTTTTGACTGCTGGAGTTCACCTGAGTACAAAGCCTGCTTTATGGAGATGTCATGGGTCTGAATATGGTGAGGATGCTTTTGTGCTCTTTAAAATGGGAAAATGAAATAGAATGAGAACAGTGTCTGGTTTCAAATGAAATGGGAAATAGTTAAAATTTTCATTTATTGCATTCCAAGGACTGTCAATCAGTCTTCATTTCATTTAATTTCATTTTTCTCATAGTTTTCATCAATGTTTTTTTCCACTGACAAAAAACGAAATAACTGAATAAAAAACTAAATTATGATTACAAAAACTATTACAAAATCTAATGACACAAAATGTTAGGGATGGATGAGTTGGGAAGAGACCCAATCACACCTATTCTCATTGTGTGGTAGGGGGCTTAGATCCACACAACTGGATGGTACTGATCTACCACTGAATTCAACTAACATGAACCCGCTGGATGTCTCATAAACTCCACAGAAATGTCAGCGTTTAAGAGAAAGAGAAAAAAAGATAATCAACGTATCACCATAGTACGGTTTGTATAATATCCTTGGATAATACACACAACAGCTTGCATGGAGGAAACTGTCATGCGGGTAGAGATTTTTAATATATAGGGATTATTTCATGGGGACAACATCCTTCCTTTTTTTTAAACTTTACTGTACTAAAAGGCTTTACAGTTAGCCTAATGTCTACAATAACTACATTTTCACAGTAACTGTTAAACAAATCTAATGCAAAATGTGCAAAATATATATAAATGTTTCTTTATAGGTTTATTTATTTTGACCAGTTTAAAAGTTTTATTACATTTTGTTCCTGAAATCTACCCTGAATCCACCCTTCTGCTGGGATCAGCATAATACTAATTTTTTGGATCAAAGGTTTCCCAATCCTACCAAAAAGTTTTGAACAGCACATGCTTTGATCCAAATCAAAACCAAGACTGGATTACATGATCTAATCAAATTTGAGGATTCCTTTTTTTTCCTTTTGAACCACACAATCTTAGGATTTGATCCTATTTGTTTGCCAAAATCTGATGAGATTACTAATTAACAAGTGGGCCCAGATGAAAGTCCAGGGCAAAGTCCAGGCTTTTGTGGCCCAACCACTACCGGAACCTGCCTCCCTACAAGACCGCTCGGGACTGCTTTCTTGTTTACTCCTCTCAGCACATTAGTCATCTGATTGCAGCCTTTCAAAATACATGGGATATGTACAAATTTGGGTGCATTGCTTTTTGTAGGAAAATGTACAAACAGTATGTGGGAACATCCTGGGATAAATTTAGCATTTGATGTCAAGGAAAACAAGACTTTTCGCAAACTGTGTGGAGTGACAAACACAAAGAAGTGACATTTGTAGACAAGTCATCCTGAAATTCAACTAAAGGTAAGCACATAAGCACTTTTTTCTTTTTTTTTTCCCAAGCCAACATTATTTTATCAGCTAACTTGAGCTGGTTTGTTTTGAAATACAGTGCAAGATGAAACAAGCCACAGATATGCTGCTCTGATTAAAGAAGTTAATGACCCAAAGTTGCTAATCTTAGATCCCACATTAAAAGATCAACGACACACTAAAGATGATAACTGTAAAGTTTCACTGTTCTCAATGTGAAAGGAATATGTAACAAAAAAGAATGCACATTTCAAGAAATGAATGTTAGACACATGATGGGAGGAAAGAGAAGAAATGTAGTTGAGACAACTTGTAGCTATGTGTGCACTGAGTGAGTGAGGGGGGATGGTAAATGGATAAATAGACCTTCACTTTTATAGAGCCTTTCTCGTCTCCTGATCAATTGAAAGCTCTTTTAAACTACTTGTCACATTCACCCATTCACACACACATCATGTAGGGTGCTACCTGCTACTCAGTTAAACACTGACATGAAATTTGCGATTCAGTATCTTGCCTACCTCCTGAGCCACCTCCCAGCTTGGGTGATGGAGAAAAACATTTTAACCTCACAAAAGACCTCTGATGACAGGTATAGCCCTATGAGTGCAAATAATGCTTTGTATCTCAGCAGAATACTTCAACAGCTCTCTTGAGTGACTTGAAAGTGACTCTAAAGAACAACAGACCAAGGTATGCATATGTAATTATTTAGTGGGAGGAGGCCTAATTTTCATTGGTGTAATTATGTTGTTATCTGAGATGTTTTTTTGTTTGTTTTGTTTTGTTTTGTTTTGTGAAAAAAGAGAGATAATTTTCCTATTAATTCAATATGAGACTGGGTTTTATTCGTATTTGATTTTAAGATAAATAAAGATGTTTCATATCACTACAGTTAAATCTGTGTTTGAATTGCACAATCAAACCTAAAAACAAAACTCTCTTCCTTAAGGTTTACAGTCTACCATCTCCTTATAAACTTTTAAAAAATAACTGAAGACCCATATTTACAAAATGGCCTTTGTCCAACCCTAAATTGTCCAGTGCTTGTTCCTTGGTGTGTTTCTTTTTGGGTCCTCGGTAGCCTGTATTTACTTTATGTTTTATGGTATTTTCTTTTACTTTCTTTTTGTTGCTGTGTTTTAATTGTTATATTGCCTTTATTTTTATTAATGTTTAATTGTTTCATTGTATTTTGTGAAGCACATTTTTAATTTTATTTTTGTGAAATGTGCTACATCAAATAAATGTATTATTATGATTATTATTATTTATAAAATACCGGAGTAACAGATGCTTCCTCTGGTTTGAAATAAGCTAAAACCATTAATCTATCGTTGATTAAATCTACAGAAGATTTGGTTAACTAAAATTGAGATATTTTGTCAACTAGAACTAACCTTTACTAAACTCAGCTGAATGGCATATTATTAAAAAGACTATTACTAAAGCTAAAAACAAAATGCTGGAAAATTAACACTGCTTGCATGCACTCCTATACCACACAGCTTTATTGTGACCACTTATAGGTTTCTTGCAGGGGTGAAAGTAGTTTTAAATTCTTGCCGGTACTATTACCAAAACCCTCATCTCTCTCTCACTTCATGCATTTTAAAATAGCAAAGTCAAAACCCAAACAAATAAATACATTTCAATTAGTGGTGGGACGTGATTAAAAAAAAAAAAATCTAATTAGAGGCTTTGTAATTAATTAATCACGATTAGTGGCATTTTTATCAAATAGCAATATTTGACACAGTATGCACTGTTTTTCAATTCAGATAAATTCAGACAGCTAAAATGTTTATTTTTCACTTTTCATTTTTCAAGAGTTTGATAATTTATCAGACGTAGACTTACTTATTTTGGCTCTGAACCTTGTCATCTGGTCTATTGTGGGCCAGAGTGTGGATAACAAATCAGAAATGTTGCTCGGGTTTGGCCCACTTGACATGCTGCTGTGTTGTGCTATGGCCTATTCAAGTGCTGGAATTTGTTATTTACATGACAACGCCTGAACGCAACACAGGCTCCGCTCCAACTGAGTGTGTGTGCTGTGCTGTGCTGCTGTGTGAGCGGCGTGTTTGATTGTGAGTAACAGCAGCCTTTTGATGGTCATTTACACACTGTCCATGTGTGATCACGGTAAACAGGCAAGCTGTAACCATGGTAACAATAACTATGTCAGGTAACAAACTGCACTGGGCTCGGGTCGGGTTCGCACTTAAAAATCAGAAAGGCTGTGGGCTCGGATATAACCGTCTCGGACTCCGGTTGGGTTCGGTCAGGAAAATGTGGCCCGACCGTTTGCCTGTACCAGGACTGTCATAGCTAACGTTAGCTCTGGTGTCCGTGCTCACAGCACCATGTTTTGCATTGAGCTGATACCGTAGGCTTGAAGTGTGTTCATCAGTATTAGCAGTGTGTCAGAAATTAGGGAACTGAGAAAGGTGCGATTAAATGCTTTTTTTTTTTTTTTAACGCGTTATTTTTCCCGTAATTAATTAATCGAAATTAAGGTGTTAAAGTCCCAGCCCTAATTTCAATATTTTACTGTAGGCTACCTGTAGGCCTATGGAGTAGGCAGGAATTAAAAACACTTGAAAGTGTTTCAGCCAACCACAAGAATGTGTGGAATTTCGTTGGTATAATTTATTGTTCGTCTTGTCCCGGCGCAAGCGGCATTTCTTGACGTCTGTGGACTAGTTGTGGAAAACGTCCCAGTGCATTAAATCAAACGCACCGATCCCCATAGCAACCACTGTGTTTCGGAATGAGACGCGCATGCGCACTCACGTACTGCTGAGTGAAATTTCCGGTCGTTAGCTCATAAGCAGTTTCTTTTCCGAGCTATTCTGTATGGTTAAAATTGAACAAAATAACTTACTGCTTACTCTCCTACTGATTTTAATTGGGACATTTTGCAACGAACGTAAAGACATTAAACGTGTGGTACACGCTTCGAAGGCTGGGCGCAGAGGAGACCACCGGGCTCTCTCCAAGGGGAGGGGGAGAGAAGCAGGGCAAGAGCCTTGAGGAAGAGAGGGAGATGCCCGGCCAAGGCTCCGTCCAGCATGGACAGTTCAGAAACAATTCGGAATGAGTTAAAAGGGATTTTTAAACAGACAAAGTAGTTTTCAAGACTGCATATTGCTAGCGGATCTATTTCCTGACCCAAAGAGCGGCCGTGACTGGTTCTGAATGAAGGCTTTATAGCAGGCAGCCGCTCTCCCATCTTCCTGGTACTGCGTACCGCCACTGAATCTTTTAGTGGTACGCAGTACCAGACCGTACCGGCTTACTTTCACCCCTGGTTTCTTGTCTATGAATTGTTACAGTTCAACTGAAGATTGACCTGTTTTCATTCCCAGGTCATCAAATACTGGGGTACTGGGGTAATACGGGGCATCCTTTAGTGTATCTTTGTAACAAACAGCTGAAACATTACAACATGTGGTTTAGATTGTGAAACGGTCTTGGTTGGGCAACAAAACTACTTGGTTAGGTTTAGAAACATTTAGAAATATTGGGTTGAAATAAGTGCGTTTGTTACTTAACAGCAACAACATTTCACATGAAAACCATCCGTAAAAAAAAAAACTGCTTCACAAGCCTTTTTACTGTCTATAACACATCATTATTCTCTCCAAAATCAATTTTATAGTGCTATGAAAACATCAACACATTTCTCTTCAAAAAGTATTTATTCAAGGTTCTCACCAAAAACTACATTTTATGGGATTACATTGAAAATATCGTGAGAAGGTTATAATAAACCTACACTCAATACTCATTTTTACTAAATAGAGCTTCAACGCATCATAATGAAACCTATGCAGCCTCCATCAGCTGTTAATGCTGCTGCTAACAGCTAATATTGACTAGCTCTCCTCCTGCTAATTTTAACATGGATTCGTTGTTCACAATGTAGCATTATCAGGGAAACAACAGGGTGCTTCTCTAATGCAATGACAATGAGTTTACTGCATTCTTTCGTCCCCAGGGGAGATCTTTATTCATCACAGAGATGTTTTACCTGGGTGCCGGCTGCTAGGAGCCATCTCATCACACAACAGTGAGTTCGCAGAGCCTATTTGCCAAACAGTCACTGTATTCTTTTTGTACCCACTCATTAATTTAAGTTTGTAACTTAAAGACTGTCTTTTAGCATGTGCATTTTTTTCATGTCCATGACATATTCTACAGATATAGATGTAAGTGTAAAAAGTGTGATGAAAGGTATAATGTTGCTGATATGTTATAAAATGTAATATGACTATCAACAGATCACTTTCCCTGTGTAGTTTTGCTGCACATCACTCAGAAAAAATAGGGAGACTCCCAATCCCTAAATGAGCTGCAGCTAAGCAGCACTGCATCAACTGTTAGTGTGGGTGCTCTAACCTGTTATATGGGCACTGAAATAAGGAGCATGAGGTTCTGTGACGCACATGCACTGCTAACTTGTTTAGCTTATACTTATACTTATACTTATACTTATACTGAAATTGTTTTACATGCTTTTCCATCCCGACAGGAATAAAAATATTGCAAAAAACTGAATTCACCTTTTTGTGATTTGTTGTTGTTGCAGATAAATATCCAATTTAAGATCAGCAGAAAATAACAACTGTCCACTTCCAATCCTAAACACATAATCATTTAACTATCAGTTGAAGTCGAAGGGAGGCAAAAAGTGAGAATAGAGTGTCAAGTAGCTGAGAAGAAGAAGGAGATGATTGAGGATGCATGAAGATGAGAAAGAAAGTGAGAGAGAGAAGAGAAGGTAAAGGAATGGGTGATGGAGGAGTGGTGGAGGTAAAGAGGGCGGCGCGGGAGCTGCAGTATGTGAGCCCTGAAGCTCTCCTACTCCCCTCATTAGCCACAATGGTGAGCCGGGAGAGTGATCAAAGGCCGGGTGTGATCAGGCCGGCACGCAGCTGTCACACTGTCACCACCACAGGGAGACCGAGAGACACTGACACAGACAGAGTCACAGAGGGGAGGGAGAGAAAGATGAGCCCGACGGTTGTGTGGCAGTGTTGAAATGAAAATAGAAGGAGGAGAAAAGAGGAAAGGAAAGGAGAAAGCAGAGGGTAATGGGAGAGGAAAAGAAACCGATTATCTGGAGAAAGAGAGAGTAAAGAAAAGCTGGGGGGAAATGGGGTGAAAAGAGAAAATGAAAATGGAGGGCAAAACAAGGGACAGGGGAGGAATACACTGCAGATGAAGAGACGACCAGACACTCAAGAAAAAGAGACAAAAAGAATATGCAAAAAGCAAGGAGACAGAAAAGGATAAAATAAATGTGTTGAAAGACAGAGAAAGTGATGAGATGAAAGGAAAAGACAGGAGAGAGGAGGAAAGAAGTGAGAGGAAGGGAACAAAGCAAGAGGAAAGATGGAGAGAAATTAAATAAGAATAAACAAGTACAGTAGAAGTGTGGTGGTGATGGGGGATATAGAACAAAAAAACAGAGAAGAGCAAAAGAGAGGAGGAAAGGGGAATGAGAAATTAAAAGTTACATAAAGGAGAAGAACATGTAAGATAGAAGAGAAAAGAAAGAAGAAGTAAGAAGACAAAAGCAGTGACGAAAGGTAAAATGCAGAGCACATCCATCATGCAGATTCAATCCAGTGTTCAATCCCCCTCCTCTCCCATTGTCTCTGTCTGGTCTCCACTGCTACTCCATCCAAAGCAAAGAGACAAACAGAGCTCATCTCCATCCTCAGCTCATCTCTCTTACCCACCAATCTCTGTCCCAAACCTCCTCCTCTGTCCCTGTCCTAATCACTCTATCTTCCACCTGAAGGAGAGACATGATGGGAGGAGGAGGAGGAGGTGCCGTGGGCTACCCTTGTGCCTGCTTTAGGAAATGAGAGAGGGGAGGATGAAGCCCTGATGGAATAGAAGAAAGGAGCAGGAGGAAAGGAATGAATGAGTGAGCAAAGGAGTTAAGGAGCGAAGGAATGTGGGGGATGGAAGGGAGAGAATGAGGAAGAAATAAGAAGAAGAGGGAGAGATTGGGCCCAGCTCATTCCCCATTCACCGACTCAGTGGGAGAAGTAATCTGCTGATCTCCACAGCAGGAAGGCAGGATTGTGTCAGTGGAACACAGCAAAACAGAAGCAATCCAACAAAGAGGGATGATGAGGGACCAAGAGCAGAAGAAGAGGGCCAGCTATGATCTTATAAAATGGCATTCAAAATTTAATTTCATTCAAGAAACTTTGTTTTGCAACAGCCCAGAGTCTTGTGCTGTGTGAGACCATCAGGATGTTGTTGGTTATAAATATTCTACCTACACTGTTCAGCTTTGAATCTCCTCCCTGTTATCCTGAGATTTACTGAATAGGAAACACAAACTGGCAGTAGTAATGTTAACATATTGCTATCATATGAGAAAAAAACATGTCATAAATTCACTCTTGAGTAGTTGCAACACAAGTCTGACCCTCTGGGGTGACATGGGAGAAAAAAGAAACAACCTAATCACCTCAATAAATGTTGGCACTGAATGTTGCTGCAAACTATAAATATGTAACGTTATGTGTACGTTATTATGTACATGTTGAAATTTTGTGTCTTTACATTTTAGTATTGATGTGGTTATGTTTAGGCACAAAAATCACCTATTTATGGTTAGGAAAAGGTCAGATTTAAATGAAAGATTAAAACCACCCAGTTTTGTTGGGATAATCACAGCTTGGAATGCAGATGTTGTCTCACTAAAAAACACCTGGTTTTGGTGGCACAATCTTGGCTGGAAATGCTGCAATGTCTGGCTACAAAACACCCTGGTTTTGATGGCACAGTCATGGCTGGAAATGCAACAGAGGTCTGGCTAAAAAATAATTAGTTTTGGTGGCATTATTGCTGCTGGAGGTGACGCTGATGACTCACTCAAAAACACCTGCATTTGGTGGCACAATCAACTCTGGAAATGCTGCAGTGTCACGCTATAAAACACCCCCGTTTTGATGACAGTCATGGTTGGTAATGCCACTAATATCTCACTGAAATCAACCAGTTTTGGTTATACTATCACAGCTGGAAATGCTACAATGTTGCACGTAAAAATACCCTGTTTTGGTCGTGGCTGGAAATGCCACCGATGTCTCACCAAAAAAACACTGCACAGTCGCTGCTAGAAAATGCTGTATGTTCTACTAAAAGACACTTGGTTTTGGTGGCACAATTACCACTGGAAATGCTGCAGCACCCCCATTTTGAAGGCATAGTCATGGCTGGAAATGCCACCAGTTTCTCACTAAAAAAACAACCAGTATTGGTGGAACTATCTCAGCTGGAAATTACACAATGTCTTGCTAAAAGAATCACAAATTTGGTGGTTCTATCACAACTGGAAATTATACCGGTAACTTGCTAAAAAAAAAAAAAAAACAGTTTTGGTGGCAAATTTGCCGCAGAAATGCTGCATTGTCTCATTGTCTTGCTAAAAAAAACACTAGATTTGGTGGCACTATTGTGGCTGAAATGACACCAATGACTTACTTGAAAACACCTGGTTTTGGAGACACTATCACCGCTGGGAATTCTGCATTGTCTTGCCAAAACCAATCAGTTGTGGTGGCACCTATATAGCTGGAAATGCTTCCAATTGCCAATTAAAAAAAAAAAAAGACTTGTTTTGTAGTTTGTTGGTCTCAAACAGTGGCCTACAGTAATCTGCAGCTTGGCAGTTGTCTTGCCATCCATGCAACATATCCATTATTTGCAGAACCATTAAATGCCAACATTTTCTTTTGGGTACTGGGCTAAAAAAACCTCAATGTGTAAATTCTTGTGAACAGTTTTGTAATCTGTGCCCTTCACAATCCATGACCCCTCGTCAAACTTCTCATTCACTAGAAACAGTACTCAATTACATCTTTAGGAATGTTTCTTGGTCTCTGGTGGGTTGTGGCTTAGGAAACGCTAGTTTAAGTCTCTACATGGACTGAACACGAGTGTGGATTAGGAGCTGGATGGGTACTATTTTGTCTCCTTGGCATTGCTGAGGTGTCATGGGCAAGGCAGCGGACCCCAACTGCTTGAGGCACCATCCTGTGAGGTAGTCCCTCTTACTCTGACATCTCTCCATACATAATCCGTGTGTGTAGGTCCTGCTTATGCACTGTGTGTTTGGGCCTGTGAGTAAAAACACAGAATTCCCCCATGCTGAATTAATAAAAAATACATCCTTCTCTGTTTTTCCTCCTCCTGTCAGCAGCTGGAATTAACACCATTTGTTTGTCTGCATTCTGACCGATCTCAGTGAATTGTAATTTCACAAATCTCAAACACTGTTCTGTTAAATTGTGATGAAGGTCACAACAGAAGCTACAGCACCAAACACTGTATGGGTTGGGGAAAGATGATCAACATAAAAATAAAAAAAGGAGTTGATTTTCAAAGTCTAATATCTGCCAATTTGAACCCTGTGGGTCTTGTGGAGGAAGAAAGAAAGGAACAGAGGGTAGTGGGGAGACAAAGCAATGAGAAAGAGAGCTGGCCTTTTCCCCTCACCATTAATTATGACCTGCTCCACTTAGAGGTCAATTACCATAAATCAAAGTTAGAATAATAAGCCCATCAAAGCCTTGTTCAGTCATTGGCCTCTCTTGTCCTATCACACAGCTTCATCATGTTTTATGTTCACTATATCACATGGCGGAGCGGCAGTGGGGGCAGAGGAAGACCTTACTGTCAGTTCAGTATGAGTTTTTTTTTTGTCTTCCCCATGTCTTTCCCATGGGTATAAGCTGGATATGATAATGTGGTGCGCTGGCCATATCATTATCTAAATTCAAATATGATCCCATAGTTTTTATCAGCTCAACAAAAACGAAAATTAAAAGAAAATTAAATCACACACTTTAAAGGAACAAAGAAAAACACTCACAACTCTTGCTGTTTTTAAGCTACAGTAACTTTGATGACCTCCATCTACACCCCAATTCCAGAAAAGTTGGCACACTGCCTAAAACATAAAGGAAACAGAATGCAATGATTTGCATTGTATTTTCTGACCTATATTCAATTATATACAGTCCAAAGACAAGATATTTAATGTTCAAACTGATGAACAATATTTTTTTTGTAAAATATATGCCCATACTGAATTGGATGCCTGCAACACATTCCAAAAAATTGTAAGAGTAGAAACAAAAGAATGGGAAAGTTGGGCAATGTTAAAAACATACCAGTTTGGGACATTTCACAGTAAATGGGTTCACTGGTAACATATGGTAGTATCATGATTGGGTAAGAAAGGGGCATCCTCAAAAGGTCTAGCTGTTCACAAGTAAAGACTATCACTTTGTGAAAAACTGCATGGACTGCACCAATTTAAAAAAAGAAAGAGAAAAAAATAATTGTCAATGCAAAATTGCAAAGAATTTTTGGATTTTACTATCTAATATCCATAATATCATCAACAGATTCGGAGAAGCCAGAGAAATATCAGCTGAAAACCAAAAATGAACTGCCATGACCTTCGACCCTTTAGGTTGCACTGCATTAACACCAACATGACTGTATAAAGGATATTACTACATGGACCCATTAATACTGTGGAAAACCATTGTCAGTAAACATAGTTCATCACTGCATTGACAAATGCAAGTTAAGACCCTAGCATGCGAAGTGAAAGCCATATATCAACAACATTCAGAAACACCATCAACTTCTCTGGGCCCAGGCTCATCTGAGATAGACTGACACAAAGAGAAAAAGAGTGCTGTGGTCTAACCAGTCCATCATGGAGGTCATGTCCTCTGGGCTAAAGAGGAAAAGGACCATTCACATTGTTACCGGCCCAAAGTTGAAAGCCAGCATCCGTGATGGTATGGAGGTGTGTTTGTACCCATGGCATCATGGGTAACTCTCATATCTGTGAAGGCACCATGAATGCTGAAAGGTACATACATGTTTTGGAGCAACAAATGCTACCATCCAGACAACATCTTTTTCAGGGATGTCTCTGCTTATTCCTGCAAGACAATGAGACACATGCTGCATGTGTTCCAACAGCGTGGCTTTGACAGATCATCTGGAGAGAGAGAGAGTAAAGACTGCAGGTACTAGACTGACCTGTCTGCAGTCCAGAGCTGTCTCCCATTAAATATGTGTAGGGCATTATGAAGCGCAAAATACAACACCCCAGATGGTTGAGCAACTGAAGTAGTATATTAAGCAGAAGTGGGAAAGAATTTCATTTTCAAAACTTCAACAATTAGTGTCCTCAGTTACCAAACACTTACTGAGTGTTGTTAAATGAAAAGGTGAAAAGGTTTATATACATATATATATATATATATATATATATAACAATAAAGTTTAGCAGTTTACACATAAAACATCTTATATTTGGGCTGTGTTCAATTGAATACAGGTCAAATAGGATTTGCAAGTCAGTGCATTCTGATTTTATTTTAGTTTTACATTTTTTTTCCTTTCCTTTCCTTTCTTGTTTTATTCTTGTTTTATTCTTTTAAGACCTCCATCTTTTAAAGTATGCTCAGTTTTTTAACAGGACTCACATAATAATTTTATCCTAATTTTTATTATCCAATGATCTTCTAGCCTCTTCAACAATGCCTTTGTGCTTACCACACAGCAATGGGCTCATGAATGGCTTGGTCAATAAGAGTCACCCTGGAAAGCAAACCATACAAAAAAGAAATGTTCTCAAATCTTAATGACTGATACGCTAATGCAAGAAAAAATGCCTTTGATCAGTTTATGATCTGGGCCCATATTTATCAAGCATATGCAAATCTCTTGTAGAAATTCCACTTCAAATAAAAATTATCAGAGTAGGACTGAGAGACGTTGATGCGTGAGTGTGATGCCACTCTTTGACCACACCATCAGCTGCAAAGTAGAAGCTATAACATATTGTCCTTTTAACCTCACTAGTGGTATGGCTCTAGTGCTTGCAATGTCGGAAAATCACCATGTGGGTCCAGATTGAAAGATGTCATCCATTATTGGATGGATAGCCAGGCTATTTAAGTTCACACATACATGGTTCAAAGAGGATGTACCCTACTGACTTTGGTGATCCCCTGACTTTTAATCTAGCATCATCAACAGAACAAGATATATACTGTATATGTCTGGTGTGACCAAATAGCTGTAAACTAATGACATTTCTAATAATCGGATTTCCTTTCCTAAGTTAAAAAGGACCACACTGCTTAGTACAAGACTGAGCAACTTATTAAGGTGAATCACTTTAGCAGTGTGTATTACGATCGGATCAAATAGCAAGTGAAGCTGACTTGGCCGCTCCGTAGGGGCTGAGCTACAGCTAATCAGTCCTGATGCTAATATGTGCTAATAAGTTAGCATAACAAGTGGGAAAGGGGCACAGGCTGAATTAGCATAGTGAGAGCTAATTAGCAAGCTGCTGATTAAAGGAGAGATTAAAGCAGGACTGAAAGCTGTATGAGAAGTTGTTGTTTAGCACACTAACTCAACAGTGGGACGATGTGAGGACAATGAACCATCAGATCTCTGTCAAGCTTGTTCACCACTTCTGATGTCATATACAAACAGGGGTATTGAATTGAGCCAGCACATGACCAGACAAAGTAGAGGAGAGGGCTGTGGCACTTATAAAGCCTTCATCATTTCATGTAGAGAAAAAAATTATTTGCTCTTGTCGACATGACACCAGAATGTAATGTTGGATGTTCTTGTGTTCTATGGCACAGAAACAGTAAATGAGATTGTGATTCTATACCCAAAAACAAGCTTTTGATTTGATCTGACACAATGCAATGTTATGATATGTCAAGACTACTACACTACTTCAAACAAGTAGCAAGGAGGCAAGTAAACACACACATGCTGTACGCAGATGTGCACTGACAACATAATACAAGCTGAGCAAAGTGTATCTGAAGAGCATATACTTCAGAACATATCACAACACTTTCAGCCAAGATGAGACTTTTTAATGAAAAATGGCAGTTGAAGGGGCTGAATTGTTATGAATCAATGAGTCTTGAAGGGCAGATGGTACAAGACATCCTATGCAAGGTGCATCTAGACTAACAATATGACCAGAGATTCTTTTATGTTATCAGCTTCAAATGATTTCCTAAGTGAATACAGTCTGAGGTGTGTCCTTGGTCTCCAATTTTATTACTTCAAGCTTGTTTGACTTCTGTTTTTTTTAAATCAGTGTCTTTTTTCAGTGTAACAAGACGCATTTACTAGTTTTTTTCACATTAAAGCTGACCTTTGACCTTTTGGAAACATAATGACACTTTATTATTTTATCCTATTTACATTATCTACACTTGAGTGAAATCTTGTCATAATAAGTGTTTAGATTATTGAGTTATGGCTAAACACATTTTGAGAGGTCACAGTGACCTTTGACCACAAAATTCTAAGCAGTTCATCCTTGAGTTTAAGTTGACGTTTTTGCCAAAATTCAGGAAAGACCCCTCAAGGTGCTCAAGAGTTATGTTCTCATAAAGGCAGATGCCCAGGTACTTCCGGGTCATTTCACTCAGTTAGGAACCTTCCTAAGCAGAAAGGACTATTTGACTGCAGCCCCTGTCCAATAGATGCCCTCTCCCTCCTGCCCTGCAATAACCACTTCTCCTCTAGTCTCAGTCACCTGCCCATCCCCACCCACCTGCTCACCTGTCCCCTCCTTCCTCATCAGTCCTGTACAAACTTAACCAGTGTCTTTCCCACTGACTCCTTGTCTGATCATCAGAGTTGTAGTGTCTCTTTCTTGCCTTTTGTTGTTACTGACAGAATTCTGTTACCTGAACCTGCGCATTACCCTGGACGACCTGACCATTACCTTGTTGGAAAGTAGAGAGAAAATGGGGCCTAATTCAGATTTTAATGGGGCACCTTTATCAACCATTTGGAGGCTGACAGAAAAATTCTGAGCAATCTATGCCTTGGTTTGCAAAAAAATTAAAAACCACAGCTTTACATACGTAAGCTTTGCCTCTGTGATGTGATAGATGTGATGTTGGAATGATGGCACTGTAATTTTTGCACATCTCTTGTTTGATACTTTCACAAGTGTAAAACACGCATAAAGCAGAGCTGAGTGTTCCCTGCACTGTAGCTTGAGTTGTACAATGGCCCTTCTCTCTGTTTCTCTGCTCTGGCTTTTCCTCCCTCTACTCCCCCTCTTTGCTTACACACTGTTCAAACACTGTTGACTGTATTGGGCAATAGACTTTCCATTAAAACCTTTTGCATAACCATGAAAGTGTTGCATGGAAGACTAGACGTTGAGCAAATTTTCAATATGACCTTTTCCGAAGGCCTGTATTCCAATAAATACTAATTTCCTGTTGATCTAATTAGCGCCTAGAGGAATTTGTCTTCATCAATTATTGAGTAAAAACAGGAGAAACTCTATGGTCTGCCATTATAATGGATTTATTATGGGTGGGGGAGGGGGGGGGGGGTTGGCTATTATTTATTAAACAGCTCTTTAATTGTGCTGAAACCACCCGCTGACGTGTGCAACACTAAAGGAGTGTGGTATAGCCACGCTACGGTGAATCATTCTCCCCTTAGGCTCACTCAGAGAGGGACAGACTGGAGCCCAGAGCCCATGCTATGGATGCTCTGACCAACCTTTGAGTTAAAAGAAATGTGATTAAAGCCATAAACAAGTATTTAGATCATACAAACCTGTTTAAGTGAATACAAACAATAGTCACCTATCGGTGTTGTATAATGCATACCC
Organism: Cephalopholis sonnerati; assembly: GCA_019142605.1. Lineage (NCBI taxonomy): Eukaryota > Metazoa > Chordata > Actinopteri > Perciformes > Serranidae > Cephalopholis > Cephalopholis sonnerati. Next base: position 3,045,848 of record JAGQAX010000020.1, read on the forward strand.
TACTTCCAAGCTACTAATTATTCTGAATCTATTAAGACATTATACTAATTTCCATGGATGTCTGGCTCAATGTAGTCAGTGTGACTTCCAGTTGTTTCTCTGGTGTGGGCAGCTGTGACTCAGAGGTAGAGCGGGTCGTCCACCAATCAGAAGATCAGGAGTTCGATCCCCGGCTCCTCCAGTCCGCATGTCGAAGTATCCTTGAGCAAGATACTGAACCCCAAACTGCTCCAGATGGTGCTTCCATCGGTGTGTGAGTGTGCTAAAAAACTGAGTAGCAGGTGGCACCTTGTACGGTAGCCTTGGCCACTAGTGTATGAATGTGTGTGTGAATGGATGAATGTGACTCGTAGTGTAAAAAGTGCTTTGAGTGGTCAGATGACTAGAAAGGCACTATACAAATGCAGGTCCATTTACCATAATTGTTTTCAAAAGGAAGAAATGATCCAATCTAAAATATTAGCACTAAAAATAATTTCCAGCTTTGCATATATGATTTTTTGTCAATTGTAGACAATCAGGGTTTGAATTACAGGGGCAATGTGGGGATTTTAGCCCCCTTGGACAGTTTATTTGGTATTTTTGTCATATACGGATTTGCAGTAGTGATTGCTGGGTAATATGTATGTTATATTGTCTATTGTCAAGTTTGTATTTGATCATGTGACAAGATGATAGACAGTAGCGAGTTAAGACACAAAACCTGGCACTAGGGCCCATCATAATAGGATGCACTGGGGCCCATTCTAACCATCATATGCCAATGGCTCCTGTCCTTAAAATCTAGTGTACCTCACACAAGGCAGTGGAGAAACTAAAGGATGTAGCTATCTATCTTGCTACTTTAATGCACTTTATTTTCTCACTTTCAGTAAGAATCTGAATTAGACTGTGTCAAGTATCTGTGGATAAACACTAATATTTGCTAGTTTCTAACCTTTGCCTTAAGTTAAAGGCATAGATCAAAAAAATAAAAAATAAACTTTGTCAGTTTAAGCTGTCTAATAATACAAATAAATCCATAGTTGACAGAATATTTTCCATGAAAGTCGCATGTCTCTCACCTCCGAATTAATGGAAAAGGTAGGAGTCACTTTAGCTTAGGCTTACACCACTGCTGACTGCTTCAGCATGATGGTAATGTCTGTGGTCCTGGTACAGCATTGTGTCTATGTTGGGCAGAATAGTTTTACTCTAGAATACTTTGGTGTAATGCATTTGCTTGATCATCATCTAAAGACCGCAGACATTACTTTAAATGAGCAAAATCCTCTTGACCCCTTGTCACTGTATAATTCACATTCTGGAAACAATAGCATAGCAGCAGACCTGATTACAAGATGTGTGGCTGCTTTAATGACTATAATAATACAACTAGACAAGGTACGTAACCAAATTGACTCTTGGAATATGTTGAACATCATTAATTATTGTTGAAAGATCATCTGGTCACTTTCCACCACAAAGCAACTGCAGATTGTCATTGTAAAACCTCAGTCTGCCATGGCTCACTGTGTATAACTCCTGGAATCAGTTTTGTTCAGTTGACCCTTGTATGAAAGCCAAAGCAATTTGCTGCTTTCTCAGTGGTGCCCCATTAGTCATTAGGAGTGTAAATGACTGGGGCCCATTAGGGAGGGGTCCCTGCATTGCATTGCTTGCAATTCAGAGTTCAAACAAGCAAACTGACCAGTAGTTCCCTTCAGGAAAAGACTAATACAATTTACTTTCTTTGGGGCATCAAATCAAGGTTATCAAGATTCCTCTTTTTGGTACCCAAGGGTACATTTGCTGTGCTGCATACCAAAACAAGACATCACACCAATAAAGATTTAAAGGACTTTAAAACGAAATACACTGAGACAAGTATTATTAAGTTATGATCTTTCCACCAACACCACTCCCCAATCCCGTCGCTAGCTCTATAGGTATGATTGCCTCCAGACCAGTATTGGTCTAAAGGTACTGACAATGATAGATGATTAGAAATCAGATATCACCTTGTTGCTATTGATACTAGTAATCTGAAATTTTCACAGAGAGAATTTACATTGCCTGGTGAATTTCCCCCCATAAATCTAGTCTTCTCTTTTTTTTTTTTTTTTTTTGTTAAAACGTAGTCTCTTTGAGCTGTTGTGAACACAAAGCAAAAAATAACCATACCCACCTACCTAACTGACCTGAGTCTCGATTTCTGCCACTACATTCAGCTGGTCAAAATTTGGCATGAACAACATGAAAGCATGGATCTATCCTGCCTTATATCAACGGTTCAGGCTGGTGGTGGTGATGCAATGGTGCGGGGGATAATTTCTTGGCACACTTTGGGCCCCTCAGTACAAATTGAGCATTGTTTAGATGCTGCAGCCTACCTGAGTATTGTTGCTGACTGTGTCCATCCCTTTATGACCAAAGTGTACCCATCTTCTGATGGCTACTTCCAGCAGGATAACGCACCATGTCACAAAGCTCAGATCATCTCAAACTGGTTTCCTGAACATGTCAGTGAGTTCACTGAACTCAAGTAGCTTCCACAGTTGCCAGATCTCAATCCAATAGAGCATCTTTGGGATATGGTGGTATGGAAGATTTGCATCATGGATGTGCAGCCAACAAATCTGCAGCAACTGCGCAATGCTATCATGTTAACATGAATCAAAATCTCTGAGGAATGTTTCCAGCACCTTGTTGGATCTATGCCACAAAGAATTAAGGTAGATCTGAAGGCAAAAGGGGGTCCAACCTGGTACTAGCAGGTGTACCTAATAAAGTGGCCGGTGAGTATACCTGACCACATGGATCACATCTATCCTGCTGTAATAATATCTCTGTGCAAATTTCAATTTAACTACAGAACATGTGATACTACATCTGTCAGTTGTTTATTTTAAACATTAATAGGTATGTGCACATTATTTGTTGTGTGCCCGCACATGTCCTGGCAGTCCGCCCTACTGAAAATGAGTTCCGATGTGCAGGTAAAAATATGTCATGCTAATTAAATTAAATAACTAAATCACTTCCAGTAGACATTTATATCTACAGTGGAAAGAGAGCAGAGCGCACATGCAGAGGTGGAAATAAAATGATGAGTGCACACACGCACATGTATACACACTAGTTTTGCACACATAAACACACTGCAGCAGGGTACAGTTGGGGCTACAGTGTAAGTGATGAAGCAGCAGAACCATGCTGGCGTCGATAAGGATCCGGCTTGACATTTATTAAAGCACTCTTCCTCTTGTGCTGCAACACTGGGACTTCTACATGGAGCCAGTGGATGAGGCATAATTAAAAAGGTAATGGTGCTGGCAGTGGCCTGGCTGGCATGGCTCGAGGGCTGCCCACCGCTATCAGGGTAGCCAGAAATGAGAGGTGATCCATTTCAACCCATCCTCCCTCAGTCCCTCTCTAGCGGCTAAAGTATACAATGCCGACAAGCTCTCACAGCATCTGAGTGGACCAGAGCTGAGCAGAAAGGTGGAAGTCACAGATAGGGCCTTATCTCGCAGTTTAAAATTTAATTGTTGTCTTCCCTCCACTAACTTTTTCCTCCACCTTCACTTCAATCTTTAATGAAGATTAAGTGAGTCCCAAAAAAGCCTTATCAACATGTCTGGTGAGGAGATGAAAGGCCTAATCAGGGTACCCTTAACCCATACACACAACCACACAAAAGCATGCACACACACACACACACACACACACACACACACACACACACACACACACACACTCGCACACACACACACACACACACACACACACACACACACACACACACACACACCCGCGCGCACATTACAGGCACCCTATGGATATAATGTGACAACAAATTTGAAAAAGATGAAGGGACATACACACCCTCATACTTTCAGGTGCAGTGAAAACGTGACCAGGTTCATAGTTCTACAAAATCAGAAAGAATACAACCCACTCACCAGAAAAAATGTTGGCATTGAACATTTCTGCAAACCAGGGAAACGTTTAATGTGTGCGTTTAAATGTTTGAACTTTGTTTTCTTTACATTTCAAAAACATAATGGTTAATGTGTGGTTAGGTTTAGGCACAAAAAAACACTTTGTTATGGTTTAAAAAGATGGCTTAAAATTCCTGGGTTTGGCGGCACAATTGTGGCAGGAAACACAGCAGTGTATTGGTAAAAAAATAACCTCTTTTCATGGCACTATCCCTGATGGAAAAACAGCTATGGGTTGCTTAAAAACCCCCATGTTTGGGGGCTAAAAAGCTGCCGGAAACACCGCAATGACCTGCTAAATCATAACCAGTTTTTTGCTGGCTTTAATGGTCTGCAGTGGTTTGCAGCTTGGCGTTTCGTCTCAGTGTCACACTGTCCACCAACCCCTCCACCTCCCAATGACAAAGTTAATTTATAAAGTACATGACCGTAGAAACATTGATATGATACATAGGAATCATAAAAAATGTAATGTATCTGGGATATGTAGAGATGTAAAATGCCAATATTTTCTTCTGGTGACTGGCCTGAAGAATAAAACACACGCAGAGCAAGCCTGCACCTACAAAACCATAAACCATATGTACGAGACAACTTTCAGGCACACTCACCCAAACACACATGCAGGGGTGGCAGCAAGGCACAACTGTGCAACAGCAGCTACCAGCAACATCAAATCCAAACCTGTACCATACACTACAGCTTCTATCTACCTGCTGTGATATCATCATGTAACATAACATGTAACTAAAATAGATTAAATGATTTCATGACTAAAGTAATTTAGCAAATTTAGCTAACTATTATTATAAATTACTGGCCCAGACTGGATAACCAAACATTAAATATGATATGCTTGTTCACTGGTGACGCTGATGCAGAGCTGTACAATTTACACTGTTTTTTCAACTATGGGCTATGTAGTTTTTATGGTCGCACAGCAGGTAGCAGCAAGTAGAAAGAAGTTCACCCGATATCAACTCAAAAGACATTCTTGTTCACAAAAGCCACAGCTGCCCTCTGTCTCCTCGCTGCTGCCACTGACTCAACACTGCTGTCATGTTTACAGTAGCAGCGGCGGATCTTCCTGTAGGAGACATAGGCTGTTGCCTCTGGGTGGTGCAAAAATTGCACCGAAAATATATATTTATATATATATTTTTTTACCTTCAAAACAGTCAAACATGAGGGAAAAATGGTCCACAGATCTAATGCTAACGTTCAGTATGTGGTATGGGTACCATCTCTAGTCTTGGCAGTGCAGTTCACCTTTATGTGTTCATCAGTAAAGTGGGATTTATACTTCTGTTCCAAAATTGGTATCTTGAGTCCTGTGTGATTTTTACTGATTTTATATGACTAGAGAGAAACTCCACTGGCTGCTAGTCTATTTTGTGCAATATAAAATGTCATAGGCTTATGCTAAAAACATAAGCATACTGTATACGTGGGGAAACGTGTCTAGTATAATATAGGTGTTTCGTTGGTAAGTTAAAAATGGAACTGAATTTTGTAACGTTACCTTTGTTAAATGTTGCTGCTGTTTCTGGCTTCCTATGAGTAGAGGAAAACTCTGTTAACCACTGGGCTAATTTATACAATGTAAAATACTATAGTCTTGTGCTAATAATGTTAGCATGCTGTATTTGTGGGAAACGTGTCCAGCAAAAGTCAAGTGATTTGTCTTTCAATCTTGCAAGTTATAATGAAGCCAATTATGTACCTGTGTTTGCTATAGTCACTATTAAGCCATTTTTAATGTGTGTTTTAAATGCGTTTTGCATCAGACTTTACAGCACTTCATAGAAACCTTACGAAAGACTAGTGTCTTGAGCACTTGAGTGAGAGAGTATGACATGGCTAAAGCCACCTGGGGTGCAGTAAAAAAAAAAAAGAGAAAAAGATGAGAAAATTTGCACATACTATATTCTTTTATTGTTTATTTATTATCATGGTAGATAATATGTGATAATAATATGATAATATAGACAATAAAAATACTACTGCTATTACTACTACTACTACTACTACTACTACTACTACTACTACTACTACCATTTTTTTGGCACACAAAGGACTCAAATTCAGGTTCACATGCTGACTAATTTTATACAATAACACACACTGAAGGAACTGTAGGGGTGATGTGGTTCAGAGGAGAGAGAATGCGTGGTGAGCAGGCAGAGTCTTGGTTAGAAGACATCAGTCGTATGGAGTGAGGTCAAGGAGGAGGCCGGTTATGATGCAACACAGCTTTTATTTTACTTTGAATAAACTGTTTCTTTGCTCGTTCTTCATTTCTTGGGTTTGTGCATATGTGTGCCGCATCAAAAGAGAAATAAACATACAATAGTGATTAATCAATTCATGAATGATCAACCTCAATCAAACAAACTAATGAAACAAATCTTATTAAATCAGATATTCAATGTTCATTAAATAAATTCAACTCGAAAGTTGCCACAATTCAAATGTATACTGTATACCACAACTAAAGAGGCCATCATAGCCAAAGTCAATGAAAGATAAATCAATGATCAGGATCAAACAATCCACATGGCCTGTGGCACATGTCTGGAGACAAAGGATATCAGGCAGGAGTGAGCAAGAAGCAAATTACCTGCAATAGTAAGAATAATCAAACTAATAAGTGGAGACTCACGTTAACTGTGAAGACGCACACAGCAAACACTGGCTGCAGAGTGAAGGTGAGCAAAGAGTGAGAGATGGGTGAACAAAAAATTATAGTCTCTGCCCCTGCTACAGGGTTTCCTGGGCAGGCACTCTGGCACTCTCACCCCTTGTGAGATAGTAAAACAGGAATAGGCCAAAGCAAATAAATCAAAGGAGTCTTTTCACAGCTGCCCCGGAATTGGGATCCATCAAACATGACACTGGTCTGGCGTAAGTTTGTTGACCGACTTGAACTTCAACAGACCGGACACGTCCATCTCTACCAGTCATGACAGCTGTGACACACCCTGTTGGCCAAGAGGCCCGAGGCAGCTGGGGGTCAAGGATCAGCACAGTTTTCCCTACTTCCAGGTTCTGGACTTCCTTCCACCATTTCCCCCTGGGTTGTAAATTCGGTAGATAGTCACGGATGAACCGCATCCAGAAGTGGTCAGCTAACATCTGGCTGTGGCGCCACTTTCGTCGCCCAAGGAGCTTGCTGCTGCCAAACATGACTTGAGGCAAGGAGGCATCCCGCCGCCCCATCAAGAGCAAGTTACAGGGAGTCACAGGATTTTGATCAGCAGCATTGGCAGAAAGATAGCCTAAAGGCTTGGAATTAAGGATGCCCTCCACTTCAATAAGGACAGTTAACAGGATGGTTTCAGAAGTGGTCTGATTCCCAAGGATCACTCGCAGAGCATTCTTGACTGATCTGATCTCATGCTCCCAGACTCCGCCGAAGTGTGGAGTACCTGGCGGATTGAATTTAAACAAGATCTGCTGGTCCACCAAGAGTTCCTGAAGTTTGGGCTCCATGGCCTGGAAGGACACATTCAGCTCTCAGTCCCCTGCACGGAAGTTTGTCCCCCTATCTGCCAGGATCTCAAAGGGCTTGCCACGCCGTGATATGAAACGATGGAGAGCTAGGAGAAAGACATCGACATCTAGACTGTCCAATAAATCAAGATGCACGCAACAGGTAGTTAAGCACTTAAAGATGATTCCCCATCGCTTCTCTGCTCTGCGGCCGTGGCGGATGGTATAGGGTCCAAAGCAGTCTACACCGCTGGACCAGAAAGGTGGTTTGAAGAGACGCAGTCTGGCAGGGGGAAGATCAGCCATCTTGGGCATTTCTGGAGACGATTTCCACCTCTGACACTACCTGCAACTGTGCTGATGCTTACGGATTGCTGGTCTTCCTCCCAAAATCCAATACTTCCGTCTAAGTTCTCCAAACACCCTCTCGGGACCCGGGTGCAACAGAGACTCATCATAGTGCTTGATGATTAGCTGGGTAGTAGGGTGCTTCGGATCCAGAATGATTGGATGGATGACGTCTGGATCTAGATCCTGAGATCGGCGCAGTCTCCCCCCTACTCTCATCAGTCCTACCTCTGGATCCAGCTCAGGAGAGAGTGAAAGGAGACGGCTTTGTCTTGGGAGAGGCCTTCCTATCTGGAGAGCATCAAGCTCTTCAGGGAAACATGATGCTTGAGCTTGCTGGAGGACTGAGGTCTCAGCTGATGCATTAGTATGGGCTTTGCCAGATTCAGACAGGGTATGCTCAGTTGCGGCAATGAGGTCACTCCAACTTTGATACTGCGAGGCATCTGGCAGCGGACTTTTTCCAGGGGAGACATTCAGGCACAGAGCAGCTTTCCTCAGTTCAGTATTATCTGCTGGAGGTGACGTGGGGAGGACATCAGGAGCGACAGGCCAGAAAGTCTCTGGCTGTTGAAGGAAGAGTGGTCCAGCTGTCCAACAGTTAGGTTGAGCCAAGTCATGCAAAGTCTTGCCTCTGGTCAAGGCATCAGCTGGGTTGTTTTGACTGTCCGCGTATCTCCAGTCATCAGAGTCTGTGAGTTCTTGGATCTCTGCAATACGGGTGCCGACAAAGACTTTATAATGGCATGACTCAGACTTTAACCAGGTCAAAACAGTTGTGGAGTCACTCCACAAGATTGTGCGGATTACTGACAGGGTAAGTTCAGATTTGAGGGTGGTCGCTAACTGAGCGCCAAGCAAAGCAGCACTCAGCTCCAGCCGAGGCATTAACAACTGTCTCTTCGGTGACACCCTAGAATGAATCACATGAATGTGATTCTGGCTGTCATGGACTCGCAAGTAGGCAACTGTGCCATAAGCCTGCTCAGAGGCATCACAGAAGACATGTAACTCTTGCTGTGCCAGCTCAGATGGAGTGATGGGGTCATCCCAACCTTGTTTGGATTTCCACAAGTCCTGAACTAGCACTTTGGCTCTAGTGGTAAAGGGTAGGATGTACCCCAAAGGATCATATTGACTGGCAAGGGCACGGTAGATGAGACGGAGTGTGGGAATCTTGATGGGAACTACACGGTGTTTGTATCCCAGGTGATCAGGAAGGCAGCTCCATCTCAAGCCTAAGGTGGATTCCTGGGGATCAACGCCAGCTTGCGATAGCCACAATTCAGTGCTGACCGATCTTGCCTCTGGAGGAAGATGTTTGACTTCACTGGCGTCATTACTCGCCCACTGCCGGATTTCAAATCCTCCTTGAGACAGTGTGTGATGCAGTTTGTCCAGCAGGGCTTTTGCTCTGGCAGGTGAGGGAAAGCTTTGCAGGCAATTATCCACGTAAAAGGCCTTCAGTACGGATTCCATGACTTCTTCGTCACTTGCTGGATGGTCCTTTGCGTGGTGCTGCAAGGCAAAGACGGCGCAACAATGGCTACAAGTTGTGCCAAAAGGCAACACCTGCCACTCATAGATTTTTGGGTGTGTAGCCTGAGCCATAGCTCGCCAGAGGAATCAGAGAAGAGGCTTGTCAATGGGAAGTCGATGGACCTGGTGAAACAGACTTTATATCACCACTAATGGCCACAGTATGCTCACGGAAACGGAGGAGCACTCCAAGAAGAGAGGGACCCAAAGCTGGACCAGGGAGAAGGCAGCGATTCAAATTCAAGCCCTGGGTTTGGAAAGAGCAGTTGAATACCAGTCGATGTTTTGAACTGGCTTGCTTGATTATGTAATGGGGAACATACCATGATTCGGAATCTGGTGGCTCATCTCTCGAATCCACTTCCTTCACATACTCAGCATCCACAAGTTTCTGAATCTCCTGGTTATAGATGTCAATCAGCTCAGGGTCTTTCTTCAAACGGCGCTGTGTTCCCCGCAACCATGGCAAGAGGGTACGGATTGAAGAGGTCAGTCGTGGACTGTTAGGTGCTCTGAGCAAGGGGGTAGCATATTGAGACACTCCACCCACCTCTTTGACAGCAGTTTTGTCTCAAGGAACTCCAGGAAATACTGATCCTGTTTGGATCATGTGGCTTCCTTGTCTTTGCAATGCGGGAAGGAGTCCATCCTCCACAGTCGCTAAACACTCTCCATCAACTCCGCAGTAACAGGACAGGATACAGTGTCACAGAGAGTGAACAAAGATTGTGCACTGGAAGTTGGAGAGGAAGGTAAGGCATTGGCTGGGCCCTGAACTGCCCAACCTAAGGCAGTGTTGACAGCGAGGAGTCCCCCATATGGCCTGATGCGGACAGGCTCCTTGGGCACCAACAAGTGGGAATGATCTGAGCCGATCAGGATAAGTGGCTGGGCGTGGACGAAGTCCGGTAAGGGTAAACCTCGTAAGTGGGAAAACTCCCTCTGCAGGTCAGAGGCAGGACAAGAATGCTCAGCCAAGTTGAGGACAGGAGCAGTAAAGGCATCGACTATGGGGAACTTTGTCTTCTTTTGGTTCACTGGGGAGATGCAGAGGGAAACTGTCTCACCGCTTATAGGAATAACTTCATGGCGCACGGTTCTGAGATTCAAGATCTCCTTGGGTCCTTTAAGTTGGAGCTGGGTCGCCGCTGAGGCCAGAATAATTGTTCTTTCTGAGCCATCGTCAAGTATGGCATACGTCTTCAGCCTCTGATGGCTATTGGACAGGAATACTGGGACTACCTTCAACATCACACGGGGAGAGCGATTTGGCTGATCTACATACAGGGCATCTCCGACACTTGATCGAAGAAGAAGTGACAGTGTCTCTCCTGAGGCTAAGTTTTGTGGGCTCTTGGACTGTGATTGAGCAAGGCTATGCAGGATGGTAAGATGTAGGTCTTTGCATATGTTGCAGGGCTTTTTGAGAGTGCATTTATCAGGCTTATGGCAGCGGGCACATCGGCGGCATCGATCGTTGTTTTCAATCCATGCCTTTAGTTCTGATGGGCTGAACGTCTTCACCTCTGGACAGGTTCCTAGGAAGTGCTCCCTGTTGTTGCAGTATGGACAGAAGGGCTGGAACTTGCGTTTGCCAGAGGCTGTTGCCCACTTCCTACTCTGCTGGACATCAGGCTGGCTTTCTGCAGTGACAGTGTTGCTCAAGTACATTGTCGTTGGTGTCCCCCTCTTTCCCAGATTCCTGTGGATCAGCTCACATCGGTCCACTGAAGCTGGAAGTGAGACTTGTTGGGCAATACTCTTGGCCTGAGCTTTAACCTGGAGCCATGCAGAAAAATCTTCCAAGGTGTATGTACATCCTGAGCCCTCTTTCAGGATTCCATGAGTCAAACAGTGCTCAATGAAGTTGTCTCGATATTGGATGGGAAGCTTGGTAAGTAGCTTGTCAACATGAGAACCACACTGTAGCTCACCTCTTCCTGCACTGTCCACAGATGGCAGCATGCCAATCAATGAATGCACAGAAAGAGCAAAGTCTTGAAACGCAATGCTGTCTCCTTGTCTGATGGGTGGTGAATTAAGAATGCTGGCTATTTCACTCTGGACTAATTGCCGTGGCTGGCCATACTTTGCCTTAAGGGCAGCAAGAGCGGATGTGTAGGGCGTTGAGGCGTGCATATAGGACTTTGCGAGTTTGTATGCATTTGGCAGCCTCAAGTGGTCCATCAGGACCTGGAACTTGTACTGTTCAGAAAGATGAGCGTGGATATCCAACAGATTCTCCAATGCCATGTTAAGCAGAACAAAATCACTTTCTTTCCCGCTCTCAAAATAAGGCAGTCTTGGCTTTGGGATGCCAAAGGCAGTGGCCACTAAGAGTTCCATGATGCTAGCACCTTCTGATGCTCTTTCAGGGAGATTTGGCAAGGGAAGAGGTTCGGCTCTCTCCTGAGCTGGATCTGGAGGTCTCTGACTCCTCATAGGACGAGGTGCAGTCCGCACTATGTGATGGAAAGAAGGGGGAGAGGGAGCTGCATGCTCTGGACTTGAGGCTGGAGGTATTGAGTGACTCACTGGAACTGGATGAAAAGCTGCAGGCTGACTAACAGGAACGGTGTGAGTGGGTTGACTTAACACTGAAGGCAAAGGCTGGCCAACAAGATAAGTGCTGGATTGACTCACTGGAACAGAAAAGGAGATAGATGCCTGAGGAGCAGCAAGGGAAACTGCAGGCTGTTCAGCATCCCTGGGAGCTTGCTGTTCCAAGAAGAGGCCAACAGGCTCAGACTGTAGAACCCTGGAGCTTGTGGAAAAAGGCGCTAACACTGGAGCTTGGTGATCTGCATTGGATATAGTATGCATGGCAGAAAGGGGATGTTCTGCATGTTCAGTCACCTCTTCACCATCTTCCACAAAGGTAGTTATCAGCCGTGCCTCTTCCAATTCTCTCTGAACTCTCCGCAGTCATCTCTGCAGAATCAGAGATTGAGTCAGCCTCTCTGGCTCCCTAAGAGCGGCTTGTGCTTGCCTGTCCAGTTCTCGTGCTCGTTCATCTATGGCTTGTTCCTCTTGTATCTGACTTTGGATCTCTTGTAGTTCTCCTAGTTTCCTCCTCTCCCCAATTAAGGCAGCCTGACGGGCGGTGAGCTCCACCTTGTGACTCAAACGTGAGCTTCGGGAGCTTCACGAACTCCTGCTGCCATAGGTGTAAGCATAAAGAGAGGCCTTCTTTGGCTTGAGTAGTGCCTCACCATTCTCCCTTTCCCATCTCATCTCTTTCTGTGGGGGTGGAGCTGGTTGCAGAGCTGGTTGTGAGGCTGGTGGTGGTCGCTCTGTGGCTGCTGATCCAGGCTGGGCATAGTTATAGGTGGCTTCCTCATCCACTTCATTTTCTCCTCTCTCCTTGGTGATTTTCTCCTCTTGCTCCTCCTGGAGCTGAAGGTCCAGGTCTTCTACATCACCAGTCTGAGAAGCAGCAGCCTCCAGCGCAGTGATGCTAGCAGTTTGGTGAGTGGACAGAATTCTGAAAGCTGGGGCATCAGTAGGTGGGAATCCATAACGATCTGGTGGGCGCCGCTCACGGACGGGCCGTGATGAAGTCTCTATACTCTGGGCATCAAGCAGGGGAGGATCTTGTCCTCTGTTGGTAGAGCCTCTTCACAGGCCTGGGCAGGAAAGGCGCTGGCAGCATCCTATGAAGGCATCCCCTCCGATTCCATACCGTTGCCTGCCATATTGTCACTCACTCAATCTCCGGCTCGAAGGACCATTGAAGGAACTGTAGGGGTGATGTGGTTCAGAGGAGAGTGAATGCGTGGTGAGCAGGCAGAGTCTCAGTTAGAAGACATCAGTCGTATGGAGTGAGGTCAAGGAGGAGGCCGGTTATGATGCAACACAGCTTTTATTTTACTTTGAATAAACTGTTTCTTTGCTCGTTCTTCATTTCTTGGGTTTGTGCATGTGTGTGCTGCATAAAAAGAGAAATAAACATACAATAGTGATTAATCAATTCATGAATGATCAACCTCAATCAAACAAACTAATGAAACAAATCTTATTAAATCAGATATTCAATGTTCATTAAATAAATTCAACTCGAAAGTTGCCACAATTCAAATGTATACTGTATACCACAACTAAAGAGGCCATCATAGCCAAAGTCAATGAAAGATAAATCAATGATCAGAATCAAACAATCCACATGGCCTGTGGCACATGTCTGGAGACAAAGGATATCAGGCAGGAGTGAGCAAGAAGCAAACTACCTGCAATAGTAAGAATAACCAAACTAATAAGTGGAGACTCACGTTAACTGTGAAGATGCACACAGCCAACACTGGCTGCAGAGTGAAGGTGAGCAAAGAGTGAGAGATGGGTGAACAAACAATTTATAGTCTCTGCCCCTGCTACAGGGTTTCCTGGGCAGGTAAAGTGGGCGTGGTTGAAAAGGTAGCCTGCAGTTTCACTCTGGCACCCCTTGTGAGATAGTGAAACAGGAATAGGCCAAACGCAAATAAATCAAAAGAGTCTTTTCACACACACTAAGTAAGGCATCTCATAGCCATTCCAAATCAAGAGCTAATAGAGAACGTCCCCAATAGCCCATTTTAGATCTCAGCCAATCAGAGAAGACCTAAATTAATATCATGGATTTAATCTAAGTGCCATGACACAACCATGCCTCAACTGAGAAACACTCCATTTATCTGATAGAGGATACTATTTTCATTAAAGTCATATTATCACATACAGTCACTCACAAATGCATGAGTGTTTGGGTATGCATAAATGTGCGCACACACACACTGAATAAAGAGCAATGTTGCCATATCAAAGGGGATGTGGAGGTTGCGTGTCACTTATTGATATCAAAGAGGAAGGAAAAAGCAATATTGGCATCTAAATGACATGCAGGGTAAGTTTCTTCTGTCTTTTACACACACACACACGCACGCACGCGCACACACACACACACACACACACACACACACACACACACACACACACACACACACACACACACACACACCTCCCACAAGACAGGAGCAGCATTCACACCAAATCAGGACTAAGTGGATGTGACATCTGGGGAGATGAAGAACACACTTTTTGTTATTTGTATAACACTGTGTGTGTGTGTGTGTGTGTGTGTGTGTAGGTGTGTGTGTTTATATGGTATAGCCGGACATTTCGCCTGACATCTCACCTGGGCTCCACGGACCTAAGGGGATTAGCCGGACTATGCCAGAGTCCTCATAAAACAAAGAGTGTAACTGTGTTCCTGAGTGTCTAAATAACAAGTATTCTTTTTTTCATCGTAAGTCCTTATTTACCAGTAACCTGATTTTTGAGTGTATCCCAGTGTATAGGACAGCGTAGCCACTGGCCGGTGGCAGAATTGCAGTTTCATACACATTTTCGATACACACGGTCAAATTTGGCGGGCTTTTCTTCTGATTGGCTGGTTTTTGTCAGTGGGCGGTACCTACAAAACGTCGACTCCAAGGTCCGCCCACACTGTCTCCAGACCTCAGGCCCTTTAAAAATTAAACACTGGATGAGGAAAGCCGGAGTGCTGCGTCATGGATTAACTAAAGGAGTAAACACAGACAGGTAAGCATTTTTAATTATAATTTAGCCTCTGTTTGCTGAAGAAAAGATTTCAATTTAGCAACAGTAAGTAACAGTAACTTGTAAATAATATGCTTCATGTGTAAAACAAAATATATTTACTATGTCTATTTTGAATAAAATCAAGTGGGGTTAACTTATTGATATTTATATAAATTAGCCACCATGTGTGAAATTGTATCGGGGCAGCCAGCTAGCTTAGCAACTTAGCTGTTAGCTTACCCAAATAACTTATGATAGGGAGGACAGCTATCTGTTGGCTGCTAGCTGTTGCTAGCTGAGAGGAGGCTATGCGCAGCGGATGCAACATTAAATGGGAACTTGCAGTTTGTCTTTCGGAAAAGAGAGGTATGATGGTATGCTTTTAGATATTACAGGCCTGTGTCAAGCCATCCATGTTTGTTTTCTTTGCACATGGTAAGGTTAGATGAGCTAGCTACATCTCAGTAGCTAACGCTGCTATGGCATAACTCTTATGATACTTTGCTGGTAAGAGGTCAAGGACAGAGCCGCAGAGAGGACAGAAGCAACTAACGTTAACGGTAGTCGACAGCTCAGGTTTGGTTTTTGGATTTAAAAGTTATACACCAGTATATGATATGGCACCGTTGTTGGTTTTGTGTCCGTGCCGCAAGCTACAGTCTGCTTGTTAATTAAGCCTCGTTAACGTTACGTAGTGCATGCTTTCGCTGCGTGTGTACGCAGAGGACGGGAGATGAGGAGGAGACAACAGCGTGACCGCTCAGGTGTTCTGTGTGTGCAGCAAGCTACACACTGGTTGTTAATTAAGCCTCGTTAACGTTACGTCGAGCATGCTTCTGCTGTGTGTATACAGAGGGCAGGTGGAGAGGAGGACATAGACAGCAGCTTGGCAGCTCAGGTTTGGCTTTTGGGGAAAAAAAATTATGAACCACAGGAGGATGTATTACACTGTAACGTTTATTTGATGTTAGGATACCACTTTTAAATTTTCATGGCCTGCTTGCATGTCTGTATCCACAGCTGTAGCTCCTATTGCGATTACTGAGGTGTGGACCTCTGTGACTTTTGCCACAGACAACTATTTTTTGGTTGTTTTTTATTAGTGCAATCATTTTTTTGTATCCAAAATGATATCAAATATTGCCTGGGATGCTGTCTGTGACACAGAAAGGATGGAATAGACAAAATCAATATGAGTGAGTAGCTTATAAGCATCATGTGATGTTTTAAATGTAATATAGACACATATTGTGTAGGTCTGCTTGTGTACTAAGATGTAAGATAATAATAATTGATATTTACGTTAATCAGCCAATTAACACAGTGATCAATGTGTAACACATGAGAGGAAACAAACCTGACTTGTATCTGGTGCAGTGTGCACAGTGTTAATGCTATTTCAAAGTTAAAACAGCATGTATTGTTAAAATCAGTCTTTAAACAGTTCATTTAGTTAGCTGAGGAGGCCAGGGGCAGGTGTTTTGAGCAATCAGCACACAGCTAACTGAGCCTGCTTTAATTATGTGGTTTAGACTAGTTATTATTATTCATCAGTATGGGACTGAGAGACTGAACAAGCAGAGTAGGGTGTCTTTCTCCTGTTGCTGTTTCAAAGTTTTTTGAAGTATGTGTCTAGTTGAACTCTTTCAGTAGTTAGTCTCTTGTAGTTATTTATTTTTTTAATAAGAATCCCAAAACCATAATGTGGCTCCTATCACTGTCATATCACAAGATAAATAATTAAATAATGCTGCTAACCTGCTTATATTTTTATTAGTGCAATATTATTGCTGTAGTAATCTAAAGTGAATGAAGGAGAGTGAGAGTAGGAAGTGGTGATTTAGAGACTGAGGATGATGATGCAGAGAATCAGTCAGATTGAACATCATTTAAATTTTTTTCTTGGAAAAATATCCATGGCTGCTAGTGGACGTCAGTTAAAATATTTTTCCTTGCCATAGCCTTGTCAGTGTGGTTCTTTTGGAGGTCCACTGGAGTTGGAGTTGTTTCATGTTGTGGGGGACTTTGTACACTATCAAAAAACATGTAACAAATAAAGCAGTGGATGGCAGAATGCAGTTCAGTGTTAATGTGGTCAAGCACAGCTGTACATATCCTCTTCCTGTTAATGTTAATGCAGACTCCAAACAGCGTATTTCTGTAGTGGAGAGGTGTTTTTCCACTTAGGGAGAGACACACGCACTACACAGTCAAGAAACTTAATGGGTTTTTCAAATGTGAACCTGTTTGCCTACTGTTGAACAACATTTTATCGGAAGAGTAGCAAGGGCCATATTCCTCCTGTTGCATATTGTAATGAATTAATCTGTTAATTTGTTAAGCATCTTGAATAAATTCTGGCTTGTCTAATCATGCATGTCTATCATCTTTGGTAATTCAGGTTTTGACACCGGATGGAAAACATGCAAAGGCGAAGACGCATTAATCCAAAGGAAGATGCAAAATTTTATGTTACTACAGGAAAAGACAAAGTGGGACTTGACATCAAATACATAAATGCCTTCAAAGGTAAGGTGTATCTTCTGACTGTTTAATCATGATGAAACTTAAAAATATCAATTGACTTTTTGTCACTTCTTTGTTCTTTGTGTATGAACTAGGTCGTGGTATCTTCACCTCTGCTCCATTTACAAAAGGAGACTTTCTGTTGGAGTACAGAGGTGAACTAATCAGCAGGCAAGAATGTGAGAGGAGGCAGAGAGCTTACCATGACCACCTTAAAGTGTTTATGTTCGAGTTCCATTTCAGTGGAAAACTGTGGTGGTGCGTATTATGTCAATGGTTAGTCTAATAAGAATTATATGACACTTTGCTTTTGTTTTTCTGAACATGCATAAATTGTTGATAGATGGTTCTTGAATCAGGCCAATTTACACTGCCCAAATATATGAATTAACTATTTTAAAAATTGTTACTTGTTTTTGTAGTGTTGATGCAGCAAAAGAGGATGGGTCACTCGGAAGACTTGTAAATGACGACAATATCAACCCAAATTCCAAGATGAAGTACTTAACTGTGCAAGGAAAGCCCCATCTGTGTTTGTTTGCAATACGAGACATTAGTCCAGGAGAGGAGATCACCTATAATTATGGTGACTCAGACTGGCCGTGGAGATGCAAGGTAATGAAAATTTCACTTTTAATTCTCATGAAGGAAATACTCTTAACCGTAGAAAATTTCATGTATATCAATACTATATATTGTAAATCAAGCTCAATTTGGACATGATATTTAAGCACTTAAAATTGTTACTCACATTGGAAGTTGAGTATAGTGTTAAATACACTGCCACAAACACATATCTTTGATAATGACTGCATTAGAACATACATTTTTACTTGATCTCATTGGGATATCATTGGTCTGATGTTTATTGTAAAATCTTTAGAAACCTGGAGGAAAGCCTTTGAAGGGGCAGCTTGATGAGGGACTACCCACATCAGAGCCTTCTATGAGTACTCAAAAGGCATCTACAGTAGCAAGTCAGTGTCAGAAAAAGGCCTCTGCAGGTGCAGCAACTGGTCTCAAAAGCTTTGATAAGGTAAGTTAAATGTGTTTTATGATTTCTATAAAAGCTTTGAAGCTACCTATAGATAGTGGGTGTCAATATATTGAACTTTTCTCTCTTAAATTTCATCTTGAATGTTTAATCTTTTAATGTTGCTGATGCTGTGAAGAATTACACAAGGATGACTCACAATGGGCTTGTTAGTTGATCCCAGTTAACACCTGTCTTTTTGTCTAAATGTGCCTACACAGAGGTCAAAAAGTCATTTCTTTTGAAACTATCTTCACATTTAATCAGTTTTTCTCATGTCCTAGTTTTTCACCTGTCATTTTTGTTAGTTAGACTTACCATGACAGGGTTTGATAATTTAAGGTAGAAAAAAAACAAAAGCACATTTTGACTTGAAGACAAAGAATGTGTGAACACACCTATGCTGTCACCTACATGTAGCAGAGATATAGTGTGCATGGTTGGTTGTATATTGACATCTAGAACATGCTACTAAAAGCCATTGACTGAAATGCTTTGATACTGATGCTAGCACAATCAAATAGAAATGTACTTAACATGAATAAAAATCATTAGCCATTATACCTTTCACATTATTTTATACAGGGAACATACTGTGTTCAGATATTATGATAACTTTTTTTTTTTCTCTTTTCAGACTGTTGATGAGAAAATGCCCTCGACATTTTGCAAGGCCACAAATTCACCGTCCACAGTTGAAGATACTGATGAGGTATATCTTCATGAAAGACAGATTTTCATCAATGTCTTGCAATGATTGTCTGTATATTACAAGGTAATGTTGTACCTGTCTCTGTATTGTCCCTCTCCTCTTTGTTTTATCTGTTACAGGTGGACTTGTTTCTTACAAAAGACTCAGAGAAACACAGCCATGATACCTTTCTTGTAATGTTACACAAGCAACATCCTATCTTCACATATTTAAGATATCCCTCTCTTTTTTCTTTTCTTTTTTTTTATTTTGCAGGGTCTTGATGAGGAAATGCATTCAACAGTTTGTGGGGCCTCAAATTCCCCATCCACAGTTGAAGATATTGATGAGGTATATCTTCATAAGTGATAGATTTTCATCAATATCTATATTGTATCTTATAAAGTTATCTAGAGATACCAGAGATATCCTTTCTGGTGGTACATTCCCTGTACCTGTCTCTTTATTGTCCCTCTCCTCTTTGTTTTATCTGTTACAGGTGCCGACTGTGAGCAACCAGATCCAGACGGCTGTGAGTGACCAGAATCAGACAAGTCCAGTGCTCAGTTTACCCAACAAGGTTGAAAAGGTAAATTAAATCCAATTTACTGCTTAACTGTGTAACTCTGGGCAAAATATCAAAACTGCAATCACGTTTCATTGGTGCTGTGTCTGTGTGTGTGTGTATTGACATGAGTGTGACATGGTTTGTATGGACAGTGGTATGGTTTGTATGGACATGGTTTGTGTGGACGATAGTATATAACGACTCTCTCATAACGTGCTTTTCAAAGCGTCAGTCAGTATAATATCTGAGTGTATGTGTGTCAAACAGTGACCCACCCAAATGTGACTTGTGAAGACCATGTGGTTTATATGGTCCTGTCTCCATATGGAGTTGAAAGTAGCATCATTTTGTTTTTTAAGAATACTTGCACCACTTGTATTTGATCTTTTATCTTGGTTCAGTTTGTACGGTGGGCTCTTTAGTTACATTTCTGCAGTAGATAAACAATTAGGTAATCCAGTGTTGAGTTCATCAGTCAACATTAAATATAAGATAGTAGTTTTTGTGATCTACAGACTGTAGTCATGTGGTCTGCTGAGTGACTTAAGAACTGTTTCAAAGTGGACTTGTTTCTTACAAAAGACTCACAGAAACACAGCCATGATACCTTTCTTGTAATGTTGCATAAGCAACATCCTATCTTCACTTTTTCTTTTCTTTTTTTCTTTTTTTTTTGCAGGGTCTTGATGAGGAAATGCATTCAACAGTTTGTGGGGCCTCAAATTCCCCATCCACAGTTGAAGATATTGATGAGGTATATCTTCATAAGTGATAGATTTTCATCAATATCTTGCATTGATTGTATCTTACAAACTTATCTATAGATTCAAAACAAAGTTTTCCTCTTTGTCTCCTTGTCAACAGTAAGGTGGTTCCTTTTATCCAGGCCTCAAATATCCTTTCTGGTGGTACATTCCCTGTACCTGTCTCTTTATTGTCCCTCTCCTCTTGGTTTTATCTGTTACAGGTGCCGACTGAGAGCAACCAGATCCAGACGGCTGTGAGTGACCAGAATCAGACAAGTCCAGTGCTCAGTTTACCCAACAAGGTTGAAAAGGTAAATTAAATCCAATTTACTGCTTAACTGTGTAACTTTGGGCAAAATATCAAAACTGCAATCACGTTTCATTGGTGCTGTGTCTGTGTGTGTGTATTGACATGAGTGTGACATGGTTTGTATGGACAGTGGTATGGTTTGTATGGACATGGTTTGTGCGGACGATATATATAAGGACTCTCTCATAACATGCTTTTCAAAGCGTCAGTCAGTATAATATCTGAGTGTATGTGTGTCGAACAGTGACCCACCCAAATGTGACTTGTGAAGACCATATGGTTTATATGGTCCTGTCTCCATATGGAGTTGAAAGTAGCATCATTTTGTTTTTTAAGAATACTTGCACCACTTGTATTTGATCTTTTATCTTGGTTCAGTGTGTACGGTGGGTTCTTTAGTTACATGTCTGCAGTAGATAAACAATTAAGTAATCCAGTGTTGAGTTAATCAGTCAACATTAAATATAAGATAGTAGTTTTTGTGATCTACAGACTGTAGTCATGTGGTCTGCTGAGTGACTTAAGAACTGTTTCAGAGTGGACTTGTTTCTTACAAAAGACTCACAGAAACACAGCCATGATACCTTTCTTGTAATGTTGCATAAGCAACATCCTATCTTCACTTTTTCTTTTCTTTTTTTTCTTTTTTTTTTTTGCAGGGTCTTGATGAGGAAATACATTCAACAGTTTGTGGGGCCTCAAATTCCCCATCCACAGTTGAAGATATTGATGAGGTATATCTTCATAAGTGATAGATTTTCATCAATATCTATCTTGTTTCTTATTTCGTTATCTAGAGATACCAGAGATATCCTCTCTGGTGGTACATTCCCAGTACCTGTCTCTTTATTGTCCCTCTCCTCTTTGTTTTATCTGTTACAGGTGCCGACTGTGAGCAACCAGATCCAGACGGCTGTGAGTGACCAGAATCAGACAAGTCCAGTGCTCAGTTTACCCAACAAGGTTGAAAAGGTAAATTAAATCCAATTTACTGCTTAACTGTGTAACTTTGGGCAAAATATCAAAACTGCAATCACGTTTCATTGGTGCTGTGTCTGTGTGTGTGTGTATTGACATGAGTGTGACATGGTTTGTATGGACAGTGGTATGGTTTGTATGGACATGGTTTGTGTGGACGATAGTATATAACGACTCTCTCATAACGTGCTTTTCAAAGCGTCAGTCAGTATAATATCTGAGTGTATGTGTGTCGAACAGTGACCCACCCAAATGTGACTTGTGAAGACCATATGGTTTATATGGTCCTGTCTCCATATGGAGTTGAAAGTAGCATCATTTTGTTTTTTAAGAATACTTGCACCACTTGTATTTGATCTTTTATCTTGGTTCAGTGTGTACGGTGGGTTCTTTAGTTACATTTCTGCAGTAGATAAACAATTAAGTAATCCAGTGTTGAGTTCATCAATCAACATTAAATATAAGATAGTAGTTTTTGTGATCTACAGACTGTAGTCATGTGGTCTGCTGAGTGACTTAAGAACTGTTTCAGAGTGGACTTGTTTCTTACAAAAGACTCACAGAAACACAGCCATGATACCTTTCTTGTAATGTTGCATAAGCAACATCCTATCTTCACTTTTTCTTTTCTTTTTTTTCTTTTTTTTTTGCAGGGTCTTGATGAGGAAATGCATTCAACAGTTTGTGGGGCCTCAAATTCCCCATCCACAGATGAAGATATTGATGAGGTATATCTTCATAAGTGATAGATTTTCATCAATATCTTGCATTGATTGTATCTTACAAAGTTATCTATAGATTCAAAACAAAGTTTTCCTCTTTGTCTCCTTGTCAACAGTAAGGTGGTTCCTTTTATCCAGGCCTCAAATATCCTTTCTGGTGGTACATTCCCTGTACCTGTCTCTTTATTGTCCCTCTCCTCTTGGTATTATCTGTTACAGGGGCCGACTGAGAGCAACCAGATCCAGACGGCTGTGAGTGACCAGAATCAGACAAGTCCAGTGCTCAGTCCACCCAACAAGGTTGAAAAGGTAAATTAAATCCAATTTACTGCCTAACTGTGTAACTCTGGGCAAAATATCAAAACTGCAATCACGTTTCATTGGTGCTGTGTCTGTGTGTGTGTGTATTGACATGAGTGTGACATGGTTTGTATGGACAGTGGTATGGTTTGTATGGACATGGTTTGTGTGGACGATAGTATATAAGGACTCTCTCATAACGTGCTTTTCAAAGCGTCAGTCAGTATAATATCTGAGTGTATGTGTGTCGAACAGTGACCCACCCAAATGTGACTTGTGAAGACCATATGGTTTATATGGTCCTGTCTCCATATGGAGTTGAAAGTAGCATCATTTTGTTTTTTAAGAATACTTGCACCACTTGTATTTGATCTTTTATCTTGGTTCAGTGTGTACGGTGGGTTCTTTAGTTACATTTCTGCAGTAGATAAACAATTAAGTAATCCAGTGTTGAGTTCATCAGTCAACATTAAATATAAGATAGTAGTTTTTGTGATCTACAGACTGTTGTCATGTGGTCTGCTGAGTGACTTAAGAACTGTTTGAAAGTGGACTTGTTTCTTACAAAAGACTCAGAGAAACACAGCCATGATACCTTTCTTGTAATGTTGCATAAGCAACATCCTATCTTCACATATTTAAGATATCCCTCTCTTTTTTCTTTTCTTTTCTTTTTTTTGCAGGGTCTTGATGAGGAAATGCATTCAACAGTTTGTGGGGCCTCAAATTCCCCATCCACAGTTGAAGATATTGATGAGGTATATCTTCATCAGTGATAGATTTTCATCAATATCTATATTGTATCTTATAAAGTTATCTAGAGATACCAGAGATATCCTCTCTGGTGGTACATTCCCAGTACCTGTCTCTTTATTGTCCCTCTCCTCTTTGTTTTATCTGTTACAGGTGCCGACTGTGAGCAACCAGATCCAGACGGCTGTGAGTGACCAGAATCAGACAAGTCCAGTGCTCAGTTTACCCAACAAGGTTGAAAAGGTAAATTAAATCCAATTTACTGCTTAGTGATGTTTGATGAAATATTGCACGAGTGTGACATGGTTTATATCGACAGTGGTGTTATTATTTGGTGTTATTAAGCTATTCTCAAAACATGCTCTTCAAAATAAATACAGCATTTTTAATCCCGACTCCTGTTTTTCAGACTGCTGACTTGCCACTCAATTTTTTTTTCTTTTTTCATGGTTTAAAAATTTGGAACTATACCAACTCATGCACGAAGAGCACTTCTCATTCTCTCTTTTTTTCAGATGGCCACTGATAATAACCAGGATCATTTCCCCTGTTCAAGTCAAATGGATCCAGTTGTCAACAGCACAAAGGTAAATTTAATGTCACATTTAACTTGAATTTGTTCTCTTGACTGGTAGATATCAACATATAAATCCTAGGTACTGGTAAGTGTTACATTCAAAGTTTTGCAATGTTTGTCGGGCAGTGTCAAAAACATCGCCTGGTGTTCACGACAGTATCCTCCTTGGACAAGTGTGTTCAGTGTGTGGGACCTGTGTCTTCCTTCAAGTGGCTTGGCTATGAATGCAAAGGTGAGGTATTTAGTAAATTTGCACAGTGTGCAAAAGGACTGTAAGTGCATGTACAGCATGTGTTATGCTCTAATGATAAACAGTGTTGGGGTTACAAACAAACACATTACAGTAATCACATTACATTTGTCTGTAACGCTGTATTGTAATGTGTTACCGGTCCTAAATTCAGTAATCACATTAAAGTTAATAATCAAACAATTATCTCCACATTATCTGCATAATTGGGGTAAGAAAAAAAATCTTCAATCTATACCTTTTTGTACACATTCCCACATCAACAGCCTGAGCTCTACAATAAAGACTATATACCCATGAAATTCAACACAGTGACATCTGCTTTTGCACCCATAGAAAAGCTCTTTATCCTGGGCAGTCTTGTGCTAACTCCAAGGGACAGGTGATTTGAGAGACTCCTCCCTATGAGGTATAGCCACTACTTATGTGATAAACATGTCAAATTAACTGGACAAGTCTACTATGACGCAATGGTTTGGTGAGCGAGTGACAGGAGTTAATTTGTTGCATTTGCGTTTGAGTGCATTTAGCCTGTTACCTGTGGTTCATAGGCAATTTAAACATTTCTGTCCTTTTTAAGTCTCTGTTATGGATATTATTTTTAGGCAATTCATATTTGTACTAGGTGGTGAGAGAGACACCAGCTGCTTTTATATTGTTTTATATATTGATATTGTTTTATTTTTAGGGCATTGTTATCCTGCTGCAGTATCAGTCCTCCTCCACAAAGATCAAACCAGAGGGTGTACATGTCTGTGAAGGATAGGGTGCCACAGAAATAAATCCTAAAACCAGGAAATTAGTTAGCATTTTTGCACTTCAGTTTCCCTCGTCTCAAAGTCTATGGGTTTTTGAATGAGTTTTAAGTAAAGTAATGCATTGATCTTAAAAATAACAAGGAATGCACATTACCTTTTTTTTTACTAACAACCCCAACACTGCAGATTAAACACTTTAATGGAACACATATGACAGAAGAGGCTGTCATTTTTTGACGAGTAAAATGGTGTCATGATGGAATTAAACACTGTCAAATCATCTTGATCTGTCAGCTGGAGATTGATTGCAGTGAATGATGCAGGTTCTGCTAATCCACCTTTGTATTGCACTTGGATATGCAAACATGAAAATCAATTAAATATCTCTTGAAGAGTGAGGAGTTTTTGCTTTTTTGTGTATTCCAGATTACTCCAGTGCTAGGAGAGGTGATCAACTTAAATAGACTGTTAACACTGATTAACTAACCTAAACTAAATGTATTACAGTTTGTTCACGGGTCTGGCATCAATCCTGCCTCAGACGAATTAGAAAAAGTGACCTCCAAGACCCATCACAGGTTAGTATCCACTTATATTTGCTGGACTTGAACTGAGTAAAAATGTCCATCACCATCTAAAACAATTTGCTTTCTTACCATTTCAGGAGCAACAGTTTACCAAATTCTCTTGGGATGAGCTGTCAG
The DNA here is from genome assembly GCA_019142605.1 of Cephalopholis sonnerati. NCBI lineage: Eukaryota > Metazoa > Chordata > Actinopteri > Perciformes > Serranidae > Cephalopholis > Cephalopholis sonnerati. The sequence goes on from JAGQAX010000020.1 coordinate 3,071,700, forward strand.
ATGAGGATAAGGAGATGTCAGACGAGGAATACATACCCGACTCAGAGTCAGAAAATGATGACTATGATTCAGATGCAAACGTCCCCTCTATGTTGAATCAGTCGCAAGCTGCACAGATTCAAGTAAAACCATTAACACCTGATGTTGGAACATCTTACGGGTCAAGCACAACCATCACAGTTGTGCCTAGCAAATCAAAAGGTCGGCAACCACTTGAAGATCACATGGTTCCTAATGCTGATGACACATCTGATTCAGTGACTTCCATGAAAGACTCATCAAAAGGAAAGCCAGAGGATGAAGCTTTGCTTCAAAAACAAAAACTGACACATCTGACTATGAGTACAAAAAATTACTGTTATATTTGTGGTAAGCCACAAAGCAAAATTTCCCGCCACTTGAAAACACACAGCAAGTCACATGCTGAAATTCTACATGTGTTTTCCCTCCCTGAGGACTCAAAAGAGCGCAAGATATTATTAGAAAAAATGAGGAATAAGGGAAATTTTAAACATAACACTGAAGTTTTACAGGCTGGAACGGGACCAGTCAAAGTGAAGAGACAACCAAAGACTAGAGCAGTGGCAGGAAAGTTTATTCACTGTATGCACTGTCAAGGGATGTACATTCGTAAGGAGCTCTGGAGACATGTCCGCAGATGCCCCTGTAGGCCAGAAAATGAAGATTTGGATAAAGAACCTGGGAGAACCAAAGTACTGGGCTTGGCTGTAGCTCAAGTGTCTGCCTTCTGTCAGCAGATCTCAAGTGGAGTGTGGAAGCTCCTTGGTGCCATGAAACAAGATGAGGTTGCTTCAGTCGTGCGAAATGACCTCTCTATTATTCAGTTTGCCCAGTCACTCTACAACAAACATGGACAAGACCCTACAAAATATGAATACATGCGACAGAAGCTCCGTGAAGTGGGACGTTTGCTGTTATGTCTGCGTTCAGAATTCTCATTGCATAACCTAGAGGAGGCTGTTAAACCTGCTAACTTCCAGAGAGTTGTGCAAGCAGTAAAGAAAGTTTAAGGTTTTGATGAGGAAAAACACTCATACCTTACACCAAGCCTTGCACTGAAACTTGGACACACTCTGCAAAAAATCTCTGACATCATTCATTGTAGGGCACTCATGGCAGAGGATGAAGAACTGATCAGGTCCACTGACACATTCAAGAAGCTGTACACCTCTAAGTGGTCTGAGTTGGTGTCTCACACTGCCCTGAACACTCTGAGTGATGCGAAGTACAACAAGCCATCAACATTGCCCTTCACAGAAGATGTGCAGATCCTTCATCGATACCTTGAGAAATCTGCGGAAAGTGCCTTTTGCAGCTTGAAGGAGGAGGCCACCACTCAGAACTATGCTCAACTTGCAAAAGTTACTCTTGCACAAATCATTGTGTTCAATCGAAGACGAGCTGGGGAGGTTTCAAAAACTCGCCTCAAATCTTTTCATGAGAGAGACACCACAAAGCTCCATGAAGATGTTGCCATGGGGTTGTCAAAGACTGAACAGAGACTCTGCAACTATTTCAGCCGAATTGAAATCATGGGAAAAAGGGGCAGAAAGGTTGCAGTTCTGCTCACACCAAGCATGGTGGATGCTCTGTCACTACTTGCTAGTAGCAGACCTGAATGTGGTGTTTGTGCCACAAATGTCTTCCTGTTTGCAAGACCCAAATCAATGAGCCACTACAGAGGACAGGACTGTTTGCGTGTTCATGCAAGCCAGTGTGGAGCGAAGCACCCGGAGCACCTCAGGTCAACACAACTCAGGAAACATGTTGCCACACTCTCACAAGTCCTTAATTTAAAAAACAACGAACTTGATCAGGTTGCAGACTTCCTGGGTCATGACATCCGTGTTCACCGTGATTTCTACAGATTACCAGTTCCCACAACACAACTGGCCAAGATTTCCAAACTGCTTTTGTCAATGGAGAAAGGACATCTTTCTGGCATGCAGGGGAAATCACTGGATGAGATTGAAATTGAAGGTTTGTACAGAAATTAACACTTGTAGATGCTTTCCTAGAGTTTTTATTTTTCTGAGTATGAAGTCAAAGGCATCTAGACGATTTCAGTTAAATTGTACTGTGAGAAATACGTACATGAAAAGTTATATATATATATATATATGTATATATATACACATATATATACACACAAATATATATATATATATATATCTATACACACATATATACACATATATATATATATATATATATATATATATATATATATATATATATATGTATATGTGTGTGTGTGTGTGTATATTTGGGGTGTAATGGTACACAAAGTTCACGGTTCAGTTCATTACAATAGTGATGCCATGGTTCGGCAAGTTTTCGGTACAGCAAAACAAGCTGTAGATTTTATTTTACAGATATAATAAGATTAGTTTGATGTATCATTTGGTCCGTAATGCGTACCAAACTGTACATTCAGTTTACATACAATACAAATACGTGTATCGCTACACCCCTAATATATATATCACTGCTGCATCCCATAGCAGGCTAGTTTAAAAATCTTACTAAATGGGGTTGGTATACCCGTACTGTGGCTGTATTAATTTATGTATTTTGCACATATACAGTTGTTTTTTATGTCCATCTTTTCATCTGAATTTCACTATGCCACTTGCCAGATGAGATTGTGTTCAGTGACGCTGAAGCCAGCGGAAGCGAATCTGATGATGGCAGCACGGCAGCCACAGCAACAGAATGTGAAACTGTGGAGCCTGTGGAGCCTGTGGATGCTGACTCTACAATCACACAGCAGGTCCAAGACACTGAAGATTTTGGTAGGCTACCTCACTTTATATTTGTTCCTGTCAATAAAATGTATTATTTCCCGTGGAAAAAAAATATACTTTTGTCAAATTATTTGTTCAGCAGTGTCAGTATCGTCGGTGTCATCTACAGTAAATGAGACTGCTCCTCCCTCTGAAGGTAAGGCAAGTTGATTGAACTGTGAAAATTTTAGTGAAAATTCAGTCCCCCGTACAGTTGTCATGGGTGGGGAAATTAGCTATAGAGACCCAAACTGTTTTTTTTTCAGGCTGTAAACATTTTATTTCTGCTGTAAAGTGGGGCATTTTAGCATTGGCTATTATGGGGGTTTGTTCCCTTTTGGAGACGACCTTAAGCGGCCATTCGAGGAACTGCAGTTTTTGGTACTTCTGCATTGTCTTCACTTTGCAGCCTTTCGTTCACCCATACAGATAGACTGCGGACTTGGGTTTGACACACATCATCACATTGTAACTTGCAAGCCTGGCTGTTGTGCGGTCATGTGTCAGTGTCCCAAGTTCACAGCAGTGTTGGTGAACCTGGGACAGATAAGAACTGTGATGCACAAAACTCTCAAGCTTAAATCTCCTTGTCTGTGAATAAGCAATGATAATTAATGTGATGCATATGAATAATTTAGAACTACTACCACTGCATTATTGGGGATTTTTGATGTAATGCAAAAAAACAAACAAACAAAAAAAACAGCAGCCTGTCTAGTTGGTGGAATCACATCAAGTGAGCAATCAATTGGAAACCTCAAGTGAATTATTGTTTATTCAAGGAAACAATTTCTTGTCAACCATAGCAATAGTTTAACTCAACTTTAATCACTCAGACTAACCAACACAATTTGTTTTTGGTTTGTGTGTTATTTATTTTTCTATTTTGCATATCTTCCAGGAAAAGATGCTTGTGAAGACCAGCGTAGAAGAGTGCCAAAGAAAGTGTGGTCGAAGGCTGAGGTTGCCGCAGTATTGCGGCATTTCAAAGATCACATTCAAAAAGGAAAACTGGCCACCAAAAATGAATGTACTCACTGCAAGCTGGTAGAAGGCCCTGTGTTAGCACAAAGAACAGTGCAAAATATTAGGGACTTTGTTAGAAACCGAGGAATAGCTGCAAAGAGGCAGTCAGAGAAAAAAAAGCTTTAAACTTGCTGGCAACCTTTTGTTTGTTGTCTTGGATTAGCTCTAAACAGTTGTATGGAGACATTTTCTGTTTTTTTATTTTGTTTATCATTATTATTATTTTTTTTTCAGATTTTAGGTTTTAAAACAAGTCCCCAGCTGCTTCAGTTGTATAGGAGAAGGCTGCTCTGTTGTTTTGCTGTGAAGCTCCAGAAATGTTTTGGGGACTGAATTTAATTTTGAGTAAACACATCCTTAAATGCTGTAGATAGCAACATGTTCCAACCATGGATGTTTGTGAGTTAAAAAAGGGGAATTAAAAAGGTCCTTGTGTTGTGTGAAAGCTGTTTTCTTGCTGTTTCAGGCTGCTATCTGGCTATTGGTCAGTGTCACCACTGCATTATAGTGATGTTTCAGCTCTATATAGTACATAAATAAATATAAATGTCCTGTTCCTTTAATGCTTGGTGCAGTCAGGTCAGTGTGTATTTATGTTAATGAGGGGTCATTTAAAAGTGACGTCATTGTCCCTTTAAAGTCCTGATAGTGTTTGTTTAGTCCGTATAAGCCACATATTTGTCAAAAAGAGAAATGTCTGCGTAAACCACAATAAAATTAGGGTGATGTGTATCGAGTTCTGAAGGGTGTATCTGAAAGCTAAAGTGACCTAAATTTTTTTCAGATTTTTTGGAGCGTTTCAGTGTAACTCCTATAGCTCTAGGACCTCGGGAAAGGGTAGTCCACCTAAACCACCACCGGGCGGGTTTGGAGAAACTGTCCGGCTAAATCATAAAAACCCGTATAGGTGTGTGTGTGTGTGTGTGTGTGTGTGTGTAGGTGTGTGTGTGTGTGTGTGTGTGTGTGTGTGTGTGAAGGTTTTTAAACCTTTAGCCTTCTTCTGTTTTTCTCTGATATGAGTTGTGGAGTGATACCATGAGCAAAATTGCTTTTGTAGGAACAAGGCACATGCAAAGCTGCATAAATGTGTGTGTGTGTATGTGTGTGTGTATACCATTCATACTTCTCTCTACATGAAGTTTAAGGAAACAAATGTGAGTCAATTCACTAATAACTGGCAACTCCGCATCTGCAGCCAAATCCCATATGGGTCTTCATATGTAAAGTGCTTTCCACTGAGCAGAAATTATTCCCGACTGCCCTCCTCTCACACACACACACACACACACACACACATGCACACAGCCACATAGACATATCTAGATGGCCACGAGGGATGAGGGAGAGAGAGAGAGAGACAGTCACAGAGAAGAGCTGACTTAAACATTTTTCTCCATTTCACAAAAGTAGCTGTGCTGTTGTCAACATGATGAATGAGAGAATAAAAAGAGAGAGAGACATAGAAAGAGAGGAGAGAGAGGGAGGCTAGGGAGGAACAAGTTTTAGAAGAACGAGGGAGGTGGAAGTGTCCTACCTGAAGATGTGAAAGCAGCTGTTGAACATTTTCATTGCAATGTTTCCTTCAGTAATTGCAAATGTGGATATTTTTACAACTGTGATGGAGTCTCAATTACCCGCTGTGTCTGTGTGTGTCATCATATAATGACAGTACTTGCAAACATGCCCTTTCACTCATTTAATGATTAGATGGTCAGCACATCAGACCCTCCAGCCTCTAGCTGTGTGTACACAGTTATTCATGAAATGCATGATGACATTGGAGATTTTGGGCGGGATTAGTGGTTTGTCTCCACACTGCTGCCATGCAGGAATGACATTCCAGTGATTTCACCATATCCCAAGACCTCTGCTATTAACCAGCACGTTCTCATTCCCAGGTCGTCATATACTGATGCCTTCTCACGACCCTCTGTGTCTGATATTGATGCCACAGGCACCCTTTAGTGTCTTTATGAGATGCACTGGGCCTTCAGCAAAATCCAGAGTAAATCCTTGATGCTGACGGCAACTGATGTAGTATAAAGAGCAAGAAAGTGAGTGTTGGGTTGAAGGTAGGGGAAGTCAAGCAGAAGACTTTTACCCAAGAGACCACCGTTTGTGTCCCACATGAAACCAAAGGCAAATGTTGTTTTAATGTACGCAGTTGACGTGCAATCATTGCACACTGATGTCACATAACAAACAAATTCTTTTAACCCAAAACATATTTTTTTTTCCTAAATCTAACCAAGCAGTTTTGTTGCCTAACATAACCATGACTGTTTCACAAAAGCAAGTGTTACAATGTGTTAAAGCTGTGCTTCACAAAGAGATGCTAAAGAGTTCCTTGTGCATCTCTGTCAGATGCTAAGAGCCGGGACAAAGCATCTGTATCTTTTTAAAAAAAAAATTTTTATTAGTGCACCAACATTACATAACAATAGTGACACAAATAAATAAGGTAAGGGTACAAAACATCAAGACAGTGACATATAACAGTGGTAAATATGGTCATGTTACATTTGCATTAGGTGGACAATATAGAACGATACACAATATACATTAATATATGTACATATAATAATTAAAGAAACAAACGAGTAAATAAACAAACAAACACAACACACAAAACACACACACGCACAAAAAAAAGTGTGTGTGTGTGTGTGTCGGTGCGTGTGTGTGTGTGTGTGTGTTTGGGGGGTGAGGGGGTTGACACTGAGCAAGGCGGACAACATTCTGAATAACTGATAGAGTGCTATGATGAATTTACTGAATTTATGAACAGTTGCCAAATTGGGTCTTGAGGTTTATCTGTATCTAACAACCTGGGAATAAGAACTAGTTGCATTGACCTGATGACTAAATTATTAAAGACGCTGTGTGTGTCTGACTGTGGATGGTGGAACTACTGAATGGATTTGCTGAGTTTGTTAGTTGCATCGGTGGCTGTTAGCAGTTAGCTCCACTTGTTAGCCACTGAATGGCAGTGGAGCAAGAGGCCACCAGCTGCTGAACTGATGCTGTTTGACAGGCAGGTAGGAGGCTCTGTTATCTGTGAGTTAAGCTGTGCTGTAAGTAAACGGTCTGAACTCAGATCAGTTTTCTCTGACAGAGATGAAAGAAAAGTTTTAATCACCAACTCTGTGAAAGGACATCAGTTTAAACCTCCAGACTAATATGTTGCAGATAAGGAAAGAATTCAGGCTTTAATTAAGATATTGAGCTTTTCAAATGATGAGCAGTAAGTGTGTGCTTGTAAATCACCCCTTAAACCTGTCAAAAACTGTTGGAGAAATGATTGTTTGTAAGAGTGTAGAATTAATTTGTAGTTGTAAAAAAAAATGTCTAAATAAAATTTTCACACAACCAGACACCCTGATTGTCATTTCTGCTACATGAATTAGCCTCTCTGGATTAGTTAGATTAAAAAAAATAAAAAAAAAACATGTAGAAAATGTAAGGACTAATCGCTGAATAAATTTTATTTTATTATTTAAAAATTCTGAATTTTTATCAAAAGTAGTCTAAAACTATTAAGGATAAAAATGACTAAAATGTGACTAAAACAAATGGGTATTTTCATCTCAAGACTAAGACAAAATCTAAAATAGCTGTCAAAATTGACATCGCTGTAGACAAGCGAAGGTACTGTATATGTGTTAGGTTGGCAGGTATGCTTCAGCTGCAGGCAAGTGGCTGAGCAGCGGGGCTAATATGCATACTCATAGATCCGGGTACACCAAATGAGGCAAAGGTGTAGAGTTACATTTAAGCCATTTTGAGACATGAAAAGATGTTTTCTTTATGATTTTTTTGTTTGTTTGTTGTTGTTGTTTTTGATGTACACAGAGGACTTTTTAAGGGTTTGTTTGTTTTTTTTTCACTGCTTGGAGAGGGAGTTTAAAACCAATGGGAAAAATGGATGAAACCCCACATTTGTGAGAAAAAAAAAATATATATAAATACAAAAATGAAAATAAAATAAATAAATAAATACTTTAATTTAAACTATTTACTTATTAAGAGCCCTAAAAAACTAGGGACATTAAAATATATATAAAAACATGATACCCATACAGCGACTGCTGTATGGGTAACATGTTTTGTGTTAAACATATTGTGGAAATAACTGTTCATTTTTAGTCTTTTTTTTCCTGACTTTCTGTAGATCACTGACCAACAAGAAAAGACTCAACGGCCGGAGGCAAAAATCACTCACAGCCAGACTGATTGTCACGCTGCAAACGTCCGAACAGGGAGGCAGTCTGCAGTCATTTCCCTCAACAGTACCAGAAATAACAAGGATCCACTGCTCTGACATATTTCAACCCAGCATTTTTCAACAATTTTGCAACTGTGACAAATTTCAAAGTGTGAGAGAGCAGTGCAGTGGCAGAGAGGAAAAGACAAAGATAAGAAAGTTAAATATCTGGTACCACCTGCTGGTCAGAGTCAGAGGAGATGAAACACCAACACCTCTACAAACTCTTACCCTCTCTTTTTACACACCTGTAAACTCAGGAGAGACAAATACAGAGCTGAACTAAAGGAAAGCATTCACAAGAAATGAGCTGCAGCATTGAAAAACAGCACTGAGCTTGCCTGACTGTGCTTTTGGAGGCGTAGGGGGTTCTCCAGCCTATTATAACCAGTAAAACAACATGAATATTCAATGTGAAATGCCCGTCTTCTCCGGATGGCCCAGAGGACTCACTTGCTGATTGTGATCCATGGTAGCTGACAATCGGCCCATTGCAGAGGGCCATAACCTGGTGCTTGTGTGCTGATGACAGTGTGAGGCGGCGGCCTCAAACGGAGCAGTAATTGGACATTACTCCTGCGGAGAGAGGCTAAAAGCATCTCTGCCACTCTTTGTGCTGACATCCCTCTTTTACTCTCATCACACTCTTCTCCATTTCCCTTCGCTCCAGCCAGCGCTCCTTTAATTGTAATGGCCTTTCTGGGAGTGTTAAAAGCAGCTCAGAGACACTGGACATCACTTTAACAAATACAAAAAGAACCTTCATCATTTACACTGCTGAGCTCTCTCTGTCTGTGTGTTTGTGTCTTTACAATGAGAGCCAATTAATCCACACTGATCACAGCTCTTGTCTGTTGAGCCTTTTCACCCTTTTTGTGATGATGAGTTTATGCACATACATCACACCTGGGACTGAACCGAAGATATCTTTATGAGCACACTTCTCTGTGTGTGTGTGTGTGTGTGCGTGTGTGTGTGTGTGTGTGTGTGTGTGTGTGTGTGTGTGTGTGTGTTGGTTAAATCATCATCACAGAGATCTTTCCTTTTTAGCCCCAGATGCTAGTGTTTATCTGTGTTAATAATGTAAGGGTGGCTTTAACAGCTCGCCACGGCTTTGTGCTATCACTATTAAGGCCAAGCTTTAATTTTTAATGAGTAGGGAACAAACTCTTACGGCTTCACTAACATTAACAAATGACAATGGGGTTGAATTCCACCAATCAGCGTGGATCAATCAGCCTGGAGCAATCAGTGTCACAGGTATAGTTTGGATTAGTTTGTGTGTCCAGGGATCAGTCAATACCCATCGTGCTGAATGTCTTTCTGGTTGGATCAAGCCACTGTGTCTTCTTAGTCCGTGTTTACTTTATCACTATACACTGTAGAACTGCCCCATCTGTTTCTGACTGACAGCAAATATATGACAAATGTAAAATAAGAGTGTAGGAGTGAGATTAATTTACCGACTAGAGACACAACAAGAGCTTCCATTAACCTTTGGGCAGCTGACTTAATTGTATAATTTTTAGAGGACAAGTTTCATGAAGTTTTACAGGATGTGAAAGAAGTACACTTGTTTAGGAAAATCACTGCAGCGCTATAGGTTTTACATAGAAAGGGTACACGGTTAATCATTCAAGGAGGAGGAGGAAACAATTACCCTGTTTTATTCAGTGACCAGAGCTGTTTTCTGTTCAGTTTGTGAATTAACCTTTGGACTTTTAACATACAAAGACAGCACATTCTGAAACTGCTGATTGCTGCTTTTTCAATCAGCATTTAATACTGGCAAAACAACAGCATTTATAGCACAGCATACAAAGACACCAGACAAAGGCATGCTAAGTTCTTAATGCTGTTTTTAAATTCCTTTTTCTGAAAAACACAATATTTATAGCTTTCATCCAATTAAAATGAATATTTCACTAATATTCCTGTTTATGTGCAGCTGTGCATACTACAATTAATGTGCCTTAACATGTTGTTTTTCACATCAAAATACAGAAGAGATGACCAGCTGGAGACGCTTGTCATTCTCCTTCTTTGCATCAAAATAGGAATTTTATAGAGTTTTCTACTGGTGGTGAACTTGTTGGACTGTGCGAACACAGCCTCCCTCTTTCTTTCCTTCAAACACCTTCTTGAAAAGGTTAATGTTGTGATATTTTTGGATATCCCAAAACCTGTTAATATCAGTGTGTGCCATATGATCTTGTTCACAATAATATCCGGGATATGAAAAATTCATATTGTGATACTCAGGATATTTCGACTTGTTGACATATTGACCACATACTATTGCCCAAGGCAACAACAAGCATGGCTGACAGCAAAATTATTAGCAAATCCATGAAGGTTCCAAAAAGAGGATCAGCTTCACTAGTGAGAAATAAACGTTGGCATCCTGAATGTTAAATGAGCTGCCTTGGACATCTCAGACTCTTTTAGCGGCTTACCAGAACTCATTAAGCGGCTCCTCTGGTAGCAGCACAGCATCTCTTCCTCTCCTGTCTCGCTATGCGCACACGGGAGTTGGTGTCATCAAGTGATTTTCTCATAAACCTTTGGTAATGTAAACCTACATAAAAAACTACATATATGTGAATGTGCGATAGTTTTCTTAGCATTTCAGCCTGTCACAGGTCACAGCTTGATGATTAGAGGAGAAATGGCAAAGCATAAAGGTCAAGGTGGAAAAACAAAACAACAACTCAGTCATTTAGGATTTTACTAAAAGAAAGGGAAAAGCCCATTAATTTATATATATGCATATATATATATATATATATATATATATACAGTACAGGCCAAAAGTTTGGACACACCTTCTCATTCAATGCGTTTTCTTTATTTTCATGACTATTTACATTGTAGATTCTCACTGAAGGCATCAAAACTATGAATGAACACATGTGGAGTTATGTACTTAACAAAAAAAGGTGAAATAACTGAAAACATGTTTTATATTCTAGTTTCTTCAAAATAGCCACCCTTTGCTCTGATTACTGCTTTGCACACTCTCGGCATTCTCTCGATGAGCTTCAAGAGGTAGTCACCTGAAATGGTTTTCACTTCACAGGTGTGCCTTATCAGGGTATATTAGTGGAATTTCTTGCTTTATCAATGGGGTTGGGACCATCAGTTGTGTTGTGCAGAAGTCAGGTTAATACACAGCCGACAGCCCTATTGGACAACTGTTAAAATTCATATTATGGCAAGAACCAGTCAGCTAACTAAAGAAAAACCAGTGGCCATCATTACTTTAAGAAATGAAGTCCGGAAAATTGCAAAAACTTTAAATGTGTCCCCAAGTGGAGTCACAAAAACCATCAAGCACTACAATGAAACTGGCACACATGAGGACCGACCCAGGAAAGGAAGACCAAGAGTCACCTCTGCTTCTGAGGATAAGTTCATCCGAGTCACCAGCCTCAGAAATCGCAAGTTAACAGCAGCTCAGATCAGAGACCAGATGAATGCCACACAGAGTTCTAGCAGCAGACCCATCTCTAGAACAACTGTTAAGAGGAGACTGCGCGAATCAGGCCTTCATGGTCAAATAGCTGCTAGGAAACCACTGCTAAGGAGAGGCAACAAGCAGAAGAGATTTGTTTGGGCCAAGGAACACAAGGAATGGACATTAGACCAGTGGAAATCTGTGCTTTGGTCTGATGAGTCCAAATTTGAGATCTTTGGTTCCAACCGCCGTGTCTTTGTGAGACGCAGAAAAGGTGAACGGATGGATTCCACATGCCTGGTTCCCACTGTGAAGCATGGAGGAGGAGGTGTGATGGTGTGGGGGTGTTTTGCTGGTGACACTGTTGGGGATTTATTCAAAATTGAAGGCACACTGAACCAGCATGGCTACCACAGCATCCTGCAGCGACATGCCATCCCATCCGGTTTGCATTTAGTTGGACGATCATTTATTTTTCAACAGGACAATGACCCCAAACACACCTCCAGGCTGTGTAAGGGCTATTTGACCAAGAAGGAGAGTAATGGAGTGCTGCGGCAGATGACCTGGCCTCCACAGTCACCGGACCTGAACCCAATCGAGATGGTTTGGGGTGAGCTGGACCGCAGAGTGAAGGCAAAGGGGCCAACAAGTGCTAAACACCTCTGGGAACTCCTTCAAGACTGTTGGAAAACCATTTCAGGTGACTACCTCTTGAAGCTCATCGAGAGAATGCCGAGAGTGTGCAAAGCAGTAATCAGAGCAAAGGGTGGCTATTTTGAAGAAACTAGAATATAAAACACGTTTTCAGTTATTTCACCTTTTTTTGTTAAGTACATAACTCCACATGTGTTCATTCATAGTTTTGATGCATTCAGTGACAATCTACAATGTAAATAGTCATGAAAATAAAGAAGACGCATTGAATGAGAAGGTGTGTCCAAACTTTTGGCCTGTACTGTATATATATATATATATATATATATATATATATATGCTGTGGACGCTAATGAGAGCTGCCTGGGAAACTCAATCTATCTCATCAGCATGAAGCAGAGCTGTAGCCACCTTCATCCCAAAAGAGAAAGATTCCTGGAATCTCACCCAGTTTCGAGGCATCGCTCTGCTTAACGTGAAAGGTAAGATTTTCTTCATGGTGGTGGCTACACGCATGATCAACTACCTTCTGACTAGCAATTATATTGAGCAGGTTTCCTGGCTGTGTTGAACACTCTAATCTGGGAACAAATCCAGACAGCCGAACGTAAAATGCTAGATCACCGCATAGTTTGGTTTGATCTGGCAAATGCCTACGGATCTGTTCCACACCAGCTCATCACCTTTGCACTCAACTTTTTCCACATAACTACCTGCATCAAAAACCTGGTCTCTGCCTACTATAACAACTTCTATGCCTGCTACACAACTCAAGAAATCACAACCAACTGGCAGCAGCTCAAGAAAAGCACAGCAATGGGTTGTTCGATGTCACCCATCCTGTTCACAGCAGCCTTTGAAATAACCCTCTCGGTGCAAGACCGATGGTCAGAGGAGTGAGATCTGAATCAGGACAGCGTCTGCCAGATCTCTAAGTTCTAACATGCCTACAGACAGGTGCTTGCACAGCATGACTGCTTAAGAGACTGGAGGAACTCTCAGCTGGGCGAGGATGAAAATCAAACTAGCCAAGTCTTGGAGCCTATCAATTCCGAAAGGGTCCAGGAATGATAACATTTAGCCTTCTCTGCTGATGGAGAGAAGACCCCACTGTTGGCAGAGCAACCAGTATGAAGTCTTGGGAGGCTTTACACCACTGATCTCTCAGGTAAGCATAAGGCGCAATCTGTCATAGCAAAGCTCTCAGAAGGCCTGGTGAGGATAGACCAAAGCCACCTCCCAGGGAAATTCAAGACCTAGTGCTATCAGTTCGCCTTTTACTACCGCCTGATGTGGCCGCTAAAGTTGTGCAAGATTTCAGCAACAACAGTACAGAGCATGAATCTGAAAACCAACAACTACATCTGCAAATGGCTAGATCTACCTCAATGCCTCTCCAGTGCTGCCTTGTTTGGAAAGAATACACTCCAGCTACCAATGACGTCACTCAACTTAGGGTACAAACTGGAAAATGTTAGGCTCTTGCTTGAGCTGAGAGACTCATCAGGATGGAGGATGAGACATACAAGATCAAAGCCGTGAGCCAGCAGCAGCAAGGTGGACAAACTGGGAGGCAGTCACCAACAGGGTCACAACCTGGGCCAACATGTGCAAGAGCAGTAGGGAGACATCCCTTCCCCTGCCCCACCACCTATAGATGTTCTGGGATTCAAGGGGTGAAACATCTGTGAAGGGTGGCTCCCAGCTCATGACCCTGCAGCTGGCCCGGTGCCACCGGCAGAGGTGCGACAGGCAATAATGCCCTGCAGGTAACAAACACCTGTGCTTGCATCTGACTGTAGATCCCAGGGTACATTTTTGTATTTGGTAACTGTTTAAATGTGTAATTTGTGGTAGATTTTATGTTGTTGAACTATTATAATTGTATACAGAATCTAAGTTACTGTTGTTGTTTACAAACTGAAGAAATTAGAGGATAACTTTTGTTTAGTTTTCACTGAATTTTTAAAGGCAAACTGTTTGTTTGACATGTCAAACTATATTACTTATTTAGTTCTTAAATTAATAATATATTTTTTCTTTTTTTTTTTTTTGCTAATTTGTTACATTGTTAAGAATATTGTTTTTGCAAAAATACCCTGAAATATCATGATATTATTTTAGGGCCATATCTCATACCCCCTAATTGATATCCAAGTCTTCTATAATGTTTACAAGTTGGTATGTTTCTCCTTCTTACCAGATATATAGGCTTTTTGGGGGGCATGCATTTCTATCCCACAGCACTGTAGACTGTTGGCTCAGGCTGTTCTCACAAATCTTCCGTATGTTTCTATGAAAAGCAATGCACCAAAGTCGCTCATATCCAACGTATTTTGAATGGCCGTGATCGGGTGACCGATGCCTTGGCAGCACTTAACAAGGAATCAAACTTGAGGGCTTTTAGGGAGGCAGGGTGGGGTTGTGGAAGGGTCTCAAAAAAACAGACTTTTGCCTGGGACTTTCCCCTGGAGTCACGTGTTCAGATCTGTGTGAACCTTGAGTGAACTTTTAGTCATTTTAAGGTACGTCCTCACCGTGTTTCTTTTCCTAAAGCGAACCATAATAACTTTTATTGCCTAAACCTAACCTTCGTAACTTCATGTTAATTAGGTAACTGTACATTAAGCATGTTACATCATTCATGGGGTGCAAATTGTTGGATATCATCTGAACTGTTGTGCATGCATTTTTCGTAGGATATCATATGAACCTTTCTGTGTAAATACATTGGTTGGCTAGCTGGTTTGTGTACAATGCACACAGCTGATTGTAAAAGAGTGTCTAAACTGCATTGAAAACCCCAAATGAGATGCACTGTATACATGTCCAAAGAATGCTCTTATAGCCTGTATAATACTGGCATATCCCACTTATCCAAAAATGCTACATTCAGAAAACTCTGAAAATTTAAATGGAAAATACTGTTAACTTGACCATTATCAAATTCAGAATATGGTCATATTTGAAATAATAGTGGAGTATAAGTGTGCATGTAAACATAATCCATGTCGATGTAAGCGCACACATCTGCAGCAAGTGAACTGCTCACAACATGACTGCAGAATGCAGAATTACAGATAGTCAAACTCAGGTGTGGCTATGTATGTTAAGTGCACAGGGCACAACCATATTTTGACATTATCGAATAGTTAATAAATATGGCATAATAAATAAAGTAGTATATTATAATAAAGGTAGTTAAAAATGTGTAGCCAAGTGGTTGCATCTGAAATCAAGTGGTTGAAATTTATACAACATGGAAATGTCATATCAAAGACTTTTGGTTTTGACGGGGATCTCAGGGAGTTAGTGAGGAGTCACATCTGCCTTATTCAACCCAGTCTCACATCAGAATGTGTAAGAACTATGCTGGTCCACATGCACAAACAGGGCCTATACATGCATCAAATGGGGAGATGTCAGAGTGAGGGGGCTGCCCATGGACAGGTGCTCCGAGTGGTTAGGGGGTGTTCGGTGCCTTGCTTAAGGGTACCTCGGCAGTGCCCAGGAGGTGAACTGACACCTCTCCAGCTACCAGCCAACGCTCCATATTTTGGTCTGGCCGGGGACTTGAACCAGCGACCCTCTGGTTCCCAAGCCAAGTCCCTATGGACTGAGCTACTGCCGCCCCAATTAGTGGACAAATATTTGTCCATTAGTTCCACTAATATTTGCCTAAATCAAATCTCAAATGGTATTAAAAACAACAAAGAATGATAATTTGGCTTCTCCTGACACCAGAGGTCAATGCAGGCCACTATCAATCTCATATATCATCATATCATATAACCACAGCAGCTCTTGTACCATATCACCAACACATATCTCATCATGGAGCTTCAAAGGAGCCACGACTCTCCAACAATGATCCTCTCTTTGAGCTGCACACAAATTTCCAATTAGCTGCCATGTCAGTGTGATTGGGCTGTGGAGCCTTGATTGGGCCTGGAGGCCTGTTGACGAACACTGATAGAGGCTAACCAGGCCAAGCTGTAATTGATATTATGAAGAGGGTGGAGGAACTGTGCATGTGTGTGTGTGTGTGTGTGTGTGTGTGTGTGTGTACTCCATCTTATTATAAGTATTATAAATTCCTGTCACTCCTTTGTGGCATACGTTGATGAAACTAATTTCTTCTATAAAGTATTTGATAAGTGTGCTGCATGGTGTTTCCTCGAACATATTTAAATCATCATCTCTTCTTGTGATATTTTTAAGCTTCCTAATTCTGGTCCCTTTTCTTTGTGTAATATGATCTGGAAAAGAAACACAAAATGTGCACAACAAACTGCACTGAACCCAACATCAAGCACTCAGAGGCATACACATGATGGACTCAGATATTTTACACAATGGAGTGGTGCAAAGGCTGCAGACAACCACAGGGACTGTGTATATTTCCACATATCTAAGCTGGTTGTGATTGATCTTTCCTCCTGCTATTAGATTGGTATTGATGCGCCGGTAGGACAGATGGCCACACCTACAGCTAGGGTCATGCTTCAGAACCTCAAATTTAATCGAAATAATAATACATTTTTTATGATCAAGCTGCACGGAGGTTTGGAAGCGAGTGCTGAGTTGCAGAGAGTGTGCAGGGTAACATTAGGACTGAGCGTTTACAGCCAGCATTTACGAGTCCGCACTAAAACACACCATGCACGCAGTGGAAACTGGGAAACATAATGGCAAAACACTTTGGGTTTAAGATCCAAAAGCTACCACACAAGTTCATCCAGCACCAGGCTCAGTCTCAGTCTCAGTCAAACAGTTAACATTTTAATGGTAGACATTTGAGTATTCAATATGTGCTTTCAAAATGTCTTGGAGTGATTAACAACTGCTGCTACATCTTCTTTATCTGCAAAAGAATTTTCTCATCCTCCCTTCCTTTCAACAACCTCGTAGCCTTTCTTCTAATCTATGATATAAACACAGTGACAGGGAGCATGTACAGGCCTACATTTCAGATAAAAAGGCCAATATGACTAGCTGTAAAGAATATTTCATCGATGCTTGTGTGAATAATAGATACCAGGGTCTTAACTGTGGATGTTTTCACCCCAACAGGCCTGGCAGGGCTGAAGGAGCCTTTTCTTCTTTTTATTTCATTATTACAGAGGAAGGGAGAGGGGGAAGGAGCAAGAGGGCTGGAGGAGCAGAGAAAACAAGAGAAAGAAGAAAGGTGGATAGATAGATAGATAGATAGATAGATAGATAGATAGATAGATAGATAGATAGATAGATAGATAAAGAGAAAGAGGGAGAGAGTGTGCAGCGGCGTGGCAGAGGCAGGCAGAATTAAAGAGGCTTTTTTGTGGCGTTTAATATCCATTCATTGGCTGGACTGCTGACACAGTGAGAGCACTGCGCTCAGGATTTATAGCCACTTCTAATGGGCATGCCCAGAACCAAAACACTGCAGTCAGCACATTCTCCCTCTGTGCGCTCACACTCACAAAGACAGCCCACTGAACACGCACACACACACACACACACACACACACACACACACACACACACACACACACACACACACGCACGCGCACACGGGCGCTTTGGCACACACACCTTGGTAGCTGTGCTCTAGATGTCTGAGCACACGTACCAGTAAACCCCCAGGATGTGGGGACATACAGCTGTGGTCCTGTCCTGTGATAGTATGCGACAACGCGTGCACGTGCGCATACACACACACACACACGCACACACACACACACACACACACGCACACACGCACACACACACACACACACACACACACACAAACATATTCATGCACACACACACTGACCTGCCCAGCTGGGGGTCTCCATGTAAAGCCAACTCGTCGGAGAGAAGGGACTTTTGTGCTGCCCTGTTAGACAAGCAGAGAACAAAGAGGAAAAGGTTAGTCATTAAAGACACACTTCATCATTATACACAGGTTGTTTGAAACAAACCACACAGATACTCCTTTTCCACCCACAGGGAACCAGTTCCATTCAGAGCATTTCAACCAAACATATACTGGTTCAGAACCCGAAAAGCTGGTTATCAGCTGGAACGAAAATAACCGGTTTTCCTTGAGCTGAAGTGCGAACTGAGACAACATTTCTACAAATTTGAAAGAGAGGATGGAGAAGGCAACAATAGGGAGGTCAAGTGAGAAATTGTCAGACGAAAAAAAAAGAGCATGCAGTGATCTCATTAATAGTTGGTCAATGCTTGCTTTTTAACTCAACTCAACTCAACTCAACTTTATTTATATAGCACTTTAAAAACAACCACAGCTGAAACAAAGTGCTGTACATAAATAGGCAAATGCTTGCTTTTTAGGTCAAAACAAATACCTATAATAACACAGCAAAACCTTGCAGGTATTCAGTGTAATCCATGATTTTGCTTCTACTGTTTTCTTCCATTGGGTATTATGCAATGCCCTCTAATGATTACATATTCTTGATTACAATGGTTCCACTCAAAATGCAGGGAACACAAGCTGGTTAGCATGTGTGCAACTGAAGCTTCAGTGGAACATTATACTGCAATAAATTAAATAATCCACCTCTTTGAACACAACTGAGCATTCTTTGAGAAGAAATTACATTAAATGACAATTACATGATGGTCAGCTTACGACATCTTACACAGCTCCATTCAGTCAGTATGTTTACATGACATTAGCGAAAATTGATTTAATGTTAGTCTGACAAAAAACGGACTTTTGAAATACATGTAAACATGTTAGTCAGACTCAAGTTGTACTAAATCGAAATACTCAAAGTCAAACTAACACACCCAGATAATGTGATTAGGAGTCAGATAACTCCTGCATGTATACAGTCAATCAGACCCAGACTGGCCAAGGCACTCTGCACATGTGTCACAGTCTCTGCCCCAGACTTTGACCAGAAGTTGAAAGCACTAAATGCGTAACAGAAGAAGAAGCGAAGAAGGTAACAATATGGAGAAATCTACATCCAGGGCTGTGCATTTTTGGACAGACGAAATGTACAGTGCTGTAAAGTTGAGCACCATGGTACGAGTTTGCCACTAGCTAACTGTAGTTAACTTGTTTGTCAGTTGTTTAGTCTGTGATGTAATAGGTCAACTGGAAAGAGGTCCAATACTAACAAGCTGAAAGGGGGCACATCGCCACTTATCGCAGTGAACTCGGATATACTTTGTCAATAGAACCATTCCCCTCCTGTGCTTGTATTACAGGACAAGGACAGTAGTCCAATTAAATGACCTAGTTGAGCGATAACCGTAGCTCCACTTAACTGTGCATGTAAATGTACTGACTAAAGAAGATCCTGAGGTGTGACTGAAACCCTTGAGAGCGTTTATTTTTCAAAACTTTTCTCCACTGTTGAGGCACATTAGTCATATTAGTCACATCCAGTTTAGCTGTATTTAAATGTGCTCAAAATTAGTTTGTTAACTTTCTGCTACTCTACGCTACCTATTTATTAATTTTTCCTTCAATGAGCTCTCCAGACTGTCAGTTTTGTTAATTGTATTTATACGACCACATATGTTTCACATTCTTCATCTTATATCAAAGTAGTATTATGGTATACTGCAGTTCTGTATTTGGTTTATGGTTATGTAAGTTGTGTTGCCATTCCCCAGCAGAAGTCATTGCTCAACTGCTGTGGGTAGGCACAATCAGTGTCTCTGTCTTATGTATTAAAAGTGGAAAACTAAAATATGATCTGAGTGGTGCACAAGTTTTATCACTGTTGACTGTGAAAGTTTTTGTAAAGTGTTAGTATGCCATAAATACACCATAAATTGTCATAGTTTACTATGTCATAAAAAAAGTCATGCTACAGTATGTCATAAACTAGAATTACCACCTTGTGGTTGTAGGCCTCCACAAACCAGTGGACTTGCATTTACAGCTTACACCCCTGTCTTTGAAAACATGGGTGTTTCACAAACATCACCCCCCTGGCAGCACAGAACATCCATACAATCACCACAGTATCAAGATGGGCACCCAAGATTAATGTCATTAAGTATTATTATTCAGTAACCGAACAAATTTCCCCCTTTCTGTTCCTGATTTATGATGTTTAGTAATGGCCAGAAATGTTTCTGGAGAACATTGTAATGTCACAGTAAAGTTGAGCTTTGACGTCTTTGATATAAAATGCCATCACTTTATCACTTTATTCCATCACCAAATTCTTATCAGTTCACTCTTAAGTCCAAATGGACATTGGTGCCAAATTTTAGGAAACCTCATCAAGGTGTTCTTGAGATATCACATTCATGAGAATGGGACAGATGCATAGCCACAGTGATCTTGACCTTTGACCATCAAAAATGTTACCAGTTCATCGTTGAGTTCAAGTGGAAATTTCAACCAAATTTGAAGAAACCCACTCAAGGTGTTCTCCAGATATTGCTTTCAGGAGAATGGGGCGTACGGACAGACGGACAGATGGACAACCCAAAAATCTAATGCCTCATGGGCGTGGAGACATAAAAAGTCAAAGTGTGTCCACTTTTCCTGTTTGGCCCTCCATCATATGCTGGCTCACTACAATACCACTCAGTCATCAAAACTTTGAGAACCCCTGATCTTAGGGATTCTTTTAATGTTCTAAAATGGTCAGTTTAGGTGTTGAGTTTTTAAAAATTTCACCTGTGGGAAATTCCCCAAGACCCCCATGAAGGTTAGGTCCCAGACGGTGTAGGTTAGATGGTCCCCCCAATGTTAAACAGGTGATTGCTGCCCTGTATCCATATCCATGTCATATAGTATTAAAGCCTTACTGAATGCTTCTGTTAAATGTGTGTCTTGATTTTCTGCTATTTTTTGCTAGTAATTTTTAAACTTTTCCTTTTGATGATTTCTCCAGAACGTATGTTTTGTTATTTGTATTTCTTGACACCAGAGAGTTTATATGACCAGATATTTTATCCATTCCTCATCTTATATGAAAGGAGAGTTATAAGTTTAATTGATTTTCACCATAACAGAAAAGACGGCTGTAAAAAAACAAATTGCCGCTGGTGGCTTCCAGGCCTCTGTCAGAGCAACAGCTTACAGTCCAGAACATAACAGCAAAAAAAAAAAATGAATTCATTCAAGCCAATGTGGGTTTTTACATTGGATGGAATGGAAATTCGAATAGCCTATCTTATGATTTTGATGATCCATCTACAATCACAGTGGCATGAGTTAATAATTCAAAGATCAAACTGGTTATTAAAGAGAACTAATATTTCATCCAGCCCATCAGTGACCACAGCGACAGCCTCAGTCCGCTGACAGAGATTGACACTCGTGTAATACCAAATCACATTAACATCTGGTGCTGCTGCTGCACTCATCAGATATATGTACACACACACACACACACACACACACACACACACACACACACACACACACACACACACAAACAAATAGTCACAGAGTTGTGCTCCCAAGACACAGCTGAAAAGAAGGGAAGACAAGAAAGATGGAAAAATGACTTATTTTAAAAAGTGCTCTTGTAGCCAAACAGCAGCTGTGACAGTGGCACTTGTTGGTTTTAGTCAGACAGCCGACCATGGGCGGGGATGGGTAATGGTGGAGTGAAGCCTATTGTGATTAAAAATGCATGCGGCAAGCACAGGATGGCGAAAACTGTGTGTCTGTGAGCATCTCTTAAATGGTTGGCATTAATCTGATATATAGCTCTAACCCTTCCACTATGTGTGAGTGTGTGTGTGTTTATGTGAGAGGGCTTGGAGAGAAAGAAATAGAGGGCTGGATTCATTTTTATTAGTTTGGTGAAATAAGTAACAATGTGTGTTCTGTTTGTTTGTTTGTTAAATGTGAACAGTTGCGCTTCTGTGCATGTTTTCTGTGTGTCTGTTCCAGCCTTAAACCTGGGGCGGCTGACATCAAAGCATGAGAAAAGAAAAGAAAAGAAAAGAAAAGAAAAGAAAAGAAAAGAAAAGAAAAGAAAAGGGGAGTAGGCTGAAGCAAGGAAAAGGTAAGTAGAGTAGTTGAGGAAAGAGAAGAAAAGAAAACTGGCTTCGATGGGGAACGGACAAAGAGAACAGAGTGTGAAACTAGCGATGAATCCATTCACAATAATAATGAGTTCATTCAGCAAACAACAGCCAACAGATAATTAGCTGTCAGCAGAATGTTGAGTATATTTTTCATCTTCCCCAACTCAAGGCAATAGCAGACATACATGAATATATATATATATATATATATATATATATATATATATATATATATACATACATATGAACATATAATTTAAGAAATACAGACAAAATGTCCACAGCAGATGCATTTGCCCCTCTTAATACACACACACATACATAAACACAAGAACACACAAACACAGCGATAATGCTGCTGGTCTGGAATAAAGACGTTTTGCCTAAATTACATTCACTTTATAACAAATACAAATATAACACTTGTGATACTTTAATTTTCACATCTCTGTAATGTTACAGAAAAAATACATACAATCTTCTGAACACTTAACACAACTAATATAAACTAATATAAACTTAGAAAGGCACTACAGGTAGCAGTGAATTTGGATTTCAGCTGGCACTCAGGATTTAAAATTCTTATCTAACTGCTAGCTTATTTTTTGTTTTTAGAAAAAAAACACAGTTGGTTGGGTGCTGTTTGTAAACAGCAAAAAAAAACAAACAAAAAAAAAAAACACTGACTTCATGCACTAGTATCCAGTGAGCCTGTTAAGTGACCGAAAACAAACACATGCTGCTCAGTAGAATGCTGTTCAACTAGCTGCTAATGAGAACACATTTCATGGCTGCTTTGTATGTAGGCAGACAGAAACAGTTAGGCCTATACTGGATGTGTTTTCACCAAATATACAACATACTAACATTATTAGCATAAAATATGATATTTCCCACTGCATAAATTTGCCTAACAGCTAACAGAGTTTTTCTCTACTCAAATGAAGCCAGGAACAACAGCAACAACAAAAGCTGGCTCCAGTATAACTCAAAGGTTAACAGACAAAACAGTTAGGCCTATACTAGACACGTTTTCCACACATATACAGCATGCTAACATTATAAGCATAAGAATGACATAATTTAACAAAGATAACGTTACAAATTTGGCTCTATTATTCCTCACAAGGTTCACAGACAAAACACTTGTCTTAAACACAGACACATACATACATACACAGACACATTTTACATGCTAATTTTACTAGCATAAAAATGTTACATTTACCGTTGCGTAAATTAGCCCAGCGACTTTCCTCTACTCAAATGAAGCCTGGAACAATTGCAGCATTTAACAAAGGTAATGTTAAAATTTGGCTCCACTATAACTCACAAGGTTTACAGACAATACACTTGTTTAATACTAGACATGTTTTATCTGCTAACAATGTTAGCATAAGAATGAGACATCTCGTGTTGCATAAATTAGCCTAGTGGCTAGCAGAGTTTTCCTCTACTCAAATGGAGCCTGGAACAAGCCCCTTTTCCACCGCAGGTTTTCCACCGAAATTACTTGGGGAAAAAACTTCCCTCAACCCAAAACTTTCCCTGAAAAAAGTACCTACTAGGGGGGTAGGACTTTTCATATTGCCTGGAATTCTTGAGGGGTGGGGCTGTGTGCTGAAGAACACTGATTGGTGGAACACACACTGGCAGCATTCCATACATCTGTGGCAGTGTGGCTGCAAACCTTATTTAATTTCTACAAGCTTCACTTCGTTTGTGTTTTGATAATATGGAAAATGGAGTAAAAAAAGAGAAACTGCGAGGAGTGGATGGACGACGAGGTCTAGGCTCTTTTGAGTGTATTTGCCAAGGAAGAAATTCAGCAGGACTGCGAGTCAGCGACTCGAAATCACCGAGTCTATGGAAGAATAGCAGACAAGCTGGCAGAGCTAAATATAGGGCACACGCTGAAACAAATTTGTGAAAAATTGAACAAACTTAAGCAAGATTATAAGAAGCTCCGGGTGTTCACAGTTGTCTTTGCTAATAATGGCTGTCGTCTTTTCCATGCATGGTTTTATATGTAAAACATAAGGAACAACAGAGCAACTTGAGCGTCCTCCATCCTGGCATATTGTGTTGCACAAATGATGACGCAGGCTTGTCAGTCGCTGTTTATGGTGTCATCATGCTTGTTTGGCCTTCAGCTTCTTCTTACTGCCACGTACTGGACTAGAGGTGTAGTGCAGTTTCTTTTACCACTCCCCCATACGTCATCAGCCTGACCTGAATACATTTTCTGTAACTTTGAGGTGCGGTGGAAGCGTAAACCACACAGATTACCAGGAACTCTTTTACCTAGGTAAATAAATTCCTGGAAATAAAAGTTCCAAATGGCAGCATTTAACAAAGGTCACGTTACAAATTGGGCCCCAATATAACTCACAAGGTTCACAGAAAAAATACTTGTCTTATACTAGACATTTTTATTTTATTTATTTATTTTTTTAAATTTCATATACTCTTATTAATCCCATGAGGGGAAATTCCAAGTTTTCATTCTGTTTTTTTTTTTTTTTTTTTACATATACACACAGGCCTGAAAATACCCACACACATGCACAAACAGGGCTTTTACATGCATCGGATGGAGAGATGTCAGAGAGAGGGCGCTGCCCATGGACAGGCGCCCCGAGCGGTTGGGGGGGGTTCGATGCCTTGCTCAAGGGCACCTCGGCAGTGCCCAGGAGATGAACTTACACCTCTCCAGCTACCAGTCCACGCTCCATTTTTGGTCCAGTCAGGGACTTGAACTGGCGACCCTCCGGTTCCCAAGCCAAGTCCCTATGGACTGAGCTACTGCCAACATGTTTTACATGCTCACATTATTGGCATAAGGATATGAAATTTCCTGTTGCATTCATTAGTCTAGTTGCTTGCGGACTTTTCCTCTGCTCATATGAAGACAGGACAAATCACACACAGGACTTAAAGTGCTACTTTGTGGGGCTTTGTTGTCTTTAAAATGTATTGTTTGCTATCTGTGAGATAAAAGTAGCGTAGGGTGCACGTCTACCTAGAGTATGGAGTCAATTCAATGCAGAAGTGTAAACCCCATATTAAACTACAGTCCTTAGTCACTGATGGGTTGAAAGTAACTGTCCAAAAGTGTCAACAATCACTGTGTTATATAGCAACGTGATGTTGTGTGTATGATCTAAGCCAGGTGTAGAAATTGCTATTGTGTTTATCATGCACACAAGAACATATGCTCAGTAGAGGGTGTTGTCCTGGATACCTGCACACCCATATTAATGGTTCTGTTGTTAATTCTGTCAACATGGTCAAAAAATAAAAAATCCCAAACATACAGACCAAACACACACCCACACAAATCTTTGTGCTGTTTTATTAAACATATTATTAACACGTTTGACACGATCTGTTTCAGATACTATGCATGTCCACACTGTCTGTCCTCTATCAGCTGTCAGTACTGTCTCTGCACAGAGCATTTGTTTTTTATCTGCTTACCTCCACAAGTCAATAGAGAGTTTGTATTTGTGTGAAGCAGCACTGCCAAGAACAGATGGCTACTCTTTTCAGTCAAATTCACTTTGTAGACATGCTAAAGATCCGATGATCACCACGTTTTCTGTGTGTGATGTTAAGCAACTTGTTGATCATCACAATGATCCACATAATAACCATCTGCAATTAAATAGTGAGTTGAATGAAATAAAAGACTTAAAGTTTTTATCCAGTTAGATTTCAATGTTTCATTATTCAAAAATAACTGCTAACAATCTGAATGACAAAACCGTCGTCTCTTAAATCTTCATGTTGCCACATAAACATGGTTCTGGTAACGATCCACAAATAAATGGGGACTTTAAAAAATAACAGTGTTCTGTCAGTGGGAAAGAGCTATAAAATAGGACCCAAACAATCTCTATCACATCTATTGCACATCAACCTGTAACTGAATTAAAAATGTGGAGCACCAGGTGACACTTTGGCCAGACTTGTTAAAAAACAAAGCAGCCTCACTATCACTACTGGACATAGTCTCCCTTTTTTAACATCTATTTTAAGTTGACTTTGAAAGATTTTAGGTGATTAAAAATGCTATTTTATTATTGTTATTAAACTGTTGGCTGAGGTGAAGCCAGGGAGTCATGTCAGGGTACTTCAGATCAGGAATTCACACATATATGTTTATTCTTAAAATTTACCATAGTTTTAAACTTAATACCACACCATAATAATGCATCCACAAGCACTTGAAGAGTAATTATTAAAATTTAAAAGGTAAAATTATATTTCCACCAGGCTACAGCACCAATAACCATTAGAGCTTTTGTGTTTAATTGCATTACTTTTGTACCTGCTTGTTTCACTTTTCTGATTTAATCTAAAATGAATACTTAGTTTGGACATAAGGGGAAATAAGTTATAGAAATCTCTTGAAACCTGCATTACTCAGTATTGTGAAATCAAATCAAATAATAACCTGATTGGTGACTGAAATGTACAGTAATAGTAGCTGGATATAGTGGTATAACACTAGTTAACTCAGTGTCTGCACTCTGTGAAAACCTCATCTGTCATCAGTGTAATTAAAAGCATCTCCCTGCCTGTTGTTGCCACTGCTGCTGCCTCTAATGAATTGTGGGAGGATAAATAACAGGTTTAGGATGGTAGGTTGGGAGAATTAAACACAATCACTCTAACCGACCATCATGGCCGCAGGAAATTATGTCGGGGGGGGTGGAGGGATGTGATGTCACGACCAACCAACGTCTACAACATCGCCACTCTGTGTGTTACTTTTGACATAGCATGTGATCAGCTTTAGGAAAGGGATTACTTTGAATGTGTGTCAATGAATTTGTAATATGTGTGTGTGTGTGTGTGTGTGTGTCTGTGTGTGTGTCTGTGTGTGTCTCAGGGCTGAGCACCTCGACTAGGGGCCCCTGGCAGGTGACTGGGCCTGATTCCATTAAGCAGCCAGTAATTTGGCCCACGCTTAATCAAATCAACTTTAATACCTCCAATCAAATTACAGCAGCCTCCTGTGTCCCATCACGCTGAGCCAGGGAAGACGAGATGGAGGGAGAGATAGGGGGAAGGAGGGGGAGAGAAAAATAGACTTAGAGTACAACAAAAGTAAAAAATGGGATGCTGTGGAGAGGAGTGGTAAATTGGTGGTCACCACATGTACGGGAAATTATTAAATGAAGAGTGAACGGGGGGATGGGGGGACTTTAAGTGAGACAAGAGGAGAATAAGAGAGGAGACACGGTGTAGGAAGTGAAGAGATTGAAAGGAACGGTTCTTGAATGAAAAATAAGTAGGAAGGAGGGATGAGGCAAGGAAGTAAACAAAGAATAAAGGAAGCAGGTGAGAAAGAATGAAGCAGTCTGAAGTGACTGTGGGCAAACCTCTGTGTCTGATGAAACTGTGTGTGTGTGTGTATGCGTGAGTAAAGAGGGAGAGAGAGGGAGCCACTACAGCCATAGAGGAAATTGATTCTGCTTTTCAGGAAAGTGGACCAAGGCGTAAAATAATCACCTCCTCTACTCACTGCCATTTGTACTGTGTGTGTTTGTGTGTGAGACAGATTATAAGATATTAAACTGGCCCCTTATATTAAACAGAAGTGTTGCTTATTTCCAAAACGATAGATAACGTGCAGTTTGTTTGACTATATATTTACCAGTGGATGCCACACTGCAAGGACCCTATAATTTTGGTGATGGGCTGAACACAAATAGATACTTGGTATCTGTGCATTTAAAAAGGAATACCATTATAAATGCTTACTGCAGACATGAACTTTGTTTGTGATTCCATGCAAATAACACCCCAGTCTCATGGAAATACATGAGATTGACATGACCTCACGAAATGTGTTAAAGCTACCTGACAGCAATGACATTGCAAAGTCTATAACAAACAGTCGCAGTTTTATAATGAAATGATAGCAGAGAACAAAACTAGAATTACTGCCTCTCGGTTGTATGTCTCCATGAACCAGTCACGTTGCACTTACAGCTTACATCCATATCTGTGAAAACATGGATCCTTCACACGTATTGTCCCCCCTACAGCACAGAAGATCTAAACAACGGCACAGTTTCAAGGTGGACACCCAAGATTGGTGTGACCAATTCAGTATCTGACCAAATGTCTTCCCTTCTGTTCCTGAATTAAGGCATAATAGCCAGAAAATTGGTTTTGAAAAACATTATGACATCACAGTGAAGCTGACATTTGACTTTTTCGACATAAAATGCCATCACCTCATCATTTTATCCTATCAGATGTCTGTGTAAAATGATGTCTCAACTAGCATATGAATTATTGAGTTATGGCCAAGAACATGTTTCATGTGCAGGTGTGGTTTAAGGAAAAAAAGAAAAAAAGTTCATTTGCAGTGTTGTACCAATGTAGTGCGTTAATTTGGGAAGAGGCTGTATGCAAACTGTACATTTCCTGTGAAAACAGAAGTGTATTTTGAAAACAGACAATGCATGTAACAGGCTGGAGTTGACACAGCGTTCCGGATTTTCAACAACCAACGCACCCAGGGTACCTTGCACATCATATCTCGATGTGGAAAGTCCATGACCCTGGTTGATATATGAAGAGGTCAGAGTGAGAATGTGTTGTCCAGACCCACATGGAAAGGGAGGTTGTTTTGCTAACAAGGTGGATGGCTCATCCCTCTTCAAATTGCCCAGTGTCATTGTTTGTCCATAGCAAAAGTAAAAGCCTGAATTGACCAAAATGAGCTTACTGCTGGTGGCACGGTAAGGGAGATTTGTTTTTTCAGAGCACACTGATTAATGACAGATAAAGTGTTCATAAAGCTTGTGAATGAAATATGCAAAGCCTTGTTGATCCAATAAAATGGAGGGAGTTCAATTGTCCTGAAAAACTAAATAGTTAAACTGGCCCTGCTTCAGGAAACCTATTTAACTGAGCAGGAGCGTTAATGGCTTAAGAGGACATGCATCTTTAGGTGTGGCTGTTGTGGTTCACCTGCGGCTGACTCTAACAACGGGTGAGGTTGTCAAAGATAATGCGGAAAGGTTTATCATGATTGAAGAGATGCTGTATGAGGAAATGTTTCCCATTTAATCATCTGTGCTCCAACTGGTAGTACAACCTAATATTTCACTCACACCCCTCCCCTCTGTGGTTGCAGGAGACATGTTGTGCAAAGCCTCAGCTAAATACATCAGATTCCATAGTATAATCATTCACGGAGAATCTTATTCACACCTGAAGAGTCCTGCATCCTACTAACAAGGAACATGTCCTTTCCAAATCTACCCAGTCACTGTAAAAATTCTCATCTCAAATGTTGCTAATGAGATTAAAGACAACAGAGCTGCCTGAAGGAATTTGGCAGGGCAACAGAATGACTTGGAAAAATAACAAAACGTTCACCAGTCTGATGATCTGCTGATCAGAATGAAAGTGGAAAATCAGCTCAGAAGCATTCTTCATGAGTAACACAGAATAATCACTTATTTATGCTGAATAACACCTTTATGAGTCCCCGTAGAAACATAGCTAAATTGATGCAGCCAAAAACTGACTGACTCTAAGGCTGTCCCCTACATAGACTCCTCAGGCAGAAAATTATGTCGCAATAATGTTGTGCATGCTACGCTTCAATCATTCTCTGAGAGGCTATAAAAAATACTAAACTCAAGTGAGAGTGACATTGAAAGTTTTGATTATCTTTGTCTGATCAACAATTAAAAAAAAAAATGGTGTTGTGTTCTGATGTTGCAAGGTGGTTGTTAGATTGAATGCGCTAGTTTCGATGGTAATACTTTTTGGTAGTTGCAGGGGTACTACATTAGTACAACAGGTAGTGTCAGCAGTAGAATTAGTAGATATATCAGTACTCACTGAAGTACTGCTTACCAGCCTGTTATCATTCCCAGGTCATCAAATACTGACGCTTTGGCACGGTATGGGATATAAACGCCAAATGCACCCTTTTGTGTCTTCATGAGAAATATATCCGTTGAAATACTTGACACTAAGGGGAGCTGACATAGTATGAAGACTGAGAAAGTCCATGTTGGGTGGAAAGACATGGAGGTATAGGTCAAACAAAATTGGACCTCTGCTCAAGAGAACACTGTTCGTGTCAAGTGTGAAACCACAAGTGGTTTTTTTTTGTTTTGTTTTGTTTTTACATAACATTATGCAATTGACATATGTTCATTGTGCACTGACATCACTCAAGTGACATGTTTTTCTCAACCTGACCAAATTGTTTTGTTACCTAAACCTAACTCCAACCATTTCACAACATGAATCGTGTGTAATACTGGCTTCAGACTACACGATATAAGCCTGATTATAGCCCAGCATGGTGTGGTACGGTGTCGGCTCATATCTTGAATGATAATGAGTGTCGTAAGCAATAATCCATCGTTTTATCTTGTGCCATAATAGACAACAACCGACGCCAAGTCTGGGACGCCTCATGATGTCCCTACAGAAAGTCTAGCATGTTAATTTTTTGTCGTCCGCAACTCTGTCACAGCCGTCACTTTGACCAATAGAAACACAGAGTGATCTGCTGCTGTAGACAACTGCACGGTAACAACACCCCAGCCTTTTTGATATTTCCTCCAGGGATTATTATTATTATTAGCATAATGTATTTAAATACACTTAAACTCTGTTCAAGGTGGAGTTTTAATTCTTATGTAATGCTAGATCATTTGATGAGTTACAATGCATCACATTTTAATTATTATATTTTGTGAGTATAAGTCTGAGTCAAATTAACTAGTGACATTTATATGTCAGATAAATGTAGTGTTGCAACATTTTCCTCTCAAGTAGATGTATACTTTTGCTTTTTAAAAAATGTGTTTTGAGGCCTTGTGTTTGTATGTTATTTTGGGGTACAATGACTTTGAACAGTACAACATCATTCAATATTTTTCATATTAAAATAGATCTATGACTGTTCAGGCCCTTTTAGTAGGGGGCCTAATGGTAAAATCCAACCCTGATAATTATGATTATTCTCTCATTTTCTCATAAAAGATAAGTGGTAAGTGGTGTCCTGGTGGGTCAGTGGTCAGGTGGTGGCACCTCTTCCCCTTGGACATCCCACTTCTCTTATCTGAAACCCAGAATCACATATTTTCCCCTTCAAGTTAAACCCCGTACACCCTCCTCTTTTTACTAGCATCCTAACCAAGTCTTTGCAACAGTTCTCCCAGCAGGTGGTGGTGAACCACAGCCTTGCAAATTCTCCTGGTGGGGCAAGATGAATGGTTGCAGTGCCTAGATGTATCTTAGCACCACCTTTACTAAACCACATGTAGCAAATGTTAATGAGAGTTTCCAAATGCCAGCGCACAAAGGAAATAGGCCTGTTAAACACACAGTCACTGATGAATAACAGCAAGTGCGGCTATGAGACTATCAGAAAGACAGAAGTGTGGAGAAAGAAAAGAGGAAAGAATGCAGGATCACCTCGCAAAGTGTTTCATTACTGAGATAAAAAACAAGAAATATAAAGAATTACACTAGAAACAGGAAGAGCAAGATAAAGGACTAGGAAAGGGATTAGCAAAAACAAGTGAGGAAGATGCGGAAATCAGGAGAGAGATGAGATTCAGCAATGAGCATGTGCATCATGTATTGGAGATTGAAAGCTAATAAAATACACAGAAAAAGTGGAGAGAGATTGCTGATGGCAAGGATGTAAAAATGAAAAACGATGAACTGTAAAGCCTCCAAAAGAAGAGACAATGCAGAAAAGAACAAATACACCACCACAAACAAGAAAAACATACATAAACAATCACAAAGGGCACAATGCTTTACTTCCAATTTGTGTTGATTTGAGAAAATGTAAGAAGCTGTAAAAGGTGACAAGGATGTAAAGCTGCATCATAAAAATCCATCATGTCATCCGGGAAATCCCTCCTGCGCTGGGACGAAGGGAGAAAGTCATTTGCTGTTTGTTCAGGGATGGATGGTTGTTATGGTGGAACAGGGGCGATACTGTTTGGTGTTTGAATTAAATAGTGTATAAATGCCATGAAATGTCCTGATGGTTGGATGGCTTGTGGTAGGGAAGACAAAAGGCCTGTTTTTTTGTGGTAATGTGCATAGCTGAGTGGGGAAGATGTCAGCTGTTAATGTTGGAAACCCAACTTCCTCACCAGCAGTAATCCCTTAGATTTAATATTGTTTATTGAGAGCTTCTTCACCCAGAGTAATGGGCCTTTTTATTTTCAAATGTGTACATGCTGCTGAGTGATGCTGACTACTGATCTTACTATCTGACTCTTTTTTTTTTCCTCTTATCTGAATATTTTAGACACCATGATGCTTCTGTATACAGTTCGGATAATTCTACATGACCACAATCATTCTTTGATTACCTTTAATTTACAAGAAGATGTCAAGTATAAATACAACAACACAATCTGACTTGATTCCAATTTTCAGGCAGCACTTCTCGCACCATGGTGTAAATGACTCTTCTTGCTGATCTAGGTATATCCATGTGGTTTACCAGATGGCAAATGAGGCTCAACTGCAGGGCCACAATGAGGGATCAGGGGCTTGTCCCTTACTTAAGTGACATTTGATGGGATGGGGTGCGGTTAGAACCTTGGGATGTCATTGTGCTTCTCCATAGTGAGGGCATAAAAGGGAGGTGTATGCCACTGAGCAGGCAGAGTACAATGGCAAGTTCTGTACACTAATCAAGCAAACCAAACTAAGTGCTGCTAGAAAAAGTCAATCTAGTTGAAAAGAAGGATGAGAAAAGAGAGACAGAGTATTTCCTTCATGCACGGGAAGCATTGGATGTTTAAACTAATTACAGCTGGGAAATACTGCAATGCTGAAAAGATCATGAAATAATCTGAATTGCAGCGAACAAGTCAAGTTGACCTTGCAGTTTACATCCATTTCTTTAAAAACATGGATGTGTCACACACATTAGTTCAGTAGGTGACCAAATGTCTCCCCTTCTGTTCTTGAGATATGAAAATGATTTTGCAGAACATTATGGTGTTATGTACATTATGTTGTCATGGCAGCTGTGGCTCAGGAGGTACAGCGAGTCGTCCACTAGCCAGAGGATTGGCATTTCAATCCCCAGCTCCTCCACTCTGCATGTTTAAGTATCCTTGGGCAAGATACTGAACCCCCCATCGTAGCAAACTGTGGTTTCCATGATGATTTATTTGACATTTTGTCCATGCATTGATTTTCTATAGGAAGCCTCATTGTCCGTTGGTAGTAATCCGCCACTGGAAACGGAAAGGGGGTTGTTTACGACAAGGTTGAAGTCATTGTAGTATTTTAGCTCAGCCAAAGTGCCAGCTCGACAGTCGCTGACTCACGCAGTCGCTGACCGCACAAAACTTGCCCATTATTACTCGCTTGTAAACAATGTTTGCAGTACGATGCCTTTGAACACAACGCCAACCTTCTTCTTCTGCGTCTTTCTGTGTCCCATTACATTGCAATGGTTTCCTGCAGGTTGGTGACACTCACATAAAGGAGCATTTTCGCCATCAAGTGGGCTGGTGTGTATAACGCTTTAGGGTCAAATGAACGATCAAGCGGAAGTTTACACACGGCTGTGAGGCAGCTGAAGAAATAGTTCCACAATCGAGATGAATAGTGAAAACACAGATGGAAACCACAGTTTGCTACAATTTTTTTGTCGGAACATAAACGGACACCACTGACCACTCGGTAAGTTTCATGGCTTTGAAAACAAACATTTAAGGTGGTTTTAGGACAGATTTACACATGGCCATAGACAGCATTAATAAGCCAGGCAGGGGAAAGCCAAATTCTCTCAAATTCTAAGAGAAGGAGCAATTGTCAAGATTTTGGTCTTAACGAAGGTGGAGTCACATGACCTGCAGACAAGATGGCTGTATAGCGCAATTGCTCTCGCCAACTTTCCCCAAACTTTAATCCGTTATCCATCTTCTCATACTTATAATTCAGCAACCAGTCACTCCAAACAGTTAAACGTCCTTTCTATCATGGCAGATGGTTTAAGGAGCAGAACAGCTCAAGAACCCACAAAAGACGACGAGAATTTTGAGTCACTTAAGCTAGCTCTATTGTCCATGCTAACGACTGCACTGAAGGAACAGCGCACCTTTATTGAGATGCAGTTCGCCAAGTTTGAAGACCGCCTGGACTCTATCAAAACGGAGGTAACAAAGAACGCAAACGACATAAAAAAGCTGAAAGTGGATCACAAAGGGCTATCCACCCACTTGAATAAGACAGAGGAAACTTTTCAAAGCACATGTTCCAGGCTCGAAGCAAGCATAGCAGAGCTGGAGGACAGATCCCACAGAGATAACATTCGAATCATTAACTTGCCTGAAAAGATTGAGAGCAGCAATGCTTCAGGCTTTGTTGCATCCTCGCTCCCCAAGTGGTTCCCTGCTCTTGCCGGCGAGAAGATGGAGGTGATGAGGGCTCACCGTATAGGACAGGAGCGCAACACTGGGGGATCCCGCACATTGATCTGCAAGATGCTACGATACACAGACCACAACCGCATTCTGAAGGCAGCCAGGGGCGCTCGGATCGAAGTCGACGGCAGAGAAATCCGCTTTGCAGCTGACTACAGTAACCATACCATGAAACGGCGCCGCTCATTTTCTCAAGCAATGGAATCTGCGAGGAAACTCGGGTTCACTCCTTTCCTGATCTATCCGGCCAGGCTGAAGCTGTCCCGTGGGGCAGAAGTGCACCTCTTTGAGGCTCAACCGGAGGCTGAGGATTTCCTCAACACACAGACCCAGCGGTCCGAAGGTGGTGTTTAAGTTACCTTGAGGCCTGACTCAGAAAGGACGGGTCACTAAATAAGGCATCACTGATCAATGTGACACTTTTCTTTAAGACATGTTGTAATCTAAGTTTGTCATATGGTCTACCCGCCTCAATAAGGGTTGCTGTTTACTTTATGAAAACGTTACTTTTTAATCTGGTTAATATCCTCTACTAGTTCTCAACTTGATGGATGATTATTATTTCATAGTGTAACTTAATGTAATTTTAAAGCATTTAGCTAATGAGTGGATCGTTGCACTGAATATTTCAACGGGGAAATGGCTAGTGTAGTAGTGTGATAGCCAGCTTTCTCAGTTCAGGTGCCCTGTTAGTGGGCGTTTGTTTAGTGGCTGTTGTCACCCTGTGGGATAATATTTACTGTGTTTTCATTTTGTTGATTTATTTCTTTATGTTTGTAACTGTGTGGCGAAATGGGGTCGGGAAAAGATGGGTCTCCGCTGTTCTGATTTTTTCACAATTGCAGGAATGTAATCACTTGCCCAGTCTTGTTTGTAAGTATGTCTATGTTACATGTTGCTAGTTGGAACATAAACGGCCTAAATTCTCCCATTAAACGTTTAATGTGTCTAGATTGGCTTAATAGACATAAAATAGATGTGGCCTTCATTCAAGAGTCGCACCTTAAACCTGCTGATAAACACAGATTAATGAATCAACACTACTATACTGCGGCTGCTGCCGCTTTCAATTCCAAAAGCCGAGGCACCCTGGTGCTGTTCAGACGTACTATATCTTTAACAATAATTGAAAGCTATGGTGGTGAAGATGGCAGAATTGCATATATCAAAACAAACATTAATGGCCTGAAAGTTGCATTTCTTTGTGTATATGCCCCCAACCAGTTTAGTTCAGATTTCTTTGAAAACATAGGTAGGACTCTATGTAATCTGCAGGGTTATTCAGTAATTATTGGTGCTGACATGAATGCCATCCTTGATTCGTATCTGGACAGATCTAGTATACCCTCACAGAACACTCATCCATCTACAGTAGCACTTCAAGGGCTGATAAATGATTTCAGCCTTACAGATCTATTCAGAGCTATAAATCCTTCTGCAAGACAATATAGCTTCTATTCAGATAGACATAAAAGCTACTCAAGGATTGATTACTTACTGGCTTCTATTACTTCATTTTCTCAAATTCACTCCGCCGATATTCACCCTAACTCTTTATCTGACCATAGTGCTATTACCTCACTGCTTACATTAGCAGGCACTACGACTAGAGCCACAAGATGGCGCTTTAACACAATGTTACTTAAAAACAATGATTATTGTAGACACTTCAGGAAAACTTTTAAAGTTTTTATTTCAGAGAATTCCAATTCAGTTGAAGATCCTCGGGTTCTGTGGGGTGCAATTAAAGGGTTTATAAGAAACACAACAATTTCCTTTGCTTCGCACCTTAACCTAACAAGACTGGGCAAAATTAACACACTGGAACATGTTTAACAAAGGTTATAACATGTCCAGCAAAGAGATGGTTTTACTGAAGAACGAAAAAGGGAAATTGATTCAGTCAGAGTGAACCTTAACAAGTTACTAAAAACTAGAGCAGAATTCCAAATTCACAGGGTCAGGAGGAATTACTATTTTTATGGATCCAGACCAAATCGTCTCCTCGCTTTGAGGCTACAGAAGTGTGAAAAATATGTAAATATTATGGCCATTAGCTCAGAGCTCAGTTATTTACTTCCCCTAAAGAAATAAATGCAGAGTTCTCCTCATTTTACTCTGAACTTTATAGATCTGAAATAACATTAAATAAAGATAAATGTAAATCCTTTCTGGAAAATCTCAGTCTCCCCACTCTTACCCAAGATGATAGTAAGTGTCTTGGTGAACCAATCACTCTGACTGAATTAAAGGATGCTGTAGCAGGGATGAAAAAAGGCAAATCTCCAGGATGGGATGGGATCCCCCCAGAATTTTATCTTGCTTTTTGGGACGAGCTTGGACAATACCTTTTAGCTATGATTCATAGAGCCATCGATGTAGGTGCCTTTTTTAATGATATGAATTCTGCTCTAATTGCTGTACTGCCCAAACCTAACAAAGATGCAACTAAATGTAGTAACTACAGGCCATTATCCATCCTTAATGCTGAAATTAAAATCTTTGCTTGGATCCCTGCCTGCCGTTTAGATCCCCACATAACAAAATTAATTAATTGCGATCAGACTGGTTTCATGAAATCACGACTTGCCTCTGATGATGTTCGCCGACTACTCCACATAATTCATAACGCCAAAGATATTGCTTCTCCTTGCACAGTGTTGAGCCTTGATGCAGAGAAAGCCTTTGATAGGCTAGAATGGGAATACTTATGGGAGACCCTGCAGCATTTTCAATTGGGTCCCAATTTCATCAAATTAATTCAATTATTGTATACTAACCCAACTGCAATGATAAACACTAATGGCATTATATCACCCAAAATTACGTTAACACGGTCCTGCAGACAAGGCTGCCCCTTAAGCCCTTTCTTATTTGCTCTGTCATTGGAGCCCCTCGCTCAGAAAATTCGGCAACACCCATCTATAACCCCCATCACTTTCATTAACACCACCCATTCCATATCGCTGTATGCTGACGACATACTTTTATATTTTGATAGGGCACCCACATCAGTACCTTTTGAGGAATTTAGTGCCCTATCTGGGTATAAAATTAATTGGAAGAAATCAGTACTTTTCCCATTAAACTCGAAGTTGGATCCCAGTACATTACCCCAGCATATCCCTATTGTCAATCAATTTAAGTACTTGGGGATAGATATTTTTCCTTCATTGGTCACTATTGCTACTAAAAACTTTCAAGGATTCTATAATAAAATTGATTCAGATCTGGCTAGATGGTCATACCTCCCAAGATCACTACAAGCTCGTGTATCAATAATCAAGATGGATATATTACCACGGATACATTTTTTCTCTTCCATGTTACTGCTGCCTCCCACAACTGATTACTGGCACAAAATTCACTCCTTGGTGTCCAAATTTGTCTGGGGCAGGAAACGACCATGCATTAAGCTCACAACTCTCCAGCACCATAAATCAGAAGGTGGCCTTTCAGTTCCTAATTTCAAGCATTATTTCTGGTCATTTGTTTTAAGACTACTATCAGTGTGGCTTAATTCCGACTCAGTCACCTGTTGGAAATCTATAGAGGTTAATTTAGCATTACCACATAGACTAGAATACCTTATTTACTCAGCTGTTCCCTTGAAATGAGCTAAGTTGCGGCTCGGTCCCATAATGAGTTTCCTTTTGTCAGTATGGCTGCTGGCAGAGAAGGGATCTAATACAACATGTAAATGGCACCTTAAGAGCCCAATCTTTAATAACTATTCTCTTCTCACTGGGGGGGGTCCCATTCTCATGTCCATCCTGGAGCACTAAAGGAGTTCACACATTTGCAGATATTTATGATGAGAACGGGCTCCACAATTTTAACGATTTGAGACTGTCTTACAATTTAC
This sequence comes from Cephalopholis sonnerati, assembly GCA_019142605.1. NCBI lineage: Eukaryota > Metazoa > Chordata > Actinopteri > Perciformes > Serranidae > Cephalopholis > Cephalopholis sonnerati. Next base: position 3,110,239 of record JAGQAX010000020.1, read on the forward strand.
CAGGATCTTCCTTCTTTTTGTATCTCCAACTGCGTTCATCCATGAAAGCCTATGGAGTACCATGGAACTCTCCACTAACCACCCATTCCTTGCACTCCATTTTGGTCAACAGAGGACGAAAAAGAGGAGTCGTCACCCAACTATATTCACTCTTCCGGGGTGCTTCCTATAAAACTCTTTCCATTACACAAGTATGGTCTGAGGACCTGAAACACTACTTTGGAGAGGTTGTGATTGACTGGGAGAGGATATGGTCCTCAATTGTCATTGCCTCAAAAACCCAGATCACCAACAGACTCACTTCAACTTTATCCATAGGACTTACCTCACACAGAGAAAGGCTTATCTCATGAAACGGTTATCATCCCCAAACTGCACTTTGTGCACAGAAGGACTCACAGGTTCCTACATACATATGTACTGGGAATGCAAAGATGTAATTTTTTTTGGATTGAGGTTTGTGCTACTCTGTCAGATATTCTGGGTTTAACTGTGCCATGCTCTCCCATCTTGCTGCTCTTGAATGACATTGCCTCATTGGAACTAATATGTATCAACAGACTTATTCTTTTAACGGGTATCACTGTTGCCAAGAAGATGCTAGCTTTACGCTGGAAACCTCCACACATGGTCACAAAAACTCAGTGGATAAACACATATATTGATATCATTAATATGGAGCTTTCAGTGGCTAGGATGCATGGTGCCCGAGCCGGCACTATCTCTGCATGGCAGGAGATGGCAGATAAAATTAAGGAACTGCTGTAGTTCCAAGTCATAATTTAAATCTAAATATTTTATTTTATTTTTTATTTTTTATAATTGCACATATTACTGAAGATGGAGACCCATGGGGAGAGGGAGGGAGGGGGAGGGAGGTATCGCCACAGATCTTTTGTTTTCTTTTGTTTTTGGTCTTTTTTTTTTTTTTGGTCAGTTAGCAGCTACACACTGAGAAGGACCTACACCCGAACTGAACTTTTAAGCCTAAAACAACACTGGACCGGCTGGACCCCCCCAGAAGGGTTCGACTCGTTCCCGGAGAGGATACGCCGGTGAGAGCGGACAGAAAGGAGGCGACGGCAGCGCTGCAAAAGACGCCGGAAACAAGGCAAACGATCCCTGGTTAACAAGATGGACGAGATGAAACTACGGGATGTTAACAACCGGATAGACAGCCATATCATGGTGATAACAGAGACCTGGCTGCATGAAAACATCCCGGACCTAGCCGTGGAGCTAGCAGGACGTACGATCTTCCGGGCGGATCGCACATCGGACTCCGGTAAGATGAGGGGAGGAGGTGTGTGCGTCTATATTAACAACAGTTGGTGCACGGACACTGCCGTCATTGAGAGACACTGCTGTCCAGACCTGGAGTTTCTAATGTTGAAGTGCAGACCTTTTTATTTGCCCAGGGAAATAACCCAAGTGTTTGTAACTGCCGAGTATATCCACCCGCGAGCTAATGCTAACGTAGCTATGAGCAGGCTGCATGATAGCATCACCAGGCAACAAAACAAACACCCAGAGGGCTTCTTCATCGTGGCTGGAGACTTTAATCACACCAACTTAAAGGCTGTGCTCCCCAGATTTTACAAGAATGTTGACATTCAAACAAGGAAGGGCAGAACACTAGACCAGGTCTACACCAACATCTCTGGAGCCTACAGAGCCCACCACTCCCCCCACCTCGGACACTCAGACCATCTTTCCCTGTTCCTGACACCAGCTTACAAGCCCCTCATCTGCAGGTCTAAGCCACAGTACAAGTCAGTGCAGTGCTGGACTGAGGAGGCCACACTATCCTTGCAGGACTGTTTTGAGGACACCATATGGGAGAAGACCCAGACATTGAACTCCACACCTCCTCTGTACTATCATACATCAGTTTCTGCATGGATAATGTAACATCAAGGAGACAGGTGAAAACATTTCCCAACCAAAAACCCTGGTTTAACGCCAATATCAGAGCACTACTCTAGGCCAGGGATTCAGCACTGAGGTCAAGGGACAGGGAAGCCTACAGGAGGGCTAGAGCGGACCTGAACAGAGGCATCAAGGCTGCTAAAACAAAGTACAGAGAGCAGATAGAGGCCAACTTCAGGGAGAACAACCCCCGCTCCATGTGGAAAGGCATACAGAATATAACTGACTACAAACAATGCCACAACACCCTCCCCTCCACCGACACTTCTCTCCCAGACCAGCTTAACACCTTTTTCTCCCACTTTGAAGAGGACAACAGACAGGCAGAGGACACACAGCTGACATTATCAGAGCACGACCAGCCCCCCACCATCAAACAACATCAGGTACTGCGAGTCCTGCGTGGCATCGACACCAAGAAAGCACCAGGACCGGATGGAGTACCAGGGAGAGTGCTGAAATCATGTGCTCACCAGCTTGCTGCAGTATTCACTGACATCTTCAACCGTTCACTGCAGCAAGCCACAGTCCCCACCTGCCTGAAAACTGCCACCATAATCCCTGTGCCCAAATCCTCTGCCATCACAGGGTTGAATGATTACCGGCCGGTAGCCCTGACACCGGTGATCATGAAATGTATGGAGAGACTGGTGTTACAGCATGTCAAGGCCCACATCCCACCTGGCTTTGATCAACATCAGTTCGCCTACAGGTCCAACAGATCCACAGACGACGCCATCTCCATCGCCCTCCACACTGCTCTCAGCCACATTGAAAGCCCCAACACATATATCAGGATGCTATTTATTGACTTCAGCTCGGCATTTAACTCCATCAGCCCCAGCAGACTCATCAACAAACTGCAGACATTACAACATGGAACCTCCCTCTGTCTGTGGATCAAGAACTTCCTGACTAACAGACCCCAACATGTCAGAATGGGTACCTCCACATCCTCCACCTTCGTCCTCAATACTGGTGTTCCTCAGGGCTGTGTGCTGAGTCCAGTCTTGTACACACTGTACACTTATGACTGTGTCGCTACTCACGGCTCCAACACCCTCATCAAATTTGCGGATGATACAACCGTTGTGGGGCTCATCAACAACGGTTATGAGACACCATACAGGGAGGAGGTCCAAGCACTGGCGGCCTGGTGCAGTGACAACCACCTCAACCTCAACACCAAGAAGACAAAAGAAGTCATTATTGACTTCCGGAAGTCGAGGACCACACTGCACTCAGGCCTGAGCATCAATGGGGAGGAAATGGAACGGGTCACCAGCTTTAAGTTTCTTGGCCTGCACATCTCGGAGGACCTGGGCTGGACTGTGAACACCACCCACATCATCAAAAAGGCCCAGCAGCGTCTCTTCTTTCTGAGAACACTGAGGAGGAACAAACTCCCTCCACCTCTGTTGAGAAACTTCTACCACTGCACAATAGAGAGTGTCCTCACCTATGGCTGTACGGTGTGGTATGCCAGCTGCACTGCATCTGAAAAGAAACAACTGCAGCGGGTCATCAAGACGGCTGAGTGGATCATCGGCTCCCCACTTCCACGCCTAGAGGAGAATTATTCCAGCCGTCTCCTCTGACGGGCCACAAAGATTCGGAATGACCCCGCCCACCCAGGACACTCTCTATTCACCAGCCTTCCCTCTGGCAGACTCAGAGTCATGAGAGCCCGCACCAACAGACTGAAACACAGCTTCTTCCCCATGGCTGTGAAGAGACTGCTACAGGAACCATAACCCCCCCCCCCCCCAGGTTATTTTATGACAAGGACATTGTAGCTGCTATAAGAGAGCACCATACGAAATTTCACTGTATTTATTGCAGTGACAATAAAGCTTCTTCTTCTTACTTTATTGCATGTACATGTTGTACTGCTTTTTGTTATTTACAAATAAAATACAATTAAAAAGTTGATCACAAAAAAAAAGTTTTTGGTCTTAACCAGTCTCTTTCATCATAAACAACCCAGGAATGGGGCTCAAAGTGCAAAATACTGGACTTCTCTTTTAATGACCTGGAAAATGCGAGGTCGGGCGCTGGGTGCTACTTTTGTGCCTTTTTTGAGCCAGCTTTCAAGAGTGCGATGGCAGGATATGGTTGCTTAGCAACCTTAACAAGCACTGTATCATAGCCCATTTACCTGAAATCCTGAGTGCAGAGCTGATCTTCTTCCAGGCACTGTTTATAAGTGTGTATGCATATCGTCTGTTGGACAGATGAAAAGCTCTGACAGCCCTGCACCAAAATGACTTTTCCATATTTACCACAGACTGATACTTAAGGAAGAAGGAAAAGATATCTGTTGACTGTGATTGGTTGATCCTTGTTACATGACATGAGGTGCGTACTGCTGTGTTCCAAAAGTTGAACTAAGTTCATCTCAGGGCACAGCCGTCGCACCCTGAAAATAGGCGTTCGGAAATGCGTGTGTGCTGCGACAGCATCAATCTGGCGTTTGAGCATGCCTGCCGCTCGTCTACATTAAAAATCAATGAATTTGAAGATGCAAAAATTGTGGCATGTGTACAGCCACTTAAAAAGTGGGATACACAAATTTTACTTACCCTTGTTGCACAGCATGCCTACTGACAATGCACAAGTGGATTTGAGGAACTCACAGCTTAGTTTGGTATTTAAACTGCTTAAGTGCTTGAGTCATTTTCACAACAGTGGACTGAAGGGGGGCCTGCCCTAATTTCATGTATCACATGAAAATCACAGTCACATTTGTGATATGGCTAATGGACGAAACCTACATGTAGCTATATGTAAACAGAAATTCTATTAAATTCTGTCTGGATTTTATTTTGATATGAGAATCCTGGCATCTCTTGAAATGACAAGTGTGACTGGGATCTAAGGACCCTGACACACCAAGCCAACTGTCAGCCGTTTGTCAGCTGTTTGTCAGTGTCAGGCTGCTGGTGTATGTCTGTCGCCATAATTTTTGCGGTGTATCCTGCATTGCTGGCACTAGTCGGCCCTCATTTGCTGTTTCTCAGCTGATTCAGCATATTGAATCACCAGCGGAGTCCTCTAGTGCGTGAAATCTTCTAATTAGCAGTTCAGCTCAGTGCACGTGATAAGAAATGAGGAAAGCAAACAAACAGATAGAGTCAAGAGGATGTGAGATTGAATCACATTCATGTATTAGGTAATGCCATTTTTTGAGCCACTGAGCTCTTTAGTAGGAACAGTCCTAAATTGTTTATGTTGTTTTTCACAGAAAATATGCTTTCTTCTTCCAGCATCTGGTTGTGTTGTCAGTGTGTTAACTGGCTAACTAGTGTCTTGAAACTGTTCTATTGGTCTTAAAGTTTGCCTTTTTGAATGACGAATACAGACGAAAGCCACCTACTGGTATGGAGAGTCATTTCCTCGAATGTTGACACAAAACGTACATGCTAGTTGGTGGTTTGTTCAGTGCAACTTTCTGGCTGATACACAGGTGATGGGAGGCAACTCAGCAGTTGGCCTTCGTCACTACTAGTTCTTTAATGTCAGTTTGGTGTGTCTGGGCCTTGAGAGATTCAAGTCTGTTTTCACAATCCGTGCATCAGCTTATATTCACAAATTCTGATTTGAAGTGTATTTTTAGCCTTTTGTCTATTATTTTCCACTTACACGCCTCAGTACATGATTGTGTTTTGGGCACATACCAGTACTGTGGAGACACTGATGGAAGACTGCAGCAGCTGCTGCTGTGCCACTGACATGTTCCTCTTTAATTGCATGATGGGTAAGGCCTTTAAAAATGATCAAACCTCATGAAAAACTGTTTTTAAATATATACCATGGGTATAACATTAAAACCAGAGATATACTTGCTTTTAAACTATGCATTTGTGTAAACAACCAACTGTGTCATGAATGTTATTGCTCACATATTTACCTTTGTATCCTGCATGTTACTGGAGGATTCCTCTAGAGGGCACACCAGAGAATTCAGACCAGATAGAACTTCTGGATTTGCATGATGTTAACAGGAAACATGGCAACACTTGAGGTTAAAGTACTGTTGATTCTGAGATTAGATGGGATGTAAGGCCCTGAAATTAAACACCTTGTAACAATGGCTGCGAAATGTAGCACTGCTGCTACCATTCATCTGCATCATGTTGCATCTTGTGTACATGTAGTGTTAAACTCTGAGGATGTGCACAACCACTGCCCCAAAAGGAAGCAGGATCACCCAAATGTGGAGTTAAAAGGAAATACATCTCCGGCCTAAAAATGATTATCCAGCTGTATGATAAATGGTAAATGAGATATATAATCCCACCAACATGTTCTTAGTCTGCCCCAGGGAATCTCATCAGTTAAACCTGCCTGGAAAACCTCTAACGGGAGGCACCTAGGGAGCATCCTGATCAGATGTCCAAACCTCAACTGGCCCCTTTTGACATGAAGGAGCAGCGGCTATACCCCGAGCTCCTCCCAAATGTCTGTACTCCTCACCCTATCTCTACGGCTGAGCCCAGTCACTGTACAGAGGAAACTAATATCCACAACGATCTCATTCTTCTGGTCACTACCCAAAGCTCATGACCATAGGTGGGGTTTGGAAAGTAGATGGATTGGTAAATCAAAAGCTTTGCCTTCAGGCTCAGCTCCCTCTTCATAATGACAGTCTGGCGCAATGACAGCATCACTACTGATGCTGCCCCTATCCATCTTACACTCCATTTTACTTTTACTCGTGAACAAGACCCTGAGATACTTGAACTCCTTTGGTTGGGGCAGTGATTCTCTCCCAACCCAGAGGGGCCAATCCACTGATTTCTGGCAGAGAGCCATGGCCTCGGTCAAAGCCTCAGCACAACTCTAAAATCAGTTTGGCATCATTTGTAATCCAAAAATCTAAAGTAAAATAACAGTCATGGTAGAAGTATCTAGGGGGGTCAAAATGTCCAGAATCCCTATAGATTAGATCATGTGTGTAAATGATGCAGCCGTGCTAATAGAGATACCACCAAATACCATCAAAATAACCATGTTGGTAGTTTCTGAGGAAGAGTAAAAACCGTTTAGGACAGAAAAAAGATTGTGTGCATTGGACTATCTCTGTTTTGAGATCCTTTCCTGTGGCTGATTTTCACAGTCCCACATATCTCCATCTTTATGGCTGACTGTCCTTACTTTTTGAAGACCCACAGTATGCAGAATGGCCGTTTCAGTTCTCGCCCTCGTTTATTGTACCAGGTCCACATAAAAGCTTGATTGTAGCCATATACTGCAGTATGCTTGACTGTGTGTTATGGCCACTGATCTTTATGTCTCTCCACGCAGGAGGAAGACCCCAACCTCAGCAAAACATCAGCTCCATAGCCACTCACGCTTGTGGTGTGTGCATGTGCATGCACGATGGAACTCTCCAACACTACTGCCGCTTCTGCCATCACCACCACAAGTACATCTGCATACATTCTCCCAGGGGATGCATACAATAGGAACACTTAAATGAGGCATGCATAAATGGATGAAGCCTCTCTCGCGTCATACGCAAGGCCCTGTGTGTGTTTTCCTGGTTGCATGTGTTTTATTCTTTCTTCTACATGCCTGGTGGTGGCAGTTTAGTAATTGAAAGTGAAATGCAGAAAAGGGAAGAAAGAGAGGGTGGGGATAAGAAGATGGAGGGGGATGAGGAGGGAGGGTGAAGTTGTAGGCATCAGACACAATTAACCTCTGGAATAATTCAGGGATCAGATGTGTTGTAAACACTTGAAATGGGGAGAAAAAAAGCGGAGGAAAGGAGCAGCTGGGGAGCGAAAGGGGTGAGACAAAAGAGTGTAACATGATAATGTAATGAGTCCCACTGTGGGTATGTGGAACAAAGCATGTGCTGCATTTGTGTGTTCGGGAAGGTGTGTGTGCAAGGATCTGTGGATATCTATTGAATTTGACTACATCACTCTCTCTTTGTAAACATCTGAATGCCTCCATGTCCGATGGATGAGCAGTAAGCTGCCATCTCTGGGAGGGTGAACTCTATTTCACGGGTTAGTGCTGCAGCGAACAACGACAGCATCTAGCCTTTTGGCTCCATAAAGCACAGTACTGCCCGCTCTCCATCTCACAAATACTGTTTGTCCATTTTCAGTTCCATCTCAGTGGCGCTATCTCTGGCAAAGCCACCGCTGCAGGCCATGAGGGGAGCTACTCCAAACAACATCCCAAGCCAGGTGAAGCTTTTCTGGGATTACGACCAGAGCCACTGCTCACCACCTGAAGGCCAGTACCTACTATATTTCCCTGGACCTTCCAACACCCTAAAGACTTAAATAGCACACTAAGGAAGAAGGACACAGGAAAAGAACATGCATGGCACATTAAAGAAGCAAAGAAAATATGAGATGGCCACGGGTGGATTAGTTAGAGTGGAATACTAACTGACCAAAAATAAACTCACCAAACTACCTCTACTACTATGGGCCTCACAATTTTTGTCTTATTTTTGCTCATATCCATGATTTGTTCTTATTTTGTTAGTACCTACCGATTTCTGGGATTTACAAATGTTTTCTTATTTTGTTCTTCTCTTAGGTAAGAGAAATTTTTATGAGTGGCCAAGAGCACTGTGACCAAGATAAAAGAAAATCATCCCATTTTTACAGTCCACAAATTGTTGTCCAACTCAAGAAAACAAAACTTTAAAATTTGAGGAACATTTCAAAAATGCATTGACTTCATGTTGTCAAATTTAAATTATTATGTTTTAAAGCAATTATAATGATCAGATTTTTTAAATTAAGGGCTAAAGAAACATTACTATACTTAATCCACTGTTCCCAATTACTGTAATTTCAGTTAATGTGTGTCACACTGCTGAGCAGTCCCGGAACCTTTGCTTTACTTTAGCATTTTAAACTCATGCCACTTTCTACTCCACTACACATCAGAGGGAAACATTGTACTTTTTACTACACTACAATTATTTGATATCTTTAAGCCCTGTTTCCACCAAACCCTTCAGACATGGTACTTAAACCCTAGGTCTGTTTATCATCTCCACCACAAGAAGTCCTCTTAAATGTGGGCAGGATTGTTGTCACTCACTGCTCTGACCAGCACTTACTGTGTTTCCCCTTCACTGATGACACAGAGGGAAGTTTGCACCTCATTTTTGCACCTTAAAATGAGGTCACACGCCAACATTTTCAGAACAAAATAGAACAGGCTGCAGTCAGAGTCTCTACCTGTGTGATATTTAAAAAATAGTTTGTGTTTGTGCATTTAGTCCTTCTCATGCGCAGGGGTTTAGTGTTGCCAGAGCCCACAGGAACAGCGCTTTGCAATGTTTTTTTCATTTGTTTTTTTTCTGAGAGATGATTAGAATATACGCTATTCACATAACCAGTCAAAATTAATATATATATAAACATTTAAAGATCCACTCATTACTTTAAGTGTATGTCATATTAAAACTAAAGGAATGGTCAAAGTTGTCACAGTGAAATTTCAGGTGTGCTGATGGATTCACATCGTCAACTCATGCACTGAGTAACATTATTAGTTAACGTTTCACCTTAAAAGTCAACAGCAGTTGGCCCAGTAAATTAGGTTTTTTTTTGTTTTTTTTCTCCGACAACACGTGCTGCAAGAAGCAGCAAAACATCCTTTCATTTTGTATTATACAGTCTATTAATAAACCTCTCCATGGTATGAACATAAGCCTCAAATCCAGCCACAACTCAGCCCTGAGCAAGCGTGACCATCTGCTATTGACCAAAGAACGGACTGCAGTGTTCACACCTCCATCCTGTAGTACCAGATCTGTGTGCTAGGTACCCCGACAGAAGAGTGACCAAAAATGGGGACAGCATGGAATGGTTCCATTGGTACCATCCACAACTTTTCCCAGTGGAAACGAAAAGAAAGTGTACGGAACTGAACTGTACTGGCCTGCTTGGTGAAAACGGGGCATTAGTTTCTAGTTACTTTACAAATTAAGATTTTTACACACAAATCTTTTGAATATACACAAGTGCTTTTCTGCTTTTCTGCTGTCAACTGTTCTGCTTCAGTGCATTTACTTTTTATACTAAAACACATTTTCCTGATTGTACATACATTATTCTCAATGTAGGACTTTTACTAGTAATGGAGTAGTTTTACACTGTGGTATTTGTACTTTGTCTTAAGTAAAGGATCTGAATTTTTCCTCCATCAGTGTTTCTGATGGTATTCACAGCATCACAACTGTTTTGTCAATGCTGAGTTATCCATTTTCCCATAATGTCAGTACCAACACTCACATTTACCTTATTTAAGCTTAACAACTTTCAGTCCTGCTGAAGTTCTTCTTCTTACAGCTTTTTTTTGGTGCCACCTCTCCAATTGCTTGGCATGTGCCAGAGTATTTGCACACAACACAACACCTGCCCTTATACAGTGTTTGGGGGTGTTACTTTCATGGGATTCATCATTCAGCACACCTGGGTAGGAGCGGATTTGGATGGTTAGGAAAGTTTGTTGCATCTAGTGTTGATTTTTTCTCTTAACATAAAATTAAGACAAAATATAAGAAAAAAATAAAGAATGATGCTGCATTAGGTCTAATGTTTCACTGTAAAACTGCATAGGTCAAGCCCAAAGGTTTACATTACCAGAACTTTCAGTAACTATCCTTCATGTTTTAAAACAACTAGTCTTGAATGTTGGCTATTCTGTACAATTAGGAGGTGATGTAAGGCAAATGTAAAGCATAACTTTTTTATTTAAAACTAAGTAAGCAAGGTTTTCATAAAAGTAGAAAGAAGGTGGAGTTAGCGGAACATCCTGTCTCCTTCCACTGTTCTCAAGTAGAAGAGCACTGGGCTTTGGAGGAAGATATTCAGTCCATAGAGGCAGAAACACACACACACACACACACACACACACACACACACACACACACACACACACCTTCGGTTCTTTCTATACTTCTTCCAGGAGTGCTAAAACTGCTGAGCTGAGAATAATCTAAGCTAGCATTTTCAGCTTGTGTCAGTGGCGGAAGGAAACAATGCAAGACTAATGGGCGGGTGGTAGAATAAGTGGGTGTGTGCGCACGATTGTGCATGCGAGAATGCATGCATCTTTGTGTGCTTGTGTATTTGAGAGCACAACAGTCTTCCAGCGGTTGTTACCTTAATGCTAACTCAGGCTAATGTATTCAGCATATCTTGGATTAATGCACCTTCAGAGGGGCTCGAGGAACTTCTGCTAACTCAGGCTAAGGTGCTAGCTCACTAGCATATGGCAGGCCATAAAGGGAGATCGCAGTTCAGTGGATGTAAAGTACACAGACACAAAACCCCAAACGAAAAGCCGCTTGACAACTCCCCTTATGTCCAAGCACTCCAGCCACTGTATCACTTTAATCATCCGAATTAATCATCCTTATCATCATGAAGGGCCCCTGTGTCCAGTAATGAGACACAGACCTGGGAAGGAGGGATATAGCCTGAGACTGGCTTTGTTCTGTACTGTACTACAGTAAGTTAGCATGAATGAATATTTGCAGGAGCAGTAAATTGCTTTGTGCACTAGTTTAAGATCTTAAGTTATTAAGTTTATTTTGCGCTGCAAATTGATGTCTCTCTACATTGACAGAGAAGTTCTTTGCATATAGCAAATTGAATAATTTCAAACTCTATTTGCATAGAGCTGCAACGTCATTGTTCCATAGGCTGACAGTGACACTCACTAACAGCCAGGGACAAACTGGGAACGAAAAATGGCTCTGGACTTTTTGACTCTTCTGCAGAATGGTGGTTGTTGAACTAATCAAGTTATAAACTGTGCTGCATTCAGTCTAGCTTGTGCTAAACTGACTAATGAGGGCCCTCTCAAAAACGAGATAGTTCATCTCACGGGATTTATCCTAATGAAAAAACAACAAAGGACAGTCAGAAGCAGTTACAAATGGCATGGCATGCCGGCCCAGCTACCTACAATCCTACTGACTGCAACCCGCTGTTCACTACCCACCTTGTCTTCACTGGGGCAGCCATGGCACAAGAGTTGCACAGTCATCTACCAATCAGCAGGTTGGTGATTCAGTCCCTGGCCCCTGAAATCTACGTGTTGGAGTCTTTAGGCAAGGGTGGGGTGTGATCATGATGCCACTTTGTACTTCTATTCTAAACCTATAGTAAGCAAAAAATTTAATGCAACACTTTTGTTTCTGCTCCCAGTTGTCATATGTTTACATTAAAGATCTAAGTCTATTCTTCTGCACTCAATAGATATAATTCTCTCAAATTTTGGTTACAGTTTTTAGTTTAATTTTAAGTGAGCGCTTCTCCTTTTCTAAGATAATCCATCCACCTGACAGGTGTGGTATATTGGCATGCTAATTAAACATCATCATTACTACACAGGTGTGCCTTGGGATCATTACCATAAAAGGCCACTCTAAAATGTGCAGTTTGATCACACAACACAATGACACAGATGTCCCAAGTTTTCAGGGAGCGTGCCATTGGCATGCTGATTGCAGTAATGTCCACCAGAGTTGTTGCTTGTGAGTTTAATGTTCATTTCACCACCATAAGACATCTTCAGTGTTGTTTCCATGAATTAGGCAGTACAGTAAACCAACCTCACAACCACAGACCACATGTAACTATACCAGCTCAGGACCTCCACACCCAATGTGTTCATGTGGATGATTGTCTTAAACCAGCAACACCAATAGCTGATGCAACAATTGGTTTGCACAACTAAAGAACTTCTGCACAAACTGTCAGAAACCATCTCGGTGAAGCTCATCTGCATGCTCATTGTCCTCACCTTGTAGCTGACTTGTGTGGTTGTGAGGCTAGTTGGACGTACTGCTATATTCACTGAAACACAATGGAGACATCTCATAGTAGTGAAATGAACATTCAGTTTATGGGCAACAGCTCTGGTGGAATTTTCTGCAGTCAACATGTCAATGGAACGCTACCCAAAAATGTGACATCAGTGTCATTGTTTTGTGTCGAACTGCACATTTTAGAGTGGCCTTTTATTGTGACCATCCCAAGGCACACGTGTGTGATGATGCTGTTTCATCAGCATCTTGATATGCCACATCTGTCAGCTGGATGGATTATCTTGGGAAATACGTGTAAGAAGTGCTCATTTACAGACTCCAGACTCCAACATGTAGTTTGCTGGGGCCAGGGACTGAACCACCAACCTGCTGATTTGAGACAGCTACGCCACAAAAGGGCAAACTTTGAGAGAAATATATCTAGTGAGCACACAGTCTTTGCCATAGGTAAATTCATTAATTTCATAGGGTATTTCTGAGGTGAAATCCTCATTAAATTGTTCATTTTATACACAATTAGTAAATCACCTTTGTGTTAGAATTTAATTTGTGTGGGTTTTAATGGAAAAATTAAGTTTTCCATGATGTTCTAAATGCAAGCTTTTCCTACAACAAAGAATACATTTCTGTTGGAGGTAATGCAGTTTATTTTGTATTTCTTTAATATTATAGGAATATTATGTATTAGTGGCTCCAATCCAAAATCCAGTGTCAGACTAATACAAACACAGCTGTGACACACACTTGTGTGCAACAGTGATACATAGCTGTGGACCATTTACAGTCTGAGAGGTTGAATTTATGATTAATTGTGCTCTGTTGTAAACATAAAACTCTCCCAATTCAAGCATCATCATCAACACACACACACACACACACACACACACACACACACACACACACACACACACACAGTATCCCTTCAATGCGTAAACCATTTCGAAGTTGTTGTTGTGTGTGTGCTGGATGTGTGAATGCCTTGGTATGAATGATGGCATGTGTTGTGTTTGATAGCAAGCAACAGGGAGAGAGAGAAAGGCAGAATGAGAGCAGTGGCTTGTGTCGGTCTCTGTGTGTAAATGTGTGTGTTTGTTTGTGTGTGTGTGTGTGTGTGGGTTGAGATGCGTAAAGTGAAATGGACACACAGCAACAGAGAACAAATAACTCATTAGGTGGTCATGCTAGACTCTCAGGGGCAGCCCTGTGTGAGTGCCTTCTTTAAGTGTGTGTGTGTGTGTGTGTGTGTGTGTGTGTGTGTGTGTGTGTGTGTCAAAGATGGAGAGAGGGCTCTCTCTGTGTGACATGATTGGTACGCATAAAAAGTCCCATTCTGCTGACAGTCGCAGAATGGCGATACACACACTCACACTTTCACACCCCTCCTCCTCTGCTGTCTCGTCCCACTGCCGTCACTTTATTGATTCTTAATGACACCAGAGTCACTGTCATGGATCTGCTGTGACCATTCTGCTGGCCCTGTTTCATTATATCTGGAGAGAAAGAGGCACAGAGACAGAGAGAAAAAGAGACGCATGTGTGTGGTCGCCTGCAGAAACACAGAAACCCCTATAAGCTCTGTAATTGTCGAATCTCACCACCCTAATTAATAACACTAAAATAAAAAGTAATTTAGAATAGCATAACCTCCTAAGACTATAGACCACTCTCCAGCATTTTGTGGATGAAAAATCTGTTTACTGCTCAGTGATGGCTGAATTCATCTCTTGTCCCCTAACAGAGAGCTCTTGCTGCTAAATTGTTCACAAATCAGCAGACTTTTAGCTAAATGATTAATGTAATTTGGTTTATCATAATTACTTTCTCCACTCTGGCCAAATGAGCAACAGGGTAAGTCTGTTAGCTCACCCAGCACCCAGACTCATTAAAGAGAGAGTTGTGACTGCTACCGGACAATAAATCCACACAGCGGACATGCTGCTGTAAATACTGGAGGGATAGACTGATATATGGGGCCAATGTTGGGCTTTTATCCCAAAAGTGATTTGGTTCAGTCAGCAGTCAAGGTTTCAGTCAAATGTTGCAAAATGTTAAACAATATTCCAAAAATGAGAGAAAATAGAACTTAATGTGAGCTTTCATTATCTATTGTAAATAGATAAAAAGGTGGTTGCTTATTACATATTCGTCACAGTGCTAGTAAATCCTCTCTAAGTCATTGGTGCTTTCCAGCTAATATGGCAATTCAATTAATGGGAAAAAAGTAATTAGATGCTGTTGCACTGACATCCACAGCGACTGTCCAATGACAGTGGAGAGTAAAATGCCGCCACCCCACTCCTCTTTTTCACGCTGTCTGACTTATCATTGTCATTTCTGTTTGTCATTGATGCTTGCTCTGTTCTGTTTGCGTGGGGTCTTTGCTACTGCTCTCCCTGCCTTAGGCTTTCCATATAGGCACATGGAAGGGCAGGAAGGTTTGCTCTTTCTGCCTTAAGACTTTCCATGTAGGTGCATGAAAGGACAGAGAGGTGTGCTCTTTGTGTCTTAGGCTTTCTGCATAGGCCTAGAAAAGGCAGTGAGGCCCCAGAACAAAGCCATACTGCCAAACATAACACTGCAAGTGGAAACACTTGGAAACACTCATTTTTATGTAGCAGAACACAGAGTTGCTGTTCTACCCTGGCTGTTTAGTGTGTAAGGTAAAGCATAGCAAATATTCAAAAAGCATCTACTTACACAGACTTGGATTTTTTTTTAGTACAGTTTTAGCTGCAGCCCCGTCCACAATAGTACATTGTTGTCTACCATGCTGGTAGATTTGGTTAAACAAATATGATAGCAACACAACAAAGTACATAAAAGAAGCACAACAGAAACTTCTGATAGGTTGGACCACCATGTTTAACTACATAATATTAAATGTTACAGTTATGGCTAAAAATAACAATAGAAATCAACAGGATTGTTGATTTTACCATTGATGGGCAAGCTACATGGATACTGTAGTGAGCTAAGCTACCAGTTACTCAGCAATAAATGAAGCTTCACTACACAAAAGCTACCACCAAGAAAAATGTAGTAAGCTAAACTACACAGACACAGCAAAAGTAGTTAGCTACACGAGGAGCTACTTACTGGTAGTTAAACCAACTTCTCATAGTGATAATGATAATACTTAATTTGAGTTGAACCAATGTCATGCCAAGCGAATATTCTTGTGGTTTTACCTGCCAGTTTAGTTAATCCAAAACAAAAGATTGCTGGAATTCCATTTACTTTATTAGGACATTCCTTAACAAGGAAACGTTTCCCAAGATTTTAAAACAATGCCAAAAATAAGAATATAGACTAAGTGCAGTATAAACGAAGACAACTGGAGAGAAAAAATTACAAATAAATATTTCAAGCTGCTCTTGGAAGAAAATTGCTTGCCTCGTTTTCCTCAAAAATATACCCTCAAAAAATATTTGGTTTGAACATTAACCAGTTACTTGTATGACATAAAAGCTTCTTTTGACAGAGAAAGGCAACATAAAACACATTTGGTTGTTTCTGTGAGTGTGTGTGTTTGTGTGTGTGAGAGAGAGAGAGAGGGAGGGAGAGAGAGAGAGAGAGAGCAGCAGTGAAACATGAAGAGCGTAACATGTTTTACCATTTAACATAACTCGGCTTTCAGCTGTAAGCATATTTCAACAGTATTTCATCTTTTTCGCCCAAACACTGCTCGCTAATGTTACCATCAGGTAAACCAGTGACCTGTTGGCTAACAGTCATATACTGTGATACAATAAATATTTGTTGTTACTATTTGTTTGAGTGAATGAACGCTGAGCCAAAGAGTGGTCAGTGCTTCCGAAAATAGTTGAAACACAACCAGTAGCGAGTTTATGAGACGGACACACTTGCTAGTGTGAAATTGGCATGTTTTTGAACTGAATGTGGTTGTTACTGTCACCCGGAGACGAGGATGCAAGCCTGTAAGCAATCCGATTGGACTTTCGCTTCATGTCAAGGGGCTTTCCCAAACTAGATGCCACATGCCCCCCCACTCTATCATTTAGTGCACGGGCAGATTCCAGTGGACGTAGCTAGGGGAAGGACCAAGTACCAACTTTCGGAAAGGGCCGCGGCTCATGCTTCCGTTGTTTTGCAAGCTCAGCTGTGTGAACATGTTTGACATTCACTCTCCCACACTCAACAGAACACGCCTGTGCTGCGGGGATGTTGTTTTTGATCATTCCACAGGGTTTGGCCTCGGATAAAAGAGCTTGAGCGGTCGCTACCATGCCACGTGATCAGTAACACAGTTAAGCTATTGAAAAGCTGTTTGATTCAGGAAATAGTGGCGCTACCGCCAAGCTACTGAAAAATGTAGTTAGTTACTAATGACACTATTTGTAGCGACGCTACTGCCCAACACTGGATTTTACATATCTTAATTTAGGGTTTAGATTTAGGTTGGTAACAAATATACTCACAAACACAACTTTTGTTGCCTAAACCTAACCACATCCTTTTGTCACCTAATGCTAACCAAGTGCTTTTTATCTGCCTGAACCAAACCACATGCTTTTGTTGCCTGAACCTAACCATGTGCTTTTGTTGCCTGAGCCTAACCATGTGCTTTTTATGCCTAAACCTAACCACATGCTTTTGTTGCCTCAACATATTTGAATTCTCATTAAAAGAACACAGTTAGACTTGGCAACAAGGATCTGCAAGTACTTCTATACCCTTTAACCATTACCAATTAAGGCCATGCTGAGTCAAACCATGCCACGCCAATTTGTCTTTTCATTGTCAGTTAAGGCACATTGAGTCATGCTGAGCCATGCCAGAGATGGATCATCTCTGGAACAGGGTCAAAAGCACCAAACCATTTGTGGAGAACTTAATTTAATCTTATAGTAGTTGTACTGGTAATGAAAGTATGTCCTGCTTTACATTGTATATGGTATGAGGCAATGTTATATGTTATAATGATATAGTTGTTGGGAAATCCCTGCCGCACTGGCCTGACAGCCAAAGTCAAACTAAACCAAGCCAAGCCAGCACATGCGCATGGAAAAAGGGTACTAGTCTTAGGACATGTCCTTGCTCCTTCCCACACTGCTATTGTCACCTTCCTTCAAAAAAAATCAATAACGTACAGGTTTTAACCAACTTATTGCTCTTCTCTCACAAAACAACCTCTTAGACTCCAGTCTCGTTTTAAAGCAAGCTCAAGCTCAAGCAAAACTCGACTGAGATGGCCCTCCTTCCTGTGACAGATGCACTTCATTCTGACAGAGCAAACTCTTTGGTGTCATATTTATGCCAAAACTTGGGAGCATGATAAAACATGCTCACAAGCAAATTATATTATTTTGCATGTGCAGATATTAACTGCTACTTGCACAATATTTTTGTGCACTCCACTTAATTAATTCCATAATTCTGTTGGAATATGTGTGATGCTTTTGAAATGGCATTAAAGTAATTTCATATAGGCTTATGTATCCAAAGTTAATACTGGATATAGCCTTAGCTAACATGACTAGTCACCACAGCCAGTCTGACTAATCCATACAGTATCCAGTGGGTCGAGAGAGGTAGGTCAATAGATACATGCTGCTGGATCAGAGTAAAATGACATAATCAGGGCTCCTGATGAAACATCAGTGTAAAAATTGAATTGAGAAAGAAATCTAGGAGTGGATGTTAAGTCTCTATCTAAAAAGCAAACTGGACATGAATAAGCTCGTGCCTCAGGGGAGAGGATCATCTCACTAAGACCTGTCCATCACCACTGTCATCAACATGGTGGCACCAACTGGAATGGTAAGGAAGCAGGGAGTTACCCTGAATGATTTAATGACATTCTCAGCAAACATTGCAACAATAGCCTATATCTGTTTATTCCTCCTTTACAATACAGAAGTGCCCTCCTGTACAGAGTCTATGAAGGTATTTGTGGAGCAAAACATCTGAGCACTTGTGACAGTGAAATTTGTAGCTGTAGAAAATAGTCGCACATGTGTATCGGTAAATTTGAAGTCACAGAGAAGAAATGCTTTACGAGTTGTATACTTGTAGAATCTTTTTCTCTCCCACAAACACAATACAACAGTTACACCTTTTCAAATTATACATTGCAGGTACACAAATCCTTTTCTACAAATCACAAATTATTAAGCTTACATGCTTACGTGCAAAATACATTGCACCACAGCTGATTTACACCACAGCAACAGTGACCATAGAGATGCTTGGCTACAAGATGAACACCATGAGCGCTACCCTCCATGGAGAAGGAGGCTGGAGGCCAAGTTTGAGGTAACATGGAAAGAGGTTGGTCAACTCTCAGAGTTACAGATAGGTGTGGGAAAGAAAGGGATTCCTAGGAAGTATAACAAACTGTCTATACCTGAGGCACGGGAGACTGCCAAGCAAAGGCTCACAGCTCTGGCTACCCACCTAAAGAGATACACAAGAGAAGTAGAAGCCAGAGGAATACATGGGATGTTCTTCACCGATCCATCCAAAGTGTACTCTCAGTGGCACGGTAACAACATGAGAATAGATCCACCCAGGGCTAAGACTGAACAATACTGGAAGAGCATATGGGAAAAGGAGGCATCACATAACACCCACTAAGTGGCTAGTGGATCTAAGAGCAGACCACAGCAATCTCCCAGAACAAGACCCACTTACCATTACAATGGCAGACATCCAAAAAAGAGTATCAGGTATGAAGAGCTGGACAGCACCGGACCCTGACAAAATCCACACCACATAATCCACACCTACTGGCTAAAGAAACCACCCGCACTCCATGCATAAATGAACCAGCTGCTGATGGAAGGGACCCATCCAGAGTGGATGACCCAGGGACGAACAGGCCTGATCATGAAGGATCCCCAGAAGGGCACAGTCCCATCCAACTACCGGCCGCTAACCTGCCTCTTTACAACATAGAAGCTCCTGTCAGGCATCATAGCAGCTAAGATGAAGAGGCCCATGGCCGAATACATGAGCAAGAGAGGAATTGGCAGTAATATCAGGGGAGTCAACCACCAGCTACTGGTCAATAGAGCAGTCACCCCAGACTGCAAGATCAGGCAGACCAACTTGTGCACCACTTGGACTGACTACAAGAAAGCCTATGCCTAAATGCCACACATGTGGATACTGGAATGCTTGGAAATGTACAACATCAACAGGACTCTAACAGCCTTCATCAAAAACTCAATGGGGCTTTGGAAGACGACTCTGGAGTCCAACTCAAAGCCAATAGCACAAATTAACATCAAGTGCAGCATATACCACGGTGATGCACTGTCACCACTGCTGTTCTGCATAGGCCTGAATCCCCTCAGTCAGATCATCAAGAAGAATGGCTATGGACACCGATTCCGAAGTGGGGCAACAATCAGCCACCTGCTCTACATGGATGACATCAAGCTGTATGCCAAGAATGAGTAAGATATCGACTCACTGATCCACACCATCTGGATCTACGGCAAGGACATAGGGATGTCATTCAGATTAGACAAGTGTCGTCAGATGTTATCAAAGAGAGGCAAGATGATCAGAACAGAAGGAGTTGACCTACCAGAGGGCAACATAGGAGATATCCAGGACAGCTACAAGTACCTTGGGATCCCGCAGGCTAATGGAAATCATGAGGAGGCCTCAAAGAAGTTGACCACAACCAAATACCTCCAAAGAGTAAGGAGAGAGTAAGTAAGAAGTCAGCTAAATGGTGAGAACAAGGTCCGAGCCAACTACATGTATGCACTGCCAGTCATCGGATACCTAGCTGGGATCATAAGCTGGCCAAAGGAGGAGATAGAAGCCACAGATATCAATACAAGAAAGCTCCTTGCCATGCATGGAGGGTTCCACCCCAAGTCCAGCACCTTGAGGCTTTACACTAAGCGGAAAGAGGGAGGCCAAGGACTAGTGAGCGTCAGAGCCAATATCCAGGATGACACATCCAAAATCCAGGAGTACATCAAGAAGATGGCTCCAGAGGTTGAGCTGTTAAGTGAATGCCTCAGACAACAGAAACCTGATGAGAGCAAAGGGATGGAGGGGCCAACAGCATGGAGGGACAAACCCTTTACATGGTGCATACCACCATCAGATAGAAGAAGTGGCTGATATCATGAAGACCTACCACTGGCTAGAGAATACTGGACTGACAGATAGCACAGAGGCACTAATCATCGCAGCATGGCAACAGACCCTAAGCACAAGGGCCATAGAGGCCAGGGTCTACCACAGCAGATCAGACCCAAGGTGCAGGCTGTGCAAAGATGCCCCTGAGATGGTCTCGCACATAGTGGCAGGATGTAAGATGCAAGCAGGATCAGTGTACACAGATAGGCACAACCACGTGGCTGGGATAGTGTACAGGAACATCTATACCTGGTATGGACTCAAAGTACCCAAATCCCGATGGGACACAGCACCAAAGGTGGTTGAGAACACCTTTGGTGCTGTCCCAAAGGTGGTTGAGAACAACAGGGCTAAGATCCTGTGGGACTTCAGCCTCCAGACTGACAAACAGCTGCTGGCTAACCAACCGGACATAGTGTTGGTTGACAAACACCAGAAGAGGGCAGTGGTGGTAGATGTGGTGATACCAGCCGACAGCAACATCAGAAAGAAGGAACGTGAAAAGGTGGAGAAGTATCAAAGGTTGAATAGAAGGGAACAGTTGGAACAGATGTGGAAGGTCAAAGTTGATGTCGTCCCCATGGTAGTAGGAGCAGTTGGGGCAGTGACCCCCAGACTGGCAGAGTAGCTCCAGCAGATTCCAGGAATAACATCTGAAGCCTCAGTCCAGAAGTGTGCAGTTCGAGGAACAGCTAAGATACTGTGCAGAACCCTCAAACTCCCAGGCCTCTGGTAGAGGACCCAAGCTTGAGAGGGTGAATTATATATATATATATTTGTTTGTTGACTTGGTTTATGATGCATTATTAAAACCTATACTCACCTATACACACCTCAACAATCAATTGTAGGAAGGAGTCAGAGTATAAGAGTCCATGCTGTATCATAAGTGTTGCGTGTAGTACATATTGATGCATCTTTAATAATCCATGCTTTATCATTATGTTCCATTGTTGGTGCTAAGTGTGATACATTTTCATATATAAAAAAGAAGTCAATTCAATTTAATTCAATTTTATTTATAGAGCCCAATATCACAAATCACAATTTGCCTCAGAGGGTTTTATAGCATATGACATCCCTCAGTCCTTTGGACTGTTGGGATTCACTGGACCACAGATAATTTGTCATTTGTTAAAATGTAAACTGGAAATGCGAAGGCTTCTTCTCTGGGTCTACAGCCATTTGGCCCTTATCTCCACAGGATGCCCCATTATGTGACCTAAGTGAGAAACCAGTCAAACCTGATTGGACAGTACTTTTACAGTGTCATGTGACTCTGTGATGTCACCAGGAAAACTGTAGGAAAAGTTCTGCTCTCTCACACAGTCTTCCTCCTGACCAGCTCAGACCTCTGCCTTGCCCCATATCATAGGCAGAAAACAATGAGCAACACAGGGTAGGGCTATTAACCCCCAACCCACACACACACACACACACACACAAACACTCACAAAAACACACGTTTTATTTTATAAGAATTTTTTAAACAGACTTCAACAAACCATTTTACATTTGTGTGTGGTGTCTGGGTCCAGTTATGTGAAAGCTATTGGGTTAATAGCCCTACCCTGTGTTGCTCATTGTTTTCTGCCTATGATATGGAGGTGGAAATCAGTGTTGAACCCAAAATGAAAATATGAATATCTATGAATACCCGACGTCAAACTATCTTCACCACGGTGTTTTCTTTTTCTCTGCAGTCGCTACTGTTGTTGTTGTTATCTTCTTCCTTCTTCCTGTGTCCAGCTGGCGCACCGCGCTTACTTCTTTTCATCCACGGAGTTGTTGCATGTGGATTGGAGACGCATTTGCATTTACACTTGTGTTAGATGTGGTCACGATGCGTCCCTGACCACCTTCAGAAGTGGTTTGGTCGTTTCGAGTGTATTTACACCTGTACTTTCATGCGGTCACGAGCAATCGGATTGCTATCCAATCGCAAAAAACGCATGTTGATGCAAGGTGTAAAGGGGGTCATTGTTAATACAGCCAATGCAAAGAAGTCAGATAGCTGCACAACCAATCTGATTTTCGTTGCGGTCGTGGTTGAAAACTAGTAGTACTAGTACAGGTCCACCAATGAGTAAATAGTTTTGATGTAGTTAATAGTTTTGATGTTGATTGGCTGCTTCCTTTGTTTTGTAATTATTCACCACCAACTTCTTTCTGGCATGCAGCCTTGTCATTCACGTATAGTTTGAACTGCTTTGGCCTGAGACAACAGTCTGCTGATGTACCTGGTTATTTACCCAATAGCTTTCACATAACTGGACCCAGACACCACACACAAATGTAAAATGGTTTGTTGAAGTCTGTTTAAAAAATTCTTATAAAATAAAACGTTTGTTTTTGTGAGTGTTTGTGTGTGTGTGTGTGTGTGTGTGTGTGTGTGTGGGCGGGGGGTTAATAGCCCTACCCTGTGTTGCACATTGTTTTCTGCCTATGACATGGAGGTGGAAATCAGTGTTGAACCCAAAAATAATATGTGAGTATCTGTTGAATATCCAACATCAAACTATCTTCACCACGGTAAAGAGACGCAGAGGACGGAGCCACGGTGGGAAGAAGTGTCTGCTCTCCATTTGGTCTGACAAAAGTGTCCATACAAGAACACAACTTCATGGGTGGTTAACATCTTGTTGTTGTTATTGTGCTGCACATGATATGACGTTGTAGTGTGCCACTAGGATGTAACGTCGGCGGGACGGAGCGTGATCGGATAGCAAACGGATCTGGATGGGACACCGGAGACGCATGTTAATACCAGGTATAAATGTATGTGGTCATACACTATCCGATTGCTATCCGATAGCAAAAAACGCATGCTAATGCAAGGTGTAAAGGGGGCCAATGTGTTTAACCTGCAAACAGACTAAACACAGAAATTACTTCAGGTCTGATTACTTTGATGTATAGTTTGATATCAAATGCATTTGATGACATTCACCATGCAATGAAGAGTACAATTTTTGTTCCCTGGTGAATGTCATCCTAGTCAGTCTAAAGACCTCAAACAGCCACCTGCTCCTTTAACCTCTGAACCTCCACCGAATCTCCACCGAATCAATACTGAAACAACTCCATAAATATTCATGTGCGAGATTTAGGTAGATTTAGGTTTGTGGCATGGACATAATGGATCAAAACCCCACACTGAAATGCAGCAACATACACAAGCACACTTACACATTTTGAGAAACATTCCATGATATCTTCACCTGACCATTTAGGTACCTGCAGTGCAACATTCTGGCAACCTGGATAATATCCATCAGCATTACAAAGTTACCTGCTCTAACTTTACAGCTGCTTTCCAATGGAGACAGCTAAGTACAGTATGTTAAACACAGCTACTATCTTAAGATACCAGCAAAAAGACAGAGATGATGTTTAAATAGAGCTCAGTCTAAAAATACTTGCCTCTTGTCCCATCTCTGCATCTATCAGCAGTAAAGCAAATTAGATCAAGAACTG
Organism: Cephalopholis sonnerati; assembly: GCA_019142605.1. Classification (NCBI taxonomy): domain Eukaryota; kingdom Metazoa; phylum Chordata; class Actinopteri; order Perciformes; family Serranidae; genus Cephalopholis; species Cephalopholis sonnerati. The sequence goes on from JAGQAX010000020.1 coordinate 3,134,588, forward strand.
CAGTGAGACGGCTCTGTGATTGCTTTTTTAGGCGAATACTGTTTGTATTCAAACCACTCTAGGATACACTTCAATTTGTATTGGCAATATTGAGGCAGCGTAGAAAACCTACCACAATTACCCTTACACAGTTGCTGTCTTGTTCTGTAAAGATGTGGATGAAGCCAAATAAAACAGTCGTACTACGTGAAAAGAGTTACAAAAAGAGATAGGTATATGCAGGCTGCCTACAGGCTGCAGGTGATACTGGTGTTTCATCATACCATATCAGCTACCATAAAAAAGTACCGTTTTAAAAGATAGCTTTGTATTTTTTGTATTTTAACATCATAATCAGATGCTATATGAAAAAGCTGTAGGTCACTCCTCACTGACCATCAAGAGATCCTTTCCTGATGTAACTACACTCCAACAGACAGGGGTTAAATTCTACAGTGCTTGTTCCAAGGTATTTTCATCCTGGCTATAAAGACTTTTGCAGTAAGACATGGTCTACTGCACAGTCATGGCCACACTGATACAATTGCTGCCCCCCCAAATGCATTGACCATGATCACAGAATATGTTAAAATATGTGAACACACTAGTTTAAAAGCATTAAAAAATGATAGTTTCACATGATATATCAAATTTTTAATTGGTTGGTATATTTCTTCAGTTGAAAACTGACGCTGTCCATCCAAGTGGACATATGAAAAAAACGCCTTGAAAAAATGCATGTTTGAAAAAAAAAAATCCTTTTTTGACATGCCTAAAATAGGAAAAAAAAAACACAAATCTTGGTTGAGATCATCATAATTCATGCATGAAAGGGCTAAACAACCTAAGGCATCCATTGGTAACAACCATGTCATGCTAACTTGTCAAGAAAGGGGCTAAATAACACTCCAAATGTAGGTAAATTTTTGGCAAGGGAAAAACCGGCATAACAATTTTCAAGTGTCTCTCACCTCAAGATATATGAATGAAATTGGGTTCTATGGGTGCTAACAAGTTTCCCCCAAACTTAATGAGGCTTGTCCCCAGTAAAGCATTGTTTCCACCAAGCAGTCTGGTATGGTATGGTTCAGTTCAGTTCGGCACGCTTTCTTTCCATTTCCACTGTGAAAAGTTGTCGGTTACCAATAGAACCATTCTGTACCTTCCCTATTTTTGATCACCCCTCTGTTGGGGTACCTAGCACGGAGTAATAGCTGGAGCTGTGAACACTGCCGTCTGTAAAATGGTCAATAGTGGATGGTAACTCTTGCTCAGGGCCGAGTTATGGCTGGCTTTGAGGCTTACGTAACCACTGTTGATACCGCGGCAAGTCTTACAAACCTTAGTAAACTATAACTATAAAATGAAAGGATATTTTGCTGCCTCTTGCAGCAGCTGTAGTCTGTGGAAAAATATTTTAATTCACTGAGCCAATTGCCAGCAATTTTATAGGGTGAAACATTTACTTGTAATGTTACTCAATGTATAAGTTTAAGATGTGAATCCATCAGTACACATTAAACATTCCATATGACAACTTTGACCATTACTTTAGTTTATATTGTCTCGGATCACATACACTTTTAGTAATGAGTGGATCTGTGTTTAAAAATATACATTAATTTCTACCAGATTATGTGAACTGCACATTTCCCATCCTCACTTAGAAAAAAACAGCATTGCAGAGCGCCATTCCTGTAAGCTAGAGCAACACTAAACCCCTTGCGCTTGCCTGAGAAGGACTAAATGCAGAAACCCACAATTTTTAAATATTCCATGGTGAGAGACTCTCACTCCAGCCTGTTCTATTTTGTTCTGAAGATGTCAGCGTGCAACCCCATTCTGTGGATGGTAAATGAGGTGCAGACTAATAAAGGAGGAACTACAATGAGTGCTGGACGGAGCAGTGAGTGCCAACAATCACACCCACATGAAAAAGTACTGTTTGCTTTGGAAATGCTGAACAGACCAAGGGTCTAGGTACCATGTCTGAGGGGTTACTTTTGGCTCCAAAGGTACCTATTGTTCCTAACAATCAGTGTTCTCATTTGTATTAAAGTTGTATATTTATTTTTATAAAGAAAAATATATTTTTTTAGATCTATTTGAAGAAACAATGAATTGCCTCACATGTACAGATACAGCACACATTAAATAGGATTGTTGTGAAACTCAAAATGTAAACTGCACCAGTATTTGTCGATGTACATCAGATAATTAGTAACATAAACTGTAAAATTCCATCCATCCATCCATCCATCCATCCATCCATCCATCCATCCATCCATCCATTTTCATCCACTTATCTGGGGCTGGGTCGCGGGGGCAGCAGGCCAAGCAAAGCACCCCAGACATCCCTCTCCCCAGCAACGCTTTCCAGCTCCTCCTGGGGGACCCCAAGGCATTCCCAGGCCAGATGAGATATGTAATCCCTCCAGCGTGTTCTGGGTCTGCCCCAGGGCCTCCTACCGGTGGGACGTGCCTGGAACACCTCCAGTGGGAGGCACCCAGGAGGCATCCTGATCAGATGCCCAAACCACCTCAACTGACCCCTTTCGATGCGAAGGAGCAGCGCCTCTACTCCGAGCTCCCTCCGGATGTCCGAGCTCCTTACCCTATCTCTAAGGCTGAGCCCAGCCACCCCACGGAGAAAACTCATTTCAGCCGCTTGTATCCGCGATCTCATTCTTTCAGTCACTACCCACAGCTCATGACCATAGGTGAGGGTTGGGATGTAGATGGACCAGTAAATCGAAAGCTTTGCTTTCTGGCTCAGCTCCTTCTTCACCACGACGGCCCGGTGCAGCGCCCGCATCACTGCAGAAGCCACCCCAATCCGCCGATCCATCTCACGCTCCATTCTACCCTCACTCACCCCGAGATACTTGAACTCCCTCAACTCCCGCAACCCAGAGGGGGCAATCCACTTGTTTCTGGCAGAGAACCATGGCCTCAGATTTGGAGGTGCTGACTCTCATCCCGACTGCTTCACACTTGGCTGCGAACTGCTCCAGTGCGTGCTGGAGGTAACAGTGTGATGAAGCCAGCAGTGTGATGAAGCTGGTAAAGGGTAAAGAGCTGGTCCACTGTTCCACACCCAGGAAGGAATCTGCATTGCCCCTCCTGAATCAAAGCACCCTTGAGTAAACTTTACCCGGGAGGCTGAGCAATGTGATACCCCAATAGTTGGAGCACACCCTCCGGTCCCCTTTTTTGAAGATGGGGACCACCACCCCAGTCTGCCACTCTGCAGGCACCGTACCTGACCTCCACGCGACACTGAAAAGGCATGTCAACCAAGACAGCCCAACAATGTCCAGAGCCTTCAGCATCTCCGGGCAAATCTCATCCACACCCGGTGCTTTGCCGCTGGGTAGCTTTTTAACTACCTCAGCGACCTCTGCCAGGGATATGGGCGAGAATTCCCCCGAGCCTTCAGGCTCTGCCTCGTTCACAGTGGACGTGATGGCCTGGTTCAGGAGGTCCTCAAAGTGCTCCTTCCACCGCTCAGTGATGTCCCCAGTTTGGGTCAGCAGTTCTCCGTCTCTGCTGAGCACAGCCTGAGACAAGCCCTGCTTTCCTTTCCTGATGCATCTAACGGTCTGCCAGAACTTCCTTGAGGCCGACCAAAAGTCCTTCTCCATAGCCTCCCCGAACTCCTCCCACACCCGGGTTTTTGCCTCAGTGATCGCCACAGCTGCAGCCCTTCTGGCCAACCGGTACCCGTCTGCTGCTTCAGGAGACCCCCGGGCCAGCCAGACCCGAAAGGCCTCCTTCTTCAGCCTGACAGCCTCCTTCACCGCTGGTGTCCACCAGTGGTTTCTTAGGTTGCTGCCACGACAGGCACCGACGACCTTCTGATCACAGCTCCTAGCAGCCGCCTCCACAATGGAGGCTTTGAACATGGCCCACTCAGACTCCATGTCCCCAACCTCCCCCAGGATGCACGAGAAATTCTTCCGGAGGTGTGAGTTGAAGACCCCACGGACAGGGGCCTCAGCCAGACGTTCCCAGTTCACCCTCACTACACGTTTGGGTTTACCAGGTCTGTCCGGCAGCCTCCCCCGCCATCTGATCCAACTCACCACCAGGTGGTGATCAGTTGACAGCTCTGCTCCTCTCTTCACCCGAGTGTCCAAGACACACGGCCGCAGATCTGATGATACAACCACAAAGTCAATCATCGATCTTTGGCCCAGGGTGTTCTAGTACCAGGTACACTTGTGAACCTCCCTGTGCTTGAACATTGTGTTTGTTATGGCCAGTCCATGACTAGCACAGAAGTCCAATAACAAAACACCACTCGGGTTCAGATCAGGCAGTGCTGTTCCTCCCAATCACTCCCCTCAAGGTTTCTCCGTCATTGCCCACGTGAGCATTGAAGTCCCCCAAGAGAACTATGGAGTCCCCAGCCGGCACCCCTTGCAGGACACCGCCAAGAGACTCCAAGAAGGCCGGGCACTCCATACTGCTGTTCGGTGCGTAGGCATAAACAACAGTCAGAGACCTTCTCTTTGCGACCCAAAGTCGCATCGAGGCGACCCTCTCATTCCCTCTGGACCACTTTGCCTTGGGAGACCCTACCAGGGGCTTTTAGCCCCGGACAACACAGCTCCCAGATTCACGGGGACACGCAAACCCGTCCACCACGTTAAGGTGGCGATCCTCGTCAGAGAACTAGAAAAACAAAAAAAAAAAACTGTAGAATTAAAAGAATAAAAACAAACAAACAAAGGCTATCAGTGTGCAGTTCCTTAACTCTCATATTGACATAGTTTTCAACCAGCCTATACACTACAACAGCAGAATAGAACTCATAAAATTCAGTTATGGCTTTTGGACACATCTAGGAAAAAGTTCTGGGGGCGCCACAGTAAGGAGAATGGTTGCTGTTGTTGAGATAGCATGACAGTACTCAATTGATATAGACTTGAAAAAGATGAAAGCTTTGTTTGAGACAAAAAGACTTTGCCTTGTTATTGTCTTTTTTCTATGGATTTCAGAAGGATAACAGTGGGAGTATATGTGTGTGTGTGTGTGTGTGTGTGTGTGTGTGTGTGTGTGTGTGTGTGTGTGTGTGTGTGTGTGTGAGTATGTGTCCAGTGTGTGGAGTGGCCATGATCGTATTGGTGCGTTACTGGTGTAGTTAATACACAATGACTCCTAAGATGGACGTACATACATACAGATAAACAGATAGAAAGACACAGATACAGACAGACACACAGACACACACATGTGCACACACCTTGGCTGGAAAGTATTGCTTGCTCATTGTAAATAAAACATAAAGTCCCTGTTTCCCATGAGAAGCCTACATTACGGTTTCTGCACAGGACAGCAAAGTTTGCAGCCGCTGTAGAGACGTCTCTGTCTGTGGCTCGCTCCCTTTCACTCTCACCCTCTTTCGAGATTCACTTTGATTCAATTCAATATGATTTACAGGCACGAATGTAAAGAACAATATTGCCAATGCATCAAGATAAAATTTCAGTATTTTTACATGAAATTAAATTACATGAAAATAATGTATGTGTGTGTGTGTGTGTATGTGTGTGTGTGTGTGTGTGTGAGAGAGAGAGAGAGAGAGAGGGAGAGAGAGAGAAAGAGAGAGAGAGAGCGAGAGATAGAAATACAGTGGATGATGTACACGGTGAAAATCAATAGCGCAATAATAATAGTCATTCATACTGGCAGTCAGAGAGGAACATTTACTACAATGATTCTAAATATTAACATTGACAATAAAGACATGAGTGAATAGATTCTTGTCCTACTCCAAATCAACTGTTTAACTGCCAAGATACCGTAATGAAACATCCACACATATCCTTTATATTCTCATTCCAACCTGGCTTTTTTTTTTTTTTTTTAATACATGGATGTTTTTCGTTTCTATCCAAAACAGCAAGGAGGTGAAACCATACTTTCCGTGCCCATTTAGCCAAAAGGGTCTGCATGACACCACATGTCTAACACTGGCACACTTACAGAAATGTTGATTAATGTGTATTGTCCTTATAAATAAGTGAATATAAAAATAAAAAATAAATCTACAGAGCCTCATATGGCTCTTTTGATGGCCACATACAGTATATGATGGTTTGCAAGTAAATCAGGGCTCAAAGCTTAAAACCAATTCATCATCTCAGCTTGGCCAACAGGCCTAAAGGATATCACTTATCCGACCAACCAAACGATGCTTGAACTCCTTCCATTTTGACTGCAACTGGCGGTGACACTCAGGCAGAAGATCCCTGTTTTTTTTTTTTTATTTAGAAATATGCTGTGGTTCCAGAAGGGAGATGAATACAAGATTTTCATGTTTTTTTTGTTTTTTTTTGCATATGACGTCACACATGGGCTGTCCAGATGGAGGGCAGGCAGCTGGAGGCAAAGACTACTAACACTTCACAAATGCCTATGATTTGTGCTGTTCATGGCTATTCCATTCAATTAACTTGGGGAAAAAACAAAGGCCACTCACGAAAATAGTGGGATGTAAAGAAGAGAAGTAAAACAAACAGCAACAAAAAAGTCACTGAGAAACAGCAACATATGTGAATCATAAGCCTCCATCTTTAGTCTATAGGAGTGCAGTCAACTAATTTCAAACAATAAAGTATTGAAGAAGAAAGAGAGACAGAATTACAATGTTCTGTGACATCTTGTTAATCTTTTTAGCCACAACCCCGATTTTTAACAGTGTTTCACCAGACCTCTGACTGCTGTCATTAAGTGTCATTAGTTTTTTTTTTTTTTCTCCTCGGTTTTTAACCCTAACCCTAATGACAAGTTGACATTGTTTGGGTTGTCTTGATTATGACAACTTGACATTAATCAAAGTGACATCACCAGAAGTTGTCTTTGTCATGACAACTTGACATTAACCAAGATGACATCACTAAAAGATGTCTTTGTCATGATAGTTCTACTCGGCCATAAATGTCTGGCAGGATATGACACAAAACTGCATTATGAACCACTGGCTATCATGACACCATTATACAATTGTAATGAATACATTCTTTGAGCTCAAGTAAAGTGGTATCATTTTGATTTGTCAGTAAGATGTCATGAAGAGTTATTACAAACCATTGGCTGTCATGACACCATTATAACAGTGTATTGAATAAATTCTTTGACCTCAAGTAAAGTGGTACCATTTTGATTTGTCATAAAGATATCATGAGGTGTCACTCCACTCCAAAATACTTTCCTGACAGTGTCATGAAGACTTTCCTCTGACATTTACCATGAATTAACATGTACATTGAGTAACCTGTTCTGTAATGTAATATCCAACAAACACTCACACTTGGGAATTAAACGATGAATCAGTTTAATGGATTAAGAATAACAACATAGCCAACATAAACATGCATACATGTCAATGTAAAACAAACGTCATCCTCAACCAAGACGAGTCTGATGGGATGAAATTGAGCAATTTTTTTTAACCTTAGCTATTAGCCCAGTTTAATGGACAAAAATAGGCAAGGCTAACACGGTCCCTGATACAGTGAATCTGCTGCACTGTCCTCAATATCCCCTCTATACTCTGGTGGCTAACTCTCTTCTAACATCTAACAGAAGACTCTGAAGACAGTTGATCCACTTCCACAGGTTTATTGACGTTGCGATGAAAGAGTCACACTGTTGGGGTGTCGGTAGCTTAGTGAATAGTGCCGGCGCCCCATGTACAGTGGCGATGCCTCACCGCAGCGACCGTGGGTTTGAGTCCAGCCTGCAGCCCTTTGCTGCATGTCATACCCTGCTCTCTCTCTCTCCCAATTTCACTCTGTTCTATCCAACAATAAATAAAATATAATCTTAAAAAAAAAAAAGAGAGTCACACTGAAACATAAAAAACATAGGCAAAATCAATGCTATGCTAGTCTTGGAACATAAACACGTTGAACTGTTAATTCAATTGTAAATTGTTTGGTACCAATAAATCTCATTTCTTCTGCTGTTACTAGCGTAGCCTATGTCATGTGTATACAAAAGAACGACTACTACACGAGGTCATCATTGCATGTAAACAAATTCCCATGCATTCATTCACATTAGATCATCCTTATGCTAACCTAGCCATAGGCCTATTCTTAGCTGTCTCAACTTCAGATGCTACTTAACCTATATCAAACTTCACACAACATAAACATGTTATCAAAATAATGACATCTGATCTTAGCAGCCTTCACAGAGCTTGAAATCGCTGAACGGTAAGCGTGAGTTTCACTTCCTGACTACGGGTCTCGCAACAGGACAATTAGAACACTTGAATCTCACAGTGACAACAATGTAAATAACAATGCAAAGTTGGTAACAATCATGGCCGTGTTTAAAATATTTTTTTTTTTACACTTATTCGTTACAAAATTCTGTATACAGCTGATGGGGGTTGGCAAAATTCAGAATATCGGGGCTTTTTAGTTTATGAAGAGATAAGACGGAGCCCTCTCCTCTCCTCTTATATGCTTTACTCACAAGTGTGTGAATTGACCTGGATATGAAGCGTCCGTAGCGCAAAATAATATAACAGTAGCTTCTAAAGAGCTAAGATGAAAAAAAAAAAAAAATAGCAGCGGTGGTACGCATATAGGGGAAACACTGCTTATTCTTGAAACACTTGATAACACTTATATTCAACCTATTGTAAAGCTTTGTAATTATAATTTCATACGTTTTTGTAAAATCTTTTATCATTTCTTAGTCATAAGAAAGCAAACAGAGTAATAAACTATGTAACACATGAAAACAGTGCACCTAGGTCACATTAGAGTCTGTTAGGGTAGTAAAGGGATAGAGGTAGGGTTAATGTATTCACAATGCAAATACACAGAGATATTACATTTGATAATATAATATAATATAATATAATATAATATAATATCAGTTCTGAGTCATATCATGCCTCCTATCATACTTAGATAGGCTACTAGAATTGGTCTGTAACCATTCACATTCACATTCACATTCCATTGCTATGCGGATGATTCCATTGCTATGCGGATGATACACAGTTGTATTTATCGATAAAACCAGAAGAAACGGATCAATTAACTAAACTTCAGAAATGCCTTAAAGATATAAAAACCTGGATGAGCACCAATTTCCTGATGTTAAATTCAGACAAAACTGAAGTTATTGTTCTGGGCCCCAAACACCTCAGAAACTCGTTATCCGATGATATAGTTTCTCTGGATGGCATTGCTCTGGGCTCTAGCACTACCGTAAGAAACCTCGGCGTAATATCTGATCAAGATTTGTCTTTTAACTCCCATTTGAAACAAACGTCTCGGACTGCATTTTTTCATCTGCGTAATATTGCAAAAATTAGGCCTATCCTGTCACTAAAAGATGCTTAAAAATTGGTCCATGCGTTTGTTACCTCGAGGCTGGATTACTGTAATTCCCTATTATCAGGTAGCTCTAATAAGTGCCTGAAAACTCTCCAGCTAATCCAGAACGCGGCGGCACGTGTACTGACAGGAACTAAGAAACGAGATCATATTTCTCCTGTTTTAGCTTCTCTGCACTGGCTCCCTGTAAAATCCAGAATTGAATTTAAAATCCTTCTCTTAACTTACAAAGCTCTAAATGATCAGGCTCCATCATATCTCAGAGAGCTCATAGTGCCCTATTATCCCACCAGAACACTGCGCTCTGAGAATGCAGGGTTACTTGTGGTCCCTAAAGTCTCCAAAAGTAGAACAGGAGCCAGAGCCTTCAGCTATCAGGCTCCTCTTTTGTGGAATCAGCTTCCTGTTTCGGTCCAGGAGGCAGACACCGTCTCCACTTTCAAGACTAGACTTAAGACTTTCCTTTTTGATAAAGCTTATAGTTAGGGCTGGCTCAGGCTTGTCTTGGACCAGCCCCTAGTTAGGCTGACATAGGCCTAGTCTGCTGGGGGACCTCCTATAATACACCGAGTCCCTTCTCTCCTTCTCTCTCTCTCTCTCCCTTGCTAGTATTCATGTCCTGTTAATGCATCTCTCTAACCCGGGCCTACTGCATGTTACTAACTCGGCTTGTTCTCCGGAGCCTTTGTGCTCCACTGTCTCGCAGGTCAACTCGTGCCGCAGCTGTGCCTGGACGATGTGTCGTGGTTGTGCTACTGCCGTGGTCCTGCCTGATGCCTCCCACTGCTGCTGTTACTATTAGTCATACCTGTACTATTATACACATATCATTATTGTCACATACATATATAATCATATTATTAATATAATATCTGTCTCTCCTTATGTCTCATTGTGTCATATGGATTACTGTTAATTCATTATATTGATCTGTTCTGTACAACATCTATTGCTCGTCTGTCCGTCCTGGAAGAGGGATCCCTCCTTCAGTCGCTCTTCCTGAGGTTTCTACCATTTTTTTCTCCCCGTTAAAGGGGTTTTTTTGGGGAGTTTTTCCTTAGCCGCTGTGAGGGTCCTAAGGACAGAGGGATGTTGTATGCTGTTAAGCCCTCTGAGGCAAATTGTGATTTGTGATATTGGGCTTTATAAATAAAACTGATTGATTGATTGATTGATTCACATCTAATTATAATAATCATTATGTCAAGATGTCATGAACAGAAAACATAGGTTTGGCTTTTTATTTGGCTTTGGCTTTTTTTTTTATTTAGTTAATGTCAAGTTGTCATAATAAGGACATCCCAAGCAAAGTTAATGTCAAGTTGTCATGACAAAGACAACTTCTGGTAATGTCACTTTGATTAATGTCAAGTTGTCATAATAAAGACAACCCAAACAATGTCAACTTGTCATTACAAAACACCAAATGACACTTCATGATAGCAGTCATAAACGTTTATGACATGTACATAATGTTCATGACAGGTTCATGATCATGTCATGTCATAGTTATGACAGTGTCATGTCACTCTTATGTAGATACCTTCAAGTAAAGTGTTACCTAAACTTGGGTACGACATCAAGTTTGATGTATGCAAATTGTACGATGGCAGCACCTACTGAATCGCAGGCTACGACGTACAATGCAACAGCTTCCTATACTGAGTGTGCAAGGATGCTACACGGGTTATTACTTCTCCAACTGTGAAGCACAATATAGAGGGTCAATAAACTAAAGTTTTGTGGGCACTATATACTGTGATGTGTTTTTCTGTGTTTGCTACCTGCTAGGTTGCTCACCTGGCAGCTGCTATTTACCTCCATGCTTTGTCCATCTTTATGGGATCATGGTAAAAAGCTGGAGGATACATCATTTAGGCAAGGCTGCTGCTGCCACAATGGCATAAGATTTTCCTTTTTGCTGGAATCCCACACATTTCTTTTAGGGCATTTTGCCTCCATTGCAAGGTGCAATCCATCTGTTTGTTTGGGTTTGGCACCAGTGTGTCATTTAATGCTGCATTTCTATTGGTTGGTTAGTAGACATAGCTCCTAACAGCAGTCACACAGTGAGATGGTCATCCCAAATTTCTGACACTGTCTTTCACTGTTCTTTCCCAGGCTGTCTTTGATCGCAAGACTGTGACAACGGCCATCCTTGAACCTCTCTCACTGTATGACGTAGGACCACCGTTTTAGAGCCACGACCAAAGATATTGCCATGTGTCTTTCACGTTGGTCATCTTTTGTGTGGGACAGCCCAAAAATCACACAGTGCACTGCATGAAAAGAGGGATTTCCGTCAGTATGTGGCACTGTAGATTGCCGTGGAATTTCACGTTTACGGCTGCGCGCGGCAATTTACAGGGAACACAGAAAACTGCCGGAAACTGTCATAAATTGTTGTGGGCCTTGCTTGGCAATTGTCCCCCCTTCCCCTAATTCTAGGGGATGCTTTAACATGTAAATGAACATGCTGTGAGCTATAGAAATGCAAACCAGGGGAGCAGGGGGAGTTTCACTCCCCACACAGAGGTGACATTTCTCTAAAAGGTATTAACTTAATTCATCTCTGGTATAAATAGATGAGGCTTAGTATAGCCTAATTATAGACTCTTAAATTTTAGCTTGAATCGATTTATTTCGTGAAAGTATGCTAGATTAATTACTGTGTATGGTCATTAGCAATGGTCAATGTTCAATAAAAAAGATACACAAAACAATTTATTTCAACAATTAGTTCTAATCAGGCTTTGCCACAAAGGTCAAACAACATCACAGTCTCCTAGAGCTCAACCACTGTGCATAGTGGCATGACTACAGTGACCTCTTCCGTAAACAATGATCATGTGATTGGAGGAGCCCGACGAGCCGTCTAGCCCTCGTCCAATCACGTGCGAGCTCGGCATGATTCAAACGGAAGACCTCGCAAGACGAGCATATCAACAGTCCTGTTTTTACTCCTGTATATTCAGACAGTCTCCTCCGTTTCGCGTGTTTTTCGCTGCTTTGCTGTTTCGTGAACTACAATGTCTGGACGGCGTCTCTCCTTCAACACCCGGAAACTCCTCAGCATGGACGAAGACACTGCTGGACGCTATCAGTGGGCTGTCTGCCAGCTTGCTGTGTTTGCTGCCGATATGACTCAGCAGTTCACCGCAGTAAACTCGTATGGAGGAGACTAACTAACAAGAGAAGACGGGTGCACAATCCCCAAACGGCGGTAAGAATATATTCGGTGACTGCTAGCTAAGCTAAAAGTAAAAGAACAAATGAAGAAGCAGAGCCAGTCTAAGTTTGTTTATTAAAGTGTATTTTTTGGTCTTGTAATTTACAGGAAGCAGTACGCCGTCTCCACAACTCGGAGACAAATTGTGTGCACTACGAACCGGAGCGAGGGTAAGTTTAAAGAATATGCTTTCATTCCGCTGTATGAGGAAACGTTCAGACACGTTCTTGACCGATCTTAACCGTACATTTTGTTTTTCACAGACTGACCTCGCCTCATAACGAGGCCGTGACCTCCTATTTACAAAGAGCTCTGTCAGCAAGTCCGGATTCACTTGATGCGGATAATGACGCCATTGTGTGTAAGTGACTTTTACTGTTTTCCTTTTTTACTTTTTATTGTGACTTTTAGATCAGACTCGTTGTTGGTCAGTGTGACTATTTTTCAGGTGCATTAATAGATGTGTCAATATGCAGTGCACTGCGCAGTACTTATTGTCTTTACTGATTGTTTTTACAGCTACTGGAAGCAAGACAGAGTGTCCTGGCAGAGGACGAGGTGGACCTATGGAAGTGCGCCACCTTAGACATGATGTCTGATGAGGAAGACGACGCACTTGACGGGGTGTCTGGGTGGATTGTGCCACCTCCGTCGTTCCACAGCAGAAGCTGACTGAACTCTGTGCCACGCTGCAGTCAGATTGGAGGCGAACCCGAACTAGGGCAGCACCACAGACATCTGCAAGATGGAGCCCATGCAGATAGATCGCCGTCAGATGCCGTATAGCTCCGAGGCGGCGAATAATAGACAGTTGATAGCGCTGTAGGATTTTGATTTGTTGTTGAAATCTCCTATTTGTACTTGTACGTAGTTGTGTGTTATAAATAAAGCTCTTTCTTTGAATAAACATGTTCCTCGCAAATGTTCCTTTACTCAATAAATTCATTCATGTCCTTGATAGTAATAATAGTGTAGCCCATAGGATAACAATGACATGAATATACAACAATAATAATTTTATTTTAATTTTTAATAATAATTATACATTTATAATTATTATTATATTATAAGTATTATTTTTAATTTAAAAAAAAAAAAAAATTTATTATTGTAGGGGAGGGATTTACATTTATAATGACCCAGGGTGACCAATAGCGACAGATCAGCCAACCAATCACGAATGATTTTTTTTGTTTCAAAGTAGTGGTTTCATCCAATCCTGGAGTGAGGAATTTCAAGCCAGACGTGGCTCCGCTGCTATTCATATGCTAATTAGAGCCATTAGCACCTCCTGGGAGGTCTCCACATACGTCATGGGTCCGTATTCAACAATTTGTGGCACCCGTAAACGCCACGTTCGCAGCCTGTAAATTGTTGGAAACTGCCGAAAATGAGTGAGATTTCTGGGCGTTTACGGGGACAAAAATCCGACTTTTCATGCAGTGGTGTATACAGTGTATAGTTAACGTTAGTTAACGTTAGACAGTCATGCATCCATGTACAGCAACCCAGTCTCACTGCAAAGTGGGCGAATACCGATGCTTGGTCAGTGACTTCCGGAGTCAGACACCAACAAAAAAAGCCATCCTTTCATGCTGGCATGATATGCGACAGGTATTATTGTTAAATGGCGCCTTTTGGTGTCAGGGGGAAACGCGGCCAGACATCAACATTAAGGGGGCGGAAATCCAAGTAGGGCAGGCAGGAGGGGTGGTGGATGGGTCCAGCAACTACTGACTTTCACCCAGGAGGCTGATGTTTGCTTCCCATATGATTGTAAAGCCAAACCCTGTTCTTTTTTCCTAAACCAAACCACGTGCTTCTGTTGCCTAAACCCAACCATGTGCATGCAAAAAAAAAAAAAGTCAGTTCATGGTTGTACCGACGTAGTCCATTTATTTTGAATGAGACTGTATACCAACTGTACATTTCCTGTGGAAACAGAAGTGTAATTTGAAAACAGACAATGCATGTAGCAGACTGAAGTTGTAACAGCGTCCCAAAATGTCAACAGCCAATGCACCCAGGGTACCTTGCACATCTAATGTCGACGTGGAAAGTCCATGATCAAACATCAATATGTGACAATGTCAGAGTGAGAATGTGTTGTGTACAGACCCTGTGAGGATGTCCCATGGACATCAATACTGAAAGTTCAAAAGACGTCTAAAAAATCTGTCAAAAATACTTTCATTCCACTGTCTTTTCAATGTTCAACAAGGACAGTAAACAAGACAGCAGTCATGTCAGTCGTGGACCCTACGTGCACAAGATAGTTATAGTCCACGAGACTCTTGTGCACTTTCACTGGCACGCTGTGTAACGTATATGGGTTGACCACTTCCTGCCCTCCATGTGAATTTTACATGTCATAAGAGTCACATGATTGCAAAATTATTGCAGTAACTATAATGAGCATCTTCGTCTGAAGACTAAATCTAGGTGGCTGCCAAAATTAACAATGCCCGACTCAAAAGGCATGGTCTCCCCTTGTATAAAGCCTCAGTGTAGGAACTACTAACAGACCCTTAAGGGAGGATTTCAGGTTACACTCAGGCTCACATGGGGTTACCATGTCAGAGACAGAGACAGGGGCCAACCCCATACATGTGTTACAGGTAATCATTCAAATTAATCATTCAAATTCTAAAACCTACTCTTCGATGTACAGGTGACCACTGTAGGGAGCGCACAGACGGAAGATGGTGGCGCGTACAAACACAACAGCTCAGAGCTCTTCCATTCAGGGCCTTTTTTGTTTGTTATTTTTCGTCTTTTCAATTTTTTCTACCACGGTCTGTCAGGCCAACACCACTTACAGCCAACAGGACCTCCTGTTACTGGGATTACAAAGAGAAGGGACTGTTACAACGGAGTTTCTTCACTCCCACAAAATTCCAGGGGACATAGCCAGAACATCAGGCTCTCCATGGTTCATATTGCCATAGAAAAAAAGGAGGAGGCGGTGTCGAGACAGAAAGCAGAAACGAGGCTGCAGAGCCGGGGCGTGGGAGAGGCTAAGGAAAACACCACACAAACCTCCGCTCCCCAGCCTTTTCCTCACAACGCCAGGTTAATTGTGAGCAAAATAGATGAGCTAAGGCTTTAAAACATGGCCTGATGGTGCCTCCTCACAGATGCACGATTGTTTTGAAAATACAGACTGGAGTATTTTTTAATATTAAGACCTGGAGGAGTACACTACATCCATACTGAGATCGTCAACCATCAACCACTGCACAGACACCATCACCACTGACAAACGCATCCAGTAGTATGCCAACCAAAAACCCTGGATGACAAGAGAGGTCAGGACCCTGCTGAGGAACAGAAACACCATCTTCAGGTCTGGTGACGTGGGACTGTACAGTGCTGCCAGGGCAAACCTGAAAAGGGGCATAAGACAGGCCAAGCTGGATTATAAAAATAAAATTGAGGACCACCTCTACAGCAACAACTCGAGGCAGGTGTGGCTGGGGGTCCAAAACATCATGAACATACAAACCCAGACCCAGACCTGTGGATGGCGATGCTGCGCTGGCAGAGGAGTTGAACTGCTTCTTCGCCAGCTTTGAACAATAAAGCTGCATCTCACCAACCAGCCAAGACCAGCCACATCTTCACGGTGGGGGAGCATGACATGAGACGCATGCTAAGGAGAAGTGTTTCGAGAAACTAGTCAGAAATCGTATCACTCAAGGACTTCAACCCACATTTGACCCCTACCAGTTTGCATACAGGAATAAGAGATCGACAGAGGATGCCATAGCCACAGCCCTCCACACAACTCTGACACCATCTGGAACAGAAGCACAGTTATGCCAGGCTTCTTTTCATTGACTTTAGCTTGGCATTTAACACAATCATCCCTAACAGACTAGTAACAAATTAAACAACCTCGGCCTCCCACACTCCATCTGCCTCTGGATCAAGGACTTCCTCAGCGACCACCCACAGAGAGTCAAAGTAGGGTGGGGCCCTCTCCCCAACACTCAGCCTAAACATTGGCTTCCCACAAGGATGTGTGCTGAGCCCCCAACTGTACACTCTCTACACACATGACTGCACCCCCACCCACCCAAGTAACTCCATCCTGAAGTTTGCGGATGACAGGACAGTGGTCGGGCTCATCACAGGGGGAGATGAGACTGCATACAGGGATGAGGTGGAAAAACTGTCATCTTGGTGCAGCAACAAAACCTGGTCCTCAACACCACAAAAACCAAAGAAATAATAGTGGACTTCAGAAGAAACATATCTGACCCTCAGCCCATATACATCAACAGGGACTGTGTGGAGAGGGTCTCTGACTTCAGGTTTCTGGGCCTGCATCTGGACAATGACCTAACCTGGAAAACCAACACCACTGCGCTGATCAAGAAGGCTCAACAGTGACTCCATTTCCTGAGGGTCCTGAAAAACAACGCCCTATCCAAGGAGCTGCTGGTCTCCTTCTACAGATGTTCTGTTGAAAGTGTACTAACGTACTGCATCTCAGTGTGGTTTGCCAGCTGCACTGTTCAAGAAAAGACAGCACTCCATAGGGGCATCAACACAGCACAGAAGATCATCGGCTGTGCTGTGCCCTCTTCTCCTTAGAGTAGCTGTACAGGTCAAGCTGCCAGGGAAAAGCGCACAGCATCCTGACAGACACATCTCACCCAGCACATCACCTGTTCCGACTGTTACCGCCAGGTAGACGGTACAGGACAATAAAAGCCAAAACAAACAGACTGAAAAACAGCACATATCCCAGGGCTGTTGCAGTAATAAATGAACACTGAAGGGTATGTCCATTTTCAACAACCTGTGCAGTATTTCGCTTTGTGCAATGAATATTTTTTAGCTGTGAACAACTGTTGCAATCAAAAATATCTCAACTTGGTGCAATAATTTTCAAACTGTGCAATATGTAACTTTCAACTGTGAATTATGATATGTAGCTATTCCGCTGCTAAATGCACATTTCTTATCCATAACAGATATTTTCTCTCTATTTGTTTATTATACAAGCATTCCTGTTTCTGCACATACATTTGTATACATTCATTTATCACTGGTCTGTTTTCACTTTTCTATTTATTAGTAATTATCTTGTAGCCTTGTAGGATTTAACTTATGCTTGGTTAAGATAGTTTGATTTTATTTTTGCACTAAATGGGAATACATACAATTTTGTTGTACTCGTACAATGACAATAAATATTTTGACTGGGGTTAGGTGCCCTCTTTTGTTGGATCTTGTGAAAAGTCTCTCTGCAGCATTTGGGACCAGTTAAAGCTTGGACAAGTTGTATTGACTCAGGGGGGAGTATAGCAAGTTGTAGTAAGAGTTTGCCAAGAATGAAGGAACAGTATTTCACTACACATTGATCTTACATTTGACTTCTATAATGCATATTATGCTGATTACATTTTTCTGTTTGCTAGTGTGCCTATCAGTGCTCATGGTACCTGACCAGCAGGGGATCTTTCTTTTCTTTCGTACATACAGAAGCTCGAATTGTTTGTTTTGGAAGCAGAACAATTTGCTGCAAAAAAGTGACACTCTCTTTTTCTCCCTCTCTAACTCTCTCAGTCTGGACTGGACTGGATAAACCTCTAAAGCAGAAGGACTATCAATACATTCTTTATTGTGGCTTCCGACAAAGCCCTTTTGAGTGCTTTATGTCGGCACTCGGCGAGCCTGCCATAAGTAGCTGTAATCATTCATAAAGAGTTATGGCTAGTGGCTGCAACACTGCAGAGGAATGGAGGAAAAGACTGGAGAGGAATAAACCGAGAAGAGGTGGATGAAAATAGGGGCAGAAGAAAACAGCAAAGACGGAGGGATATATGATGAGAACCGCGCCAAGGAAAATAGAAACTAAAAGGCACAGCACTGCATTCTCTTATGGAATGGAATGTTGATCTGTGTGCTGTCTGGATTATTGGATAAACCACTATCTCAGCAGGAAGTGCCACTTGAATGTTCAAGTTGCACACTGAAGTCAGAAGAAATGGGTCTTTAGATGGCACATGAATTATACTTTAGCTGCACTCTCACTGACAGTGTCAATATCACTGTGGGTTTCTAAGTTGAAGAGTGGAGGTAGTGGCTAGAACCTAAGCTGAAAGGCTGTGTAAGTCAATAAACCATAATAACTGATAAAAGTATGGAAACTGTGTCATTTAAAAAAAAAAAAAATCAAATACCTAGAAACATAAACAACATATTTCTCAAGACTCCATAAGTTATATGAATAATATCCATTATTTAGTTCTTGAGATATGCTAATTTTTATGAGCAGAGTATAAAGGTGTAGTGATGGATTCATCATTCATACCTCTGGTGCCACAATAAGGTAGCGCAATGACATAATTATGAGGATACAACTTGATAAGACAGAAATCTTAACTTTCTACTGCAAAAGAATGAACATTCTAGCTATTATGGTTTTTATTTTAGCTCAATTTACACTGGATTATGCAAAGAATGATCTTCTGCAGCCATTACAGGGAAATTCCCCGGGGGAAATTCCAGTGTATTTCTGGCAAAATACTACTGCATATAAGGTAAGGTAACATAAGGTAATGACATGATGATGTGAAAGACAGAAACTTTAGCTTTCTCCCGCAAAAAGAATGAATGCTCTATCTATTATGATGTTTAGTTTAGATCAATGTAGATACAGGTTAAAGCTGTTCTCACAAAAATTTCCTATGAAAAGTAATGCACCTCAATCTGTATATATCCCATGTATTTTCAAAGGCTGCAATCACGTGACCAATAAGCTGAGTAAAAAGAAAGCTGTCTCGAGTGCGTTTGTAAGGACGCAGATTTGGGTAGTGAATGGGTCACAAAAAACAGACTTTCTCCCGGAGTCGCATGTTCGGAATTGTGTGAACTTTGAGTCATAAGCCTAAGGTATGTCTGCACCATGTCTCTTTTCCCACACCTAAACACAGTAACTTTTATTGCTTAAACCTAACATCCATAACTTTACAATTGCGTAAGGATTTAACATCATTCATAGGGCGCTAATTTATAGGACATCAAACGAACTGTTGTGCATGCATTTTTTGTAGGATATCATACGAACCATTCTATAAGAATACCTTGACAGGATTATGCAAACAGTGTTCTCCTGTGGCCATTACGTGGAAATACTGTCATAATTATGGCAAAATACCACATTTGCGCGGCACATAAGGTAAGGTAAGTCAGAAGCCTTAGCTTTCTGCTGCTGAAAGAGTAAATGTTTTATCTGTTATGATTCTTATTTTAGATCTATTTAAACAGACACACTGGCTGAGTGTGTTGAGAGTGTCTGTGTGTGTGTTTGTGTGGCAGCCTCAGCCTGTTTTCAGAACTCAGCAGGAACTCCAGGTCTTGCTGTCATTTTCCTCCAGTCTGTCTCTTTTTTTTCCTCTGGAGTCTGTACATTTATGAAACAGACTGATAAAGCC
Source organism: Cephalopholis sonnerati (assembly GCA_019142605.1). NCBI lineage: Eukaryota > Metazoa > Chordata > Actinopteri > Perciformes > Serranidae > Cephalopholis > Cephalopholis sonnerati. Next base: position 3,154,612 of record JAGQAX010000020.1, read on the forward strand.
CAGTTAATGCACAAAACATTTTCAACTTAAATAAATGTCTTTTCAGTTTGCGCTGCAACAAGCCACTCTGTGTCAAATCACGGTCACTCATGTCCCTCCATTGAGTTTGTATGCAAAAAAAAAAAAAAAAGTATATATAAATATATATATATATATATGACACTGTGGATTCATATGAGAAAACTGCTCTAGAAAATGAAGAGATTCAGATAACATGCAGGATGGCAAAAGTGATTATTGAACTCTTAACCTTTTGCAACCACTTGCATGTGTTGGCCAAACGTAACCATGTGTGTTTGTTATTTAAGGAAAAGCAAACATCAATTCACGGTGTTGTACTGCTGTAGTGTGTTTATTTTGAAAGAGACTGTATGCAAACTGTACATTTCCTGTGAAAGTGTAAGTGTATTTTAAAAAACAGACAATGCATGTACTGTAACAGGTTGAAGTTGACGTGGTGTCCGAGAATGTCAACAACCAACGCACCCTGGGGAGCTTGCATGACACATGTTGACATGGAACATCCATGACCAAACGTCAATATGTGACGAGGTCAGACTGAGTATATGTGTTGGACGTGCCTAGAAGGTTTTGACAGGATGAATTATGAATTGAATGAAGTCATGTTTACTTGAATTGAATATATACCTTTTGTAATATGTTACACGTATCGGATATTTGAGATTTGTTAAAGGAGATTTGGAATTTGAGTTTGGAAATTGATAAAGTAGCAAAGGACATGGCATTTCAACTTTCAAACCACAAGAGTACACAACAGAAACAGGGGGACGCACACACCCTGTGTGCATCTACCAGGTGTAGGTAGTTTCCTGAAGTCCTCCTCAACTGCCTACTGGCTCCTGGGTCAGGAAGCAAAACAAACCTCACAAGCAAAGGGCAGGGAGTGGGAATTCACAAAAATTCAAAAATTCTGAAAATTTTTGGCTGTTGGGAGTACAATTCTGAAAAAACAAAAAACAAAACAAACAAACAAAAAACACCCTGCTTTTGTTCGATGTATTGTCAAAGACCTAAAATGTGAATGTATTTCAAAAGTTGTAGGACTTGGCTGCTTGGGGGTTTGAATGCTGGACCTCTGAATCCCCAGAGAAGATGACTTACTTACTTACCACCAGGAAGACATGCTCTTTACACACCTTCCTACAAATAGAGACAATTATATCACATGTGTAATACAGGGTTATTATTGTCTTTTAAAGCATAAACACAACAGTTAAAGTGCTGGTGATAAAATTCTGATCATTCTGATGGTTCTGGTGTACTGCATAATATTTTAGTGAAATTTGGTTGAAAAAAAGATGAAATGGAAAATGTTGTGCATATGGTACAAATTACAAAATACTGACTATCACTGCAGTAACACTTTTTAACTGATCTGAAGAAAGTGAAACAGATAAACTCTGTAGGGGTGTACTGGTGAATTATTTTTTTTTTTTTTAAGTTCGGAATGTGAAATGTCTTGAATTCTAGATTTGTTGTATTTAGCCTTGCCCAGAGGTGGGTAGTAACGCGTTACATGTACTCCGTTACATTTACTTCAGTAACTTTTTGGATAAATTCTACTTGTAAGAGTAGTTTTAATGCAACATACTTTTTACTTTTACTTGAGTATATTTGTGAAGAAGGAACACTATTACTGCGTTACATTGGGCTTCATTCCGCTCATTACTTGGATTTTTATTCATCGGTTTATCAATGCACGATCTGTTTGTTTTATCAGCGAGACTTCCGCCAAAGGCTCTGTCACATGACTGTGTTTGACCAATCAAACGTAGCCACTAGTGACATTTGACTCCATTTCACCAATCAAACGGAGCCAAGCAGTCATATGACCGTACACGAATTCTTCGCGGCCTCGCAGAGGCAAAGTGACTACGTGGGAGCGCACACATAAGAATCAGAGTAGACGGCAACAATGGCAGAAACAACTGCGTGCGAACCAGAAGAGGCAGAACACCCGTGGCCGTACATGAAAACCATGTTTACTTTACAGACTACAAAAAAGAACAGCTATATCATGCGCTGTCATCTGTGTCTACCCAAAGTAGTAACATGGCGCCCTCCGTGGCAGACGTGTTTGCTCGCACCGCTCCTGAATGCAGGCGTTTTTTTCTTTAGCCTGAAAAACTTATTTCCCACTGCCATCAGACTCGTAAACCGCTGACAGGAGTCATAACTACCATCACTACCTCAGACCGTGTTACACATCCAGTCTGCACATGACTTTTGCACATACAAAGTTTTTGCACGTACAATTTGTTGCACTACAGTTTCTTGCTGCCTTAATTTATATTTATCTTTTGTACATATATATATTTTTCCCTTGTTTATATATTCCTTTTATATTTTTTCATCTATATTGTTTACTTTTATCTATTTAAATTGAGTGTGGATTTAGTTGTATCTTTTTTCTGGCATTCATTGCAGTCAGCAAAGGAAGAATTTCATTGTACAGGGAAACGTGTTTCCTCACTGTGCATATGACAATAAACACTTTGAATTGAATTGAATTGAATTGAACATGTTGACATTTCAGCCTATAAGAACTCCACTTCGAACTTGAGAAGAGTTTTGAAATGACTAAATTGTTATCTGTTCCACTAATTTTCATTCAGCATAACAAACACCTAGTCTCTGGCTTACTGATTTTTAAACCTCATTTCAAATAATGTTTGAAGAGTTCAAACACAGTGCTCAAGTGCTGTTTATAAGGCACTGGTTTCAAAAATGTTGTTATGAAAAAGAATGACAGTCTGACAGAAGAGAACATTTTGAAAAGAGGATATGTTTTGAAACTACAAAATTGGTAACAAGGATTCATTACTGTTTCTTGTGGCTGAATTTGCCTGAATTTATGCTATTTTGTAAAGATTTCATTTACTATTTTAGTATAGGAGTATTGTTTGGCAACATCTGAATTTGTACATTGCTATTTTATATTTATGTCTATTTGATTACATTCATGTCCTGATTATTAAAACAGCAAATCAGAAGTTACTTAGCAGTTACTCAGTACTTGAGCAGTTTTATCACTAAATACTTTATTACTCTTACTCAAGTAATTATTTGGATGACTACTTTTTACTTTTACTTGAGTCTTAAGTAACAATACTCTTACTTGAGTACAATTTTTGGCTACTCTACCCACCTCTGGCCTTGCCCACTCTAAGTTATCATTACCAAATTGTATTCATCTAAGTCATGAACCAAGATTGTGGAAACAAATTTCATATGAATCCCTGTAGCCCATTACAACATATAAACATTTTGCATTTGTGCAATGCTAAGCTGATATCTGGCATCCTAACATGTGAACCAAGTTTGATTACAATTGCTTGAGCTAATTGTGATGTTATAAGCATTTATGTAAAATTGGACTTACAGACAAAGGTGTACAAATGTATAATTTCAAAACATATTGACATATCAAACTTTCCTTGATATATTTAGATCAACAATGTCCATAGATGAGCCTGCAAAAGAATTAGGACAATTAGTCCAGCAGTTTCTGTCGAGTATTTCTATGATAGGATTTAGAGAAAACTGAGGAAAAAGTCACAAGACTAGACACTTGTAGAGCAGAAAACAATTGGAGCAAAGTCACAGGTGAATTGAAAGATTGAAATGATGAAATAAGTTGGACTCGAAGCCAAGCTGTTTTCCAAATAATTACAACAACATAAACTTGACTGTTGCAGTGCCACCTTTAGGTCAATGAGTGTGAGTAGTGAGTGGAAATGCAACCCACCTGCCAATTTTGGGGACTTTTGGTGTTACGGTTTTTGCTGCATGAGTGCTTTAATTCAGTCATTCATTTCCAAAGCTGCTTATCTTCGTAAGGGTTGCAGGGGTGGGGGGACTGGGGCCTATCCTAGCTGTCACTGGGCGAGAGATGTGGTACACCCTGGACAGGTCACCAGACTATTACAGGGCTGACACAAGGAGACAGACAACCATTCACACTCACATTCACACCCAATGTCAATTTACAACCACCAGTTAAACTGACCTGCATGTCTTTGGACTGTGGTAGGTGAAGAACCTAGAAAAAAACATGCTAACATGGGAAGAACAAGCAGACTCCACACAAAAGGGCCCCGGCCCTTCAGAACCCTTTGTGCTGCCCTGTAGTAAAGCAGAGTAAAAGAATAATAATAAGAAAAACTATAGGGTTCAAGCTGCAGTTGCTACTTGGACCCCTAAATATATGGGAAATGAAAAGACAACAACCAACAACATTTGCCTTTTAGCAATATTTTAGCCAGAAGACCTTTTTGATATGTCGAGATAGTGTAAGTCTTACTTCTTAAAGGAAGTGATCCTGTGTTTGAGAACAGAGTGAAAGAGCGAAAGATCAAAGGAAGTTCAACTTATTAGCAGAAGATGAGGAGAAGGAATGGTGGGAAAGAAGGATAAAGGGATGATAAAGAGATGCGTAAATGATGAAAGGGTAAAGGAAAGAAATGGAAAGAGAGAGAGAGAGAGAGGCAGGGCTTCTTAAACTAATGAGATATTGATTTGGGAGAGACACACCTCCTCAGGGCTTCCGGCTGACACTCAGATAAATGGGCAGCCATTCATTACCCAGAGAGAGATATATACCGGTAACACTCACGCATGGAGAGAGAGAGAGGGAGAGAGAGAGAGAGAGAGAGAGAGACAGACAGAGAGAAGAATCTATAGAGTACTGGATCATTTAAAAACAACAGAAACAGCAGAGGGGCAGGTTAGATAAAAATAAATAAATAAATAAAGTTGGAAACAAGCAGGATAGAGGATTAAAAAGTGAAGAAATAACAATAAAAAAAATAGCTGGGGGAAAGTGCAACAAAGAGGTATTGGGAAGGAGTTTTGTGTGCAAGTTAAAGGAGGAGATATTTCAGGATCAGGCAGCGTCAGGTCAGAGCAAAGGGCTGGATTCAAAGGAATGGTTATGACTCAGGCAGAGACTGTAGTAGAGATCAATACCATCCCAAGATCAGAGACAGCAAACACTGACATACTGAGCTCAGACTAACAGGCAATACTACACTGCATGCTGAGTTTAAGTGTGTGTTTTTTTTTTGTTTGTCCTTGAGGACCAGCTTCCTCTCTAGTTTAAGGTGGTGTGGTATAGAGGTATGTGCTGGTGGATATATGTAAAAAAAAACATAATGGGATTGTGGGTAGCCCCCCCTAACAACCAGATTTAGTGATCCAAGTTCAACAGAACTTCACTGACAATCGCATTTACCTGTGGTCATCCATGAAGATATGTGTGCCATCCTTCCTTTCTTTGGTGGCTCTTTAACCAGCTCTATATATACGCAGTGGTGGACAGTAACGGAGTACATTTACTTGAGTACTGTACTTAAGTACATTTTTTGAGTATCTGTACTTTACTTGAGTATTTGTTTTTTTGGAAACTTATGACTTTTACTCCACTACATTTCAAAGACAAATATTGTACTTTCAACTCCACTACATTTCTAGGAAGCTTGTCGTTACTGGTTCCTTTTAGGCTCAGCATAGCATTGTAGTCAGCTGTTGGTGTTTTTCTTTTCTAAAATGCAATTGGCCACACGCTGTGCTCCTCACAGAAGGGAACCAATCACAGTCACCGCTCACACATGGGATGGATTTGGAAATACGTCATCCTCGCTCTGTGTAGCAAGCTCTCCCGCTCTGTCTGTCAGTCTGTGTGTCTGTGGCTCGCATATCTCTCTGACTGTTTGTCAGATCAACCTGAGCTTTCGGATATGGCTTGCGCATGGCACGATGGTGTGCATCCTTGATTTTGAAGCTTTTGGGATTAATATTCACAACGTTATCATTAAAAGATAAAATCCCATAGACCTCCGTGTAACCAATCTAGCCTATCGCGCTCTCGCTCGCAGCTGTAGCCACGCCTCAGGGAATAAAAGATCAAAGTATCCTACTGCTATACCGCTCTGTGTCACCCAAAACTTTGCACAGGCTTACCCCGGATGTCCACTGGATCCATCAAGTGGGCGAATCAGCCACAGCGCGGGTGTATTTTTTGACGGACGCCGCGCGACGAAGTGTCAATTTCCACAGACCAAATGAGTCAAACAGGAAGTCAGGCGCAGAAAAGATGAGAGTATCCGGTCAATTTTCAAAATAAAAACACCCATGAAAACTCCGGAGCATATTTCACATCGATAAAACAACATGACGTCAAAGTTTGTGGCCCCCGGCAGCTAGAGAAATCTTTTCTTTGTTTGTTGATGTCTTTGTACCTCCAGTGTTTCTGCAAATTATCGCGTGACATCATGATCTCGCGATCCGTCAATTCCAGCTGCTCGCGTGCGCTCCGCTATAGATACGCTTCCAGTGGACATTGACGCCCGGCACAGGACAGAGCGAGTCCGTGCCACGGCCGGACCACGCACGCGACGGATCCAGTGTACACCCGGGGTTATGGCATTTCCTTTCGTCCCTCCCCCATATAGGAATAGATGAAGTGGTGCAGTTTGCATTAACATGACATGTTTCAGTAATCTAATCGGTAAGTAGTATTTCTTAAGTTTCACCACGCTGTTCTCATCTGCTCATGGTGTTTGCTGACATGACTACAACATGGTTAGATTGACTAAAACATTGCCTAAACTTCCCATACCAAAGAATGGCTAGGTTGGAAACGTTTGTTTTGCCTTTCAGGCGTGCAGGGTTACGTGCTTGCTAGCTACCATTTCAAGATTGTTCGCCTACGGAAAGCTAGGAAACCTAATGATGTTTCGTGTCTCTCCATATCTCAATGTACGTTCATGTCTTACCCAATGTACAGTTTGTCTATTAACACTATGTAAGAGTATGTACACCTCTTTGTACATCCAACCATCGAACACAGCCTCACTTAGCCATACATGAAAAATCTACTTAAGCTTCCACTTTTCTATACGAGTACATACTTCCTACGGGCACTGCACTAGTTAAAACAAAACTCGGCAATGGTGATGGCAGGAGAAACTCAAGCTGAGAAGCCAGCACACCCATGGCCATATCTCAGCTTGATGTTTGAGATTTCGGAAATTCTGAGATTTTTGGGTGGTGATGTTTAAATAAAAAAAAATAAATGACAACAGCTGTCCTTATTGTTTTTGATTGCATTTTTATGCCAAAATTTTTACAGGTGTTTCTATAGACTTTGTGTAGCAGAGTGGTTCTACATGTAAGTCAGTACATCATTAGGTGGTTTCAGAGAGCTACTGAAGTTTCTGTAAAAGCACTGAGAAAACAATACAGCAATGTATGGATATTAGAAAATGTACTTTGTACTTTTGAATACTTAAGTATTTTTAAATGCATGTACTTTTGAATACTTTTAATAATTTTTAAAAGTAAGTACTTCAGTACTTTAACTTGAGTAAAATTTTGACCGAGCAACTTTTACTTGTAGTTGAGTAAGATTTGACCACGAGTATCAATACTTTGACTCAAGTACTGGAGTTGAGTACTTTGTCCACCACTGTTTATACGTGCATACACAATAACAGCTTAAGGCCAAATTCATACTGGTGCATCAGCTCTATGCAGACCCTATGCCGTAGCCTACATCGTTGTGAGGATTTATACTTGTGTAGTGGTGTGTTTGTGTTGCTCTGCAGTTTCACCACCAAAACACTATTCGGCACTGGGATTTCTGTAAAGTGCTGTAAAGTCGAGCTGATTCAAAACACCCCTAAAACACACATTAAATATGGCTTAATAGAGACAAATACAAGTACAAAAATTGGTTTCATTAAAACTTGCAGGATTCACAGACAAAGCACGTGTCTTTTGCTGGATACATTTACCCCACAAATACAATGCCTTGTTTTGTTGCCTTACAATCTGAAATTAAAATGGATTGTTTGAGGGTTTGCATCATTTAATTTACAGAACATGCCTACAACTTTGAAGATGTGATTTTTTTAAATTTTTTATTGTGAAGCAAACAACAAATAGGACGAAATAACAGAAAACGTCAATGTGCATAACTATTCACCCCCCTAAAGTCAGTATTTTGTAGAGCCACCTTTTGCGGCAATCACAGCTGCAAGTCATTTTTGATAAGTCTCTATGAGCTTGCCACATATTGCCACTGGGATTTTTGCCCATTCCTCAAGGGAAAACTGCTCCAGCTCCTTCAAGTTTGATGGTTTGTGCTTGTGAACAGCAATCTTTAAGTCTGACCACAGATTCTCGATTGGATTGAAGTCTGGGCTTTGACTAGGCCATTCCAACACATTTAGATGTTTCCCCTTAAACCACTCAAGTGTTGTTTTAGCAGTATGCTTGGGGTCATTGTCCTGCTGGAAGGTGAACCTCCGTCCTAGTCTCAAATCACTTACAGACTGGTACAGGTTTTGCTCAAGAATATCCCTGTATTTAGCACTATCCATCTTTCCCTCGACTCGGACCAGTTCCCCAGTCCCTGCTGCTGAAAAACATCCCCGCAGCATGATGCTGCCACCACCATGTTTCACTGTGGGGATGGTGTTCTTGAGGTGATGAGATGTGTTGGGTGTGCGCCAGACATAGCGTTTTCCTTGATGGCCGAAAAGTTCGATTTTAGTCTGATCTGACCAGAGCACCTTCCTCCATACATTTTGGGAGTATCCCACATGCCTTTTTGCAAACTCAAAACGTGCCTTCTTATTTTTAGCTTAAGGTAATGGCTTTCTTCTGGCTACTCTTCCATAAAGCCCAGTTCTATGGAGTGTACGGCTTATTGTGGTACTATGGACAAATACTCCAGCCTCTGCTGTGGAACTGTGCAGCTCCTCCGGGGTTACCTTTGGTCTCTGCTGCCTCTCTGATCAATGCCCTCCTTGCCCAGTCTGTGAGTTTTGGTGGATGGCCCTCTCTTGGCAGGTTTGTTGTGGTGCCATGTTCTTTCCATTTGATTATGATGGATTTGATGGTGCTCCTGGGGATCATCAAAGATTTGGATATTTCTTTATAACCCAACCCTGACTTGTACTTCTCAACAACTTTATCCCTGACTTGTTTGGAGAGTTCCTTGGCCTTCATCGCGGTTAGTGGTGCCTCTTGCTTAGGTGTTGCAGCCTCTGGGGCCTTTCAAAAAAAGGTGTGTATATACTGACAGATCATGTGACACTTAGATTGCACACAGGTGGACTTCATTTCACTAATTATGCGACTTCTGAAGGTAATTGGTTGCACCAGAGCTTTTTAGGGGCTTCATAACAAAGGGGGTGAATGCATATGCACAGGCCAATTTTCAGTTTTTTACTTTTAAAAATTCTTTTTTTATGTATATATTTCTCATTTCACTTCAAAACTTAGACTATTTTGTGCAGAGCCATCAAATAAAATTCAGATAAAAAAATCATTTAAATTAGAGGTTGTAATGTAACAAAATAGGTAAAAAGCCAAGGGGGGTGAATACTTTTGCAAGGCACTGTATGTGGGTTGCGCCCATGAAAAATTTGCCAAATCTCTGCCAATGCCAAACAGCTTTTTTTTGCTGTCGACTCGTTTGGTGTTGTTTGGTGGATTGGATGATTGAAGTCTGAAGAAATAAGACATATTGGAAATTTAAGAATCAATTCATTTAACAAACAGAAGCCTCAGTAGTGTGTGGAAGAACCATATACAGCCACAACAGCCTGGCACCTCCTCATGCTGGTCACCAGCCTGGTCACACACATTTGTCGCAAGTCAGCCAACGTAGTTGTGTTGGTCACTCTGGCATGAACAGCACGCCCAAGCTGATCCCAAAAGTGTTCCATGAGGTTGAGGTCAGGACTGCTGGCAAGCCATTCCGTCCTAGAGGATTGCCACTGGTTGCAGAATTTCATCTCAATATCTCAATATCTCTCTGCATTGAGATTGCCTCCAATGATGACAAGCCTTGTTTTTCCAGTGAGGGAGATGCCGCCCCACACCATCACACTGCCTCCACCAAAGATGTTACTCTATCTGTGCAGCAATCAGCACATCCTCCACATCCTCTACACACTTTATCCAAACAGTCCAACCGCCATAGGCAGAATCTGGATACAATGCTGAACGTTCCTCCACATGTTTAGATTTCAGTGCACGTGTTGTCGACAGGCTTCTTGGCAGCCCTATGAGACTGGAGATTGGCTGCGTGCAGTCTGTTCTGGATTATCTGGGCAGAGCCATTGGCCATAACGTCCTGCAAACTCTGACTGCAAATCTGTAGAAGATTGCCTATGATTCCTAAGTGTAGACAGGATGAGGAAATGGTCTTCTTGGGGCCATCCAGTAGGGGATGCCATCTTCTTGGGACGCCAGCTTCACAGCCTGTCATTGACATCCCCGTTATATAGAACTTGGCCTTCAGTTTGCAGATGGTACTAGGGCTCCCTCCAAATAATGCCGCAACTTGGTTTTGTGTAACACCAGCTTAAAAAAAAAAAAAAAATGCTTGGCATTGGCAGAGAAAATTTGGCAATTTTTTCATGGGTGCAACCCACATACTCAGCTCTGCTGCTCATACCACAAATGCATGTTCCTTACAAATGTGGCACCACTTAAAAGGAAAATAAACAGGCTTTCCAGCGGTATAAGATTTATTGCCAAGAAGCATTGTTACAACAAAGAAATAATCTACCAAACACAAAATTCCATACTTTTTGGGCTTAGTTTATATGTATGCTATAATATATGTGTTTGTGTGTGAGAGAGAGAGACAGAGAAGAGAGTGAGCGCTTTGTTTTCTTATTCCATTTATTGTCAATAACATATTATCGCAAATTTATTTTTAATGTTTTCTTAATGTTTTTCTCAAATAATAACATTGTTTGAATTTGTTAATTTTGTAGTTTGTTGTAGTTTACTGACTTTGAAATTATTTTTCAAATGTGCCTTTCTTTGATTTGTATTGATAGAAAGCAATTGTAAAATTATTACACCACCAGAAACGTTATTTTGTCAAGTCTTACTTACCGTTAAAAAAAAAAAAAAAAAAAAAAAAAGAATTTGAAAATTAACAATTTACCTACTTCAAGAAAAGACATATTTACGCTGACTGGCGGTTCTAGAGGATATTGATGTTGGCAGTTCTAGTATTAAAAAAATATATATATTTATATATATATATATATATATTTATAATTGTTTTAGTATCATAAGCATATATTATAAGCTAGGGGCTGACGTTTCCTTGCACCACTTGGTTTGGTTGAGTGGGCTGTGCCCCTCAGTATGCACGGTTGTTCATAGCAGTGATGGACTTAAGTAATGTTTTTGAGTGTCTGTACTTTATCTGACCATTACCTAATTGAAAACTGTTTACTTTGACTCCACTACATTTGAAAGACAAATATTGAACTTTTGATTCCACCACATTTCAATGAAGGCTCTTGTTTCTCATTACATTTACTTTGAAGTCAGCAGATATATATTTTTTTTCCTTTCTAAAAACTCCATTAACCGTGATCATGCACTTCCGCCTGCGGTTTGTTTTTTGAAGTGGTGTTCCCGTACCTCTACCTCGCGCTATTGCAGCTCATCAGTAAAGACAGGTAGAGTGGACAGGTCATTAGCGGGTGGTTGTATTTGGTTATGTTGTGTTACTATGGCTATGGCAGCAGATGGAGATGAAGATTCCCCACCAGATTACACATAGCCATACATCATGTCCATGTTTGAAATTTCTGAGATGAATAATGATTCCACCCATCCATCCATTTTTGTAACCACTTATCCTCTTGAGGGTCACGGGGGGGCTGGAGCCTATCCCAGCTGACATTGGGCGAGAGGCGGGGTACACCCATCACATAGTGACAGACAACCATTCACACCTACGGACAATTTAGAGTCACCAATTAACCCATCCCCACCCTGCATTCCTTTGGACTGTGGGAGGAAGGCGGAGTGCCTGGAGAAAACCCACACTGACACAGGGAGAACATACATGAGGTGACAGTGCTAACCACTACACTACCGCCCAAATAATGATTCGTATCGCTTTAAACATTTGCTCTTTTTTCACACACAAACTTCATCATGGCCAGAATTCACCATCCAAACTGAGAAAGCATGTTGAACAGTGTAAAAAATTGCTAAATTCCAGATGAATATTTCAATAGAAGTTGAATTTACCATGCCTTCTACAAATTATGACTTGGTTCTTCAAGCAAGACAGTGCATTCAGTGGATTGTTTCACATTCATTAGGCTCTGTAATCATACAACAGTGCATTGAGACTAAAAAAAAGTACTTTGAATACTTAAGTATTTTTAAAAGCAAATACTCCAGTACTTTAACTCAAGTAATAATCTGACTCTGCATATTTTACTTGTATTAAAGTAATATTTGACCTGCAGTATCTTACTCTGACTCAAGTAATAGAGTTACTTTGTCCACCACTGGTCCATGGCAGTACGGTATGAAGATGATGATCACCACTCTTCGCTGTATGTTATGCACATCTCTCCCACTGCTGGGGAGGCAGAAGCAACTGCCAATCAGGTCGCCTTGCAGCCCCCCTCTCTCGTTCTCTCGTTTTTTGTCCCTCTGTTACATGCACACTCTCCCTGTCCCTCTCCACCAGCTTTACTTTCAGTTTCCCTCTCTCAGTCGCAGTCTAAGCCTCTTCTCTGTCTTTCCCTTTTGATTCAGTTCATGCAAGTCCATTAAAACTCCAGCCATTTAGTATGCAGCCTGGCGGGTCGGGTCAGGCCCAACTGGGCTCGGGCAGAGAATCAGAGCTCTAAATAAACTGTGGTAAACTTCCCTCTGTTATCCGAGTGCCCAGATCTCCCTGATCATCTCTAAGCTCAGATCCGCCAGATGATGCGAAACTCGTCGTTTGGCCGATTTTTGCTGGCAATAGCACTGTTTCGTATGCCTGCCTGTTGACACAAGAAGTATGCAAATTAAGAGAGAGATGCCCCTCTCTCTGTCAAAGTCAGACCACGCTCCGATCAAACTGTAAAACTAGGCAGTAACTGTAATTCAGATTGGTTTGTTACTAGCTGGCAGCCATATTGTTTTCTGTGTCGCAACACCAAACTCAGAGTATGTCACCCATCAGCACAAGTATTTAGGTCTGCAATGCATTCTGTTAGTTGTAGGTTTTCTACCTCTTGAGCAAAAGCAAATGCCACAGCTCTTTGTCTTTGTTGTCTCTGGTCATATAGCACTAATTTTAAAAGTATTTGCATCTTTCTACTGCATAGACAGCCCAGTTTTACAATGAGTACATCTTTTCAGCGGTGAAATATTTCTGTAAATGTGATATTTTTAGCCACACTTGGGGCTTGGCTCTAGGGATGGCGATGCCGGGTGGTCCAGCAATTCAGGCTGAAATGTCTCAACAACGACTGGATGGCTTGCTGTGACATTTTGATGGACCACACTGTGATTTTGTGATGGAGGTTTCTGCGGACTGATTCAAATGAATAACAGGGCTGTATTTTCACAGTTTTGCCTGGACACAGTGTATGGGAAAAAAAGATGGGACAAATGGATGTATAGTCAGACTGTGACAGTAATGACTTGAGGGTCTGTGGTTCAAATCCCCACAGTGACTGAGAAAATAGAGTTGAGAAAAGCAAATGAGAAACACTTACATCATAATTACATCAGTAAGCAACATTACAATGCCTTTAGGTACTGAATCCTAAGGTGTTACAGAGGAGCTACTCAGTTGGCCTACAGGGCAGCTCTGAGTGTCAATACAGACTGTGTAGGTGTCGGAGTGCATTTCTGGGAATCAGGCAGAATATTGCATTTGAATTTTGATTTTAAAATTTAATTTCCATTGAGAAAAAGTGCCTCACACAGTAAAACTCAAACAGAACTATCCAGACAGTGCCTTTCCCCACATATTTACAGAGGGAAGATGACGTTGGTAAGGCAGCTGCTTTACGGAATAGAATATAAATTAGTGTCAGCAGATTTCCAGAGATCAAACAAACATTGACTTGTGAAAGCAAGGGTCAATGCTGTTTTAATGTAAAGTTACGGAATTTGCAGAGATACGTGATGTACTTCCGTCCCTCACTTGACAACTTGGTCTCACTCCCAACTTGTCCAATAGTCATGCTCCATCAGTGACCCTCTGAGTTAGATAGTGACACATCAAAGCAACCATTTGCACCGATATGAGATGCACCAGAGCAACTGCTGTAGTATAAATAATGGAAAAATCCAAACAGAGGGGATAGGAGGGGAGGTGGATGGGTCAAACAAATGCCAGACTTTTCACCCTGTGACACTAAAAGTCAATTGACTCATTTTAATAACAACACAGTGTGTTATGTGTAGCATAGTACACTAAGGACATATGTCATGTGACAGTTAGTCACGAACGTATTAATTGCAAACCAAACTTTGATGTTTTTTTTCTAAAGTTAACCATGTACTTTTGTTTCCTACATCTGAGGAAGTGGACTTCTAGTTTATTTTAAAAAAGATTGTTGGCATTTAATGAGCAGAAACTGTACATTATGTGAAAAAAAAGGACATTTATTTTGAAAAGACACAATGAATGTAATGGCCGTTAACTGACATGCCGTCCCTGAGGGTTCAAAACTGATGCTGGAGGGTACCTAAAGTGTCATAGTTCGATGTGTAAGGCCACTGACCGAGCATTGGTATTTGATGAGTTTGGAGTGAGAATACATGTTTACATCACAGTGCGTACTTTGTTTAATCAAAACACGATGTTTTCTTGAAATCTAACCATGTATAGCTTTGATGCCTAACCCTAACTGTGACCATTTGACGTTAACCACATAAAACATGTTTCACCCAGGAGATTGCTCTGTGTCTCATGCAGAAGCTAAAGTATGCCTTGTCTGTCTGGGGGGTGTGCCAAGTTTGGTTATTGACAACCTGGGAATGAGAACAGGTTTTCAATATATATTAAAATTTAGTGTATTATCAGAACACCTGTTACATTACCACAGTGGTAGCTGGCCATGCGTGGATTCCCCAGAAATGCAGAGTCAGCAAGCTTATTAAATCATTTTGGAATAATTGAACAAATAAAAATATTCCTGAGGAGAGGGACATATGGATGACCCTGCCTAGCTTGCTGCCCCCACAACCTAACCCTGGATAAGTGGATGGATGGTCCAGCCGATCGCATATCACATATTTGCATTACTGATACTGTCACAGTAGCAATAGGCCTTTAAGCATTAACAAGAATACCAGAATATGACACAAACAAGTTAACACAATATTTTGCTATGTTGATGAAAAACAGGAATAAATGTACATGTGGGTATTAATATGAAATTAAATGTTTAAATTTTAAAGCTTTCTTTCAAGCCCTTAGTTTGTTTTGTTTCAAGAGGATCCATTTGCTTAGTGAGGAACAAGACAGAATTAGTAGCAAAGCTGAGCTGGTTGCTTGTGTGTTTGCTTTTCTGATTTAATTGTTAAGTGAAAATAAAAGTCTTCTATTGGAGTCAAAGCTTAGATTATCAACCTATAGACAACAGCATTGCTGGGGTTCATCCCAATACCTGATCTCACATCCACATTTCCCTAACTTGAGTCTCTTCCTCGTCCACCCTCGTAGGACATGGGGGAGAGATGTGAGGAGAGAGGAAATGAGGAAATATATCTTTAGAGAAATGAGATGTCTTTTCTTTTTCACTTTGAAGTATCATGTGGTGTCTTTTGAAGACTGGAAAATATTAATCAAATTGAAACTGTGTAACTCATCAAACCCGACACTCAGGAATAATCAGCCTCACATGTGACTGAATCGAAATGATGATCACTGATGCAAAATGTGTTTCTTGTATCAGATATACTATCTCTGACTTTAATTGTATCCATAATAAAAGAAAGAAAAATATTTCTAATGAATGAAGAAAGTACTTTTTGGTCATTTTCCTGTTCAGATTTAGAACTAGAGGGTGAATCAGAAAAGTATAGAATTTGGGAGTACACATCTCTATCTGTCTTCACTTTGGAATGAAACTCTTCTGATGTTGTGATGTATTAGATTAGTCCAATCAGCTGCAGCATCCAATCAATAACTGATATCCAATCGGGGGGGCATGTTGGTAGGTAAAAGACTTCCGCAAAAGCTGCTCTTGAGTGTCCTCACTCATCGCTCCCAGAGATACCTTCTTGCTCTTTGCTTCTCGAATCCTTGGAGCGCATGTAAGGAATTGGGACATCCTTCAAGATAGCAGGTCTGGACTGATTGCGGATAAGGGATAGAAGAGTCGAGGAAGGATATTGCAATGGTCGTTTGGCCCCACTCGGGTAAATAATCATTACTCACCTGTAACTATACGTGCTGCAAGTAAATCAGGCAAAAAGGTTACTTAAGGATATGGCTTTTGGTTTATTGTGAACGTTAAAGCTTTAGAGCAGGTTGGCTTTATATTAAGGTACAGAATAGATGTAGTTTGTAGAAGGTCTACTGTGTCGATGTCCGACTATGGATCTGCCTCACTACTGGAAGACAAGTGCAGGTCTTAAAATTGAACTGCAGCTCTGAGCTCAAGCCTGCCTCTCTCATTCATCATTAGGCATATACATACTGTTGATGCATGCATCCACCACCGTGCGTACACACACACACACACACACGCACACACACACACACACACACACACACACACACACACACACACACACACACACACACACACACACACACCACCAACATGGTCACGTCAGCATGTGGGGCCATAAAAAGGATACTTAGTGTACAGTTTGTTCCCTCAGAAATGCAACAGAAGCAAACGGTGCTGCACCAACCAAGCATTTTCTCCTTTCTTTATGATCTAATTTCACTATCCAGTGAAACAGATGACCACATTAGCAATCTCTATTGTATTCTCACACTGCTTAAATGCGTTATGTGTGTTTTTAGTGCAATTAGCTGTGTTTAGATATTGTTCCTGGGAGTGTGCTTGCATTTGCCTATACGACTTCTTAAGTGGGCTCACGGTGAAAATACATTTAGGCACACCAACATATAATAATTATAATGAACTGACAAACAAAGCAAAAAGTTTTGATTAGACAAACTAAATAAGAAGAGCTTTTTTTCTAGGTGAAAACTGTGGAGTTTGCTTACATCTGGATCTCTGGTTGATTGGGGAAAAAAAGGACTATGAATAATGCATGTGGCGAGTATGAAATTACACTATTACAGCTTTAAGATAATTTGTGTTTTGAGAGCTGAATATAATTGTTTTGAGACTATAATTTTCCCTTTGCCTTCAAGAAACCTAATTGAACTAAGTGGAAAGGAGCTGCTGTAAAGAATGAATCTGTTATTTCCAAACAGTGGGCATCTAAAGGTATAGGGATCAATAGAGAATTTTTAGGCTTTCATACTGACATTATCTGTGTGCATCTATGGCATCCTGATGTTTGATGGCTCTGCGCCAATTTAACATAGAGAGAATCAAAGAAGAAGGAAGGAGAAAGATGGACAGATGCACTGCAGGGAGAAAGGAACAAATTAGATATAAGATTAAAGGAAAGAGAGGAAAAGGAAGTAAGCCGCTGATATTTCAAATGTGTTATATTCAAATTAAAAGTATACTGTAACAGGAAGCAGTGGAGACACACAGAGCAGTACTGTCTGGATTCGGCCATGACGGCCTAGTGCCAACACTTTCACCCATCACACTTTGTTCATACATACAGTTGCATGCAAATGTTTGGGCACCCCTGGTCAAATTCCGTTTACTATAGATAGTTAAGTAAGTAGAAGATAAACTGATCTCCAGTAGACAAAGTTAAAGATGAAACGTGATATTTTCAGCAGGATTTGAGTATTATTTTTGTATTGTACAATTTTAGAGTAAGAAAAAAAATGAAAGGGGCGTCATGCAAAAGTTTTGGCACACCAAGACATTTGAGCTGACAGACAACTTTTACCAGGGTCTCAGAACCTTAATTAGCTTGTTAGAACTATTGGTGGTTCACAGTCATTGTTAGGAAAGGCCAAGTGATGCAAATTTCATAGCTTTATACATATTCTGACTCCTGAAATCTTGTCCCAACAATCAGCAGCCACGGGCTTCTCTAAACAGCTGCTTAACACTCTGAAAACTAAAATAACTGATGCCCACAAAGCAGCAGAGAGCTATAAGAGGATAGCAAAGTGTTTTCAGGTAGCTATTTCCGTAGTTTGTAATGTGATTAAGAAATGGCAGTTAACAGGCGCTGTGAAGATCAAGTTGAGGTCTGGAAGACCAAGAAAACATTCTGAAAGCTGCTTGTAGGAATATTAGAAAGACAAATCAAAACTCCTGTTTGACTGCAAAAGACCTGCAGGTAGATTTAGCAGACTTTGGAGTGGTGGTGCATTGTTCTTCTATGCCGTGACATCTGTACGGATATGATCTTCATTGAAGAGTCAGTAGAAGAAAACCCTTTCTGTGTCCTCACCACTAAATTCAGCATCAAAAGTTTGCAAAGGATCTAATCTACAAATCTACACAAGCTTGGTGCTTTTTGGAAACAAGTCCTGTGGACTGATAAAGTTAAAATAGAACATTTTAGAGGCAATGAGCAAAGGTGTGTTTGGAGAAAAAGGGTACAGAATTTCATTAAAAGAACACGTATCCAACTGTTAAACACGGGGGTGGCTCAATCATGCTTTAGGCTTGTGTTGCAGTCAGTGGCATAGAGAACATTTCACAGGTAGAGAAAATGATGGATTCAGTTAAATTCCAGCAAATTCTGAAAGCAATCACACCATCTGTGAAAGAAAAACCTAAAGATAAAGAGAGGATGGCTTCTAAAACACCTCAAAATCCACAATGGACTACCTCAAGAGGCACAAGCTGAAGGTTTTGCCTTGGCCCTCACAGTCACCCGAACTAAAAATCATTAAAAACCTGTAGATAGACCTCAAAAGAGCAGTGCATACAATATGGCCCAAGAATCTCACAGAACTAGAAGACTTTTGCAATGAAGAATGGATGAAAATCCCCCAAATAACAGCTGAAACACTTTTAGCTGGTTACAAAAAGTGGGTATCAGCTGTGATACTTACCAAAGGGGGCACTACTGCTAAATCACAGTAATTTATGAAGTGTAACTGTGAGATTACAGTGAAATACAGTAATTCTATGGGAGCATATTGCTAAATGACAGTAATCAGATTAACATAAACCGTGAAGCTACAGTTAAATATTTTACAGGAGCATACTGCTAAATCCCAGTAATATGCAGGCATAACTACTGTGAGATAACAATATTCAACTGTCATTTCATAGCAGTTTACTCTAAAATGAACAGTAACTTACCGTGAAAGTGATTCAACTAGTAGCCAGTAATTTACTGTAAATGTACAGACAAATATTTTACAGTTTACTTTTTGGGTTTAGTATTAAACATGTAATCTACATACTCAGTTTACCACTGTACTGGCTCACAACTCCATTCATATCCATATGCAAATTTTAAAGGATAGCAAATGCCATTGCTTTCAAATGAAGACAAGCATTATCGGTTGCTTCTCTGGCATATCAGAGTACAATCACATAAATTTTCTCAACTGGGGCACCTTTGAGTTTTTGAAACCAGACCAGCTCAGTGTTTGAGTCTGTTTTTGATCAAGGTCTGAAGTTTGTGTCTTCACTTCATTGTTTGACCTTTTAATGTTGAGATAAAATGGATAGTTCAGATCCAGTCATATATCTTATATTATTGTTATTATTTTTTGGGGCTTTTTGCATTTAATTGATAGGACAGCTAAGTGTGAAGGAGGGAGAGAGAGGGGGAAAGACAAGCAGCAAAGGGCTGCAAGCCAGATTCGAGTCCTGGCTACTGCAGTGAGGACTGAGCCTCTGTACATGGGATGCCTGCTCTAACCACTAAGCCACCAACGCCCCATGTTTAGAACACACCTTTGTGTCAGGCAGAAATTTTCTACAGGCAATAAAGTTGTTATATTGCTCTCTTCAAAGCCAGACTACATTGACAAAAACATTGATTTAACATCGCTGAACACAGGAGCTGCTGACCTACCACTGCCTCAAACAGTTAGTTAGTTAGTTTTGGTTATTGTGTGACTTTCGTGTTTAAAGGGGTTAGTTCAGAGTTACCATAGCCACAAAAAACACAAAGTAACTGATCAAAGCAGCAGTAGACCAACAGCTCTGTGTTCAGTGTTGAAAAATTACTGTTATTGTCTAGTGGCTTTGATGATAGCATAGATTGGGAACTGAAGACATTAATGGGCTGTCTTACAGAGAGATAAAGCTGTGAAAATACTCTTAATATAGCATGCATTTAAACTGTTATAGATTTTTTGGGGGTTGGACTTTTTTAGGTGGCTAGAATGTGTTTTCTTGCTGAACCCTCCACAACAGTACATTGCTTTGCTTCAGTGATGGCACTCCTGTTGCTTCTCCAAACTTGGAGCATGCTGACTGACATCTATTGTGTGTAAAACACTGAGTATGGATAAGTAACTCATACAGCCCCACTTCAAATCCCTTTAAATTAAATGAAAAGGTCTAACATCATTCATCGTTCTTCACACCTGCTCCTGTTACTCTCTGAACTGCAAATATATGGCATCACCCTGTGCATTCTGTTTTACAGACTTATCTGGCCTCAGGGTAGACAAGCTTACCTGATGCTTGTTGGGTTCGGTTGTGGGGCTGTCTTAATATTATGTTTACAAGGTTTCATTTTAAAACTTTTTGTTTTGCAAACATATTTTCTATGAAAGGTGCCCAGGAGTGAGCGAGGGGAAATGTAAACTGAGGGCAGAGCATAAGCATCACTGTGGGAGCTTCATAATGACTCTGTTATGATTTTGGTCAAACATTACTCACCCACCACAACGTTAGGTAGAACAACTACAGTTTCTCAACACTGCTAAAATCACTCTGCCTGCACTCTTAACAAAAATGAGCCTATAAAAACTGTTTAGGTCTGAATAGAACCAGACTTGTTTCTATAATGCCATTTACACTTGGTATTAAAATGCAATCTGCATCTGGCTGTGTTATCTGAATTAGGGTTGTCATGATACCAGATTTTTAATCTTACAATAGTAGCATAAAAAACAACACTCAATACCTCATACAATACCATGGCAAAAAAAAATGTCCTTAAAAATTCTTTTTCTTTCTTCCTTTCTTTTTTTTTTTTGATTAACAACCTGCTCACAGTGCTAGTACAGAAAAAAAAAAAGACAATTAGAGCGGTTCAAAAGCTGCACTTGCAAGTTGATATTTAAAACAAGCAGTAAATCAACATTTACATGTATGTGAAGGTGCCATCTATGTGCTGGGTTTCTCCTTAGCAGTGGTTTGCAACCAAAAATGACAGCAACGCTACTGTTAATATGTTGGCACAGTGTTAAGTATTTGTGAATCGACCCAGTCATATGTCTTTGTAAATAATACAGCGAGTGACAGAGTTTAAGTTTCTAATTTTAAAATGCATCCTAACTCATCCCTTCGACCCTGTGAAGGATAAGTAGTTACAGAAAATGGGCAGCTGAACGTTAAGTCATTTGTGCTTGAACCAAGCTCCAATCCATACAGCATGACCACATTCCCAAGAGAAAAACCTGGGGGTGTTTATTGTGTGTCATCTCCCTGTCGCTTTCTCTCTCTGCACATTTTCCCCTCTTTTGTCCTGCTCCTTTATAAAATAATGTTCCCTTGTCTTTCTTTGTGATTCTAGCTTTATCTCTTTTCACTTACAACAACTATAAGGCTCTCTAGTCTACACATGATCAGAGAAATGATCTGTGCTCACTGCAAGGTGGGGTGCAGAGCAAAGTGCAAACCAGACTAACCAAGCTTAGTGACTGTTAGTAATTTCAGTTTTAAACTAAATAAGTTACTGGCAGTTATAAAGCTGGATCAGAATCCAATGATCAGGAAGGCTCTGGGAGCATGAAGACATCTCAGTATGCTTGATGATGCATATCTTATCAGAAACTAGAATTACACCATGCATTTGTATGCCTCTGCGCACTTACAGTTTATATCCATGTCTGTGAGAACATGCTTTACACACATCTTCCCCCTGCAAGCACAGAAGATCTATACAATCAGCATAGTTTCAAGGTGGACACCCGAGATTAGTTTCACTAATTCAGTATCTGACCAACTGTCCCCCCCCTTCAGTTCTCGAGATATCATCACTTAGATGTCATCAGTTAATCATTATCTCCTATTAGATATTTGTGAGATGTTGTCATAACAAGCACACAAATTCTTGAGTTATTGCCATTCTGTGAGGTCACAGTGACCTTGATCTTTGACCTTCGACCACTAAATTCTTATCAGTCCATTGTTGAGTTCAAGTGGATGTTGGTGCCAAATTTGAGGAAACTCTCACTAGACCCTCTTGAGATATCACGTTCACAAGAATGAGACAGACACAAGGTCACAGTGATCTAGACCTTCGACTACTGAATTCTACTCAGTCCATTTTTAAGTCTAAGTGGACATTTGTGCCAAATAAATAAATACAAAAATATCCATCAAGGTGTTCTTGAGATATTACACTCACAAGAATTAGACAGACAAGGTCACAGTGATCTTGAGCTTTGACCACCAAAGTTTAAGCAGTCTCAGTGGATATTTGTGCCAAATTAAAAAAAAAATAAAAAAAATCATCAAGTTGTTCTTGAGATATTGCGTTCACAAGAATTAGACAAACAAGGTCACAGTAACCTTGACCTTTGACCACCAAATCTAATCACTTCATTACTGAGTCAAGTGGAAATTTGTGCCAAATGTTAAGAAATTCCCTCAGGCACTGATATATTGCATTCACAAGAATGGGACATATGGACTTTTGGACATACAGACAGACAACTCAAAAACAATGCTTCCAGCCAAGGCTATCACTGGTGCAGAGTCATAAAAAAGCTGCTTCCCCTGAGGTCTCTGTCACATTATGTCACAGACAGCCGTCAACTCATTGGTTAGACATAAAAAGTAACCAACAAGTCAGGTCAAAGATAAAACTGATTAACTTTGACTGCAATAAGGCATAAAATCTGGGCAGCACAGGATGCCAAGTATAGCATTGCTGCAGGTTCAGTGTCGTTGCTTTGTCCATAGGAAAACAACAGCTCGTGCTGGCACATTTTTTTAACCTGTGTAGAGAGCTTTAGTCTCGTGCTGTTTTGCTTTTCTTTCTCTCTGCTTCAATCTATCCAACCCCCCTTCCACCCTTGCTTTTCCAATTGCTTATTCCCTCCCTGATGATGCAAAAAGATTCCAAATGAGTGATCCACCACAATGATTCTCTCCCTGGACCTCTCTAGAAGCCAACCAAAAGAGACCATCGATTTCAGCAGGTTTTTTACTCTCTTCTCTCTCTCTCTGTCTCCTCCTTCTTCCTAAACAAAGTGAAGCATCTTCAGTTGGCCTGTTACTGCCAGTACACATCTTAATGTCTCCACCACTGAGTGTGCGCTGATTGCTTTGCTGGTAGAAGAGGGCCATTGACCCAGGAGGGACATCTCACAATAGAGTCTGTGGGATAACAAACCAGCTCCATGGATAACAGCCACACTGATAAGTCAGATAAGTGCCCTCTTCAGGGACCAAAAGGGCAATCAAGAGGCGAAACAGATGTGGAGGGTGAGAGAGAGAGAGAGAGAGAGAGAGAAAGAAAGAAAGAAAGAAAGAAAGAAAGACAGAGAGTAATAAAGGCTAGTGTCAATCAATAGGCAAAAATGACCAGAGCTGCAAACCAGAGCTGTGAGGACTGCCTAACTACTAAGGGTAACAATATCAGCAGGTCCAACACAAATGTATGTAAGTATTGGTGTGTGTCTCAGTGTACATTTGTGACTTGCTCTATAATTTTCGGTTACATTAACACTGAAACATGTTTTTTACACTTTTGGAATGTAAATAAATGACATTGTTTTTGTTTTGTTTTTTACTCCAAATATAAAGCAAAATATGTCACTTTGTATCATGACTGTCACTGAGTCATTATTTTGAGAAAACGACCTTCAAAAGTTGCAATACTGTGGCCACAAAGATACATAATGGAGCAGATTGGTTTCCAAATTGGGAGCGCATGCTGTACTCCAGGGGCTGTTTGGGGTTGAAAATACAAAGAAATGTTTGAGGACACCTTTACTTGAGGGTGGCAGTAGCTTTGTCCAGAGGGATTTGGGTTAGGAACCGGAGGGTCACCAGTTCAAGTCCCTGTCTAGACCAAATATGGAGTGTGGATCGGAGGCTGGAGAAGTGCCAGTTCGCCTCCTGGGCACTAAACCCTTAACTGCTTGAGGCTTGCTGTTAAATGGAGAGGCACCTCTCCATTTAATGCATGTACAGTATAGGTTCTGTTTGTGCATGTGTGTATTTCTGGCCTGTGTGCATATGACAACAGAGTGAAAAAAAGGAATCTCCCTCCGGGATTAATAAAGTTTATGTTCTTCCTTCTTCTGTTTTGTTGCCAGCAAGGCAACAATAACAAGCACACCCAACAACACAGTGCAGGAGGACAAGAAAATATTGTTTATATTGGTAGAACTGCAGTATTTGTTTGACGAATGAGGTTAGCATACAGTTAGCAATGGATTTCACATGACTATATTTACAACTTGGAATAATTTTATGAAAGGTCCATTTAATTGAAACAGGGTTCAATTAACAGGGCACACAGCCAGTCAGGTGCCTCTCAACTTGAGGACAGAGGCTTCCAAGGGCGACGAAAGGACCAGAGCACAATAATCAATTTATAGCTTTAATAGTGCAAACAGACTACATTTCAACACTACTGTGTCTTCATCAAAGTCAAACAGAGCAAAGACATACAGGCACAAAACATATATAGTCAACCCATAACAAATGAGTCAGTCTAGTCTGTCAAGTATAACAAATTAAAGAAAACCTGACAAATTCAGTTCTTCAAGCTAAAGCTTCAAGCTAAAGCACTCAACTGTGTTGAGTGTGAATCCTGTATCCCTTTCTGCAAAGCAGTGAGCCGACTATGTCACTACCTCTAGGAGAGCGTTGGGATTCACCGGACCACAGATGATTTGTCATTTGTTTACATCTAACCTGGACATGTGAAGGGCCATTTGGCCCTCATCTCCACATGATGCCTCATGGTCACACCCAAGTGTGAAACCAGTCATCAAACTTTATTGGACAGTACTTTCACAGTGACATGTGACCCTGTGATGTCACCAGGCAAACTGTAGAGGTTCTGTTCTCTTCAGTGTTTTCCTTTTTTCAGGTTTCTGAGCCACTGATCGGCTCAGACCCCTGCACTCGCTCTACAGACTCTTGTTCTCTTTCTCCTGGACCAAAACCTGCATGCACACAGCAGAGCAAAACCTGGAGACCAAAGAAGTTAGAGCGCCAAACACAAGGTTTGCAACTAACTTTCCAGCAACAAGGAAAACCAAGTTGATTTAGCACCCCAACGTCTAACTCTGCAAGGACCCTGAGTGACCAGCTTCCTCGGATCTGCTCCTTCAGAACAAAGACGCAGCAAAGACTGCATCTGGAACCACAGCTCTTTCCAGCCTTCCTCTGCCAGCTAACAAAAGCAACAAACCACAAAGCAACTCTTCCCTCCATCCATTCAAGGATTGGTAACGTAACAACTGGGCATAGCATTATTACCATTGTAAGTGTCTGCAGGACACTTTAACAACACTGGAGAGCTCCTTTAGCAACAGACTGCTTCACCTAAAGTGTGTGAAGGAGCGCTACCGTAGGTCATTTCCTCCTGCAGCTGTCAGACACTACAACCAGCAGTGCTTCCAGTAGACCACACACACACACACACACACACACACACACACAACAAGACTTGTAAATAGACCGCACTATAATGCACATTCACTCATAGTGCAAATTTGGAAAGACTGTATATATTGTGTATATATTGCGTATTATTTCTATATTTTATACTCCATATGTTCCTCTTTTAAATTTTTGAAAATTTTCATACTTTTTATATATTGTTTATATTGCTTGTTGCTATTTATTGTCTCTTACTGGTGTTCCCCATCTTGCTATCCACTTTGCTGTTGTAGCACTGGAAATTTCCCCACTGTGGGGCTAATAAAGGAATATCTTATCTTATCTTTTCTTATCTTACAAGCAAGATTGTTGAACTTTTTCAACTGTGATTTAATGCTCTTTATTGAGTTATTGTTGTGATTGTTTTCAGTAAGGTTATTGGTTAGTTGGCTTTTCCAAAGATAAATGATGTTAGTTTGCTAATGCTTTTCACAGACAGAGTCTTGGATGCAACTGAACATCCTTTGTACTAACCCAGACCCTTTGCAACACATATCACAAACACATACTCACTCACACATTGGCTTTCAACATAGCTACACACAAAGAGGCAACTCAAAGTTCCCGCTTTTTTTTCCTTTGTCTTTGTCCTGACCACACGGTCAGGCAGACATCCCCTGATCCGAAGCCATCTTTGATTCGTCCATCTTGTAGTCCTCTGTTGTCAGCCATGTTGCTTGTAGGCCAAACGGCCCTTTGTTTCACACACCCACTTTCTGTCTCTCTCTGTCTCCCTCTCTCTCTCTCTCTCTCTCTCTCTCTCTCTCTCTCTCTCGCACACACACACACACACACACACACACACACACACACACACGAACCTATACACCATGCTTGTATATAGTTAGTTAGTGAGGATTTGTGTGTTTTGTTGCTTTGCTGTCTCTGTGAATAAATATATTTGAAATCATACCTGCTGTCTGTTAATATTGTACAAGAGTGAGTAAATTGTCAACCACTGCTATGTCAAGAACTCCGAAATCCTTCAGCCTTTATTATTGATTTTGTTTTTAATCAAAATTCCAAATTGATAGTTCAGTTAACTTTATGAGGCTGATATCATTAACTGGCTATCATTTTTCTCCTTTTTGGGAATGGTGCCCCACGAGGTGATTTAATGTAAATCAAGTCACATTATTTAACATAATAATGATTATTATTAATAATTATTAATTATTTCCAATAGTCAATTTGAGACTTTAATTGGAGATCTATTACGAGGTTAGGCCCTTGGTGAGGCTTAGTCCCAACAAGTGGTGGAGTGTGATGCTTAGTACTGTTGTCATTTCACAACAAATGGTACCCCCCTAGATGTCCTACAAGCGGTACCACAACTTTTTTTTATTTTGTACTTTTAAATTTGTATTTTGTACTTTTTAAATTTGTAACTTTGAGACGTCTTGTTTTTTTTTTTTTACCGATGAGATTGTTGTGCATGGGATTTGGCATTAACAATGGCAAGTCCCCTTTGTGGATTGTCCAGTAGATGAGAAATTGTGTTCAACATATTATCCTATGAGAACCAGTCATTCCCTCTCCCTTGGAAACCCTTTTTTGATTCTTTTGATTGGTGGAACTTTATGTACTACAGGGATGTAAATAATGGAGGACAGAAAACATATTCAGATTTTAGGACAGCTTTCGAAGTAAGGAGTTGCAACTTTTTTCTTCGTCTCTCTTGTTTACCATGCCGGTAAATCTGAATTTATTTTACTTTGGTGCTCATGGTTTCTATGAAATTAACTGAATGCTTCCGTTGTGGAAAATATACCTGAGCTAATGATGTGTAGCATCTCCATATTGTGAAAAGTTTCTCTTAAATATTTAAATTTTGATGGGCAATGCCAAACTGCTTAGAACTAGCTAAAATAGATTGCCGGTGGGGATCTGGTGAGTTTCAAGAGGTTTTCATATTCTGAAAGCCATGACAGGCCCAGACCCTACTATGTTACCTTCAGCTTTTCATTTATGATTTCAAGGAGCCACAGAGGGAGGGAAGGAGGGGGACAAGAGTGCATTGACAATTGTTCACTGCTATCTTGTCATAATGCCTTTATAAGATTCTGTGTGTCCTTGTTTTATTCTCTTATCTGTGTGAGTGGTGTGCTTGAGTTCAGCCTCTATGTATTTGTGCTGTCTGTCATCTTTCCATGGTGGCCTCCATGGTGGAGAGGAGGCTCAGGTCCTATCTGTTTCATGAAACCTCAATAGGAAGGAATGAGTGAGTCTCTATCTCTGTGTGTATCTGTTAGATAACTAAATGATCTGTACCTGTGTTCGTACTTGGAATGACCTGAACTTAAACAGGACATGGGTGGACTTAACAGGAAGTTGTTTTTTTAAATCTGACATTGATAGGGGTTAATAAGAAGTTCCAACATTTGTTATTAATTACAAAACAATTTACAGAACAGGCTCAGAATTGCGCAACATTTTACATTTTACATTTTTTTTACATTTTACATCATTATTCATTTTCAGTACTTTCACAGTGACATGTTACTCTGTGATGTCACCAAGTGAAGAAGAAGTTTCTGAACCATTGAAGGGGGCACTTGCTCTCAGTCTCTTCCTGCTCTTTCTCTAGAGCCGCTGATGGGCTCTTGCTCCTAAACGCTTGGTGCTCTTTCTCCTGGAACATGACCAGGGTGGGACGTAGGCAGGAGGACCTGCCACGCCCTTCCCCCGTTTTCTCTATCTGGAGACCAAAGAAGTTAGTGTGCCAAACACAAGTAAGCAACAAGGAGCAACAAGGAGAACCAAGTTGAGTTAGCACGCCAACAACTAACTCTAAAAGGACACTGAGCGACCAGCCTCCCCATATCTGCACCTTCGTAACAAGGACACAGCAAAGACAGCACCTGAAACCACAGCTCTTTACAGCCTTCATCCGCCGGCTAACAAAAGCAGCACAACACAAAGCAACTCTTCCCTCCACCCATTCAAGGATTGGTAACGTAACAACTGGGCATAGCATTATTACAGTTGTACAGGCTAAGCAAGATTGTTGAACTTTTTCAACTGTGATTTAATGCTGTTTATTAAGTTTTGCTGTGATTGTTTGCATCATGGTTTTTGGTTAGTTGGCTTTTCCAAGGCTAAGTGATGCTAGTTTGCTAATGCTTTTCACAGAGTCTTGCATGCAATAAAACATCCTCTGTACTAACCCAGACCTTTTGCAACAAATATCGCATACACATACTTACTCACACATTGGCTTTCAACATAGCTACACCCAAGGAGGCAACTCAAAGTTCCCACTTATTTCCCTTTGCCTTTGTCCTGACTGACCACACGGTCAGGCAAAACCTCCCCAGACCTGCAGCCATCTTTGATTTGTCCATCTTGTAGTCCTCTGTGGTCAGCCATTTTGTTTTATAGGCGCTTTGTTTCTCTCTCTCTCTCTCTCTCTCTCTCTCTCTCTCTCTGTCTCTCACACACACACACACACACACACACACACACACACACTCATGCTTGTATATGGTTTGTTTGTTAGACTTTGTGTTTTGTTGCTCTCTGAATAAATATATTTAGAATCATACCTGCTGTCTGTTTAATATTGCACAAGAGTAAATGAATAGTCAACCTCTGCTATGTCAGGACCTCCGAAATCCGTCAGCCTTTACAATTAATATGGTAATTGTGGCTATGGTTATTAATTTAATTATCAATCAAAATTCCAGATTGATAATTAAGGGACTTTATGAGACTGATATCATCAGCTGGCTAACATTTTTTCCTTTTAGAGAGTGGTGCCCCACGAGGTGACTTAATGTTAATTAGGTCACACTATTTAACATAATTATTAATTATTATTAATAAATATTAATTATTTCTGATAGCTATGTTTATACTTTAATTGGAGATCTGTTACAGGGTCAAGCCTGTGTTAAGGCTTAGATCCCAACATACCCAAATGAGGATTTTCCTTCAACACAGGTATGGATATTGACCAATTTCACTTGGATGATAATCATACTCGTAAAAAGTACATTATCCTTACAGAATACTTGTTCCATCCAAGTATTTGGTTTCAACCTCTCTTGACATCCTCAATAATCTTAAGATATGTTTAAACTTTTTATACAATGTTATGGTCCTGATCCCTGATGTCTATAGCCCCTTTTACACTGCCTGTTCAAGGTGGGAATATCATGTACTTAAACCTGCTGGCCAAGCTGTATATAAGGTACAATTAAGAAATGGAGGAAGAGTGGTCTCGCCTTTAAGGTAGTAACAGAACCAAAATGGTGTCTGTATGAACAGGAGAGCCAGCAGGAAGGGACCATGACCAGGCTGGGTGTGACATTTTGACAACCTGTTATGTGTGTGACCCACTGCGGGAGATTTAAAAAGTAGCTGCTAGCAGGTAGCAGCTAACTCAAAGAAGAAGAACAGCAGCCATAAATGTCCACAAAGTGTGACAACAATGAAGTCTGGAAGCTCCTTACCCTCCCAGCAGAGGATGAGCTCAGCAGCTGTATAACAGAGATGGTAAATGATTGTTATTGGCATGTTTTACTATCGTTATTGTTAATAAGCGCTGCTGACGTGTATGTTATTTGTTACACTGGAGGCTGATGCTGTTGTTATACATGTCATACCCATCATGCCTCTTATGATTCTGTGACACCAGTGTGCTGTCTAAAGTCTCAAACAGAAGTAGCACAATGCTGCCGTTTTTTGGTTCTCTGTAAAAATGCAAAGGAGGGATAACAAAGTGACTTTGTCGCAGCCCTATGGTGTGTTGTGTGATAAGATTACAGTCTCATGTAGCCAGACCTATCTCTAAAAGTGAAAATATAAAAGATGTGCAGTATTTGTGTAATATTTTGACATCAAAATCATTATTATCAATCCTCTCTTCCTTTTATTATGGAAGTCAGTGACACAAGCCGAACCTTTGACCCCATTGTCACATTCGTCACCGACATGGAGGAGTCGAGCAATGAAACTTTGGAGTCTGAGGATGAGGTGGCAGCCTACATGGACTTCTAGACACCCAAGGGGGATCCTTTTGAGGTTTTATGGTGGTGGAAGGAGCATGCTAAAATGTTTCCTAACCTGGCAGTGATTGCGCTGAATGTTTTCGCCATCCCCACCCAGCGCAGCGAGCAGAACCAGTTGGTTTTGGCACTGAGCTTTACGGGTATGGGTGGCTGAGGGTTGTCAAAAATTGACCCATGCAGGACTCTGGACCCTATAGTGAGATCTCTGTCTACAAAGGGCTAGTGTCAATCCAGGGAGAGGGATCCCTCCTCTGTTGCTCTTCCTAATGTCTTTTTTTAGGAGATGTTCTTCATCCAAAGCATGGGTCTGAAGACAAAGGATGTCATATGCTGTACAGTTTCTAAAGTCACCTGAGGCATATTTGTGATTTGTAATATTGGGCTACATAATTAAAATTGACACAACTCGACTTAGACACTTCTCCAAAAGGTCATTCACGAGGAGAGACTGGCTCCAGCCCAATGTAACCCCTGGTTAGAATTTACATACAGTACAGTTCATGTGTTTCTGTAGGCATATGTATGTAATGCATACATACACAAAACTGATGCATACCTAAGTAGATATACATACACATATATGCAGAAACAAACTCTGTTACAAACAGAGACACAAACTCTGTCACGTACACACAAGCACAAAAAAATTGTACCAACCGTGCCTTTCTTAAGGGGCCCTGCACCACCAGAACAATAGTTTTGCCCTACAGAATGCCTGTATGAAATATAGCCCCATTCCCCCAGCCAGGACCCTGTGGTTTTGTGATAAATCGCTCTCCAAGCTGCTATACAAGAGGAAAACATGCATAACCAAGACCTGGGTACAGGACAGCTCTGCTGCCTAGAACTCTCACTGGATTAAAAAAGCCAGTGCTTAATGTGTAGTATTCTGATCAGTGTTTCTCATCAAGCTTCACTGGAGTGAGAAGCTTAATCTGAACACATTTAGAGAAGTAATTGAGAGGAAATGGGTCAGCAGTTTGACTTTTAGTACAATCTGTTGTCTTTATCTCCAAAATGATGTTTCTTTTTTCTTCTTTCTTAAAAGTCAGATGAAGTCCTAAACCTTAATGGACTTTTTTTCCCCCCAGCAGACATTTTGGCATGTCAGAGCAGGGAAAGCACAAGCGTAATTGCTGACATTTAAAAAAAAAATGACTGCATTCCATTTATGTAAGCTAGTTCCAGGGTATGGGCATTGTGCTTCCAGGCTCACTGGCATGGCTACTGGGACACTTGATGGAACTGTGCCATTATTAATGAAATTAGTTTTAGTTAGAATAAGTTTTTGCAACATTAATGCTTTTTATCAGTTTCACCTTTGGTGCAAATCTCAGTTTGTGTTTTTAATTTGTCTGAATTCAAAGTCTTAAGTCTCATAAAATCTTCCTTTTGGCTTCTTGAAAGCTGCAGATACCCTGAGTGGCCCCTTCTCTCACTGTACATGTGGCGTTTTGATAGATAGTAGTCTTTGAACCCTCTCCTGCCCCTCTGTTAACTGGGTTTCAC
This sequence comes from Cephalopholis sonnerati, assembly GCA_019142605.1. Taxonomy (NCBI): domain Eukaryota; kingdom Metazoa; phylum Chordata; class Actinopteri; order Perciformes; family Serranidae; genus Cephalopholis; species Cephalopholis sonnerati. The sequence continues at coordinate 3,186,884 of JAGQAX010000020.1, forward strand.
ACAGACCAAAGTCAAACAAAAAAAAAACAGCTTCTCCTTTGCTTTTATCCCCCTGAAGCGGTCGCAGCCACGCTCTAGTCTTCCTATTCCCCTTCCCCTGGCTTTGACCAGCTTCAAATACTGCAGTTTTCTTCTCAATTTCTTTCTCTCTCCATCTAACCCCACTCCATCCCACAGAGTTTCTGCACAATTAGCCTGGTGGGAGAGATGAATAGCACAACTGGCGAAGGTGAAGATGGGAAGAGTAAAAGGGGAGAGAGGTAGGAAATAAGAACAGTAGAGAAAGAAGGATATCATGTAAAGTATGGGGTGCTGTTTGTAAAGTTGGTCATGCTGAAAATAACAGCAACATTTTGTCACATTTAGCTTAAAATTATGTTTTAAAAAGTGGTGTGAATTTTTGAAAGTCACTTTTTAGCACATTTAACACAATATTTGTTAACTTTGAAAATTGATTAAATAATTAAATCTAAATCTAAATGTTAAATCTAAATGTTTAATCTAAAAGTTAAATCTAAATGTTACGCCTAAATGTTGAATCTAAATCTAAATCTAAATATTAAATCTATATGTTTAATCTAAATGTTAAATCTAAATCTAAAAGTTAAATCTAAATCTAAATGTTACGCCTAAATGTTAAATCTAAATCTAAATGTTAAATGTAAATGTTTTGGGTGAAACTAAATATTTAACTAATATGCAAATTCATGATGCCGGCAACTGGAAGTACCAAAATAAAAGCTCGAGGAGGTCAAAGTCTGTTTATAGTGTCAAATAACGAATAAACAACGACCTTTTCTGGAGAAATTGATTCTTGGACATAGATTACAGTGATAATAATTACCCAAAATAACAAATCCGTTTGGAGAAACTATATTTTACAAGTACCTTGAGTTTTTAGTGTCACTTTTTTGCGGGACTTATAACCTGTAGCCACTACAGAAGGGTGTACTACGAAGCGAGATTAATGGATTAGCGAGGTATGTTGAGTCCAAAGCCAGGGTTTTCAGTGTCACGAAGGTGGCTCTCTTTTAACCTGGCTAGATCACCATGGTACATAACCTGGTCCCGACCAGGTTATGTTCAGAGTTTAATCTTAAAATCAGCTATAAAAGCACCGCTGTTTCACAATTTAGCACATTTGGAGCTGGTGTAACCTTTACTTTGAAAGTCCAGTGGAGCTGGATCAGAACCGAGCGCTTGTACGGAGGGAGAGATCGCACTGATCCGCTGCTGTTTACTTTCTCTCTGAGCGTCTCCGCCTACAGACATTCAGCCGAGGGAATACGCCACTCCTGAGCCGAGCGTCAGGAGGACACTGAAACAAGTTGTGCGCTCGCCGCATTACAGATAATCAGATAGGTAATCAGTAAAGTTAATCATTTCACTTGGCCATGAATAAATTAATTTCGGTGTTTCGCCTGTTTTATGGCAGTGTTGCCCAAACACAAATCTTGAATAGGTCTATGCTATTTTCACAGTTAAAAAGGTCTTTGTTGTCATTGTACAGAGACAATAGGCTATGAGATTTACTTGTACAGCACCTAAAAAGTTCACTGTATATTCATACACACACCCAGCCTCACTTTCAATAAAACACACTTGCGTTCTATAATTGCGATCAGTAAAATATATGAAAATAATATAAAACACAATTTAAAAATGACAGTTGTTGCTCTAGTTTATTTTGTTTAAATGGATAAAGCTTCGTATTTAAAAGTACCGCAATGTTCAGCTGTCAGAAATTAAAATCAGCCTCCTCTCTTTACGTATTATTAATTATCATATTTGCAGCAACAGTGTTGCTTTTGGCTGTGATCACGCTTTTTTATATCGCTCATACTCTCTCCATTAAAACAACCTGCTCCTCTTGGCTGAAATCAGCGACCATGTGTGGAAGTAGAATCATATGACGCCAAACACCTCTTTTTATGTGAACGCGCACGAGCACAAAGCTGAGAGCCGGACTTGACAAACCAAGTTGATAACCACCTTCGTGATGCCGTTTAACTCTGTTTAGGGGCTTTAGGTTTTGTTAAGCCAGAACATGAACACAAAGCCTGCCTGTGTTGAGCTTCCTTCGTAGTACACCCGCAAAAAAGTGACACTAAAAACTCAAGGTACTCGTAAAATATAGTTTCTTCAAACGGATTTGTTATTTTGGGTAGTTATTATCACTGTAATCTATGTCCAAGAGTCAATTTCTCCAGAAAAGGTCGTTGTTTATTCGTTATTTGACACTATAAACAAACTTTGACCTCCTTGAGCTTTTATTTTGGTACTTCCGGCATCTTGAATTTGCATATTAGTTAAATATTTAGTTTCACCCAAAACATTTACATTTAACATTTAGATTTAGATTTAACTTTTAGATTTAGATTTAACTTTTATATTAAACATTTAGATTTAATATTTAGATTTAGATTTAGATTTAGATTTAACATTTACATTAAACATTTAGATTTAGATTTAACATTTAGATTTAATATGTAGATTTAGATTTAACATTTAGGCGTAACATTTAGATTTAACATTTAGATATAGATTTAACTTTTAGATTTAGATTTAACTTTTAGATTAAACATTTAGATTTAGATTTAATTTAATCAATTTTCAAAGTTAACAAATATTGTGTTAAATGTGCTAAAAAGTGACTTTCAAAAATTCACACCACTTTTTAAAACATGATTTTAAGCTAAATGTGACAAAATGTTGCTGTTATTTTCAGGATGACCAACTTTACAAACCCCATAGTAAAGAGGGTGGTGTTGGGGATGGGGGCGGGGGTACATATGGGGGAAGAGTAAGGAAGCAAAGGAGAAACCATGTCACTTTCCAAAGATACATCCTGTTAATTGGAATATATACAGTCATGTTCCTGCTTCAACATGCATTGGCACACAAGTATCTACACACTTACACACACTCTGTACATGCTCTCAGTGCTACAATAACACACAGACAGCTCACGGCCATCTATTCGCAGCCAGCACAAAAACAAAGCAATGGCCAGTGTGAGGCTGCTTCGTGCTCTTTAATGAAAACACACAGCCCCTTCCTGGCTACAGTCTCCACTGGTTTCCATCTCCATCCTACCACCATCCCACAAAGTCTCTTTAATTATCCAGCATGTGTAATAGGTTGAAAACACTATAGAAAGTTTTTATTATGAAACAAAGCACCCCCTTATTTTTTTGAGATAACACTGAAAAGAACTACACTAACCGAGCGACTTGAACGCATCGTGGATTTACTCCACCAGATCAGTAGATGGCGCTCTTGCGCTACTGTGGATCAAGCTGAGTAGCTTCTTCTCGAGCCTTACCTAGCGCGACTCAGAAATAAAATGGCGCTGGCTTGATTAAGACGTTAATCGTTCGTGTCTCTTCGTTGATCCACAGGTACTGTAAAAACAACCTCTAAACTTACTAGTTTATGCTCACACAAAGGTGAATTGTTGATAAAACTACTTTTCTGTGTTTTAAGATGACTGTGACGGATTTATAGTGTTTTGGTGTGTAGTTAATTGTGTGTTTCTGCCGAGCGTTATAAACAAAGCCGACATGCTAGTTTGCATGCCTCGTGCAGTAAAACAAGGTTGTAAATGTGATACTCGAGATCTCATAGCGATGGTTTGAGACCTGTAGATGTATTTTCAGGTTGCTAAAATGTGTTATCACTTTGTCGTGTTTTTTAGACATGTGTTAACTAAAAACTCTCTTGTTGAGAGTCGTGTTTATTGTGTTATATTGTTAGGCCGCTGCCGCCATGTTGCGCACTTCGCCAACAGAAGTAAATTGTAGATGTTTGCACTGAATAAGCACAGGAAACAGGAGTCATGATGCAGTTATGTCCAAATTGTTTGTTTTTATTGTAAATTTGGTATTTTGGTTCTCATTAATTTATGTTTCAGTAATTTAACAAAGTTAATTTATTTTTCTAATTTATTAATCTTTTATTTACACTTATTTTGCAATTGTTTATATTTTATTTTGCACATGATTTCCTTTTTTTGTGAACATTTATGCATCTGACTGATTCATAAAATGCAGTTATAGACCAGTATTGAAAATGAAATATTTTTCTATTGTTGAGTGACTAATATCGAGAGCTGAGAGAAAGGAAAATATTTTTGATATTGTCAGAAATAAAATGGCGCTGGCTTGATTAAGACGTTAATCGTTCGTGTCTCTTCGTTGATCCACAGCCAGTGCACCACCGATCCACAGTGCTTTTTAGCCTGTGTGTCACATGTTGCCAGCCCAGATACCCCTAGGTCTGGCGCCGGTTACACATGCAGTTTGACATATTGCAACATACATGGCTGGGCCAGGAGTGAGGCTTGGGCTGAGCCCCAAATGTTTTCAATGTTTGACTCCACCCCTGCCTTCAAACACAAGTGTAAACAACCACCAAGCTAGATAGGTAGGAGTGAGTGGGTGGGTCGATTGGTGGGTCAGTTGGTCGGACAGTTGAATGACAGATAGACTGATAGATAAATAGATAGGGGTGGGTGCGTTGCTAGTTAGGTCGGTGGGTAGGTCAGTATGTAGGTCGGACGGTGGGTCAGTAAGTAGGTAAGTCAGTCAGTAGTTATGTAGGTAGGTTAGTTGATTCGATGGGTAGGTAGTTTGGTCGGTCAATCGGTCGGTGGGTAGGTAAGTCAGTCGATAGGTAGGTACGTCGGTAGGTTGCTACAAAGATAGATAGATAGCAGCATATTTGCCTCTAGAAGCAACTCGTACAGACAAAAAACAGTGTACACAGTAAATTTACAGTACAAAACAAACACAAATGCAAAATACTGCAAACAACGCCATAAAAAGCCATTTGAGACATAATCAACGGCTGAAACCACATCTTAAAGTCTTCATTAAAAAATCTGACTGCTGCTGGAACAAAAGACCTTCTGAGTCGTTCAGAAAAACACAGAGGCATCCTGAGTCACTCACTGAAGTAGCTACTCCGTCAGTTTAAGACAAAGGGTAATGAACGGCCTTCGTGATACTCGACTGTTTTTAGTTTGGCCCTTGCTCTCTTTGCAATAGTGACCTCAGGAGTGAGGTCAATCACTGAGCCAGCCTTATCTTACAATCCTGTTTTTATCATCTGCATCATGTATAAACACGCTCACTGTTAAACTAGGTCATGTTGTAGGATTGTTAATTTTGGTAATTTTGCTTTTTGCATTATTACTAATGGGGTGGCACGGTGGTGTGGTGATTAGCACTGTCGCCACTGTTCGATCCCAGGTGCAGGAGCCCTTCTGTGCGGAGTTTGCATGTTGTCAGCGTGGGTTCAAAGACATGCAGATTGGGGATAGGTTAATTGGTAGAGAATAAGACATCTTCAGCAAAGACGGAAATTCTTGGAAATAAAATTAAGTAAAAACTTCTCTAGCGTTAAAGTCTTTAGTGCTTTTGTGAGCCACTGATTCAGTTCTATCTGCGAGTGACCCTTCAGATTAAAATAATTAGTCACAAATTTTGTCTCGGAGGCCCTTGAACAATTAAACAATGCTGTCTTTCCCTATTTAAGAAGTTTTCTCCTCTACAGGCCTTTATCTTTTTATGGAGCCATCCTTTAAATCTCCCCTTCTGTTATCCTCAGTGGTCAAACCAACGTGACAAACAAAGAACTGCTGTGGGGAAAAGTTACAGTGCAACAGCAGCTTGATAGAGACACATTATAAATTGAATTTCTATCCTTGAGAGGCCGACGTTTTCATTAATTTGTCCTCACTGCAAACACTCGCTCCTTAAATCCCCCTTTGTGTCCTTTTTTATTGTTTGAAAACTTTAATACCCAGCCATATTAATTAATGGATGCTCTCCTGGCAGTGAGGATCCAGGAGGAAGCACAGTTGCTGCAGGAAATGCAGGACATCGGGGATCTCTTTGGCGTGAAAGGATTTAACTCTCTGGGCGGCTATTTAAGTTACTGTCACAACACTGGCTTGGTTCTTCCTTTTTTTCCCTCCATCTCTCTTACTTTTTTTTTTTTCTTGCTTGTATTACTCTGTCTTCTCTTGGTTCATCCAATTTTCTGTTCTCTACTTCTCACAGAGGTACTGGACTAAAGGACAGTCCCATTCTTAAAAGGCCACCACACTATCACTTTGGGGGCGGCTGTGGCTCAGAAGATCAGCGGCTCGATCCCCGGCTCCTCTAGTCCGCATGCCAAAGTATCCATGGGCAAGATACTGAACCCCAAATTGCTCCTGATGGCTATTCCATCGGTGTGTGAGAGCGTGTGAATGGTTACTGAGTAGCAGGTGGCACCTTGTATGGTAGCCTCGGCCACCAGTGTGTCAATGTGTGTGTGAATGGGTGAATGTGACTCAGTAGTATAAAAAGCACTTTCAGTGGTCAAAAAACTATAAAGGCGCTATACAAGTGCAGGTCCATTTACCATTTACTATCTACTAGGAAGAATCCACCTCTCTTAGTCGAGGGTATAATAACCATACAGATGTTCTCTTGCTCCAATTATATCAAACAGGTACGTGCAATGAAGTCTTGCTCTTTTTAACCTTTCCTCTAAAGACAGCAATGGGAAGCTGCCAGATCAAAGCAGTCTGGATTCAGTGAGTGTGAGCCTGGCTACTCCAAAAATAAATTACTGCTGTTACTAATATAACTATGAAAAAAGACAATCTGTAATAATGAACATTGATGCGACACTTCATGTTTCTGTTTCAAAATTAAAGCCCTCTGACAGTGTTCCTGTTGACAGAATCCCTTTATTTGTTAATACAAGGCTTTTTATTGGGAAATATTTACAGGACCACGCTGTTGACAATGCAGTGGCTTGTACAGCTCCATAAATGAGTGGAGTTTAATTGTGGGAATAAGATAAGATAAGATAAGATATCCTTTATTAGTCCCACAGTGGGGAAATTTCCAGTGCTACAGCAGCAAAGTGGACAGCAAAGATAGGGAACAACAGTACAGAGACAATAAATAGTAGCAATATAAACACTATATAAAAAGTATGAAAAATTAAAAGAGGCACACGTGAAGTATAAAATATAGAAATAATACACAATATATACACAATATATACAGTCTTAGCAAATGTGCATTATAGTGCAGTCTGTTGGTGTGTATGTATGTGTGTGTGTGGTCTACTGGGAGCACTGCTGGTTGTAGAGTCTGATAGCTGCAGGAAGGAAGGACCTACGAAAGCGTTCCTTCACACACTTTGGGTGAAGCAGTCTGTTGCTGAAGGAGCTCTCCAGTGTTCTCAAAATACAGAATACAGTACTCATAAAACCCTGTTGTAGTCGGAAGTTGTTATATAGCGATGCTTGGTTGGTGACCTCTAGTGTCAGACACTAACAAAAAAAGCCATCCTCTCACATCGACGTGATATGCAGCTGGTTACCGTTATTGGGTGTTAGGCTGGGTTATTTCAGGCAGCTCTCAGCAGCGTCACAGCAGCGACCCCGTCTGTGTGAACACCTCACATGTGCGAACCACAGCAGTTCAGCAAGGTTGCCGTCATGTTACTCATGCAGGCAGTGTGGCCCAGGCATTAGGAAAGCAATGTTTAAATCAAGCCTGATGTTGCATAACAGAATGATCCCAGTCATCTCCGCACAGTGGGCCATACAACTTATTAATGAAACACTGGCATCGGCCAATACCCAGAGCCCAGGTCTTAATATCAGGACTAAAAAATGTGTATTGGTGCATCCCTAGTTTTCTGTTTCTGTTGTAAAACAACAGAATGTGTATAAAATAGTGATTTAACTATGTCTCATTAATACTTCATGTTAACCGGAAGTCATTCTCAAGCTGTTTCGCTGCAGTGGTAAAATAATATAAACATAACATTGTCTGACTCTGGATAGATCTAGGTTAATTGCAACAGCTTTGCTGTGCATTTGGCAAAATTGACATTTAAAATGAGTGGGCCCAGAGAAGTTCATCTTAACGTTACTGTCACACAGCCCCCTGGCCCTCACTGGGCAGCTTATTCTGCAAAAGCTCTGCTTTCCCTATGTACACTGAAATACCAAGCCAGATTTAAGATTTATACAAACTGATCTGTGCTGACATGCCAAGTATGATGCCACAGTGCATCAGGTGGCAGGATTCTTGGAAGTGTGGCTTGCCTCTCCCCGTATTAAACCCTGAATAAGTAACTGATGAAATTATGCTTGTGAGTTATAGAAATAGGAAAATAAGGAATTTTACATGTTAAGTGTGTGAGTTTTAAGTTTTTTACATTCCACAATCTGTGTCGGAAAAGTTGTGGTTTTAGGTGAGAAAAACACAGTTTTAGTCAGGATGGAGACCTGAAACCAAAAGCAAACAAGTTTACACATTTAATCACTCTAGTGTGTTTAACATACTGCCCATCCTCCTACCTGCCACCACAACCGGTGATTGGCCCCAGTCCTACTTACCAATCCTGTTAACCTAATAACACCAGTGCCTCTTACATGCAGTGGAAGTGTCATTCAAGGTGGCTGTGATTTGAACTGCACAAACTTGTCTTTTAACTAGAGCACTGTAAAATTGTGACCATTGCACTATGCCAGCTTTAGCTGGTCAGCTGTTGTTTCCCACTTGCACATAGGCTAACTACTGTACAGACACACTAGGGAGAAGCAGGGATAGACTTTGTAATTCATACTCATACATACTGTATGACAATGTACAGTGCGATTACATACATGCACGCGCAAGCATATGTTTTCACAATCATATGTAAGCTTTATGTGCAAACACAAACACACAGTCCTTTAATCAGCCCGAGGCAGCCCTGCAGCTCTCTCTCTCTCTCTCTCTCTCTCTCTCTCTCTCTCTCTCTGGTGCTTTATGAAGGCAAATTCCAGAGCAAACCAGCTTGTTCCAGCTTCATCCCTACATCCTCTCATTTAAAAGTCCCTCCTTATATGCTCTCTTCCCTGTTATACTGTCTGCTTGTCACCATTTGACTCCTCCATTTTGTTTCCTCTAACATGAGTTTGAGTCTCTTTGAGTTGTTACTAACGGCGTTATTTTTTCAGTAACGGAGTAATCTAATTAATTACTTTTCCCATCGTTGCAACGCCGTTATCATTACTGAGAATGTAAAGTGGCGCGTTACTGCAATTTGGTTGAAAGAAGCGCAGCGGTGTCAGGCTTTCTGCCTTCAGCTGCCGGGAGAGAGCAGGGGTGGTGATGATGGATTGGGTTGGATGATGACACCGTAGCAAATGAGATGATGATTGGCTGGGTGGGCGGATGCCCTGCTCACGCTGTCTCACTGCATGCTCTAACTAGCCTATAAACACGAGACAACGACAATGGCGACGACGAGCCAGGGAAAAACAGCTTTTTCAAACTGGAAGTACCGACACTACTTCTCACTCACGGAAATGAAGGGCAAGAATGTGTATGTGACCTGCACGCTATGCCCTGGGAAAAAAACACTGTCAATGTCTGCATCAAGTAACTCTAATTTAATGAAGCATCTCACTTCAGCACACGCGAACACGCCACTTGTTGCGGCTAACACAACCCCAAGCCCAAGTCCAGATGCAGCAGCTAGCAGCAATGGAGACGGAGCCACTCCGTCAAAACAACTAAAACTTGATTTTTCGGGTCAGCAACAGGTGACTAGGGCCAAGCTGAACAACCTGATCGCAAGGTATGTTGTGGAAAACATGCTGCCCCTGTCCACTGGTGAGTCCGACTCATTCAGAGCTCTTCTTGAGAAAATTCCAATACGAGGAGGAAGGGGGGTTGGCCCATGCCAAAAGACTTTTTCTAAATTCATAGATGGCGAATATGAAAGAATGAATATTGAGCTCAAAAAGTCATTTGAGGAAATCTAGTACATTTCAACTACAGCAGACATCTGGACTGCCCACAATAAAACTTACATGGGTGTGATAGCACATTGGATCAACCCAAATAACATGGAAAGAGAGAAAGCAGCTCTTGCCTGCAGACGGTTTAAGGGGCATCATACTCATGACGCCATTGCAGTTGAGCTTGACAATATACACTCAACATATGGGATAACACACAAAATCACAGCAACAGTGACAGATAATGGCTCTAATTTTTGTTTAAGCATTTAAGAGGTACCAGCCACTTGAGGAGAGTGATTCTGAGGATGATGAAGATGAGGTAATATTTACAGACATTAATGATGCTCCACATGCAACTGATGATAATGATGGTGGTGATGTTGTGGTCACTTTGCCCCCCCACAAGAGATGTGCATCACACACACTCAACCTGATTTCATGCACAGATGTTGACAAGTGGCTGCTGTCAAAACCTGAAACAAAGGCCGTTTACAGAAGTGCTACTGCCAAATGTACTGCCTTATGGAACAAGGCTAGTCGATCAACTTTGGCTGCTGAAACAGTTGATGAGTTGGTGTCAAAAAAGCTGCTTGTACCTTGTACAACACAATGGAATTCCTTCTATGATGCCCTGGTTCGTATCTGTGAAATATCCATGGTAGAGCTTAACACCATCTCCTCCAAATTAGGACTGACAGCGATAACAGAAAGGGAACACCAGTTTATAAAAGAGTACTGTACTGTGATGAAGCCCTTAACAGTTGCCTTAGATATACTTCAGGGAGAAGACAAGTGTTTTCATGGTACACTCCTACCAACGACATTAATGCTGAAGACAGAAGCCCTTAAAAGTGGCCTGCAAATACTGGGGGACCTTCCTGACGCCATAGTCACAGTAAGAACTTGAATTTAATACTTCATTATTTATTAAGTGAACGAACATTGCTGTGGTACTCATAATAATAAATACTACTACTACTACTACTACTACTAATAATAATAATAATAATAATAATAATAATAACTGATTTGTGTGGATACATACATTTAATGTGATTATTCTTATGTATCATTTCAGGCTATCAAAACCAGATTTGTTGATGTCCTGGGAAAGGAAGAGGCTATAATTGCTGCTGTAACCCTTCCAAAATTCAACCTTCGCTGGCTGCGGTCACAGGAGTTAAAGGACAAGGCTAAGGCAAGTTTGCTGGCAGAGTGCCGGAAAATTGTCCTCGAAGAACCACAGCCAGGTACCAGCACATCTTCACATCACACAGATTCAGCCAAAGAGAACGATTTCTTTTCCTTTGAGGAGGATGAGGAGGACACCTCCTCTTCAGCACAAAACCTCAACTCTCTGTGTGGATTTTCTCTCATCAAGAAAATTTCACTACGTTACAATGCTGCTACTCAATCTAGTGCACCTGTTGAGAGACTGTTCAGCCTGGGCAAGCTTGTCTTCTATCCGAAGAGGAACAGACTGTCTGACAAAAGATTCAAAAAGCTTCTCCTCCTATGTTACAAACAGTGGTTTAGTCGTTAGATGAGTGGAGTATTTTAGTATAGATTAATGTATTGTTCATTTTCACTGAGAAAGAACATGTTAATCTACATATTTAAGAGTTGAATAATGCTCTGTTTATTGTGCAATAATATACAGATACAGAGATTTGCACTACTTAATGGCCAGATTTTCCTTTGTTTCTTTTTACCTAAGTTTACATTTGTGTGTCTTAGTTTTGCACTTGAATGCAAAGTGTGTGAACATTGTTTATTTTCAACATTTAATTTTGTTACTGTACTGAATATTTAAGAGTAGGATAGTGTTCTGTTTATTGTGCAATGGTATACAGATACAGAGATTTGCACTATTTAATGGCCAAATTTTCCTTTGTTTCTTTTTACCCAATTTTACATTTGTGTGTATTGGTTTTGTACTTGAATGCAAAGTGTGTGAATATTTTTTTTTATTTTCGATATTTAATTTTGTTACTTAACGGAATATTTAAGAGTAGGATAGTGTTCTGTTTACTGTGCAGTAGGCCTAATATACAGATACAGATATTTGCACTACTAAATGGCCAGATTTTCCTTTGATTCTTTTTACCCAAGTTTTCATTTGTGTGTCTTAATTTTGCACTTGAAGTTTTCAATATTTATTGTTATATATTTTATTTCTATGCAAATGGACGGCTGCAATCTATTTAGTTCAAATAAATACTTAATGTTCTAAAATACTATATATATTTATTCTTCATTCAGTTATTTTAAACATCTTTGACGTTATAGAAGATGTTATAGAACGTAGCGTTATAGAACATAACAAATAACGTCACAGTTACTTTGCTGAGTAACTAATTACTTTTACAATGTGGTAACTGAGTTACTAACTCAATTACATTTTGGGAGAAGTAATTTGTAACTATAACTAATTACTTTTTTAATGTAAGATGCCCAACACTGTACACAGCCAGTCACTATTATTGTTTAATGGCATCTGGTGGCATTGGGGGAAATGCAGTGGGACAAAAACTAAAGTTTAGGGGGCAGAAGTCCATGTAGGGCACGCAGGAGGGGCAATGACTGGGTCAAACAACCACTAACCTTCACCCCGGAGGCTTCTTGGGTCACAGTCCTGCACTTTGTATGTCCACAATCTACCTAGACCACCTCCCTGCAAATCAGGCATGGTACATAAATATAGTATTTGATTAACTCAAAGAAACAATGACCCTGAACATAATCCACGGAACAATTACATTGTCACCACAGTGTAATTATGAATGCAGTTTAGTAACATACAAACGTAATTTCAAGCATACCACGGACTTGCTGAAATGCCAAGTGATGCTAGAATCTGTCAGGTGTTAGGATTCTTGGAAGTTCGGCTTGCTTTCCTTAGTATTAACCCTGAATTTCCTGATACCTCTTTATCAGAACACAGTAACTGATGGAATTATGATCAGTTATAGGAATGACATTGTAGATATTAGGTGTGATTTCCTCAGTTACTGTATGTACATATCCATTTAGATGCTTAGCAAATACCAGGTGGTGAGCTTCAGTGTCCCCCATGTGCTTTCACCAGTCCAAACTCTGACGGTGTTGACCTGACTGTATTAACAGCTGTTGAAGCCATTCACCTCCCAAACTTTGTCTAGTTTAAACAGTTCTCCACAGGAAAAATATGTGCATCAGTCTTTATTGACAGTAAGACATTTATGGTTGACTGTGGAAGTGTAGTGGCTGGAATATGAGGCTCATCAATATGTGCACATTTTCAAGTTTATTGAGATTTATAATGAGAGACCTGTGTGCAGGCGGTACAAAAGTAGTTTTATCTACTGTAAACCTTTTTTCTGTCAAACTAAATACTGAACAAAAAATGTCATACCTTCAAAAAAAAAGCCCCAATGTAAAATGCTCCAAATGTAAATACATCCTTCCTGACCTGAAGCCCCTACTTGCAGGACAACATCAGTGTCTTCCAAAGCTGTTACAAATCACTGTTTACACTTTAAAAAAGGGCCCTCCCACGGACAGCTGCAGGAGGTAGTTGCATGATTCTGTTTAAATAGATCTAAAAAAAAAGCATCATAAAAGCTAGAGCACTCATTCTTTTTGAAGGCAGAAAGCTATGGCTTCTGTCTTATCCATCATCATGTCATTACCTTACATTACCTTATTGTATCTGACGTGCAAACGTGGTGTTTCGCCAGAATTATGCCTATTATTTAATGTATTTCCCCATAATGGCTGTGTGAGTTTGTTGTTTGCATAATCCTGTATATATCAAACTGATAAAATAGCTAGAACATTCATTCCTTTTAAAGCAGACAGCTAAGGCTTCTGTCATTTCTGTTATCAAGTTCTTACATATGTTGCAGGAATTATGCAGGAAGTTTCCTAGAAATTTCCCTGTAATGGTCAAGGAGATTGTTGTTTGCATAATTAATCCAAAATAAAAACAGGTTACAAGTCGATAAAGCTAAAACATTCATTCTTTTTGCAGCAAAAAGCTTAGGCTTATGTCTTCCATGTCATCTTGTTGTACACTTATAATGACGTCATTGTACTACATTCTCTGTGGTGCAAAAACACATGAAAAAGCATTGTGGCGCCAAAAGGAACAAATGTATGCCTTTGATGCTGCAGATAAAAAGTGAGCATATCTCAAACATATTTCAAGTAACTAATGGAGTGTGAAGACATATTTCCTTTATGTTTCTACATTTAAAAATCTTTTGGATCAATATGTTTTGTGTTTATGTTTTGTAAAATCTGATGGAAAAAATGTCAAATTTTTGTATTTTTTTTGATGATGCAATTTCATTGGTAGATCGTTTCTATAGCAGAGCTCAAATGGTTAAAAATAAATCTGTTTTATGATGTATTGATTAAGGTTATGTTAGGTTTAGACACAAAAATGATGATGATAGCTAAGAACAATTACTACTGTAGTTAGACCAAGGCCCTTTGTTGTCATTGTTAAAAATAAAATCATGTGTCATGTGGTAAAGGCTTTGGAATGATCATGGTCATGGTTAAAAGAAATTAAGATTGACTGCCAGTAAGAAATGGGAAACAAACAGTGGTCTCTGATGTTATAGTGAAAAGTTTTACTAACCCATCCATCCACCCCAACTTCCTCCCTCTGTGGACTTTGTCACTCTTTGATGACATCACCTCACAGAGTTGTTAGTTTGCCAAAACTCAAGCTATTGATAAAGTTTTCAGATGCATGATTACAGATAATGGAAATCAGTCATGTCATAAGCTTTGGGTTGAAGAACAGTACACAAGATACCCTGACAGTGAAGCTGACCAACATACCAACTATGGAGAGTTCCTATAAAATGGTGATTTCCTTTGATCTATGTCTTTTTGTGTTTGTTTGCATTTTGTTTCAATCTTCAACGCAACCAACTGAGGCCATGAAAGTGGCATCTTAGACTTTCTAGTCTCTTCCATGAAGGCTTTCTCAACCTCAACCCTTCTCCACTTAGCCTCTCTCTTTTCTTCTTTGTCTCTCAACTGTCTGTCCATCTTGCTGTCTCCAGCTCCACAAATCTTCCTCCTTCCTCCCCTCATCTCAACCTCATGTCACCTCTCCTCTGCCCCTCCCCACCCCTCTTCCTCTGCAAGTTCAATTTAATTGCATGTCATAATGAAATCTCATTTGATCCAGTGCTGCCTAATCAAATTAACAAAGTCCTCCTTTGATTTTCAATTATCTCTCCTCCAGGCTCTAGCTAGCTTTATTTTATACACTCCATCGGCTGCCAGCCACAGGCAAGAGATGGATGGCTGGATCGCACACACACATACAATCACACACACTTCAGAAGCTCTTGCATGCTTAAGCAGCATATACACAAAGGAATGAAGTCTACGAGCATTTGGAAATAATTGTTGGGGTTGTTTTTATCCTACATGGGTTACCAGATGAGTAAAGGTTTAGCAAGTAGAAGCAATTAAAATGGTGTCAGGTTAAGACAAGATGCGTTTACTTTAATGATCCCTATAGGGAAACTGAGTCGATGTAGCAGCAAATAGCACCAGCAGAAAAATGACAAAGAAAAGGTGTAATATAACTACAACAGAAATAGAGCAAATTAATGGTAAAATACCATGCTAGATTTTAACAAGTTCTGCACTCATGGAAACTGCTGCATCTGGAGGCTGCCATGATCATTGTATTTCAAAATACATGAGTCCATCCATCAATTATTGGTCACAAAGTAGCCTAGATGCACTCTCTCGCTACCTTTTTCCTCCAGCTCCTCCTCCAGGATCCAGAGGCATTCCTAGGCTAGATGGGATATATAATCCCTGGGCTTTCCAGTTGGATTTGACTGGAATGCTTCCACAGACAGATGACCAGAAGGCATCCTCATCAGGTGCTGAACTTCACAAATTTGTTCCTTCCAATGGTAAGAACCAGTAGTTCTCGATCAAGCTCCTCTCTCCTTCTCACCCTGGGCCCACGAGTGTGCCAAGACATTGTGCAATTGAAACTAAATGAGTTACTTATATCTGCCATCAGTATCAGCTATTATATCTGTTATCATTGAAGCATCTGTGGCTCAGGAGGTAGAGCGGGTCATCCACTAATTGGAAGATTGGTGGCTCAATCACAACTTCAGTCACTGTGTCAAACCTACCTTGTATGGTAGTCTTGGCCAAAGGTATGTGAATGTCTGTGTGAATGGGTGAATGTGTACCATCTCATTCCTTCTGTCAGTATCCAAAACCATTAGTGATGACTTCATGCTTTGGTAATGCTGATTGAGGCGACTTCAATCAGTGAGATGCTTGGTTGGGAATGACTTGCTTGTTTAGTTAAGGAGTTCAAATTCAACAATCCACCATTTTTCAAGAGTATCATAGTCTCAAACCTCAAAATGCTGATTTATCACCCCTTCATGTTCAACTTCAACCCCAGTGAATGCTGGAGGTCATAGTCTAATGAAGCCAGGAGAAAAACATCATACACAGTTTCAATCCCCAGGCCACCAAGAGTGGCCATGTCCTTTCCTTGACTGAACCTCGAAACTCTGTCCATGAAAAACGCAGAGAGATGATATGATAACTGAAAACATGCCTGACTTACTTCAGTGAATGCAAACACAGCTCTCATTCCCAGGGATCAGATAGCTCACAGCAAAGGCCCAGGTACCCCATATCCCCACAGCACCTTCCTCAAGATATACCAATGTAAACTTAAGCCAGTTACTATGAATTTAATATTGATGATGATGCTGTTTCATACAATGGTTAGATAAATTTTGCCCTGAGGGTGGTACTAGAGGAAAGGTCATGAGGTGTCCAAAATGAGTAGGGTTTATCTTGTTCATGATGAACTGGAACATGCTCAGGAAATTTTCATGGCAGTCTGCCTATTAACTGATGATGGTGTGAAAGGAAAAGGTTAGGGAGCACTACTGAAAATTACTATTCTCTTGCTTTTACTATCAGGAAATGTTCAACCTAACCCTGGTCCTGATTTTGATTTTAATTGCTTGAGTACCCCTTGTGATTTTGAAGCTAGATCTGGGCTTGGTATTATTCACCTTAATGTTAGAAGTCTGCTTCCTAATCTGGATCAAATGAAAATCTGGGCAAAATCCACTGACACTGACATGTTTGTCTTATTGGAGACTTGGCTAAGCAAATCTATTACAGACAAAGACATTGCAATTAAGGGTTATAATGTTTTCTGTTGTGACCGTCCCAGAAAAGGTGGTGGCGTTGCCATTTATATAATAAACAAATTTCATGCTACCATTCTATCACCAGTATCACTCAGCAGGCAATTTTAATTACTTGCCTTGAAATTGGAACTTCTTAAAAGTCATTTTATCACTGTTGTAGGTTGTTACAGACCCCCGTCAACAAGCAGTGAGGCTTTGTTATCACTGTGAAAGCAGTTGTCATCCTTTGATTTTAATGAGATTCTCCTGACTGGAAATTCTAACTGGGACTGGCTGTCTCCTGTTTCTGACAGGAGACCTCTCTTCTAGATTTATTTTTAGCTGCTCCTTACAAATATTCAGATATAGGTATTTTTGCAAACGATATTAGTGACCACTGTGTCATTGCTGCTGTCAGACAAGCCAAGCTCCCTAAATCAAGACCTTGAATTGTTATTAAAAGAAATTTCTTCCGTGAGCAAGCTTTTCGTCATGAGCTGTGGGCCTTTGACTGGAACAAAATCTCTCTCATTAATGATGTTGAATTGGCTTGGAAATATTTTCATGAAATTGTAGATAACCATGCTCCTTTCCACAAATTTAGAGTGAAATGCTGGAATAATCCTTGGTTTACCCCCCAGCTGTCCAATTTACTAAAGGAAAGGGATGTTGCCTGGACTAGGGCTAGAAAATCCAAATCCAAGGCTGACTGGTTGATTTTTAAACAGCTCCGAAATTGTTTTACCTCTCTCTCACCAACAAGACCAAATCTGATTTTTACCTTTCTAAAACTGCTAGCAACCTTAGTGAAAGACATTCTGGAAAGTAATAAAATCCTCGCACGTAAATGTGACCTGTAACGAATTGCCAGCCTGCATTGTGAAAGATCCACACACTATAATGGATAAATCAGCCATTGTAAATTGTTTCAACAAACATTTTGTCTCATCAGGTTCCTTATTGAATCTCAACATCCGGTTCAGAATCTGCCTAATGAAGAGAGGGCTTACTCTTTTTTTTTAACCCCCAATCAATTCAAAAATTCAATCCTTCAGTGTCACGCCTCTTGATGTGACTGACGTTCGTAGAGCTTTAGAGCATCTGGATCCCAGCAAATCGGCTGGTCCTGATTTGCTGGATCCCCACTTTTTCCTTCTCATGTTACCCTTTCTAATAATGTCATTCCTAACATTTGGAAATCTCCTTATGTGCTTCTGTTGCTGAGAGGAGGAGACCCCTCAGTTGTTAATGGCCAATTTCTAAATTATGTGCCCTGGCTAAACACCTTGAAAAGTTTGTTAGTGAACAACTTAAAGAGTTTTTAGAAACAAATAGCATTTTATCACAACATCAGTCTGGTTTTAGAAAACAACACAGCATGACAACAACAGCTGTTAAGGTGGTCAATTACATTAGGAGGCACTGGACTGCCAAAAATATTGTGCAGCTCTGTTCATTGATTTGTCAAAGGCCTTTGACACAGTAGACCATGTCATCTTGGCAGATAGACTCCATAAAATTGGCCTATCTGAGCATGCTGTACACTGGTTTGCTAACTAGAACACAGTGGGCCAGATCCTCAAAAGGATTGCACTGCTTTTGCGACCGCTAAACCTGTGCAAATGAGAGAAAAAAATAGCGTGCAATCCACAAAGCACACGCAAAGGGTGAAATGCACGCAAACTGAACACAAACTGCACTGCCACTCCTAGCTGCGCCGGTCCAATTTGCATGCATGTAAATTAGGGAATATTCATAAATTCAGCGCAAAATTGCCCCCTTCCTATGCAAATAAGCCTCATTGCAAATACCACCTAATCCACAAAGACCAGCGCTAATTGCCACGGGCAGTAAAGCGGTGCTATTTAACGCCAGTGAGACCTGTGTATTAAATCCGCGCAATTTCTCTTTCTCCCTCTCTCACTCTCTCTCTCACGCAAAATGATTGCAAATCGCACTCACTTGGTGGTAACTGTGGAGCATAGCCTATATAAGGGCTGTCATGCCAGGACTCTCCGGTAATCATGGCAGCAGTGATTGTAGCCAGGCGAAGGCACCGTAATGGCAGGTGCACACAAGAAAGGATTTATCGGAGGAGAGTATCACTTGCGCTCAGCTGCCAAACTTTGTGGGCGTGTTAGCGCCGGCATATGATTAGAGCAAATTCTTTTGAGGATAAGGCGCTAAAACAGGGCAGACTGCGTGAGCTAATTCTGCGCAAATAATGGCGCTATTAGCAGGAGCAATCCATTCTTTGTGGATCTGGCCCAGTGTGTTCAGTTTACTGGGTCTTCCTCTGCCTTCTTCCCAGTGTTAAAAGGTGCTCTTCAGGGTTCTATACTGGGGCCTTTGTTGTTTTCTGTATATGTAAAATAATCTCTGTGAGAACTTCTCAAATGCTGCTCACCATTTCTACGCAGATGATACCGTCATCTACTGTTCATCCTCGTCAGTAGTAAAAGCTCTGGAATAACTGCAGTCTGCCTTAGATGTTGTTCAGACCCACTTAATTCAACTTAAGCTGGTGTTAAATACAGGAAAATCCAAATTCATGCTATTTTCAAATGGCAAAGAGTTACCACCTGATCTTCCAAAGATCTTAACAACTCAAGGGACTGAAATTGAAATGGTTACAACTTAGAAGTATCACGGGTTCATCATTAATCAGAACTTGTCTTTTAAATGACGTATTGAAAACCTTGTCTCCAAGCTGAAGGTTAAATTGGGCTTCTTAACTAGAAATAAATCTAACTTCTCCCTTCAGGCAAGAAGACACTTAAAGGAGAAGTCCAGTATTTTGCACTTTGAGCCCCATTTCTGGGTTGTTTATGATGAAATAGAGTGGTTAAGACCAAAATCTTGACGATTGCTCCTTCTCTGAGAATTTGAGAGAATTTGACTCTCCCCTGCCTGGCTTAACAATGCTGTCTATGGCCATGTGTAAATCTGTCCTTAAACGTTCATTTTCAAAGCCATGAAACTCACTGAGTGGTCAGTGGTGTTCATTGATGTTCCGACATAAAAGTCGTAGCAAACTGTGGTTTCCGTGATGATTTATTTGACATTTTGTCCATGCATTGGTTTTCTATAGGAAGCCTCATTGTCCGTTGGTAGTAAACCACCACCGGAAACGGAAAGGGGGTTGTTTACAACAAGGTTGTAGTCATTGTAGTCTTTTAGCTCAGCGAAAGTGCCGGCTCGACAGTGCTGTGTGCACTCCTCCTCTTTGGAGAAATTCTCCGGCAGTCGTTGACCGCACAAAACTTGCCCATTATTACTCGCTTGTAAACAACCTTCGCAGTACGATACCTGTGAACACAATGCCAACCTTCTGCTTTTTTCTGTGTCCCATTACATTGCAATGGTTTCCTGCCGGTTGGCGACACTCACTTAAAGGAGCATTATCGCCATCAAGTGGGCTGGAGTGAATAACACTTCAGGGTCAAATAAACAATCAAGTGGAAGTTTACACATGGGTGTGAGGCAGCTGAAAAATTAGTTCCACAATCGAGATGAATAGTGAAAACACGGATGGAAACCACAGTTTGCTACGATTTTTATGTCGCAACATCAACGAACACCACTGACCACTCGGTGAGTTTCATGGCTTTGAAAACAAATGTTTAAGGTGGTTTTAGGACAGATTACCTCTGCTGGATCATGGTGATTTGCTTGTGGTCCTTGTTGTAACTTGTAACAATGTTTTATGCTGCCCTCTTGGCCAGGTCACTCTGAGATTTTTAAACTCAATGAGGCTTTTACCTGGTTAAAAAAGAATATATCCATACATATGTATTACTATTATTGTAAGCATTGTCCTCATGAAATCATAAGTGCTATATTGTAGGCAACTGGACTTGCTTGCGTTTCTTTAAGAAGTTTTGCCTCTCATCCAAGAAGCATCTTCAGTTCTTACTGACTGGTTCAGAGTTGCAGTCTTTAAACTCTGTTTGGGTGTGAACCCTGGCAGAGTTGTTAGGGTCACAGGTGAGCTCTTAGTTTCAGAGTCGTTAAGGTCACAATCTGAGTCATTGACCCACCTGGCCATCATGTGTGTTGTTAGGGACAGGTGGGACCGGGTGTGAATGAGTGTGAAGTCATTTAAGGGGAGATCCCAAGACTGCATTGTAGGTGGGTGATAAGTGGTGTCATAGTCCACCTCCTACAGTGGACACCACTTAACGACTCTGCCAGCGTTCACACCCGCACAGAGTTTAAAGCCTGCAACTCTGTACCACTCAGTTAGAACCGAAAAGCCTCTTGGATGAGAGGTGAAATGTCTTCAAGAAATGCAAGCAAGTCCAGTTGCACTTATGATTACCATGACCTGGATGACTTTGTCATCAAAAAGGTGTGGACGGAAGTCCGGTCCAAATTACTAGACTGGAATTTTCAACTAAGACATTTTACTGTTCCTCCTAAAAGTTTCTTTAGGATGAACGACAAAACGTCTTTAATTAAAATTCCATACAGTCCAGCGATTTGAATTCTGGACAACCGTGGACATCCCGAGAGTATGATAGCACAAATTCAAGGGATACAGACCGATAATAATAAATTAATGGAGTATATGTAGGGTGTCATATATGGTAGTCATATGTTTTTTTTTTTTACAACAAACAGATAATTTAATATATGTTTTGCCCCCCTGGAGAGTACAGATGATAATGTAATAAATGTAAATACATAAAATGTCACTCATTCTATCCTACTCCTGACGCCCTCCATGTAAGTTACAACAAATAAAGTATGAATGGATTGTATTTAAATATGTTGAATATTCAAAGCATCTTTAAGGTACTATTTCATCATAGCATTTTCCTAACCACACACGTGATATAAATGAATTTGAATGGCTTGCCCTGAGCCAACATTCATATATTTGTCATGAGAGTTTTCCCATGCTGTTGTTTCAGCTGTTTAGGGTCCTTTCTCAGACAAAAAATCCCCTACACTAATTTCCATCAGTAGGGTGGATGCAGATACTCTTCAGGACTGCAAGTACTTGGAACCTGGACAATAAGCTGGACAGGACTACAAACACAAACACTCAGTATGTTTACGTGACATCAGAGAAAATTGATTTATTGTAATAAATCTGTTGTTGTGTTTAATGTGTTAAACCAGACTTTTAAAATACATGTAAACATGTTAGTTCGACTGAAATCATACAAAGGTGGACTAACACCCAGATAATGCAATCAAATTACTCCGACGTGTTTACAGTTAATCAGACCCCAAACCGGCCTTGGTGCTCTCCACATGCTCCATAGTCTCCGCCCTGGGCTTTGACCGGGAAGTTGAGTAGAATTGAATGCGTAACAGAAGAAGAAGCCCTTAGCAACATGACGAAATCTACATCCACAGTCATGCATTTTTGGACAGACGAAGAGACATAGTTCATGCTGTGTCAGCTAAAAGAGCACACAGCACTTATGAAATTAGCAGAGCTGTAAAGTTGTCCACCATGGTGCCAGTTTGCTGCTAGCTAACTGTAGCTAAATTGTTTGTCAGTTGTTTGGTCTGTGACATAACAGGTCAACCGGAAAAAGGTCCAATACTAACAAGCTGAAAGGGGGCATATCGCCATCTATTGTAGCGGAGTTGGACATACTTTGGTCAATCAATTAATTCTTGCTTGTTTACTGAGACAAGGACAGTAGTCAAATATGGCCAAGTCAATCTATAATTGTACCTCGACTTAACTGTGCATATAAATGTACTGACTGAGTTTACTTTCTGTGGAGGCTTAACTTATTCAATGATTGCAGTACACATTGAGGTTGTTCTAACAGTGTGTGCTAGAGCATCAGGGTGAAGGCTGGCTCTGTCCTTGGGGGGGGGGACTTATCATCTTTGGTGATGATGGTGTCAAAGAGGAGGTTGCTGCACAAACTGGGGAGCACCATGGACATGGCTTTCTCACCCTTACAATGTGCTGGCCATGCACAGAAGCACCTTCAGTAGTAGACTGCTACCACGACAATGCACCACAGAATGCAATCACACTTTACAACTCATCTACCTCCATCTGCCTCATGTTGAGAGATGGACAGCAGGGACAGGGGGTGCTGAGATGGCTCCAGCCTCCATTTCAGCTGTGTTCAACTCTGCTCATTTCTTTCTCTCTGGATTACTCTCTCTTCTGGATTACAGTCATTGCAACCTCCTGATTTATGGGACATAATGTGCAATCATGGGACATTACATGCAAAATCATGCGCATAATCATTGAAGATTTTTAATTAACTGAATACACTTACTGTACTTGAGTTTTGATACATAAATAGCTATATTCTACTTCTCTTACATATCTATATGCAACGTTCTAAGAAGTAACTTGAAATATGTGCATCCTTTGATGCTTATCATTGACCTTGTGCATATTTTGGATATCTGTTAATTGATATTTTGTATTTGCATGCTTTATATTTGCACTCTTTGCTATGTTGTACTGCAAATGCTGCACAATTTCCCTTGGGAAATCTTAGTTAGCACCATGTTGTATAATATTGATTATTGATAGCTAATAACAACATCAGTCTGGCCCTGTGGGTGTCACTGTCTCAGACCAAGGCCAGTCTCAAAGGTATAGTTGTATCATTGCAGGTCATATCATGGACATGCAACAATATGACACACTGTCAAAAACCCATTCAAAACGACCACAAAGTCAACAAGTGGAGACACAGAGAAGTGTGCATTATATGTTAGGTGAGATCCGGCCTAGGAACAACCCCTGTGTTAAGAACATATTGAAAGCCACTCTGCCTGTGTGTTGCACTCAACAGCCGAGGAGATGCATGGCTTTTATTAGCCCCTGACAATAACTGTCAGCCAGCATTTCATATTCAAAGTAATGCGTATAATTACAGTTTTACGAGCAGCCTCTGAATACATTTAGACAGCGATTTTATTTCTGAATGTGATGCTGTTCCACAGATTATTAATAGTTAATGTGCTCTCTGTCTTCCTCTGGATAGCAGAGAGAGCGAGCTAGTGAGTAAGTAAAGACAGAGAGAAGGAGAGAGAGGCGCTAAACCAATAGAAGTTTAGTCTCACCATTAGGTATAGATGGTCAGCCAAAGCAACTTATTCTAACTTTAACATCTGCAGAGCCTGTATTTACCAAGTGTATGGTATAATCATAACCATATGAAATTAATTAGGGGCAGTCTTTTTTAGCAGTAGATATTCTGTGTATTTACAGTCTTGAATTTCTTTGCTATATAGTAGTTTTCATCGTTAAAGGTTAAGTCTGCCTTTTCATTCATTTTTTTTTGAGAAATTTTAAAAATGAGGAGAGATACCTTTACTTAGTACTTTTTATCACACATGTTGTACTTGGCTACATTTCAGGTCACATAAGTTACAGAGTGGTAACAAAAGTTAAGAAAGCCATGATAAACTGTGTGAGAAAAGGGCAAAAAAAAGACAAATCAGCAGCTGCAGCAGGGCACAGGAGAGCATGCTCTAAATGTAAATGTTTGCTGGCCAAATGTCAGGGGGTGTGAGAGGTGCAGTAGGCCAGGTCCAGCAGTTTTTAAAAAGCATAACAATGCAATACAATGACTAATCATGGGTTACAGCTAGCATTACTGTACCAAAGTTAAAAAAAGGATTGCATTTACCTTAATTAAGCGACAAGCATGCTACATGATCAGCATGCAATCAAACACATTTTTGTGTTACTCCCTATCATGTTGTGACTGCAGTCTCATTTAGCTGAAAATGCATGAAAACTTTGAGGAGTGCAGTGGAAAAGCTGAGGAGACTGTCCTCCAAACAATGTATTCTCATAGAACACTTCATATGATATCCCGCAACAAGTGCATGCGCAACAGTTATGATATCCTGTGAATTTGTGCCCCGCGAATTACATTATGTCCAGTTACATGACTAACGTAGTTACGGAGGTTAGGTTTAGGTAATAACAGTTACTGTGATTAGGTTTAGGAAAAGAAATATGGTTGGGGGTCTTTAGGTTTAGGCAAGTAAAGCCACTGAGGTAAGGTTTAGGGAAAGAAACATGGAGTGTACGTACCTTAAAATGACTCAGAGTTCACTCAAAGTTTACACAGATCGGAACATGGGACTCTAGGGGAAAGTCCCGGATGAAAGTATGTTTTTTTATGATCCATCCACCACCCCAATCTGCCTCCATACAAGCGCTTGGGACTGCTTCCTTAATTACTGCTATTGGCGCATTGGTCACATGATTGTAGCCTTTTGAGATATATGGGATATGTACGAATTTGGGTGCATTGCTTTTCATAAGAAAACATACAAAAAATTTGTGAGAACAGCCTGCTCCAAAATATACCACATAAGTCATTTCTACAAGCAAAAAAGACCCATGAGCAATATATACATTGCTTTGTTAAGCACCGACTGTAGTAGATACTACAGGAGCACAGGAGGAAGTCAGGCAATAAAGTATACAGAGCAAGAAAGTCTGCTTAGGGTGGGAGGCGGGGGGGGGGGGGGGGGGGGGGGGGTGAATGGAAAGAGGGACAGGACTTTTATTAGGAGACCAGTGTGCATGTCCTGTGTGAAAACAAAAGTCAACGTAGTGGTATTTTAGGATGAAATGTATTATGTCGTGTGAATGATTTCACCTGACATATGTGATGTGTTACATGTGATATGGTAACGTTACCGTAGTACAAAGGTAACCACACCACGTAATTTTGGTGCAACTGCAACTGTTTCACAATACAAAGCAGCAGTAGATGTGCAAATTTAGATGTTTGTCTTGTTTTGCACAATATGTACAAATTACTTCAGGTGACAATGTGCTGTAACTTCAAGCATTTATCAACATGCTGGTGACATACAGGCTGAATGTTTATGCAGGAAGGCGAATACACACTGCGACTGCGTGATAAGGTAACAAAAGGATACACTCTGGACCAATCACAATTAAGCATCTTTCAGAAACACTTGTTCCTATCTCATAGTTTCAATGTGACAGTGAACACATCTTACTTACACATTCTATGAGAATATTACAATTGCTTTGAAGATAAACAAGCTGAGAAGTTAAACCTCAAAGTGATTGTAAAGGACTCAAGACCAGGGATGGGCATGAGTACTGGAGTA
Source organism: Cephalopholis sonnerati (assembly GCA_019142605.1). Lineage (NCBI taxonomy): Eukaryota > Metazoa > Chordata > Actinopteri > Perciformes > Serranidae > Cephalopholis > Cephalopholis sonnerati. Next base: position 3,212,987 of record JAGQAX010000020.1, read on the forward strand.
CCCAAATACTTGTTTGGATGTCAGTATTTACTCAACATATAAAGTACTCACCGCTGCCCCTCTCACATGTAAATGTCACTTTTATACTTATAATTTTTTTTACAATATAAAACTGATAAATTCTTATTTTATTGTAGAGCTGTGAGCAGCGTATTGTTTTGCTCAGCACCTCCTTGCCCTGCTATCTCTCTCTCTGTTTATCATGACACTAGGAGAGTGCTGCTGCAGTGGTGTGAGGGGGACAGCTGGTGAGAGTGCGCCTGGACACACATACATAGCAACAGGGCTTTCTGTTGGCATCACATGAATAACATTACCTAACAGTTATTAACGCGTTTAATTTTATCTCACGGTTATAACGGGGTTAACTACAGAGTTAATCTGTTTCGCTGCCGGTGTGAGTTTGTTGGGACCAGTAAAATTCCTTGGTGTTGGATGTTAACTGATGCTGCTGTACTGGCTCATGCTACCAGGCAGATGGCAAACTGACTCTGGGGAGGGTGACTCAGAGACGGTCCTTCAGTGCTGTGTCTGACCTATGTAACGTGGCAGCGACAGAAAAATGGCTATTTTTCTCATGTTAACTTTCAATTGGTTTAACAATTGACAATTTGACAATTTGAAGCCTGGTTGTTCAGTAAATAAATTTCACTTTGCACTTGTCTTCTATTGTCAGCTGATTTACATTCCTATTTGTGAGTACTCGAGTTATCTGTAATAATTTAAAGGTGAAGTGTGTAAGATTTAGAAGAATTTGGTGGCATCTAGCGGTGAATTGCAGACTGCAACCACCTAAAAACTTCTGCTAGTCAGAATTCCTTCACTGTTCACTTCTCTTTACTAAACAAACAGACTCAGCAATTAAAAAAGTAAAACACTAATTAATAAAAATTCTAATAAAGTGCTTAACGATATCCAGAATGACATGAAAAGATGGAGCAAACTCTCCACGTCTTTTCAGTCCAGACTTTCCATCGTAAAGATGAATATATTACCCCGTATTAATTTCATTAGTTCAATGTTACCTCTTGACCCTCCAGCTGGCTTCTGGAGGAAGTTAAAATCCTCCACTAGCATTTATTTATGGAATAAAAAGAAGCCCAGAATCAAGGCCTCCACTTTGCAACGACATAAATCAGAGGGTGGGGTTAACCTACCTAACTTTGAATGGTACGCGTGGTGCTTTGCTTTGCGTCCACTCACTGTTTGGGTGAATTCAGCATCTCAAGTGTCTTGGCACCCCATTGAGGAGAGACTAACACATCCATACAACCTAACACATCTCATTTATTCAAGCATACCACAGAAGATAGTCAAACGTGACTTTGGTCCAGTTATTACATACGTGTTTACTGCATGGCACAAAGTCCAGCACCTCGCAAAAACGGACAAGTTCTTTTGCCAGTCTCCTATTTTTCACAATTATTCCCTCCTAATAGATGGCAAACCAATAATTTTCCCACAATGGTCTGATAAAGGTGTTCATACCATTCAAGACATTATGGGACAACAAGGTCTCCGTGAGTTTCAGGACTTACAAAAATCTTACAACCTACAGGGCACTTCTTTCTTTTTTTATTTGCAGTTACGTGCGGCCATGCGTGCTCATGGTGTACCATGGGGCGCACTCCTGGAAAAACACCTTCTTCATGAGTTACTGGTCAAGAATATAAATAACAATGGGATTATCTCTGCTCTTTACAAATATATAACCAAGGCTTCTTACAAGCCTCTCTCACTTGATGATAGGTGGAGAAAGGACATCAATTGTTCTCAAGAAATTGATTGGCATACTATCTGGCTAAATATAAATAATGATCGAGTGACTGAGTGACATCAGTGATTTGTTCTGCAGGTATTTGTTTCCATGTTTTTTTTTTAACCTTCTTTTTCTTTTATTTTTATTTATTTATTTATTTGTTTGTTTGTTTGTTTGTTTGTTTTTGTTTTTTTCTTCCCTTCTCTTTCTCTGTTTGTACTATTATTATTACTATTGATGTTGCATTTTCTGTAATCATCTGTGGGATATTTATGGAGGCTTGAAAGTTCTACCCTGTCTGGGGCACACTATTTGGGTTGGGGGCAGGTTTGGAGGCAGATATTGATGCCAGTGTAATTTGAATGCGTCTTTCTTGAACATTCAACGACTGTATGATTGCCTCTGTTAATAGAAAAGCACAATAAACAATTGATCACAAAACAAAGTAAAACACTGAATAATGCAGTTTCATGTTACAAATCCATGTATTTCCAATGGATTTTGGTGTGTCGCTGCAAGCGGCTAGTGCAACACATGCAGTCAGTTGCGAAAACGCAAAAACGTGAAAACACGAATGGCCTTATCTGGAGTCAGTGTTTGGTTTGTCTATTCTGGGCTTATTACATGGTGATGCAACATAGCAATCTCCATAAACAAAGACCCACTTCATATGTAGCTCATTCAAAGGCAATGCATTTTTTATTTTCAAGTGATTACACACGAAAGAAAACATACTTATTATATTATATTCGATTTCTGTCAATATATACCCCTAAATCTTACACACTGGACCTTTAGTGCAAGTACTGAGGCACTAACTCACTCTTAACAGGACTTTGCTCAACTTTGCTAGGTCATGTAGCTTTGTGTGTGTTAGTGTGCACTACATGTTGTGCAAAAACTATGCAACTCTCTTTTTGCTTAAATATATGTATGACTGCAGCCATAGTGAGTCTTTGGTTGATACATCCTCTGTGTTGTCTGCCTTGATGTTTTATTCTGCTCTTAATTCTATGAGCAGCATTAGGCCATTTAATTTATGTAGCTTGATAATGCTTGTTGCATCCTCAGTGGTGTCCACTCATTATTTATTTTTGGTTACTTTTTGTTTGTTTGTTTGTTTTGTTTTGTTTTTTCTGAGTTAATTCTAAGGTCACACCACATAAGGTGTTTCTATAATTGACCTACGGTGGCCCTGAGAGCTCAACACACTCCAAATTAAGAGAATGTATGCAAATAAGCAAAACACTATATGGAAAGAGGTTAGTCAACTCTCAGAGCTACAGAAGAGTGTGGGGACGAAAGGGATCCCTAGGAAGTACAACACACTGTTTATACCTGGGGCACTGGAGACTGCCAAGCAAAGGCTCACAGCTCTGGCTACCCATCTAAAGAAATACATAAGAGAAGCAGAAGCCAGGAGAATAAATGAGATGTTCTCCACCGAACCATACAAAGTGTACTCTTAGTGGCAAGGTAGTAATATGAGAATAGATCCACACAGGGCAAAGGAGGCATTACATAACACCCATGTTAAGTGGCTAGTGGATCTAAGAGCAGAGCACAGCAATCTCCCACAACAAGAGCCAGTTACTATTTCAGTGGCAGACACTGAAGAAAGAGTAACAGGTATGAAGAGCTGGACAGTACCGGGTTGTGACATCCACACCTCCTGGCTTAAGAAACTAACAGTACAAAGTACAGCAGTACAAATGAACCAGCTGCTGATGGATTGGACCCATCCAGAGTGGATGACCCTGGGATGGACAGTCCTGATCATGAAGGATCCCCAGAGGGCTGTGGTCCCATCCAACTACCAGCCAATAACCTGCCTCTGTACAACATAGAAGCTCCTGTCAGGCAACATAGCAGCTAAGAAGAATAGGCACATGACACAATACATAAGCAAGGCCCAGAAAGAAATTAGTAGTGATACCAGGGGAGCCACGCACCAGCTACTGGTCGATAGAGCAGTCACCCAAGACTGAAAGACCAGGCAGACCAACATGTGCACCACCTGGATTGACTACTGGAAAGCTTGTGTCTCAATGCCACACACATGGATACTGGAATGCTTTGAAATGTACAAGATCAACCGGACACTAAGAGCCTTCATCAAGAACTCAGTGGGGCTGTGGAAAACAACTCTGGAGGCCAACTCAAAGCCAATTGCACAAGTTACCATCAAGTGCAGCATATACCAAGGTGATGCACTGTCCCCGCTTCTGTCCTGCATAGGCCTGAAGTGGTGCAACCATCAGTCACCTCTTCTACATGGATGACATCAAGTTGTATGCCAAGAATGAGCGAGACATCAACTCACTGATCCACCTTACCAGGATCTACAGCAATGATATCGGAATGTTATTCGGACTAGATAAGTGTGGTTGGATGGTGTCCAAGAGAGGGAGTATGATCAAAAGTTAGGGGGTTGAACTACTAGAGGGCAGCATTACAGATATTCAGGACAGCAACACCTTGGGGTCCCACAGGCAAATGGTAACCATGAGGAGGCTGCAAGGAAGTCAGCCACAAATACCTACAAAGAGTAAAAGTCCTGCAAAGTCAGCTGAATGGAAATAACAAGGTCCAAGCCATCAACACGTATGCCCTGCCAATCATCAGATACCCTGCTGGTATAATAAGCTGGCAAAGGAGGAGATAGAGGCCACTGATATCAAGACAAGGAAGCTTCTCACAATGCATGGAGGGTTTCATCCCAAGTCCAGCACCCTGAGGCTATACACTAATGGCCAGATCTACTTAAGGTTTGCATGTGTGCGTCTTTCAAAGGTGCAAAATAGCGTGTCTGCATCCAGTTAGTACGTTTGCCGCAATAAATATGCAATATGGGGCGTTTACACGCAATTGTGCATGTGCTGGGAAGAGGAAGTGTAAATATATTAATTTAGCACACGCAAAGTGATTTATCAAACCTGAAAGCAATTTTGCCATTAGAAACTGCATCTATATTTAACACGTCTCAAAGGGAGGTGCAAATGGTTTGTATGCATAATTGCGCACACATGGCTGCGGTTATTGTCGCAAGAAGGAGACATCAGAACGATGACAGAAGATGCAGAGAACGCATTTTTCACCCTCGTGAATATTTTTGGAATGAATGAGGAAACAATCATTAAAACATATCACCTATCCAGCATTGCCATTTTGGAGCTGTTGGAGGAACTCAGAGCAGATTTGGAGCCACGTAATACCTGTAATGACAAAACTCCTTGCAAGTTTAAATTTTTTTTTGCATCTGGGTCATTCCAGTGTACGGTAACTATTACAGCTGGGATCTCCCAATCCCGTTTTTCAGATGTGCTGTCTGAAGTCCTAAATGCCATGTTGCGGTGGATGGCCAGGTTTATTAGGTTTCCACGCACCCGGCACTCCTTGAATGAGACCAAACAAGGCTTCTTTGCAGTAGCTGGATTTCCCAGAGTTATAGGAGCGATTGACGGCACCCATGTGCAGCTTGTGCCCCCCGCAGACACTGAGCATGTGTACAGAAATCGCAAACACATGCATTCATTGAATGTGCAGCGCGTTTGTGATGCCAAAGGCATCATTACCAACGTTGTGGCAAAATATCCTGGGTCAGTACACGATTCTTTTATTCTGAGAAACAGTGCTCTGTTTTCCAAGTTGCGAGATGGCAAGTTTGGAGATGGCTGGCTTGTAGGTGAGTCAATTTCTAAAATCATTTGTAAAATAATTTATTACATTAAAAACAAGAGCATGTTTCATATTGATTCATATGTTTTTTAAGGTGATAGTGCATACCCCCTACACCCCTTCCTCCTGACACCTGTTCTCAACCTGACCACTGCAAGAGAAATAAGGTACAATGAGGCCCATATCCGCACATGGAATATTGTGGAGCGCACCTTCGGAATCCTGAAGAGCAGGTTCTGTTGTTTGGATCGCACTGGAGGAACACTGCTGTACAGGCCAGAAAAAGTGGCCCAGATTGTAATGACCTGTTGCATGCTACATAACATCACCAAGCAACACGGGCTGGAGCATGATGCCATGCGAGAACGTCGCATGGGTGCCACCTGCTACTCAGTTTTTTAACACACTCAAGATACTGGGGTTCAGTATCTTGCTCAAGGATACTTCGACATGCGGACTGGAGGAGTCCAGATTGGTGGACGACCTGCTCTACCTCTGAGCCACAGCTGCCCACATATAAAAAAGAAATGTTTTTTTTGTTGGGGATTTGACTTGAAAGACAGCAAAATATTACCACAGGAGTTACATTCATTTTTCACTTAGTAAATAAATATCTTTTCAGAAAAAGAAGTGTGTTTGTGTTACTGTGCACCTACCTTGTTCTGCTATTAGGTCCAGTGTGTAATACCCAGCAATTCCAGTGACTCGCTCTTCGCAGAACGTCAACTGCACTTGTTCCTCAGTGCTGGTCAGAGGCATCTCATCCACTGTGCCCTCACCTGTTTTATTTGCAGACATTTTATTATACACCAATTTTTCTTTCGTTCTTCTTCTTATGTTTTGATATCTTCTTTTCACTTCATCCACTGTTTGCATCCTTTTACCAACAGCATTTACTTTTTCACAGATTTTCTCCCATATAGCGCTCCTTTGTGCGACAGTCAGATTTCTTTGCTGTAGCTCATTTAAGTGTTTATTGGCTTCATCTACCAACACCTCTAATTTTATAGGGTCGACTTTGCACTTTCGTCTCTCCAAACTCACCATGCTGCAAACCATAAAACACGCAAAACCCTCACTTAAATAGGTGTGTCTCCAACACGTTTGCACCTGTTGTCATTTACTCAATCACTCTTTGTAAATCACCCGCAAAACCGCGATTCAGCCCCACATACAAAATTCTAGATTGCGCACACAAATTAGTACATGCAAATTGGGATCTTAGTAAATCCAGCCCTAAGTGTAGCAAGGGAGGCCGAGGACTCGTGAGCATCAGAGCCCCTGTCCAGGACGAAACAACCAAGAACCAGGCATACATCAGGAAGATGGCTCCCAAAAAATGAGCTGCTAAGTTAATATCTCAGGCAGCAGAAACCTGAGGATGCAGAAGGGGAGGATGAACCATCATGGAAGGACAAGCCCCCGCATGTACCACCGACAGATTGAAAAAGTGGCTGACATCAAGAAATCCTACCAGTGGCCTAAAGGAAGCACTAATCATGGCAGCACAGGAACAGGCACTTAGTACAAGGTCAATAGAAGCAGGGGTCTACCACACCACACAGGACCCCAGGTGCGGGCTGTGCAAAGATGCTCCTGAGACAGTTCAGCACATAATAGCAGGGTGTAAGATGCAGGCAGGAAGAGTGTACAAGGAACGCCATAACCAAGTGGCTGGCAAAGTGTACGGGAACATTTGCACTGGGTATGGGCTGGAAGTCCTGAGGTCAGTATGGAAGACACCTCTGAAGGTGGTTAATTTATTTCTTTTTTTCATACATATATAGTGCAGAGTTTGCATGTTCTCCCCGTGTCAGCATGGGTTTTCTCCCCCCAGAATCCAAAGACATGCAAGTTAGGTGAACTGCCATAGCACAACACAGCAGCAAGTGGGCCAAACCCGAGCAATGATTTGTTATCCAAACTCGGCCCGACCTGTCGGGTTCCACTGGATCCCGTCGCGTCCCGTCGGGCTTGGGTTGGGTATCCACACCCTGATGGCCGGGTTCAGAGCCAAAATTAGTAAGTCGACGTCTGACAAATGAACAAATTCTCTGGTGAAATGAAAAATAAACATTTTTGTGGTTTAAGGTCACGTATATGTCTATTAATTTATCCAGTCGTCAACCACAATTTATCCAAATTGAAAAACTTTGTTTATTGTGTCAGATATTGCTATTTGATAAAAATGCAATTAATCGAGATTAATTAATTACAAAGCCTCTAATTAATTAGATTCATATTTTTAATTGCGTCCCACCATATACATACACACACATCCTATATAAGAAACAAGATTATATTTCTCCTGTTTTAGCTTCTCTGCACTGGCTCCCTGTTAAATCCAGAATTGAATTTAAAATCCTTCTTCTAACCTACAAAGCTCTAAATAATCATGCTCCATCATATCTCAGAGAGCTCATAGTGCCCTATTATCCCACCAGAACACTGCGCTCTGAGAATGCAGGGTTACTCGTGGTCCCTAAAGTCTCCAAAAGTAGAACAGGAGCCAGAGCCTTTGGCTATCAGGCTCCTCTTTTGTGGAATCAGCTTCCTGTTTCTGTCCGGGAGGCAGACACCGTCTCCACTTTTAAGACTAGACTTAAGACTTTCCTTTTTGATAAAGCTTATAGTTAGGGCTGGCTCAGGCTTGTCTTGGACCAGCCCCTAGTTAGACTGACATAGGCCTAGTCTGCTGGGGGACCTCCTATAATACACCGAGCCCCTTCTCTCCTTCTCACTCTCTCTCTCCCTTGCTAGTATTCATGTCCTGTTAATGCATCTCTCTAACCCAGGTCTACTGCATGTCACTAACTTGGCTTGTTCTCCAGAGCCTTTGTGCTCCACTGTCTCGCAGGTTAACTCGTACCGCAGCTGTGCCTGGGTGGTGTGTCGTGGTTGTGCTGCTGCCATGGTCCTGCCTGATGCCTCCCACTGCTGCTGTTACTATTAGTCATACCTGGACTATTATACACATATCATTATTGTCACATACATATATAATCATATTATTAATATAATATCTGTTTCTCCTTATGTCTCATTGTGTCATATGGATTACTGTTAATTCATTATATTGATCTGTTCTGTACAACATCTATTGCTCGTCTGTCCGTCCTGGAAGAGGGATCCCTCCTTCAGTTGCTCTTCCTGAGGTTTCTACCATTTTTTTTTCCCTGTTAAAGGGTTTTTTTTGGGGAGTTTTTCCTTATTCGCTGTGAGGGTCCAAAGGACAGAGGGATGTTGTATGCTGTAAAGCCCTCTGAGGCAAATTGTGATTTGTGATATTGGGCTTTATAAATAAAAATTGATTGATTGATTGATTGATACCACTTTGACTACAGAGAAACTGAAACTGTTTCAAGGTGTCTAACAGGTCTCAATAGATTGATCATATAAAAAAAGATGACAGCAACATGCAGAGATTTGTTTACAGTACAAACCAGTGAGCACGGAGCTGACAGCCACAGACTGAATAGGGACTTCAGAGTACTGAGAGACTAACACATTGTTTGTTTTGGATTTGTTGACAAAAGCCAAAAATATAGAATAACATGATGATCATAACTTCAGATCCCATGATAAACAATGTTGATACATAAAATGTTGCTGTAATTAATGAGTACAAATCCCCATCTGCTGATGTCACTCATTGTGTGTTTGGTGGCAGCTGAGTTTGAGCTTTTAGGCTGAAAAATGCAAGATCGGTCATCCTTTGTTTGTCATGGGTGGGATACTGTGGAAGATATACAGCTGTCTACACACACACACACACACACACACACACAGTCATCATGCATACACACAGCCTGGCTTCATGGACTTCATCATAGTCCTGTTTGCATCTGCTCCAGCTTGTTTCCATCCCTTATTTACATGCTTAGGGAAGCAAAATGTCATTTCTAGAAAGGGCCGGTGCAGCAAACACTGTTTAAGATATTCACTTCCCCCCTCGCTTACATTTAACTCATTACTTTTCCTTAATGCATGCAGGATTTGCTTTCTGCCTGAGTGAGGGAACGAAGTCAACACTAAACAAATGGATTTTCCCCCCTCACTGTCTTTCTGTGCTGTGTTTCCCCTTACACCATTCATCCTAAATTTGAATAATGTTGATACAACAGCAGTGCGATGTTGGCCCTCTTCTCAACTCATGAGAGTTGTGTGTGTGTGTGTGTGTGTGTGTGTGTGTGTGTGTGTGTGTGTGTGGATACAAGGGAAACCTCTCACCTCCCATTCATCATGGTCATGACAGCTATTTGTAGGGGAGACCCTACCTCCTCATATCTAGCAGTGGGAGAGGGTTATCGCAGGTGTCATTCAATCACTCTGAATGACTCTGCTCAAACACACACACATGCACACACACACGCACACACACTTTTGATCTAATTACTAACCTGACCTTTAGTTGAGATGATGATTACAACTCCTCATGCAGTGATGCCTATACACACATATTTTTCCTTTACATACAAACGCCCTCGACCCCTACTACATGCAAGCACACATGCAATGCACACGAGCACACACACAGTCCCTAAAATCCTTAACACAAGCACTTTGTCTGCTCTGCCTTGACTTTAACTATTTTAGTTTCACCATAGGGGAAACTGTCCTGACACAACAGAATGGTGTAACTTACGTTTCACAGGCAAAAATACCTCCCACGTGGGCAAAAAAATCACTTCTGGACAAAACACACACACAACAACCAAACATTAATTTTATGAACTGTAGGACATGGATGACTTTGAAACTGAGTATCGATATGAACACTAAAAAAGCACAATAGCCTCTGAAAATATTAAAGGCTGTTAAATGTAAAGGCTGTAATATGCTACATATACCATATGGTACATACTGTATATCCAGCCATTGCTTACTTTTACCACATTATATGTTCATATTATCAAGCTCTTCTCACAAATTGTTTGTATGTTTTCCTACAAAAAGTACATACCCCCTGTATTTTGAATGGCTGCAATCACGTGACCAATGCGCTGACGGCAGTAAACAAGGAAGCAGCCCAGAGAGCTTGTAAGGAAGCAAGTTGGAGTGGTGGATGGGTCACAGAAATGGACTATTACCCGAGACTTTTCCCACGAGTCGCTTGTTCGGATTCGTGTGAGCTTTGAGTAATTTTAAGGTAAATTTATATTAATTACGTAACTGTATATTAAAGACATATCATTCATGGGGTGCAAAAAGGATATCTTACAAACTGTTGTGTGTGCATTTTTTGCAGGATATCATACAAACCATTCTATGAGAATACATTGATATTATACAGGGGTGTAACAATACACATACTTGTATTGAACCAGTCGGTACAAGGCTTTTGGTGTAGTATGTATTACAAACCAAACAATACTTTGAACTATCCTATTACATTAGAAAATGAAATATTCAGCTTAGACTGTGTTTAATATAATGTTCGCAACAAGGTGGCCCACATGATGGAACAGGCAACATGCTGTCTGCCCCTCCCACCCCTAAAACCAGAACATTCTACTCCAGTGAGACATACTGGGAGGCAGCTACGCTAGGCTAGCTCTTTGCACTATAGTTGGTAATGCAATTACCAGACTAGAAATACAAGATTGTCTGATAAACTACAGGTCTGGTGTTTGGAGCCACTTTGATTTTGCTGTGAATTATGAAGGCGATAGAGAGAGTGAGTGGTGGATAAAAACACTCTGAGACAAAGAATGAGCCACTGCACAGTTGCAGACTCTCTTCAGCAGCTAACCTAATAGCACAGTAACATACACCAACCCCGAGCTGAAGCATGAGCTCCTGCACTGTGACACTTTTAAGCAGCTAAGTCATCAGCACATACATGGTTGCACACAAACTTTGCAGACCAGGGAATGAGATCACTGTGAGGCAAGCCTGCCATTTAGCGGCTAACAGCAGATAATCTTATCACAAAGCAAACACCCGCAGCACTGAGCAGTAACTGCTGGTGGGCTGGATAGCTGATTCAGCCAGAGAGACTTAAAGCTACGTCAGTGATGGCTATTTTGTCTGTGTTGATTGTGGTATTTAACATTCAAGGCTCATTTAACAGAGATGTTTATTCATACATTTATTGGACTTGAAGAGCTCAGAGAAAGAAGGTGAAAGAAGCGACACTGACATATGCACTTTTATGTCAGTAGTACCGTAGTGCTTATACAGTAGGGAAGGGATTTTGTTAAGGATGGCTCCAGTGCATCATTGAGCAGGCTTTTAGGCCCATCCAAAAATCCTGGACACAGAAATGGTGAATAACAGTTCAGCAGTTTAACTCTCCAATTCAGTACTATTCAAGTCTTTCCACATGATTTTTTTTTTTATGTAACAAGTATTTTCTAACATGTACGATGTGTTTAGAAATGAATCACTGATTTTGCTTTACCCAGACTTTTTCAGCCAGACACCAATTCCTGCTTAGTCAAAAAAAAGGCAAATTATTTCATACATTTAAAAAAATAACAAAAATCAATTAAATTTCTTTGCCATACTTTGAACTGAAATATGACTTTCGTCAACTGTTACAACCCAAATTTATTTATATTAGATTTATATAGAGATATAAAGAACATGAAATTTATCGCAAATTGTATTTAATGGAATTGCAATAGAAATTTGCAATACCAAGTGGCCCAACAAACTTTGTGTCTCAGGACAACATAACATGCTAAGCTGTATGAAGCTAGTATTCAATAATAGCTGAATAACAAAAAAACACCCTCAGTTCAGGTCTCCACTTTGGCAGTGCAAGCTTGTTTCATGCCAGACAGCTCTAAAAGATGCAGGTTTGTGCAGATCCAAAGTTAACTCTAAGTGGTGCTATTCCTATGAACTACCATTGCAATAGAGAAGATGCCAGTCAGAACACCAACTGCAGACCAAAACACAGCAGCCTGTTTGCTAAATCCATTCCAATCTGAGTCAGAGTGTGAAAGCAAACTGATTTCAGTGGCTAATGTTTCTTCAAGTGTATATTTTCAGTTTGAAAGTTTCAAGCCAGTCTTTTCACAGAGTTACAACACACACTGAAATGCACAACAATGGCTACATCTATACTATTACATTTGTGTTTTAGTCTGGACTGGAGGAAATGAAGACTTGTAAAAATGATCCTTCTTGTGTGGGTACTCCTTTCCCATTGTCATGTCTTCCTCTGGCAATGGATAATGCTTCTGGTACCACTCTTATATGGCGCTGTTTTGATTGCAGCTACTCCCAATTTGTTTTCCACCACCTTACCCGGGATGTCCACTGGATCCGTCGCGTGCGCGATTCAGCCGTGGCGCAGGTGCCGGAGCTAATCGCGGCCATTCAAGTCAATGTAAGCTGCGGCGTCCTAGCCGCGTTTTAGAAGCGGCTTGGCGCTCCGCTCCGCTAAAAATACTCGCCGGATCTATTTTTTGACGGACGCCGCGTGACGCCGCGTCAATTTCCACAGACCAAATGAGTCAAACAGGAAGTTAGGCGCAGAGAAGACAAGAGTATCTGGTCAATTTTCAAAATAAAAACACCCATGAAAACTTTGGAGCGTATTTCACATCGCTGCAACAACATGATGTCAAAGTGGGTGGCCCCCGGCAGGTAGAGAAATCTTTTCTTTGTTTGTTGATGTCTTTATACCTCCAGGGTTTTCGCAAATTATTGCGTGACATTATGATCTTGCGATCCGCCAATTCCAGCCGCTCGTGTTCGCGCCGCTGTACATACGCTTCCAGTGGACATTGACGCAGAGCACAGGACGGAGCGAGTCCGCGCCACGGCCAGACCGCGCACGCAAAGGATCCAGTGTACACCCGGGGTTACACTCATGTGTTACTTTTGGTAATGGTGCCATCTCATATAGGATTAAAGTAAAGAAATCTCTAATCTTGCTTTTTGCCATGTCTGCAGTATTTTCTATAACCAAGCCACCATTTGTAGAGAACAAATCTGATTTCTGTTTACATTGGTACATGCATGCCCAGTGTACACGAATGATCATTTGATAAACATATATTCATATATATATATATATATATATATATATATATATATATATATATATATGTATTATGGATTGAAATTATTTCTGAGACAATACATGGCACTCGCAACTCCAAACTACCACCGACACTTGGCAGATGGCCCTAAACGTTAAAATATCAAGATCTAGGTACCACTCCTGTTCAGTTTTGGATGTTCAGGGGCAGTGTGTCAATTTCCCCTCATTAATTGTGTTTTTTCAAAATAAACTTTTTTACAGGAATTGTTCAGTGTCTGCTCTATTAATGCCTGCAGTCTATTTAAAAAATAAACAAACAAAACTTCTAACTTCCAACAAAGACACTGGTTCGAAACTTCATAAATATGTCATAACTGTCACAAATATGTTCCTTACTAATGTAATGTAATGTCAGTCATGGTTCATACTATCACACTACATTGTTATCTGAACATGAACAGCAGGCAAAAGCTGGGGTTTGACTGAACCATCAAACTCCTCTGCCACCTGTCCCATGTGGACTTGCAGTTGCTCAGAGCATCAAAAAATGCTGCCGTCAGGTGTATGTCAGACTGCCCTTAAAGGGTGCATCTGTGCCTCAGTGCTTAAATGGAGATTGTTTTTCATTTTAAAACACTGTTTGAAAATTAAAAGCATGATTATGTGGATGTAGCCTAAAGACTGATTATACTTTTGCATCAGCATGTAGAGCCTATGCCGTAGCCTACACCATTGATACTTGTGTGGTGGTGTGTCTGTGTCACTCTGCAGTTACACCTCCAAAACGTTAGTTGGCAGTGGGGTTTCTGTGAAGTGCTATAAAGTTTAGTTAATTCAAGACACACCCAAAACACATTAAACATGGCTTCATTATAACTCGCAGGATTCACAGAAAAAGCATTTGTCTTTTGCTGGACAGATTTTTCCCAGAAATACAACATGCTAATGTTATTAGCATAAGCCTTCAGCATTTTACATCTATAAATTAGCCTAGCAGCTAGCAGAGTTTTCCTCTACAAATATGAAGCCAGGAACAACAGCAACATTTAACAAAGGTATCATTAAAAAATTTGGCTCCATTACAGCTCTCAAGGTTCACAGACAAAACAACTGTCTGATACGAAACGCTTTCCAACAAAATGCGACATGCTAATGTTATTAGCACAAGCCTATAGCATTTTACGTTGTGTAAATTAGCCTGCTAAGATACGTAAGATACGCTGCTGGGTGGCGTCAGTTTGTAATGCGGCCAAACAGAACCATATGCAGTGTTATGTTGGCATCAATTTAAAATGCTCCCAGTAACAACATAATAAAGGGAGCTGGAAAGTCCCTGTAGGGCGGGCAGGAGGGGTGGTAGATGGATCCAACAAACCCCAGAATTTCACCTGTGGTAACCCTGTGTTCACTTCCTGCATGAATGTAGAGCCAACCAACAATGTTTTTTTAAACCTAAATACATGCTTTTGTTGATGTCCTGATGTTGGGTACAGTGTCCCAGAACACCAACAGCAGATGCAGGAATGTACCTAGCGCATAATATGTAAACATGAAAGACCACTGACAAAGCAGTGATACGTGACAGCCTGGGATGAGAACATATTGGAGGAACACTATGCTAAGCTAGCTCATTGCAATATGGTTAGCAGCACCATCATCAGACCAGAAAGAGAAGATCCTCCAGTAAACTACAGGTCTGGCATTTAGAGCGACTTTGGTTGTGTTGTGAATTATGACGGCGATGGTGAGAAAGACACAGCTATAGACTGTTGTAGATAAATAAAACAACAGTATGTCACATCTGCTACACAGCAGTAGGTTACATCAGCAGGAATACTTCAAACATGTTAACTCATTAATGACAATATCATCCCATTGTGTCAATAGGTGGAACTAGATGAAAACAAGGAGCAACACAAACACTACATGCTAAAGCTATCCCTGAGGCATTTAGGCAGCCATTCTTAACTGATTCAAACAGGTCAGGAGGACTGGTACATTTACACTCCCATTAAAATGTTATTTTATGGGGGCTTTATTGTCTTCACAATTTATTGTTTCTTTTCTGTGAAATAAAAATAAATAAAAGCTTAGTTTCCACTGAGGGAAATGGTTTTCAGCTGGCAAAATTAGACAGGAGGTCCGTATTGTTCTGCGTCTCATTGTTTGTACTGATGATTCAGCCAGGAGAGGCTCATGTCCATCTAAGCCTTGAAGTCCTTCAACTGTCAGTCACCTAACATTGACTATGCAGAAAAAAGAAACAGGACTTTTACTACAGAAACCTTGGACACCTGGAAAAAAATTCATCCCACTCACAATTTTCAGAGAGAGAGATATGTGTTAGGCAAATAGGTATGGAATTCTGATGACCACAGGTGAATAAGGAATGGGGAATCAAAAACAAAAACAGATAAAAATATAAAGTGGAGCAATGAGACACAGGGATGTGGGGAGCTGGCAGGAAGATGGGCTGAGCGAGCAGAATGGAAAATGATGGAGGGAGAGAATTAAATAGAAAGAGGGAAGAAAGAGTGTGAGCTCGGAGGAAGATGATGCTGATGAGGGACTCGACAGCCAGCGTAATAAAGCATGCTAAGTGCAAGCCACCAGATTTACAGGGCCTTTACACCACAGCCGAATGTGCCATCATTTTCCCTCCCAAAACGTTAATGTCGCACAGGACTGCCATAAATACATCACTGCACTAATTTAAGGGTCTGCAATGGAGAAACCCCTCCATTGTTCTCTCCTGGGGCTCAAAAAATGCCCTGGAATAATGTGAATTTTTATGAACATGTGGGAAAAGGATGTTCATGATGGTGTTCTCGTGCCTCTGCAGCACTGCTCCCACAATGACAGTCAGATGTAAAACACACAACAAACCAGTGAGTGTGAGGAAATGGGCTTTTCCACAGATCTGTCATTTCAGTGGCTCTGCATAACAAGCAGTGATTGTCAGCCTTTGTCTAATAATGGCTTGAAAATGCATCTTCTTATGCATAACAATGCACACTTCTGCAGAAATATGTTTGGTTTTTGCTCGCTAGGGTTATTGGGCTGGTGGTGGCATTCCCATTTTTCTTCATCTGCAGCACTGCACCAACACACAGCAAAGCCTTTTCAACAAGAAAAGGCAGGCAAGTAAAAAAATGTGGATACGTATTACGAAAAAGTATCCAGAAGTCATCCGCAAACCCTTTCAAATAAACTTAACTATCATTGTTAATGTCACCTGGAAGGCCAAACAAGTTAAAGACAACTTGTCTTATTTTTATATTTATTCTCAGCAGTATATGAAAAAAATGACCATCATTAAAAAAGTACAAACCTCGAGCTCAGAGTGAGTCAACGGTGCTGACAAGCTAACGGCGTGAGAAATGAAACAGACAGTTTTTTTAATTTCTGCCTGCATGCCGGCGGAGGCCTTTCACACAGGTAATACATGGCAACAATTACACAGCGTCACATAATGAGAGGTGTAAGGGAAGACAATGGCTAATAAGCGAGAGAGGGCCATTCGGCACTTCCCAGGGAGCTAATGAAAGCTTTAATTAAGTGTCAAACAGTACCGAGGCTGGGGAGGCAGAGGAGAGCGCTGCTAAGGCCCCATACTGGGTGTTTCTTCAAATTCATCTGGAGACCGGAGCCTAAACTGACGGCTAGACTGCTGAGCTGAGGCAAGAAAACCCTTTCACTAAGCACACACACTGTGTACACAACACACACTAAAGGAATTAAAAATTTACCATGTTTTGCAGCTTTTGTTTCTCTTGCATGCCTGAGTCAGGACCAGGTCACTTACTGTCATCAACTTTTCTCAGTATTCTCGGTGCTGCTACAGAAGTTGCACTGATGTGGTTGTGGAAAAGTAAGAGAGATGCAGCGAGAAGTGTGCAAACAGAAATGGAACAAGAGAAAAAGACTTTCCAATCTGGGATATTTTAGTGTAAGGTAAACTTGCAGAGTACATTGCCTTCTGCAGGAGATGCTGCACAGTGTATTTATCTTTATTTTAAGGGTGTAACGATACACATATTTGTATTAAACAGTTTGGTACAAGGTTTACAAACCAAATGATGCACTGAACTATCCTATTACGTTTGGAAAATAAAATGTACAACTTAAAGTGTGTTTAATATAATGTTCATAGTCAGACACGGTGGGAGGGACCTGCCTGTTCTCATTTCAATGTTGCTTTGTCATTGATTCAGACACAGACGCCAAAGGTCACTTTTCATGGTGGTAAGATACGGTGCTGGGTGGCGTCAGTTTGTAATGTGGCAAAACAGAACCATATGCGGTGTTATGTTGGTGTCAGTTTAAAATGCTCCCAGTAACAACATAATAAAGGGAGCTGGAAAGTCCCTATATGGCGAGCAGGAGGGGTGGTAGATGGATCCAACAAACCCCAGAATTTCACCTGTGGTAACCCTGTGTTCACTTCCTGCATGAATGTAGAGCCAACCAACAATGTTTTTTTAAAACCTAAATACATGCTTTTGTTGATGTCCTGATGTTGGGTACAGTGTCCCAGATCACCAACAGCAGATGCAGGAAGGTACCTAGCGCGTAATGTAAACATGAAAGACCACTGACAAAGCAGTGATACGTGACAGCCTGGGATGAGAACATATTGGAGGAACACTATGCTAAGCTAGCTCATTAGAGCGACTTTGGTTGTGTTGTGAATTATGAGGGCGATGGTGAGAAAGACACAGCTATAGACTGTTGTAGATAAATAAAACAACAGTATGTCACATCTGCTACACAGCAGTAGGTTACATCAGCAGGAATACTTCAAACATGTTAACTCATTAATGACAATATCACCCCATTGTGTCAATAGGTGGAACTAGATGAAAACAAGGAGCAACACAAACACTACATGCTAACGCTATCCCTGAGGCATTTAGGCAGCCATTCTTAACTGATTCAAACAGGTCAGGAGGACTGGTACATTTTAACTCCCATTACAATATTCCTTTACAAACTTATTTCAGCCAGCTAGTTATCACTGCTTTGTAGAAAAAAAAGCTCAAATTATAATGTTAGCTTAAATACATCAATAATAATAATAATAATAATAATAATAACAATAATAATAATAATAATAACAATCATCATCGTCATCAGAATTACAATACATTTTTAAAAAATACAAGAAAGTTTCTCTTATTGGTTAGACCAATAAAACTAAGGCAGTCTAATCCAACGGCCCTGCAACAGATCCTTAATTCATGAAGGTTCTAATGCTCAGGTTTTGTTCCTGTATTGGAGAGGTTATGATTCAGCTATATGGTCATTTTGAAGGCTTTGTAGTTCCTTGCAGCAAGAGGGTTCTGGGTTTGGACCCACCGGGCCCTTCTGTGCAGAATTTGCATGTTCACCCCTTGATAGTGTGGGTTTTTCCGGGTGCCCTCGCTTCCTCCTACAGTCCATAGACATGCAGCTTAAACCTAGTCCACCAGTACACGGGCATTTTCTTTTTTATGGGTCATCACAACTGAGGCAATGCTTTGTGCAATGGCAGACGTGGCCAAAATAGTGCTGGCTCTAACCCTGCAAGCAAGACTTTTTATGTTTACACATAAATGAATAGTAATTCGTCCGATATATTAAGAATATAGTCAGAATGCACTAATGAGGTCACTATTGGTCAACATCATCATCCTCTTCTTCTGCTGGCTTTATGTGTCAGCCATTTGATTGCCTAACTACCTGTCCAGGGTGTAACCCACCTCTCACCCAATGTCAGCTGAAATAGGCTTCAGCCCCCCACAGCTCTCTGAAGATAAGTGGATATAGATAATGGATGGATGGATGGGTGGATGGATTCATTCATTCATTCATTCATTCATTCATTCATTCATGAAGATGATTCAAAATGGCTGACAAGTGAACGCTGGCGCAACTTGCTGCTGCTGCTCTCTAGTAACTTTTAACTTTTAACCCTCCTGACTTATTTTATGGTTTTATGACCTAATCAGACCGTGTAATTGCCTTCATTTGGAATACTTCCACGATCTGCCGGCACTACCGTCTGTGTGAGTCCTCACTGTTAGCTCACCTGTCTCTCCCGGCTTGAGCCTCACCTGGCGTTTTCTGACCGTCGATGCTGCCCGGGTCCTCGTCCACAATGTGGGCCGGTAGGACATACATCTTGTTTGTCTGTGCCTGGCTCTTTCTACTGCCTGTTCACCTGCCAGTGACGGGTTTGCTTCAGTACTCGGCCACTGACCTGCTCCAGCTGCGCTGTCACCTGCCTGGACCTGCGCCAGAGGCACTCCACCTTCACCCAGACATCATCTTCCAGCCCCGCTGGAGATAAATCCACCGAGGGTCCTGCCAGAATTTCCACCACAACAGCTCAACAGCAATAAAGTCCATCTGGTCCGGCTCTCGACGCCCTCCACGCTTCACCAGCCGGGCAGTCGACTACAGCGTGTTAGCTCGCCTAGCCCGGTCGGCTAGCACCCCCACCAGCTGCGACAACACTTCACTCAACTTCGCTCTGCTCAACATCCACTCACTGACAAGCAAGGGACATCTCATCCAGGACCTCATCACCGACCGTAAGCTAGACTTTCTTTGTTTAACTGAGACATGGCAACAGCCCAACGACTTCTCTCAGCTGATCGAATCCACTCCTAGTGGGTCTGTCAACCCCGTGGCTCCGGTCGGGGTGGAGGTCTTGCGATAATTTACCGTGAGAAGTGGAAAGTCTCGTCGGTGTCTGTGCCCGTCTTCAGCTCGTTTGAATCTACTGTCTGCGAGTTTTCTGGTCCCACTCCAACCATCATTGCTTCTGTCTACCGCCCCCCTAAACCGAATAGTGACATTTTAAATGACTTTGCTTCTTTCCTCACCCATCTATCCTTTCTCTCATTAAACATAATACTGCTGGGTGATTTCAATATCCACATGGACAATATCAATCTGCCTCTCACCAAAGACTTCACACCCTGTCTAGAGAGTTTTGAATGTCAGCAACATACCAGTATTCCCACACACTCCAAAGGACACATTCTGGACCTAATCTACTGCTCTGGTGTCACCCCTCTTGACCTTACAGCTGATGAACTCCCCATAACTGACCACTTTCTCCTCTCATTTACAGTGAAACTTACTCTCTCCATCTCTAAAACACCACGCCTCATTTCATTCCAGAATATAAAAAACATTAACCCCGCCACTCTCACTTCAAGTATCCACTCCTTCTGCCTCTCTGACATCCACAACCTATCCACCCCTGATGATCTGGTTTCTCATTACAACAACAGTCATAGTATTCTTAATTCTCCTGCTCCGTTAAAAACCAGATCTGTTGATATTTCTCCGTCTCCGCCCCTTGGTTCACCCCCGATCTTCGTCTCATGAAAGCCCAAGGTTGGCAACTTGAATGACTTCACAGAAAAACTGGTCTCACTGGTCTCACTAGCTCACTACAAAGAAATGTACAATAACCACATCTTATGTTATAAGGACTCCATTGCCAGCACCAAAACCCACTACTACTCCAGTATAATCACTGCCAATAAGGGAAATTCCAAGTCACTGTTCTCCCTACTTAAACAACATCACCCAACCCCATGACTCTCCCCCCCCCCCCCCTCACTTGTACACAACCTCCTTCTGCAACTCCATTATGTCCTTCTTCACTGAAAAAAAATCAAAAAACATCCACCAGCACCTTGGATCAATCCCTCACCTCAGCGTCTCATCCGACTCTCACCCATCCACACGTTCGTTGTCCTCCTTCCAGCTCCCCACTCGCTCAGAAATCACAGAACTCATCTGAAAATCCAAGCCATCTACTTGTCAACTGGACCCCCTCCCCACACAATTTGTTAAAGCCTGTCTCTCCTCTCTGGTCTCTGGTCTCTCTGGTCTGCCATCATCCACTCCTCTCTCACCACTGGAACTGTCCCCACATCCTTCAAAACTGCTGGCATTACCCCAGTTTTGAAAAAACCTGGCGCTGACCCCTCCAACTTCAACAACTTCCGTCCTATCTCCAATTTACCCTTCATCTCCAAAATTCTCGAAAAAACAGTTGCCTCCCAACTCCATTCTCACCTATCCCACAATATCCTGTATGAACAGTTCCAGGCCAGTTTCCACCCACTCCATAGCACTGAAACAGCACTCAACAAAATCACAAATGATCTCCTCATGGCAGCTAATTCTGGACTCCTCACCATCCTCATCCTCCTCAACCTGAGTGCAGCCTTTGATACCATCTGTCACTCCACCCACCTCAACAGGCTATCTTCCATTGGCATCACCCACACTCCATTAGACTGGTTTACATCTTACGAATCTGTGTATCATTCGTTCTTTCCATTTTCAATTGGCAATCAAAAATCAAAAAATGAAAACGGTGACATTATATTGTAATTTGTTTTTGAATCTAACACAAAAAAATGAAAAAAGCCTGGTTTTTCATATTTCAATTTTAGGCTCAGATCAAAAATACGAAATGGAAAAACGGGCCACAGGACTCAATTTGATTTTAATTTTTTAATTGGTCATCAATCTATCAGCCATGGACAGCTGTGTATTGTTCAGAGGGACCAAACGTCTAACTCTGAAGGAGGATGACATGACAACTGAAAAGATCAGCAGGATTTTCCAAGTAATTTATATATTTTCACTAAGACATTTGGTTCCTCTGAACAATGCAGAGCTGTCCATGGCTGATAGATTGATGGTGATGGATTGCGGTCCAGACAGATTGTGGCGGCTGGCAAGCTAACGTAGAGTATCTTTGCTAATGCTCGTTGCCAAACTTCCGGATCACGTAAACCCGATCAATTAAATATTAAAATTAAATTGAGTCATGTGGCCCGTTTTTCTATTTCGTATTTTTGATCTGAGCCTAAAATTGAAATATGAGAAACCAGGCTTTTTTCATTTTTTGTGTTAGATTCAACAACAAATTACAATATAATCTGTCACCATTTTCATTTTTTGATTTTTGATTGGCAATTGAAAATGGAAAGAACGAATGATACACAGATTCTTACCTCTCTGGCCGCACTCAGTTCATCCAACTCAAGTCCTTTAAATCCATCACCTCCTCCGTCACTTCAGGTGTGCCCCAGGGCTCTGTCTTGGGGCCCCTCCTCTTCATCATCTACCTCCTTCCCCTCGGCAATGTCTTCCGCAAATTTAACATTCACTTCCACTGTTATGCTGATGACACCCAGCTCTACCTCACCACTAAACCCTCGTCCACTCTTCCGCCCACCTCCCTCACTGATTGTGTCTCTGAAATAAAAACCTGGTTCACCCTAAACTTCCTTAAATTAAACAGTAGCAAAACCGAGGTTCTCCTCATTGGCACCAAATCCACCCTTTTCAAAATCGATAGCTTTTCTCTCACTATTGATAATTCCACCGTCTCACCTTCCACCCAGGTTAAGAGTCTGGGTGTCAATCTTGACAGCACACTATCCTTTCAATCCCACATCAATAACATTACCACGTCTGCTTACTTCCACCTACAAAACATCAATCGCCTCCGCCCCTCCCTTACCCCCCACACTGCCACCATCCTCGTCCACAGTCTCGTCACTTCCTGTCTGGATTATTGTAATTCTCTCCTCTTTGGTCTCCCTCACAAATCCCTCCATAAACTTCAACTGGTCCAGAATTTAGCTGCCTGCATCATAACTCGAACCCCCTCGATCCAACATATCACTCCTGTCCTCCAACAGCTCCAGTGGCTTCCGGTTCAGTTCCGGATTCAATTCAAAATCCTCCTGTTAACATTCAAGGCCAACCACAACCTCGCCCCCCCACCATCTGTCCGACCCCCTCCATGTTCCCACTCCCTCCCGCTCCCTCAGATCCTCTTCCCCCATACACCTGTCTGTCCCCTCCAACCATCTCACTACCATGGGGAGCAGAGCATTCAGCCGCTCTGCTCCCCGTCTCTGAAATTCATTACCATCCCAACTCAGAAACATCGATTCACTCCCCCATTTCAAATTACAACTCAAAACACATCTGTGTAAGACTGCCTATTCCATCTGATGCCTATTGCTCTCTCTATTCTATTGATTTTATTTATTTTTATTGTTGTTTCTTTTAATGGACTTTGTGTATTACTGTACGGTGTCCTTGAGTGCCGAGAAAGGCGCCATCAAATAAAATGTATTGTTATTATTATTATTATTATTATTATTATTATTATTGTGTTCCCCCACTGATATGAACAAAATATTAGACATGTGCATCAACCAATGGGACCACATTATTACCATAACTGGCTAGGAAGCCTTAAGAACAATAAGCTGCAGGGCTCTACGCGGTGCTATGTGAATACAGGTTTTCCATCGTTGAGCACTACCTTTGCTGTGTGGTAAATTGATTCAACACAGCTTAATTTTAGAATGTGCAAGCAATAAACACAAAGCTATTTGAACTGGATTTTGACACATGGGACCATAGTAAAGCAGGAGCAAGCTCAAGACCCCTCTCATGTCAGTTGATACAGTGCTGATTTAGTTTTTGACATGTTGTTTTAATCAAGACAACTAAAGATGACCATCAATAACAACAACGCCTCCTTCCACAAAGTCTGTAGGAAACATTACAGGGAATGAACACTTGCAGCAGCCTTTTTCCTATGCATTATGCCACTATGCGCACACATTGTTTCCTGTGAATCCCTTGTGCATGGCCACACACGGAAATGCACAAACAATAAAAACCACTACAGAGAAGTGAATGCATTGCAAATATGCAAATGCATAACGCCTCACATTGTGCCTACTGTTGTTTATATAATGAGACAATGTCAAGAACAACCCTCTCTCTTGCCTTCCTACTGTATCACCCATGGCTGTGCAGGTCAGAGAATGAGATCGGCATGTGCATGTTGGCGATAATGCTCCATTTGCAATTTGCCATTTAAAAAGAAGATGATAAAGAAGAAGAGGCGGTAAGTCTAATTTCCTGTTAGTGTAAAACAGCAGTGCGCAATTTGAGACAACACTACCTTGTTGAAATTAGTGCACCACACAGGAAGTACATTGTGTACAGTGCACTATATTGAAGTGTACTAACGGTAGTATGAGATTTAAGACACACTCCTGATGTAAATAGTACCCAAATACATATGAACTTTACTCGAGACCACCTTTTCAAATGGACCCAGGCATGGATTTCCAAACTGTGCCCAGATCAGTAGAGTGTTCACACTGATTGAAGAAACTGGACTTCGGGGTTAAGTTCATTTATATAAACAGATATCTGTATATGTATGCAGAATCTGTAGGCGATGGGATAAGGGTTTGGTATTGGAAGTGTTCTGATTTCCGACTGTAGTTTGAGTAGTATTGAGCAATCACTTTTAAATGGTAGATAAACTGTCCTTGTGAAAAGGTGGAACACATTGGTCAAAATGCAATCTCGGAACTCATCGGTTATTGTCTGATGACAAGCTAACTTTATAATAGCCTTTTTTTTATTTATCTGAATTCATATGCAGATATCTGTTCGTAAAGATTAGCCGAAATGATGGATGCAAGGAAGAGGAAGTCGTGGCTAGGATATCCACTTGCTACACTGTATCAGGCTGAAATATCGGCCCTCGCCTCCTGAGGCTATTTCGTCATCAGACAGCAGTCGATGAGTTCCAAGACTGGGGTCAAGAGTACTCAGATCAGGTGTTCCTGATGTGAAAACCTCCTAACTGACTAAAATCAAGATATTCTTATAGAACAGTTTGTATAATATCCTACGAATTTGTGACCCATGAATGACGTTACGTCCTTATCATACAGTTACGTAATTAATGTAAAGTTACTAGGTTAGGTTTATGCAATAAAAGTTACTGTGGTTAGGTTTAGGAAAACAAACATGGTGAGGATGTACCTTAAAATGACTAAAAGTTCATCCAAACATGCGTCTCCAGGGGAAAGTCCCAGACGATAGTCCATTTTTTTGTGACCCATCCACAACCCCAACCTGCCCCCCTACAAGCGCTGGGAGCAGCTGTCTTGTTCACTGCTGTCAGTGCATTGGTCACATGATCACAGCCTTTCAAAATACATACAAATTTGGGTGCATTGCTTTTCTAAGGAAAACACATGAAAAATTTGTGCCAACAGCTTGCCAAAATTATATGCATGTACAAGTGTCTCAGGTCAGTTAGGTCAGCTGTGGTCAATAGAGGGCTTTCACTCTTGCTCAGGGCTGAGTTGTCGCTGGTTTTGAAGCTTATGTAACCACCGTTTATACCATGGTAAGTTTTAAATAGATTAGTAAACTTTAATTATAAAGTAAAAAGAAAAATAAAGGATCGCTTACTGTCTGTCTTCACTGGGCCAACTGCTGTGTGAACTGCATATATTCTAATTCTCACTTGGAGGAAAAGAGCATTGTTCCTGTGGGCTCCGGCAATGCTAAACCCCTGCGCTTTGCTGAGAAGGACTAAATGCGCAAACTCACTGTTTTTAAATATCCCTTTAAGAAAGACTCTCACTCCAGCTTGTTTTCTGTGCAACCTTGTTCTGTGGATGGTAAATGAGGTGCAGACTTCCAGTCTGTGTCACCGGTGATGAGGAAATACAGCGACCGCTGGACGATGCAATGAGTGACAACAACCCTGCCCAGCAATGTTAGCAGTGGAAATGCTGAAAAGACCTGGGGTCTGGGTACCATGTCTGAAGGGTTACTGTTGGTTCCAAAGGTACCATACCGAAAGTGTTTGGTGGAAATGCGTCTTATGATACAGTGTACTAAGGTCTTTAGGTCTGAGGGAGCTCTGTGTTTTATGTCTACACAAAGAGGATAAAAGGGGAAACAACACATGGCAAAACAACTCAACACTGCAGTAACTCTATGAAAAATTTACAAAATGAAGCTCTGAAAGATACATACTACTCTTACAACTTTGTCAAATGATGCTACAACATCCACAGACACACTTCAGCCATGCTATTGCCCATACATCTGGCTTTCATCATGAATTCATAGAAATGTGGTTAAATACTTACTCATGCTTTAATGTCCAGTTGTGTCTTTTGGGGTTGCGTTGTATGAGACAACATCATTAAATTCACAGCTTTCTTTTCTATTTTGTTAAGCAAAAAAAATGTGTGGATTTTCTTGGAAAAAGACAAATAGCTGTGGACTGAGACCAGAATCACTTGATAGTATAATAAAGCGTCTGTACATATAATTTACAAACTCAAACAACCTATATGTAATGTTTCTGTTGTGATCTGTCAATGGCACTCTTCTGTCTGTTAAGCCATGTTGGTGATCTCCTTAACTTCTTTGCTGTGTGTACAATGTGGAAACGGTGCCAAGCAAAACTTCAGAACAAACCCGCTCCATCATCCTCTCATCTTTTTTCCTCCATCTTTCTTTTTCTGTAATTCTTCTTCTCTATCTGTGCTTCTCCACCTCACACCTGTTTTTCCTCCTCTATCCTTCTTTTTCTTTCCCCTCTCTTGTCTCCCCCCCCCCCCCCCAGCGGGAGGAGACAGCAGTAATGACTATAATTAATAATGGAAATAAATGCAGCGTTTTAAAACTCACCGGGATTTCACTCTTATTGAGTCTTATTTCTTCTGTACAGCTGTGCCTCTGTGCATGGACTGATTGGAGAGTGAACACACACACACACACACACACACACACACACACACACACACACACACACACACACATGAAGGCAACAGACAAACTTAAGGTAGCTGTCTGAATTACACCAAATTGTGTTTCCTTCTCCTTTCTTTTGGTTTTCTGTTTTTCTGTAGCTTACACTCTCACTGGTTGGTGGTTGGTGGTTAATATGATTATTAAAATAACACATGATCATTTGTGTGTTGTGTTGTTGTTAAATATTGGCTAATTCAATTGTGGTGACACTAGAATCAGCACATTGTAAAACATTTCTCTCTGTGTCTTTACTCGATATATTAAATTGCATTGTGATGGGATTAAAGGATTATTACTCCTTCTCATCTGTAAGTGGACCTGAGTCATCCTCAGTCTATATCTCATTTATACAACCAGGCTGTTAGGCCTGAATGAACAAACTTACACCCATAAAGAGTGTGTCTATACCGTTAAAAAGACCATTGGTCAGTGGAACAGTGTTTACGTGCAAGTGGCCTCATTGCTGACAGTACTGCAGGTTTACACTGCCATCTGTTGGCAGCGTTCACACTCTGCTGCCAAATACACAAACACTGCAATCTGGTAAGACATATGGGACATTTCAGTAGAATACTCAAAGATTTAGCTTCATGGATGTGTTGCAGCAAAACTCAGATAAGTTCAGACCACTTTGATTCTTCTGTCTGACCCTTTCCTAACAGATGATTAAAAAAACAACTGAGAATAGTAACACTAGACAGCATTAAACATCAAAAAGATATAGACTACTTGGATTAACATGAGTAAAATCAATGAATAATCACCCTAACCCTAACCCCGAGATACTTTCCAAGATAGCGCCATTATTATGACTTTTAAAAACTGGCACTCATCCCCTTAACCTAACCCGTACACTAAGTCAGTATGTGTAGTAAGTGTGTTAACAAACCTACAAAGACAAAGCAATGACTGAAAATGTACACATTCAAAGAAAAAAAAACATACATATAGAATGAAAAATTCACTTTAAAAAAATATAGTAGTGATCCAAGTGTTGTAGTGAGGCTGTGTCACCACTAGGTGGGGGGCTCAGTACAGAAATGTTGGGTAACTTGTTCCCTTCTCTCTACTGTATTTCTATGGAGAAACTGCAGCTGCATTGCAAACAAACATCCACCATGTGTTCGTAATGATGTGCCTTACATGATACTGAGGCTGAGGCAACTTCAGTTTCATTATTAAGAAAACTGTCTTTCACATTCCATCAGCATTATCAATCCAGAAAGAAACATGTATAAAATAATTTTGTAACTGGACTGCTGCTGCCACTGATCCAGACCTCATTACAGCAATACTCAGCTGCAGTTATTCTTCACTGTTACATCTTTCACAGTTCTCAATAAACATTAGTATATCCACATCTCTGCTGCTTGCCTTGCTCTTGTGACCACATCACTCCTTTCCTAAAACACCTCCACCTGCTCCCTGAGCTGCAAGGACTAATTTCAAGCAACTGCTAAAATGTCACTCATGCAATAATGTGTCAGGTAAAGTAGGTTGTGGCAGAATGCAACATCAAAAGCAATAGCTGCAATCTGTCATGAACTGAAAGACGACAAAGCAACTGCACAGGATTGAAGCATGACATACCATGACCTTTAAAGCCTAAATTGACGCAGAGGCGGCACAAATCTGTTCATAAAAATTCACCAGAATGCAGGAAATTAAGTATTTGACGCTCAAAATTACTGGAGGGAGGACCCCACAGAAACAATACCTAGGGCCCTGTCTCCACCAACACACTCCTTCTCTATTGACACCAACCTCCTCTCCCCACCATCCAGGAGGCAGCACTGGGCCTAGGCTGATGAGGCGTTTTTCATTTCTCTCCCAAACTTCCAGAGCTCTCTCTCTCTAAACACATCTGTGACTGCTCTAATCTCTCTTTGTTTATAGTCTCTCAAGTTGAACAGCTTCTTTTTTTTTTTAACATGTATTTTTACATGTATTTACTGTGCGTCATTCATGTTTGTGCGGACTGGCAGTTGAAAAGGTGCCGGTACACTTCCTGGTCACTGCTGCAACAGGGTTTCACTCCGAAGTTGTAGAATACTGGCGCTTATCTGCGTGAAGTTGGAACCCCATATGATGAAAATATGGATGAAATTATTTCTATTTGTTTGTGCATCATTTGTGCTTATTTGTGCAGGCAAAATTAATATTTGTGCTTGATTGTAACTTGCATTATTCAGCATGACACCTGCTTGTGTGTCACTGCCCAACTGCACCTGCATGAAGTTGGCACCCCATATGATGAAAATATGGATGAAATTATTTCTATTGGTTTGTCCATCGTTTATGCTTATTTGTGCAGGCAATATGAGAATTTGCGCTCAAACTGTTTTAGATATAAAACTGAGAACAAGCAGGTTATTTATTTAGTTAAATAAACTGTTGTGAAATACAACAATAAAGAGATGCATGGCTGGCAATTAGTTTGCATATTTCAAATGACTGACAGAAGGCTGAAATGGATGCCTGTTACATTCTGATGTATGCGCTTGAGCGGCGAGAGAGGGAAAACCAATTTAGCTGAAGCCTTCAAGCAGGTTGGCAATAGAGAAATAGGCTAAACTAACCATTTGTGTATTTGGGATCTTTTAAGCCTTCAAAAGAGAGATGAATATTTCTACAGTTGTGCGGAACTAGTTTGCATGTCCACGGAGGAGAGAGAGCACGCACAGGTCTTTTATGATTGACCTCTGTAATAACACATTAATTTATCGAAGACAGACTTACTGGCTTGGTTAGGCTGTGTGACTGTAGCACTGGGGCAATGAGGACTGTCGCAGGATTTCTATATCAGAAGAAGAGAACGTGAGAGCACCTGGTTCGCCTATTCATCAGGTTGGTGAGGGGAAACAAATTTAGCCTATCCTAATCTACAAGAGGGTTACATTTCCATACAGTCACTATTAGGCTAGAAATTGTGAATAATCATGAATGACATACCCCCGCCCCAACACACACACACACACACACACACACACACACACATACACACACACACACACACTACAATCGGCATTTTATTTCTACATTTCTTTCTTTATGATTTCATGTATTTATTTATTGAGCAATTTATTTATTTATCTATTTGTTTTTGATTTTGGCAGTTTCAGTCCTTCATAAAAAGCAATGCTAAAATGATTCCAACCATGTTCAAGTCATTTGAGCAGTAATGGGGTGCTGATGATGTCACGCTTCAGATATTTAATGCTGACAATCAAGCACAAATATTAACTTTGCTTGCACAAATAGGCACAAACGATTCTGAAACGATTCCAACAATTTTTTAGACATTTGGGCATTGATGGGGTGCTGGGTGACCTAAGGTCACCAGACAAGTAAATGTTTAATATCTCTGAAAAAGTTTGAGCACAAATTCTTTTGTTGCCTGCACAAATAAGCACAAACGATGCCCAAATGAACAGAAATAATTTTATTCATATTTTCATGATATAGGGTTCCAACTTCACGCAGGTCTGGTGGTTGGGCAGTGACTCCCGGCGTCAGACACCAACGAAAAAAGTCACGCTGTCATGTCGGCATGATATACCCGGCAGTGTCAGGGGAAAATGCAGCTGGACAACAACATAAGTTTAGAGGGTAGGGCAGGGGGAAGGAGTGGTGAATGGGTCTAACAACCATCAACTTTCACCCAGCAGGCCAGTGTTCGCTTCCAGTAAGATTTTAAAGCCAAACCTTGTTCTTGTTTCCTAAACCCAACCGTGTGCTTTTGTTGCCCAAACATAACCACATGCATTTGTTGTTGAAGAAAAAAACATAAATTTGCAGTATTGTGACAATATAGTACATTTATTTTGAAAGAGACTGTATGCAAACTGTACATTTCCTGTGAAAACGGAAGTGTATTTAGAAAACAGACAATGCATGTAACAGGCTGAAGTTGACACTTGAAAGACACTGCTCAGGGTGCAGTACCATTAGGCAACCCCATCGCCTCCACACAACTCCACAAATTCATTTCTATAGGTATGTGTTTGTATTTTGGGCCTATGTGTGTGTGTGTGTGTGTGTGTGTGTGTGTGTGTGTGTGTGTGTGTGTTTAAGAAACTAACGACAAAATGAAAACACTGAATTTCCCTGAGGGAAATAAAGTATTTCCTTTTTTTCTGTGTTTGTTTCATGTTTCAGTTTATTTTTTGTTTACTTACCTAGCCTGTAAGCCTGACTTTATGTAACTTTAATTTAATTGTATTTAAAAGAAATACAATGTTTGTTTGTTTGTTTGTTTTTTGTTACAGTATTATTATGACAATGATTAGGCAGTTAGAGTTTTTCAGGCAGAGTAGTTTCAAACTGTGCCCCTTTAAAGGAGTGGTGACTCTGGAGGCCCTTCACTTTCCACGTGTCATATCACCCTCTGTTGAAGGGGTTTTAGGCCCTGCTGATAATTGTTTTCCCACCAACAGACCAGATCAGATCCTTTTGTGATTTTGTAGATTTATTTGATATTGAATTAAAATAATAATGTCAAAGAAAAATAAGTGTACAGATGTTCTACTTTTCTTTCATTCAGATAATGGATGGGGCGGCTGTGGCTCAGGTAGAGGCAGAGCGGGTCGTCCACCAATTGGAAGATCAGCGGTTTGATCCCCAGCTCCTCCAGTCCGTGTGTCGAAGTATCCTTGAGCAAGATACTGAACCCCAAATTGCTCCCGATGATGCTTCCATCGCTGTGAGAGTGTGTTAAAAACCGAGCCGCAGGTGGCACCTTGTATGGTAGCCTTGGCCACTAGTGTATGAACGTGTGTGTGAATGGGTGAATGTGACTCGTAGTGTAAAAAGCGCTTTGAGTGGTCAGATGACTAGAAAGGCTCTATACAAATCCAGGTCCATAATCTAGATAAACTTGGTTTGTTCATAGTCTTTCTGATCGTCTGACTGCTTGAGATGTTTCTCCCATCAGACTTTGTTTTAACAATGTCATCATGCAATCAGACCTCAGCAAGTACAATTCTATTTTTAGTCAATGTACACCGATGAGCCAAAACATTAAAACCACTAACAGGTCAAGTGGATGACATTGCTCATCTTGTTACAACGTGATGTTCTGCTGAGAAACATTTGGTTCTGGCATTCTTTTGAAACAGTGTTGCAGATCAGTTTCACCCCCTCATGGCAAAGGCAGTCCCTAATAGCAGAACCAATGTTGCAGTGTTGCAACCGATGAAGCATTTGTGGGATGTGCTGATACCCAAGAGGTATCCAGATCGACGGTGGGGCCTCCTTGGATTGGCTCTGACTTGTCAAGACATAGACACAGAACCTCTGGGGGTGTCCTGTGGTGGCAGAACCTTCGAGTCCTGTGGGTTGTGAGGTGGGGTACTGGCACATTCCACAGAAGCTTGAGCCATTCCTGAGCAGTTTTTGCAGTTTTGCTTGATATTGCCCTGCTGGGGGAGGTCACTGCCATTGGGGGGCACTGTTTTAGTTGGGGAAACTATCAAAGTTATTCACTTGATCTGTTTAATTAATGTTTTAGCTGATAGGTGTATATGAACTGCAAAAACAAGACCCAAGTTATTCAATAAATCACTCATTTTCCATAAAGTTTTAGATTTGATCAGCTGTGGCACACAACATACATGCAGAGAAATCAAACTAATGCCAATTAATTACAATGTGACTGACATGATTACATGACTCAACCCTGAGAGAGAGAGAGAGAGAGAGGTTGCAGGTTGCATGCAGGTTGAACTAGGATTTAGATGGAGAAAAGACAAGCATATCTTTGTAGTTTAAAGACAAAGGTGAGGAGGAGGGAATGTGTAAAGCAGAATACAGGAAATGGAGAGGCAGACAGCAAAGGATGTGGGAACTCTGCCATGCTAAGCAGTGTGGATCAGAGCAGAGCCTCCCATCCTCTTAGGAAAACAAACTTCAACAATTAACAATCAACTGAATTTGTGATGAGCAAGCACTATCTGCAGCTGGAGAACAGGGAGAGGGGAAATAGAGAGAGAAGAGATGGATAGGGAGGTGATCCTCTCCATCCTCTCTTTGCCTCTGGCCTCAGGCTAAAGCTGCAGCTGCAGTAACCTTTCATCATCCCCGAGCATCTGCATTCAACCTGATCACTTTCCACGGATAAACAATAACCGCTCATCCTCGGTGGGGAAATACAGTTCTCCTGCCAATCTCCTGCCGTTCTCCCTGAGTTAACTCCACGCTCCATTCCACTTTCCTAAACTCTTCTCACTAACTTACCACAGGGGCACTTTGTGGAGCATAATTAGATCTGGCCAACAGAACCTGAAGATGATGGAGCTGAAGTTCAGGATCAACGCAATCAAATATTAGAATTAGATTATAGAGAAGGGTCAAACTTCAAGCTCCAGCTCTGTCTAGAGACTTTATACCTCCAGACTGTTCTCTCAGATCCAGAGCAGCCAATCAGATACACCTATTAGTTGTCTGCATTCACCAGGGCACTGCAAAGCACTGCTCAGTGTCAACACAACATCAGGTATACACTCCAAAATCAGCAAAAAATTAAACTGTTTTAGTCTTTGAACTGAACTGAACTAGCTTATTTAGTCACATTTTCATTATTACAGACTTAACAGCTGCTTAGAATTAAAGTATGACAGATCACCGGCATGACCAGTATTGTTTGATGTTTCTTAGACACACCAGGATCATTGTATATAACAGCTGATTGATAAGTACTTAGAAACACAAAGAAATGTCAACAATATGTTCAAGGTCATAGTTTGTCCATCATAAAGCACTGACAGCAATGTTATTTTGGCAGCTGTTTTAGATTTTGTCTTAGTCTTGAGATGAAAATGCTTATTAGTTTTAGTCACATTAAGTCCTTCATAGTTTTAGTCTGTGGGATTACGCTGTACCGGGGTTGCTGACATGAGCCATCCAGTCCCTGTACGACCAAAGTGAGAGATGCGTCTGCATACACAACATAAAGTCAAACACATTCTCAGTGGGTGTTGGCCTCCACTAGGGTTGTCCCTTGTCACCGTTTGTGATATTAATGGACATGATCTTAAGGTGCAGCTGGGGGAAGGAAGGTGACCAGTTTGGGGACATCAGAATCGAGTCTCTGCTTTGTGCAGATGATGTGGTTCTGTTGGCTTCATCACACCGTGACCTCCAGCATGCACTGGGGTGATTTGCAGCTGAGTGTGAAGCGGCTGGGATGAGAGTTAGCACCTACAGTATAAATCTGAGGCCATGGTTCTCTGCTGAAAAACTGTGGTTTTCAGTTTCCAGGACTGAGTCACTGCCCCAGTGAAGAGTTCAAGTATCTCAGGGTCTTGTTCATGAGTGAGTGTAAAATGGAGCGTGAGATGTATAGGTGATTTGGTGCAGCATCTGCAGTGATGACGGTGCTGCACCAGACTGTCATGGTGAAGAGGGAGCTGAGCCAGAAGGCAAAGCTTTGATGTACTGGTCCATCTATGCCCAAACCCTGGTCATGAGCTTTGGGTAGTGACCGAAAGAAAGAGATCGCTGATACAAGCAGCCAAAATAAGTTTCTGCCATGGGGTGGCTGGGCTCAGCCTTAGAGACAGGGTGAGTAGCAGCAGTTTTGATTGGTTTATCACAATCAGACAAATGCAATTTGTGCCCAGGTTCACTGTGAACTCTGCTTCTTAGAAGAAGCAGATTGATAACTTTATTTCAGCTTGAATTCTTTCAAAATTTGCAACATGTTAGTCTGGTGGTTTAAACCCATGTCTTCTCACAGAGTCACTGATTAGAACTGGACTTACAACTCCATCTGAGAAAACTGCGCTGAGTTCAGACTGTTAAATTACAGCATAGCAACACTCACAGTTAACTGAGCCTCATTCTTAAACCACAAACCTTAATCCTTAAACCTTCTCCAGACAGTTTGGATCTAATAGGAGTCCTGCAGGAATCAACACATATAAGCTGGCAAGCTAACAAGCGGAGCTAGCTGCTAACAGTCACTGCTGCAACTAACAAACTCCACAAGTCCATTCAATAGCTCCACCATCCATAGTCAGACACACACGACTGCTTATTTACTGCTGAATCTCAGCTCATAACTCGCACCAGTGGCTGACACTGCTCTGGTGATTGTGTTTGCAGGCTAGCAACAATTTACTTTACACTTTTTACTGGAGTTTACTGCCAGTCGGAACTCCGATGTCATACTGCTCATGCAGCATGAAAAAATAACTGTAAGCACGACCATTGTTGACTATTGTGTTCTCCTCCCCCCTCATTTTGAAAAACCAACAGTCCCCCCATTGACATTGTTGTCCTGTGTCATCTCTGCAACAAAAAAAATACATCGATTTTGTCATAGTTTTCATTACCAAGATCTCTTTTTCACTTGTCAACATCTCGTCTTCGTCACGCAAAAAAAAAGTTTATTGAGGAATACTTTTCGTTATAGTCTTCATTGACACTGACAGGTTTTTAATTTTTTTATTTTATTATTTGCCTGTAAAATAATGTAAATATAAGGGATCCTTATCAAGCATTTTTTGTATTGTGGTTTCATATTTGTAACAGTAATATTGACCAATATATTTTTAACAGAATGGACAGCAGTGTCCTGGGTGAAAGTCTGTTTGTCTGACTCATCCACCTCCCCTCTCTCCCACCCTATGTGGACTTTCTAACTCTTTATACCACATCAGTTACTCATCAGTTACACTATTGCCACAGATGGATTTACATCAGAGTTAGCTAAAAACTGGTTCATCTCTTACAGAAACTAAAGGGTGCCTTCATTGTCAGTATCACATGCCAGCAGGGCATGACAAAGCGTCTGTATTTGATGACCTGGGAATGAGAACGGCCGAGTCTTTAGCTATACTGTAGGCATGAACACATGTCCATCTGTTTGCCCTGTAATTGTTGAAAGAGGGAATGGCACACAGAGGGCCCACTCACACTAGCATTTATAAAATCAGAATTACAGACCAAAATCAATTTTTAGTGGAAACACTGTGAGCTGTGGATTTGCTCGCAGAGGTGATCGGCACAGAGCCTTTGAGTTCAACTTTGACTCACTGACCAATTTTCAAACCATGTTGACACCGCTGACCTGTGAGCAAATGAAGGCCCGGAAAGTCCCAGATGGAGGAAGCTGTTGTATTTGCTGTGTAGCCCCCCATCCAATACTTCTGTATATAACCCTGCTCTACTGGAGTATGAATTGCTCCACAAGAGATGCTTCATAAAGGTCAGTGAGACAGTGGATGGTGGAAATACATTTTATTATTTATTATTTATTTATTATTTTACACTATTTTACTGTGTTAAATTCCTGTCCAGTCAGTGATGGAGGGCACAGGTAATCACCAAGATTACAGCACCACCTGTGATGTACAAATTTATAACTCAGTGCTATTTTCTAGTGTGAGTGGGTACTAAAAAGTACAATGTTAAGTGCCATTTTTTATTATTTTATGACTACTTGCTCTTTTTTTGTATTTGATGAACCGTGCAGGGTGTTCATCTGCCTTCTGAGCAGTGCATGGGCAGTTATCAAGCACCCCATACTACTGAATACAGGTATGTTCTTACTGAGACAAAATTCATGAAATTAACCTGTATGACATTTACAAACCTAAAATATAGGACCTATAAATTAAGACCCCAGCCCCTTCTCATTCCAAAGTTATCAAATGCTGCTGCTTTTTCAATAATTTCAGCGTCAGACACGTGACGGCAAAAGCCATCTTTCACGGCAGTGCAATTCACGGACGGGCAGCATCAGGTCATAACATGGCGAGACAGCACCTGTCACAGTGGTTTGATATGCTGCTGAACAGCATCAGTTTGAAACACTGCCAGTAATAATAAGGAGCTGGAAAGTCCATACTGGGGGGAGGGGCCCTACAAACCCTGGACTTTCAGCTGGGAGGCTGGTGTTTGCTTCCCATATGAATGAAGAACCAAACCATGATGTTTTTCACTCAACCTAACCATGTGCTTTTGTTGTCAAAACCTAGCCACATACTTTTGTTGACGGCCTGGTGTTGGTTGCCACGTACTTTTGTTGCCAAAACTTAGCCATGTGCTTTTGTTGATGTCCCAGTGTTGGTTGCCATGTGCTTTTGTTGATGTCCCAGCATTGGTAGTGGTGTCCTGGAACCTCATAATCAGATGCACGGGGATACCTAGCTAATATGATACTTACCTAATATGTCGATGTGAAAGGCCGCTGACAAAGTGGCAATGTGTTACGACTTAGGATCAGAATGTGTTGAAGACCCACAGATACAATTTTGAAACATTTTCAAATTCCAATTCCAAAGTGCTACAAACACTGAAATACTGTGTAAGCCACAGATGATTTGTTTTGACACATCATGTTACCCCGTGCGCAGTGGTGGACAAAGTATACAACTCCTTTATGCTCCCTGTCAAATATTTCTCTAAGTGAATGTTGTTATGTAAAATTTTTACTTGAGTTAAAAAAACTGGAGGACCTGCTTTAAATATACTTAAGTATTCAAAAGCACATTCAAAAGTTGTTTTCAGTGCCAGTGCATTGCCGTATCATTGCCCCATTGGATTGACAGAACCTAATGACTCTGAAACAACCTACTGAATTAGGACTAAAGAGTCATTTTGTGCTGTATTCATTTTACGAGGGTTATGTCCCCTTTGTCTCGGTCTCATAAAGGGACTCCAGTTTATTACTGCCTGAGAGGCTCCTCTACAGTCAGCTGCTGCCTTATGTCTGGACATTAACATTAACTCACTCTCGACCTAACAGAGATGCCTTACTGTTAAGTGTTTAGGCAAATTAAGATATTTACAACTGAAATTGATGTTACAGTTTAAATAATTTAAGGATAGGGTCTTTTAAAGAGGAAAAACCAATGCTTTCTTATTCATTTGAACCCTAGGTTACTATTTCCCTTTTGATGATCACCAAGGGTCGTAATCACAAAGCTTCCTAGTACAAAGAGTTGCTCCTTGTGACAAAAATTCTAAGAAAATTCTTAGAATTATGACATTTTCCGAGAAATTTCATCTTAGCATCTTAGCCCTTCAAAGACTGCCAAAGGTGAAAACCAGAGGAGTGGGGAGGAGGACTTTTAAGAAGTTTGAGGCCTTTTTTTTTTTTTTTTTTTGCAAAGGACAAAGAGGAAGGAGAAATATTCTCCAAACACTGGGTGACAGTGAGTAAATGAAATGCTACAGATTAGATTGTGCAAGGATAATGTTTGTGGTTGATCTCATTAGGGATATGCACACATTTAGTACACAATGCAATGACACCAGAATTAAAATAATCACAACAGTAAGATATTTAGAAAACTGGAAGAAGTGC
The DNA here is from genome assembly GCA_019142605.1 of Cephalopholis sonnerati. Taxonomy (NCBI): domain Eukaryota; kingdom Metazoa; phylum Chordata; class Actinopteri; order Perciformes; family Serranidae; genus Cephalopholis; species Cephalopholis sonnerati. The sequence continues at coordinate 3,251,414 of JAGQAX010000020.1, forward strand.
AGCAGTGATGACTTGAGGCTCTCTCAACCTTCCATCAGTAGAGTGATCACAACACTGTTGTCACTTTTTTATTTCATTTCCAGTGGGTGTCCACACCTCACAGGCTCACAAAAAGGACAACCTATTGCATCTCTTGAAAGAACGTATCATACCAAGAAACGGGTCAACCACACCTTCTCACTAAGGTAAAAGTTTCTGTCCCTTCATTCCCCTGAGTTGCTCTGAGAGCTTTCCTGAAATACTTGTAGGCTAAGTTAGAAGCTCTCTGAGAGTATTGTCAGAATGTTTGTGAAGATGGCCCTAGACTTTCCCACCAGCCACTCAGTGGCTACAGATTCAGTTTGTGTTATTCTAACAATACGCAAACCTGCTGTGACCATCCGGCCTCACAGTTGGGACAAGACTATCCTGGAAGGAAAGACCATACCAAGTAAATATAGCAGCCCTGTGTGTGTGTGTGTGTGTGTGTGTGTGTGTGTGTGTGTGTGTGTGTGTGTGTGTGTGTGTGTGTGAGTGTGTGTGTGTGTGTGTCTTTCCTGACAAAACAGATAGAGGAAGCATTCTGCAATGTCCATCTGCTCTAGCCAATACCCATGCCCTCCGGGTGCCTGCCACCACACTGAGCCAGGAATGGGCCGCTGTAGTTTCACACACTGTCCATTATATACAGTCACAAACTCTTGCAGAGATACACAATGATTCAACTTGGACTAACTGTACTAAACAGTTTTTGTGCATGCAACAATTTTAAGAAATCCTCATATCTAAAAACAAAAGACCAACCCATATGACAGTTACAAAAGGTGTTACAATAACCATTTTCTAATCTGCTACATCCACAGTGTCAAAAGTCCAATGTGGAAGTCAGACAACACAGCAAACTTTGTGGCTGTAAAAGATTAAGCTAACACAGAAATTAAGAAAAAAAAAACTTGCAGTTCCTCTAATTGCTGTGAAAGGTGCATACAGTATCTTACTGTAAATACCAAAGCACTGTGGGAAAATACCTGGCCACTACTGTAATTCATCTCCAATGTAAATCAATTTGCAGTAGTATGCCTGCCAATGAGAAACCAACCAAGAAACTTTTTTAACAGCAGACATTTTGAGGTGTGCATAGGTGTATTCAGTAAGATTAATGATGCGTTGAGGCCCTGGTATTGTCCATGCTGGCTCACTGAAATAGTTTACTGGGAAACTCTATGGAAATGAGTCATTGTTAATGTTATCAGTTCCTACTATGACAAATCAAAATGTCTGCTTTGAAAAAGTCCATGGCAAGGGAGATTTCATTTCAAGTTTTTTTTTTAATTTTTTAACCATTCTGGTAAAAAAAGCAGCTGTAAAAGAAAAAAGAGAAAGGAAGTAGCCAAGCATTATGTCAGCTTACCTCAACAAAACTGTGAGTCTATTATTTCTGTTATAATTTTATGTATTACTGAGACAACATCTTAACCTAGACTTTGGTTACTTTTTTTCCCCACTGTCTTGTAATATTAGAGAGACTTAACACTTGAGGTTGTATATTTTTTATCTTTTAGCTGTCTATAACATTAATATAGCTAGTGACATAAGTTACATAAAGGTATTATCTAGCATTGGTCTTTGATATTGCCTAAATCTAATTCAAATATTTAAGTAAATATTATTAACCATTTTAAATGGTCTAACATTACTGTAAGCGGGTTGCAATAACTGTGTGTTTCTCTTTCAGTGGCTCAGCACTCTCGGGAAGAGAAAGCCAACTTGGATGATGAGGCCGTTTGTACTGGAAATTTGTTGAAAGTTAATGAAACTAACTGTAAATTAAAAAAAAAAAGTAATAATACTGTAGTTAAAACAAATTAATTATACTGTAAATGAAAATACTGTATTAAAACTGTGAATGAAAATACAGCAATGCTATGGTAAATTAAATACAGTAATGACACTGTGAATTAAAATACAGTAATAATACTGTACAAATGTTTTTTCAGTAACTGTACAGTAACAGTAATGTTACTGTAAAACTTACAGCAACCTTTTTCAGTGCAGAAATAAACATATTTACAGCCCGGTAAAAAAAATGTTTTCATCTCTAAAGCTAATTTTCTCTTTCAGAACAACTGTGCAGTGGGTGGTTAAAGTTAAACATAATTAAGGGCATGGACGCTTTAACTGACAGGCAGTCTTCAAGGCATCACCTCAGGCTCTCAGTCAGATCCAACCCTCACTCCACAGCTCCACCCTCTTGTCCAAATATGGTTGCTTCTTACTCCAAAAAACCAGTGTCAGGCCTCAACGCTGATCATGGGGTAAATGGGGTACAATCTGTGTTTGATAACCCTATATTTGTTTACATTATAACAAATCTGCGTCATGAAAAGCCATTCAGGTTTGACTATTAGCCACATTTGCTCACATTGTACAAACAACAATCACCTGGATTGGTCTTAATCCTGAAAATATCTAATGAAGATTGTGAGGCAGGCAAGATTATGAGGTTTATCCTTGGACATTATAAATGTTGATATGACTTTAAAAAGATGAGCTGATGTACTGTATGTGTAACTACAGTGTTCATAACAATAACAAATTCACACCATTTTACCCCATTTGAGTCTCTAAACCTCCCGCAGCTCTCTAAATTGAAATTGCAGTGAACAAATGAATGAATGAATAAATTACTGAATTAATAATTCTTACTTCAGTTACATACACCAAAACAAAGATCATTTCACACAAATTTTCTCACAGTCAAAAACCGAAAAAGGAATAAGCTGAAGCCCAAGGCTTATTGTTATTGTAGCTACTGCTACAGGAACCATGACTCCGCCCCCCCCCCCAGTTTATTTTATGACAAGGACATTGTAGCTGCTATAAGAGAGCACCATACGAAATTTCACTGTATTTATTACAGTGACAATAAAGCTTCTTCTTCTTCTTCTTCTTCTTCTATTTTTGCCATATATGGCATTACAAGTGAACAGTACAATATATACAAATATTTCCTATTCAATAACTCCCTTGTTTTATAAAGAACAGCACCTCATGTATATTTTTCTGTTTAATCTGTTCTATGTGTGGCTTCCAACATAGTTTATGATCTATAATCATTCTCAAAAACTTTGTGCCATATACTGGTTCAATTTCAGCACCATTCAAATATAGTAATATAGTATTATATACAAATATTTTATTTCAAAATTAGCATTAATACCACTGAACATCATAAATGTTGTCTTATTGTCATTTAGTGATAACCTACTAACAGCAAACCATTTTTCAACATGATCAACAAAATCAACTGTTTTGTGTCAGCACCTGAGCCAAATAAAATTGTATCATCAGGAAATGTTACAAATTACAACATATTAGATACTGTACAAACCTTGTGGAACTCCACAGGTGACTCCTCTTAGATGTGATTCAGTATTATTCATATTTACATAGTAAAACCTATTATTTGAATAACTTCCTCACCAAAGTTGTGTGAGACTTCTTATAACCATAGTGTTCACATTTTTGAAGAAGTGTTAAACAAAGGAGCCTCTCTCCTAGCCGAGAAGTGAACACAGGGCAACACTCTTAAATTTCTCTTAATCTTCTCTTAGGAGAAAAAAATAAAATGAACAAACTCCACATGCATTAAATGTCCTGACAATCCAGATCTGCTCTTACCCAGGTATGGTGAATCATGAATCCCACCTGATCCTTAGTTGGAAGTGCATGGTCAATATTTTGTTATTAGGTAATGCCCCCTTAACACTATATAAGGGCAGATGTTGTGCCATGTGCAAAGACTCTGGCACATGCCCCAGAGTTGGAGCAAGGCAAGGCAAGGCAAGTTTATTTGTATAGCACCATTCGTACACATTAAAATTTAAACATTTCATTAAAAATTGGAATTAGAATTGGAATTAAAATAGAAAAAGAAACAGTAAAAGTCTAATTAAAAAACAATAAAACAAGCAGATAAAATAGCTAAAAGTTACAGTGCTTAAAAGAAGTTTTATGGGAAAGCTGCAGTAAACAATAATGTTTTCAGCCCTGATTTAAATGAGCCGACAGTTTGTGCACACCTCAGGTGTTCAGGGAGTTTGTTCCACAGGTGAGGAGCATAGAAGCTAAATGCTGCTTCACCCTGCTTGTTCTGACCCTGGGAACACTGAGTAAACCTGTCCCTGATGACCTGAGAGGTCTGGATGCTTCATACCCAACAAGAAGCTCTGAGATGTATTTAGGCCCAAGACCATTCAATGACTTGTAGACCAGTAACAGGATTTTGAAATCTATCCTTTTACACACAGGGAGCCAGTGCAGTGATTTAAGGACAGGTGTGATATGGTCCATTTTCCTGGTGTTGGTCAGGACTCTGGCAGCAGCATTCTGGATAAGCTGCAGCTGCCTCATTGATTTTTTACTGAGACCTGTAAAGACACCATTACAATAATCTAACCAACTGAAAATAAATGCATGAACAAGTTTTTCAGTGTCTTGTTTAGACAGAAATCCCTTAATTCTTGCTATGTTTTTAAGATGGTAATAGGCTGATTTAGCAATAGTCTTTATGTGGCTGTTAAAATTCAGGTCTGAGTCCATAACTACACCGAGATTTCTGGCTTGGTCTGTAGTTTTTAGTGTCATTGAGGCAAGTTGACCTTTGACCTCCGGCCTTGCATTTTTTGGACCAAACACAATGACTTCTGTCTTTTCTATATTGAGCTGAAGGAAACTCTGGCCCATCCACTGATCGATTTGTTGGATACACTCACTCAGCGAATGTAAGGGACTGCAGTCATGTGGTGACACTGCAATGCCACCAAAAAAAAAAAAAGTAAGACTGTAAGAACTCCAGCAGCAGTAAACTCAACTTACTTAAATAAAGTAAACCTGATTTTTCCAGCATTAGAGGAGAATGAAAAACAGAACAATGGCAAAACATCAGTGATGCTGCAAATGTTGTGTCAGCAGACACAGCATTTACAGCATCACTGCACAGTGACTGCATTTTAAAAAATTATTTGACTTGAAAATGGGAGAAAGAAATGCAATGCCTAAACCAAGCACTCCATGATGACAGCTAGAGGAGGACAGGAGGAGGTGGCGGACTCACAAGTAGATCTAAGAATTTAAGAAATAAATGGAGAGGTGGCACCGACAGGTGTCCAGTCAGATGCATCACTCTCTCAAGACAGTGATCAACTGCCAGGCACATCAGGGACTCAAGCCCACACCACCATTTACAGACACCATTGTCTGAAGGTACATTTTGATTGTTCATGTTGGAGATCTACTGAATAAAAGCCTTAAAATTAATGTATTCTCCTTGTGGTAGTCTATAGGCTTTTTTGCTGTTATTTCAATGAACACTGAAATGTCTGCATTTAAATATAGTATTTAAATAGCCCGTGAATATAATAATCATATCATTCTAGTAACTTTCAAACATATAATAATTTGATTATATGACATTCAGGTTTTTTTCCCCTCAAATTTAAAACTAATGTTGTCTTGCGTTGGCCAATTTGTGGACTCTGGAAACGGTATGTTATTTTCTTATCTTTGTAACAGTTCTCTCAACCAATCGCAAAATTTCGTCTCAACCAAGAAAAGAGCAGAAATCAATAGGAACTAACAAATAGGAACAAATTGTGGAAACAAACAAAAAAAAGAAGCAATCTCTCTGTATATTGCTTCCTGCACAAGGCTCATTGTATCATCCTCTTCAACACAATCACACACGAGCACACAGACAAACATACACACACATACACTGATAAAGAAGCTGTTTGCAGTTTTCTATTTGATTTGTATTTGAAGAAACATTAGATTTTTTTGAGCCCTGCTTAAATCCCTCCCCTGGGCCATGAGATAGTGCAGGGAAAGCCGCCGCAGCCGGACAAATAAGAGCTGAATCGCTAAAACACCTCTGCTGCTGGCTCTATTCATACAGACAGTGAGGAAAGGGCTAAGGGGGTACTAAGTGTGGTGGGGGGGGTCTTCAGGATTTTCGAAGGTCGCCAAATGAAACAAAGAAAGTCATATAAATCCCTTGAAGGTTTCTCTCAATGAATATCAATAGAGAGCGTTACGTTATTTTCGTTCAACACTTTCAAGAAATGAGGAAGGATGGAGGGAGACAGAGACGGAGAGTGTAAGAGCAAAAAAGAAAAAAAGAAAAATAGAAAAAGGTCAGTCAGCGAGTAGTCCCCACCTTCTGTGGTCCTATTGATGTGATCTTCGTCCTGATAATGGGTGCAGCAACTTGCTTTAATGGCCGGTCTTATTGTCACACATGTGTCAGCTTAACAGGTAGCATGCAACCTGGGAGCACCACATATCAGAGGCATGCCACACCTAATATTTTCAGTAGATAACACATCCCCCTGACACCTGATTGGAGGATTAGCTAAGAACTCTGCTCCACTTTGCACTCCATTTCTCGATCTTCTCCTCCCGTCAGGTGCTGGGATATGCCTTTGAACTGGGCTAATCACAATATACTACATTTTGACTTTGAAATTTGGGAAAAACAAACAACACAGGCACTTTCACATAAGCTAACTCATTTAATGCCATCATCAGGGTAGATGATGGTTTTGTAGCATGAGCATGTTCATTTCTTTTCATTTTGCCTACATTAAATAAATTAATTTATCTGAGAGTGCCGCTGTTCTGTTGGTTTTTGGATCCTCACCACAACCACACACCTACCTATATTGTTCAAGATTTGTTGGAGTTGTGCACGCTGCTATTTTTCACCATAAAATTTGGCACCAAATAACATTAATATCCAGCACAATGGTGAAACTTCAAACACACTTAATAAGAATGTACTGATGTTCCATATCTGGGTTCGCACTCTTGTTCAGGTGGTCGCTTCTTGTATTATATTGTGCACCGAACAGAAAGGTGAAGTCCCTCCACTTCCAGTGTCCCCAATGAGATATAATAGTAAATGGCAAGATACATTTTTTGGCCAACTTTGAACTGTGCCATGAATTCCACATGTCAGGTTATCACTTTGAAAGATGATTTTGTGAAGACAGTGAGAATGTGAGAAAGCCACAGTATGTAATAGGTTTGTCATAATACCATTTGGTTTGAAACCTCTCAGAGAACTATGTCTCTTGTCTCACATGATACACGTCACCAACACTTTCTAGCTAGCAAGACAACTTCACTATGTTCTATGCACAAAAGTAACATTATCTCAGCTATTGTGTTTTATCCAGCGACTCAAGGACACCTTACAAGACATGATTTAAAAAAAAAAAAAAAGCAGCAATGTGTCCATAGATCACAAAGTCAATCAATTCAGTCATATACAATAATAAGTAATTGAAATAACTGGATAAAAATCATAAAAATTAGGCATAAAATCCTCATAATGAAGTCATCATCAGTGCAAGTCTCGATGTGTGTCACCATTAAATCAAACCGAATATGCCAGCTTGACAATGTGTGATTTCAGGTGGGATTTCAAAGTGGAAGATTGATGCCTTGAGTTCTTTGTTATGTCCCTCTGGCCATTCCTTAGTTTATTTTTTATGGTGCAGTGTGGCATGGCGCATTGTCCTGCTGGGGAGCGGGGGCACTGCCATCGGGGAGTGCCAATGCCTGGCAGGGGCGTGGGTGGGTTTTTTGTGTTTACTTGTTTACTTGGCAACAGTGTTTGGGTGGGTGGAGCATGTCAAGTGGCACCCACAAGAATCAAGCTTCCCCAGCAGAACATTGCATTGTAACAAGATCAATGTTATTCACTTTACCTGCCAATGGTTTAAATGTTTGGGGTAACTGGTGTATATATGACTTTATAGTCTTGGCTGAAGGGGCAGCTTCTGGTAATTTTTGTCAACTGAAAAACTGAATGTTTTTGTATTGCAGGGATGCTGCATTGCATGTGTTTGTACAGGGGTCTTTTTTGGGTCACTCATTGTGCACTGATGATAAACAAACTATTTAGTACATTAACACAAGCTAAGACTAAGATTTATAGTCCGGGGAAAGAAAAGGAGGAATTTACTGTATTTGCCTTGATGGTTAAATGTGCTGCATGTGTGAGCAGACTGGGCTGGACAGCACCAGAAAGTGCTGATGGAAAATAACCTTTATTAATCGCTGTGTGTAACGATCGCTAAATTAAATTTTCACAGAAAAAGTATTGCAAAACACAAGTAAAGAAGTTCCCTCATCATCTTTAGAACTAATCAGTAAATGACTGTGTGTGTGTGTGTGTGTGTGTGTGTGTGTGTTTGAGTCCTGCTGTTGCTGTTTTGATTAAATTGAAAGGCGTGCTGGGATAAATGAAGTGAGGAGTTGGTGTGTACAGAGCTGACATATATTAATGACCCTGGATAGGATGGAGCGACACTGGTAATAACCCATTCAATATTGCGTAAAGGGGGGGGGGTCACAGTGATTGGAGGGCTCCTGTTGTTTGATTCTGATGATTACAACATGGGCAGAGGAAGAGAAAGATGACTTGAGGAGCTCACAGTGACCGACTGACTTCTGACAGGAGAATGCTGACACTGAGGCCTCTGAGCAGCGGTCACACAACCAAAGAAAACATCCCACACTGAACTTTGTACTCTAATGAGCCAACAATACATTCATGTTTGTAAGAGGTGGGGGACTTGAGTCACATGACTTGACTCAAGTCAGACTTGAGTCACAAATTTGAGGAAATGAGACTTGCTTGAATAAAAGACTTGACTTTTGGTCTATTAGATATTTGCATTTTTTTGATACTATGAATATACATTTTGCTTTTGAAATGTAAGTGGGTGATTTTTAGTGTATTGCAACATATATTAAAGAATTCTCATTTAGACCAATTAGTTGTCTTGATAGGCTAATTTAGACTTAACAGGCTGTGTTACCTCAATATAATAGAATAGAATAGAACAACCACACTTGCCTTCATCAACAACAACATAGTGGTATTAAAACAGACATAAAATAAAATAAGTTAAAATAAATGCATAAATAGAAATAAAAGTCAAATTAAAATTAAATTAAAATTGCAAAACATCTGCACTCCAGTCTAGTTGTAGCTAATGTGATGTGTGTAAGTGTGTGTGTGATTGGATTTAGGAGGTGTTAAACAATGTTATTGCTGTGGGGATGAAGGAAATGCTCCGTTCTGCAATGCAGTGAGATGAGCTGACTGCTGCAGCTGCTCCTCCTCTGTCACTCCAGGAGGCTGTGGAGAGGAGATCTGCTATTGTCCATTATAGCTTTCAGTTTGTTCAATGTGCCCCTCTCCACCACAGTTCTTAGTGGGTCCAGTTTCCTGCCAGGCACTGAGCCAGCTTTTTTAACCAGCTTGTCCAATTGCTTGGTGTTTTTGTCTATCAACTCATCACATATCAACATATGATCATGGACTTTCCACACTGAGATGTAACGTGCAAGGTACCCTGGGTGTGTTGGTTGTTGATTGTCTGGGACACAGTGTCAACTTCAGCCTGTTACATGGATTTTCTGTTTTCAAAATATACTTCCGTTTTCACAGGAAATGTTCAGTTGCATACAGTCTCTTTGACATTTGACATTTTTTTCCTTTAACGACAAACACACGTGGTTAATTTAAGCCAACGCATGCATATGGTTAGGTTCCTCCTGTCCACATGTCAAAGTGTTGGCAATACACTAAACCCCAGTTTGCTCCGTATGATTGGCCAGCACCTTGCACAGCATCCTGCTACCATTAATGTGTGAGTGTTTGTGTGAATGGATGAATGAGAGGAAACTATTAAGAAGTGTTTTGGATAGAAACACAATATAAATGCAGCCAGCCAACCATTAAACAATAACAGGGGCCGGAGGCGTATCATACCGACATGAAAGGACAGCTTATTTTACTGGTGTCTGATGCCAGAAGTCAATGACCAAGCCCAGTGTTCAAAGACTTCAGAGTGAGACAAGGTTGTACCACATCACTGTTGCATAGTTAAACATTCGTATGCACTCACACAACAATTGCACAACCATAAGGAGCAATTTTGGGTTCGGTATCTTGTGCAAGGTATTTAACGTATGGACTAGAGGAGCCGGGGGTCATTGTTTACCAGCCAAGAATGCACTCAACCCCCAGACTGAGACTGAATTAATTTAAAGGCTATCATTTCTCTTTTCAAAGGGTGGTACTAAAGCAGGAGGTTTGATATAAATGTGTTTTTAGCTCATGATTTGTCTCCAGACTTTTTAACTCTGATCAGTAAGTCATCACTTTCAGCCCAGTTATCTAATGCTGTCTAGTTACTTTAATGCTTTCATAAAACAAAACACCAAGGCTGCAGTGTAGCTCCACCCACTTAGACCTGACAGTAAAACATAGCAAGTACAGTAACATCCCAGGAAATACTGAGCCACCTCCTGATGCTGGCTGACCTATGCCATCCTCATAATTTCCCTAACAAAAGCAATGGTTGAACTGCCATGTAGCGGGTGTATGAATACATCTAGTTAAGATGTGTGTGGATCTGGAGGTGTGTACTGACATGAGCCAGGAGGAGGCAGAGATGGGGATTTATGTAAAACTGAGCAGGTCACTATTACATACATGCTTACACGAAAACACACACACACACACACACACACACACACACACACACACACACACACACAATAACACACCTTCTCTCTTGTGGCTGTAATCCATCCAGGGCCTTTCAGCCTTTGGGTGTTTAATGTAAACACTGTGATAACACAATCAGTCCCGGTCCTCTCCATCCCTCTCTCTATCTCTCTCCTCCTGCTCCCTCCTCTCCTCTGCTCCTGGGCCAGATAATGAAATGCATAAATGCAACATGGATTTTTTAAGACAGTGGGCTGTTTTCCTCCCCTCTCCCATTTTGCCTTTGATGTCAATGCGTGTTTCGCTCCAAAACAAAATGCGCAACAGCCAATGAATAATGGAGCCAAGCACGGCATTGCCACCTTCTAATCTCAGCAGGCCTGCAGCCCAGCGCTTCAAAGCTCCTCGAGCCCCCGAAGCCACAGCAACACCACAATTATCATACACTATCACCACAGCAACAACAGCTTCATAATGTTGAAGTAACACAACTGCAACAACAGCATTATGGTGCTACATCATGACAGAATTACAATTACAGAACATCACTATGATGCTACAACAATATCACAGCGACATGCAGCACAACTGCAACAACATTTTAATGATACAGGACAATAGTATCAACAGTATTATAATGCCTTATACCATTGCACAATTTGCATTATGAAGATACTACAATATACCACAGAGAACAATACGATATTATTGTACTATACTTTATAACTGTAAATCGATGTAATTGCAGTATTGTGTTATTACAATTGAATGACAGCAACCACATTACAAAACAACTTGGAAATGACATCACTGTGGTAGGAGCTTCTTTCCATGAAATCAGTCTTGAAAAGAAACATTCAAGATTTAAGATGAGAGTTTGTGGGTTGAAAAACTGTGGAGCTGATGGAAAGTGCGGAGTTGGTGACATTTTTTTAAAATATACTTTTTATTGCAATCATATCATTTCATGTATCTTACTCATTACTTAACTCATGTACTGATGACATTTGTTTCTTTTTTTAAGTGACAAAGTATGTGAATAGGTGTGTCACACAATGATACATTAGAGTAACATACAATTGATATGGTGTTTTGGAATCAGAAAAATATATTTGATCCCATTTCATATTAAAGGCTCTGCCTGCTATATTTCATAGCTCATAATTAGTATTCCTTCTGTCAGTATTTCAACTTCCCAGTACAGCAACAAAAGACTAAGGGCCAGATCCTCAAAAGGATTGCACTGCTTTTGCGACCGCTAAACCTGTGCAAATGAGAGAAAAAAATAGCGTGCAATCCACAAAGCACACGCAAAGGGTGAAATGCACGCAAACTGAACACAAACTGCACTGCCACTCCTAGCTGCGCCGGTCCAATTTGCATGCATGTAAATTGTCCCCTTCCTATGCAAATAAGCCTCATTGCAAATACCAGCTAATCCACAAAGAACAGCGCTAATTGCCACGAGCAGTAGAGCGGTGCTATTTAACGCCAGTGAGACCCGTGTATTATTTCCGCGCAATTTCTCTTTCTCCCTCTCTCACTCTCTCTCTCACGCAAAATGATTGCAAATCGCACTCACTTGGTGGTAACTGTGGAGCATAGCCTATATAAGGGCTGTCATACCAGGACTCTCCGGTAATCATGGCAGCATACCTGTCAAGTTGTGGATTAGAAAATAAGGGAAATTTGCCGGTGCTCGCTGCGAGCCGTCCCATCACTCCAACCAAGCTCCAGTATCCCTGACATTTCAAGACAGGTGTACAAGATATCTAGAAACAACTTGTCAACCGCTTACTAACTACAATTAGGTGATCAGAATCTGAAAGGCCAACCTTTGTTGACATTGAAATGCTGTGAACATCCCTACGTTATAATACAGCCTAAATGAAAACACAAAGGGTATATGAAGCACATTCATTTATGGTTTATAAAACGGGTGCTTCCCATCCTTAAATGTGATTGGCTGAGCTGCGTTCATGCCGTTGTAAAATCAGTGTAACCCACTGGTAGACCGCAGCGTCTGTGTTGCTTGGCAACCATTCTGTCCACTCGATCTTGCTTGGTGGAAGAATGAATAGTTCTCAGTTTTATTGTTGCATTATTACCAATAACTTGTTGATTTTTTTCGTGTGTGTTTATTTTATGGGTTATATGTAGGGTAACCGTTTTATAAAAGCTATAAGCCCCTTGAAGCCGTGAGTTACAGTGATTTTACAACGGCGGAGGGGCACTGAACGCCCCTCAACCGTTGTAAAATCACTGTAACTCACGGCTTCTCAGGGCTTATTGCTTAAACACATTTTCAGTTCATAATGTGCCCCATCCTGCTCCTCTTTAGGAAAGTAAATTTGCTGTCCCTTTTTTCAAGATATTTGGGACTTCTTTGTCTTTTGTCAGGAATGCCTTCTCCTTCATCACATCCATCCATCTCTCTCTTTTGTTGTTCCCGGTTTGTTTTCGGTGTCAGCACTAACCTCGCGAGAACTTCCACCCAGGCTACTGCAGGTGGCAGTTCTCGCGAGGCTAGTGACAGTTCAGTTTGGAGAGGCACAGCAAAGTTTGTTTTTGTATTATAATACGGGGGATTTACGGGAGAATACTAATACGAGAGGACGGCGGGAAAAAGGGGTAAAATACGGTAGTTTCCCGGCCAAAACGGGAGACTTGACAGCTATGCATGGCAGCAGTGATTGTAGCCAGGCGAAAGCACCGTAATGGCAGGCGCACACAAGTAAGGATTTATTGGAGGAGAGTATCACTTGCGGTCAGCGCAAACTTTGTGGGCGTGTTAGCGCCGGCATATGATCAGAGCAAATTCTTTTGAGGATAAGGTGCTAAAACAGGGCAGATTGCGTGAGCTTATTCTGCGCAAATAATGGCGCTATTAGCAGGAGCAATCCATCCTTTGTGGATCTGGCCCTATGATGGAAAATTAATTAAAATTAATACTTAAATAAATTAATATTAATATAATATAAAAATTGTAAAATACAATACACGTAAGACTTATGCACTTACACACACATATACCCACACATGTGATAAATAAATGAATAAAGTACAAATACAAGAAGAGTTAAAAAAAAAAGGGCTCCCCTGGTGACAATTTTCTGTAAACTTGTCATTAGCAACACCTTTTCATCATTTGATCGACTGAGATACACTATAAACACACTGATTAGTGCAGCTTTGAGACAAGTATATTCTGAAGGAAAATATTTAGGCTAACTTATGGTTTAAGCTTTTTAGAAGAGGTGCAGAGGTTTTGTAAATTCACCCTTCACCTAGTCCCACCCTTCAAAAGGAGACTGGCCAATCATAGCGTAGCATCAACCACCTCCGACAAGGGTCTGACAACAGCACAGCTGTGCTCCATAGCCTCTCATGCAATTGTTTCATATTTTCTTCATTTTCAGGCTGGTTTTGTGATTTTAATAATAATAGTGACATCAGGTGCAGACGCCTCTAGCTGCCTCTATGTCAGCTCTGCTAAACTTGTGTTAAATTTATGTTCTTTTGTCTATTTTGCAAGGCTTGGTGGGTTTTTTGCAGTTGGTTTTGGATGGTGTGCGGCTGCAGGTGGGCGAAAAAGGACGTAGTTCCCCTTTAAATGATGAGTTTGTCTAATTCTTGCTTGAAGGTATGGCAAAAGCCACATTCCATTTTTAAAATACAGCCGCATCCAAATATGCATGAATTAAGCACTTGATCCTGACCTGACCTGCAAAGCCCCAAATTAACGCATTATAAAAGCACAATTATCAGAGCTGAGGACCTAGGCATGGACACATGCAAGGACTGGGCGCTGCTGCATGTGTGTGTGTGTGTTTGAGAGACAGAGAGAGAAGGTAAGAGAAGGTGGAGGGTGGACTATTGCACACAATGTTCCATCCATCCATTTTCATCTGCTTATCTGGGTCCGAGTCGCAGGGGCAGCAGGCTGAGCAAAGTCCTCCAGATGTCCCTCTTCACAGCAATACTTTCCAGCTCTTCCTTAGGGATCCCAAAGTGTTCCCAGGCCAGATGAGAGATAATAATCCCTCCAGCGTATTCTAGGTCTGCCCCAGGGCCTCCTGGCAGTTGGACGTGCCTGAAATGCCTCGGGTGAGCTTCTTATCCTCTCTCTAAGGCTGAGATCAGCAAACTCATTTTGGCCGCTTGTATCTCAACCTCATTCTTTCGTTCACTACCCAAAGCACATGACCATAGGTGAGGGTTGGGATGTAGATAGACCAGTAAATCAAAAGCTTTGCCTGCTGGCTCAGCTCCCTCTTCACCACAACAGTCTGACACAGCACCTGCACCACTGCAAATGCCGCACCAAACCGCCGATCAAACTAACGCCCCATTCTACCCTCCCTCGTGAACAAACCCCTGAGATACTCCTTCGTGCAGGGCAATGTTTTTAATCGTTATTAAAATCTTACTTGGAATATTAGAATACTTTTAGTAAGCTTATCTAAACCAAAGCTGCGGGCTCTGGATTGACCCACACATCATTACCATTCACCAATAATAAGCTAACAGAAGGATTTCTAAGGTCTTTATTAACCATCATACACACATATTTGGGTTGGTAGTAAATAATTCTTACAAAATTCTTTCCATCTCAATTATTTTTAGGGTTGATTCAATAGGAGAGAAAAATATCCTAAATACCAGTTCACAATTTCATCCTCACATTTTCTGAATTCTTTAAAATCATGAATCTGTCATGAACATTATGCACATGTCATAAACGTTTATGACTGCTGTCATTAAGTGTCATTTGGTTTTTGTAATGACAAGTTGTTATTGTTTGGGTTGTCTTTATTATGACAACTTGACATTAATCAAAGTGGCATTACCAGAAGTTGTCTTTGTCATGACAACTTGACATTAACTTTACTTGGGATGTCCTTATTATGACAACTTGACATTAACCAAGATGACATTACTAAAAGATGTCTTTGTCATGACAACTTGACATTAACCAAATAATAAAAAGCCAAAGCCAAACCTATGTTTTCTGTTCATGACATCTTAACATTATGATTATTATAATTAGATGTGAGTAGTTACAGACCAATTCTAGTAGCCTACCTAAGTAAGATGGAAGGCATGATATGACTCAGAAAAGTTTTATATTGTATTATGTTATGTTATGTTATTTTATGTTATGTTATGTTAAGTTATATTATAAAATGTAATATTTGTATGTATTTGCATTGTGAATACATTAACCCTACCTCTATCCCTGTACTACCCTAACAGACTCCAATGTGACCTATGTGCACTGTTTTCATGTGTTACATAGTTTGTTACTCTGTAGCCTACTTGCTTTGTTATGAGTAAGAAATGATAAAAGATTTTTCAAAACCATATGAGATTATAATTACAAAGTTTTACAATAAGTTGAATATTAAAGTATTATCAAGTGTTTCAAGATTAAGTCATGCCATTCACAATGTTTCTCTATTTAAGGCGGTGGGCCGAGCCCCGATATTCTGAATTTCACCAACCCCCATCTGCTGTGCACGGAATTTTATAACAAATAAGTGTAAAAAATATTTTAAACACTGCCATGATTGTTTCCAACTTTGTATTGTTATTGACATTGTTATCACTAGGTGTTTCTAAAAGTCAAGCAGAGGTAAGGCAAGAGTCTTTCCTATCATTCAGTGAACACACATTGTAACAGGCTAACAAGTGTCCCCAGGTGTATGTCATTAACGCTCAGCAGACTGAGGGGTACTGTGGTAATTTTGATACTCTCTAATGTTGTTGTACAATTTGAACAAATATCCAGGCCAGCATTTGTATGTGGAGCCCATGTGGGAAGTAGATGGGTTGCAAAAATGGGCCCCATATGGGATTGTCCATGGGTTCCATATCGGCCCGATGCCAGTTGCAATGGCTTTACCCAAGTGGGCCCCACATGGTTATGCTACCTGGGTACCAAGTGGATATGGGCCCAAAGTATCTAAATCCACACATGCGGGCAAATGGCATGGGGCCGATATGGAACCCATGGACAATCCCATATGGGATTGAACCGCTGAACTACCGATTGGTGGACGACCCGCTCTAACTCTGAGCCACAGCCGCCCCCACTTTTAGGGATAATATATTTCTGGATTGTACTTAAAGGATAAAAAACAGGTCAGCTAAATGACGTTTTTGTAAAAGGTGGTTTTAGAATTCCTCCACAATGCATAAAAACTGACCTTACCCATTGTGCTGAATTTTTAGGGTAGTTGATGTGTTTCTGTGAAGTCTTAGGACTGTATGAAGGATTAAGACTTTCATCTGCTCAATTGATTTGGACAATTAAATAGCTATCTGAAAATGTATCCTGTTGATTTGGGAGAGTTGGCAGTGGGTGGGGTAATTCTTCTTTTCACTGAATATGCAAAAGGTGCTGTTTACAGGTGAGGCCTGGTAAAGCCCCCCACAAGCATTCTCACAGACACATTTACACCCTAATCCCTTTTCAGAGTAGAGTAAACACACACAAACAGCTGAAAAAAGGTCTAAATCACCACAGCATCTACAGTGTATAAACAGACTTACACACAGAATCATACTGTGATTCAAAAGTGCTCTAGACTTTATGCGTATATGACCATGATTTCAGCTACAGTAATATGAATAGCAGATCTGATCTGATGAGCCAAGCTGCTCTGAAACAGCTGGTCACGCCGATTGTACATGATATTGCTGTGTAATCCTCTGACATAAATTCACCTCAAAACAACTGAGTGATGCTTTGACCTGCAGGATATTCTAATGTGTTTACTCTGGTCATTTAACTTGACATTGGAGCATTCCTTCGGTGGTAGTCGATGAAGAAGCATCCTTCAAATTCTGCCATTTGAGGATCCTTCCTTGACTTTGAGAAACACCTTCTGTGAGATTCCAGTGTTCTAATTGTCCTGTTGCGAGACCCATAGTCAGGAAGTGAAAGTCACGTTCAGTGTTCAGCGATTTCAAGCTCCGTGAAGGCTGCTTATTATCCGATCTTACTGCGACTGCATCTGTCTACATCTCATGCCTAATGCAACATTGTGGGTATGTATCTGCAGTTAACAACGTTATCTCAGATCAGAGGGGTGTACTACGAAGCGAGATTAATGGGTTAGCGAGGTATGTTGAGTCTAAAGTCAGAGTTTTCAGTGTCACGAAGGTGGCTCTCTTTTAACCTGGCTAGATCACCATGGTAACTTATGCTTAGCTCATAACCTGGTCCCGACCAGGTTATATTCAGAGTTTAATCTTAAAATCAGCTGTAAAAGCGCAGCTGTTTCACAGTTTAGCGCGTTTGGAGCTGGCGTAACCTTTACTTTGAAAGTCCAGTGGAGCTGGATCAGAACCGAGCATTTGTACGGAGGGAGAGATCGCACTGATCCGCTGGTGTTTACTTTCTCTCTGAGCGTCTCCGCCTACAGATGTTTAGCTGAGGGAATACGCCACTCACTGTTGAGCCGAGTGTCAGGAGGACACTGAAACAAGCATTACAGATAATCAGATAGCTAATCAGTGAAGTTAATCATTTCACTTTGATGTGGCCATGAATGAATTAATTTCAGTGTTTGGCCTGTTATATGGCAGTGTTGCCCAAACACAAATCTTGAATAGGTCTATGCTATTTTCACAGTTACAAAGGTCTTTGTTGTCAGTGTACAGAGACAATAGGCTATGAGATTTACTTGTACAGCACCTAAAAAGTTCACTGTATATTCATACGCACACCCAGCCTCACTTTCAATAAAACACACTCATTCTATAATTGATCAGTAAAATATATGAAAACAATATAAAACACAGTTTAAAAATGACAGTTGTTGCTCTAGTTTATTTTGTTTAAATGGATAAAGCTTCGTATTTCAAAGTACCTCAATGTTCAGCTGTCAGAAATAAAAATCAGCCTCCTCTCTTTACGTATTATTAATTATCATATTTGCAGCAATAGTGTTGCTTTTGGCTGTGATCAGGCTTTTTTATATCGCTCATACTCTCTCCATTAAAACAACCTGCTCCTCTTGACTGAAATCAGCGACCATGTGCAGAAGTAGAATCATATGACGCCAAACGCCTCTTTTTATGTGAACGCGCAGCAGGAGCACAAAGCTGAGAGCCGGACTTGACAAACCAAGTTGATAACCACCTTCGTGACACCGTTTAACTCTGTTTAGGGGCTTTATGTTTTGTTAAGCCAGAACATGAACACAAAGCCTGGCTGTGTTGAGCTTCCTTCGTAGTACACCCCTCAGATGTCTTTATTTTGATAACATGTTTATGTTGTGTGAAGTTTGATATAGGCTGAGTAACATCTGAAGCTGAGACAGCTAAGAATAGGCCTATGGCTAGGTTAGCATAAGGATAAGCTAACATGAATGAATGCATGGGAATTCATTTACATGTTATGATGACCTTGTGTAGCAGTCTTTATTTTGTATACACACGACATAGGCTATGCTAGTTTCAGCAGAAATGAGATTTATTGGTACCAACCAATTTACAATTGAATAAACAGCTCAATGTGTTTACGTTCCAAGACTAGCATAACATTGATTTTGCCTATGATTTTTATGTTTCAGTGTGACTCTTTCATCGCAACATCAATAAACCCATGGAAGTGGATCAACTGTCTTCAGAGTCTTCTGTTAGATAGAGAGTTAGCCATCATAGAATAAATATCGAGGACAGCAGATTCACTGTATCAGGGACTGTGTTAGCCTTGCCTATTTTTGTCCATTAAACTGGGCTAATAGCTAAGGTTAAAAAAAACTCATCCCATCAGACTCATCTTGGTTGAGGATGACATTTGTTTTACATTGACATGTATGCATGTTTATGTTGGCTATGTTTTATTCTTATCTATTTAACTGATTCATCGTTTAAATCCTGAGTGTGAGTGTTTACATTACAGAACAGGTTACTCAATGTACATGTTAATTCATGGTAAATGTCAGAGGTAAGTCTTTATGACACTGTCAGGAAAGTATTTTGGAGTGCAATGACACTTCATGGTATCTTAATGACAAATCAAAATGGTACCACTTTACTTGAGGTCAAAGAATTTATTCATTACTCTATTATAATGGTGTCATGACAGTCAATGGTGTGTAATAACTCTTCATGACAGCTTACTGACAAATCAAAATGGTACCACTTTACTTGAGCTCAAAGAATTTATTCATTACAGTGTTATAATTGTGTCATGACAGCCAATGGTGTGTAATAACTCTTAGTGACATCTTTCTGACAAATCAAAATGGTACCACTTTGCTTGAGCTCAAAGAATGTATTCATTACAATTTTATAATGGTTTAATATCTAGTGTAAAATGAGTAGTGACTGACTGGAAATGTGATGGAATGTATCAATCAATGTATTAATCAATATGCATTTATCCATATGCCTAGTAAGTACATATCAATGCACTCATCCACATAACTGATCTGATTTAATTTCATTTAATGTTTGTATTGAATATATAACACCTCTGATCTGATCACATTTAGTAGAAACA
Source organism: Cephalopholis sonnerati (assembly GCA_019142605.1). Classification (NCBI taxonomy): domain Eukaryota; kingdom Metazoa; phylum Chordata; class Actinopteri; order Perciformes; family Serranidae; genus Cephalopholis; species Cephalopholis sonnerati. Next base: position 3,271,498 of record JAGQAX010000020.1, read on the forward strand.
CTATAATTAAATGTTTTTAAAAAAACAGAGAAGGATTAGGCCCGAACATATTAGATGGATAAGTCAGACTATGACTTTACCCGAACATATTGGAAGGATAAGTCAGACTGTCTTTACCCGAACATATTGGAAGGACAAGTTGGAACATGACTTTGCACGTTCAAACTTGTCCAGGGCATTACACCATTATGTAAGAGAGTCAATGTCCAAACATGCCAGGATAATACACCGTTAGGTTCTGGGTTAGGAAGGAAGGCTTAAGAAAAAGAGGTGGAGACTCAGTAGAATATCCACGAGCATAAAAGAGAGAGCACTGAAAGTGAATCTTCAGTCTGGTTCCGGAGCCTGACTCATGAGTTGTATGTGTTGTTGCTTGTGAACACATTAAACTCAATTGCACCTGATTTTAGGTGTTTCCAGTGACTTTTTGAGTACTATCCTCTTGACTCAAGATACATTTAATAGAAGAAGACGAGTATTGAACAAACTGTCAGGGGCAAGGTCCAGAGTCATCTGGCCCTATTCTGGACATCGATTAATCAACACATGATAGCAAATGGTTCAAAATGTAGTTTTGTGTCATATCCTGCCAGACATTTATGGCCGAGTAGAATTGTCATGACAAAGACATCTTTAAGTAAAGTCATCATGGTCAATGTCAAGTTGTCATAATAAGGACATCCCAAGCAAAGTTAATGTCAAGTTGTAATGACAAAGACAACTTCTGGTAATACCACTTTGATTGATGTCAAGTTGTCATAATAAAGACAACCCAAACAATGTCAACTTGTCATTACAAAAAATGAATGACACTTAATGACAGCAGTCATAAATGTTTATGACATGTAAATAATGTTTATGACAGTGTCATGTCATAGTTATGACAGTGTCATGTCACCCTTATGTAGATACCTTCAAGCAAAGTGTTACCAAAAATACCTTTAGTTGCTCTAACTATGGCAATGACCATGAATAGATTCCTCCGTCAGCATCACAAACAGAGTGTTGTTCAGTGATTCGGTTTAACAAGTGAGTGTTAACCAACTAATGGAGTGACGCCTGCGAGCTAGTTCAGGCAGTCAACTTGAGCTGCACTGATTCATACGCACACATCATACGTCATTCCCTACATGCCATCTACAAACACACCCTCCAAATTTGGCAGTCTATTTAAGCGGCAAAATCTTCCCAGCTCTCCCTTTGCATTGTCTATGCTGCTGCTGCCCTGCATCAGTACTGCTGCTCGCTCTTTCAGCGAAATAAACATTTAAACGTGAGTTGTCTGACTGAACTGACTCTTGGCTAAATGTGTTGTGGTTGCTGGTAGTGGCTGGAGCTGTTGAAAAAATGAACAGAATGAATAGAACATGTCATTGTCCTGGTAAAAGCCTTCAGTTTACTTTATTAGTTTATTATTATCTGCACCAACCAACCCAATTACTACAAGAAACCACAACACCAAAACACATTTGGCTGAAAGTAACCAGTTAAAATATTATACAAAACTCCAGCAGCTCTATGTTTAGTAGGAATGATTTTTTTAACCATGGAAGACTGAACTGTTATTGGCAGTCAGCAGTTTGTTATCAGCTTAGATGCTTTAGAAGATTGACAGCCTTTGTTGCTGTCACACTGTAAGCAGACAGCACTAGCAGACACTGCGACTTCCCTCCACAGTAATGGCAGCACTGCAGGATGGCCTAACACACAAAGTGGGCACAGGATTCATATATTGCATGCAAAGCTTTTGGAAGTTTTAGTTATATAGTACCGTATTATCCCACCAAAACACTGTGCTGAGAGAATGCAGGGTTACTTGTGGTTCTTAAAGACTCCAAAAGTGGATGGGAGTCAGAACCATCAACCGGACCTGTTTAGGTCCGGGAGGCAGACGCTGTCTCCTCATTTAAGAGTAGACTTAAGACTTTACTTTTTGATAAAACTTATAGTTATGGCTGGCTATGGCTTGTCTTAGTCTGCTGTCTGCTCCTGTGACACACTGAGCCCCTTCTCTATGGAGTTAGATTAAGATAAGATAAGATAAGATATCCTTTTTTTAGTCCCACAGTGGGGATTAGTCTCAATATTAATAAATGCACACAGAAGGATTCACAAATACATGTTAAGATTTATATGTTAAGATTTATATATAAATGACTCTCGGGTCACGTCAGGGGAGTCTCAAAAATATTCACACACAAATGTGCAGAGGTTCACAAAATAAAAGCATTTGTATATGAATGTATCAACATCCACATATGTTTTGATGAAAATAGCAAATACGTTTTAAATACTATATATAAATAAATAAATTATATAAAAATACATATATTTGTGGATTTTTATTGCATATATTTAAAACAATAAATATTTGTGTGTGCATCAGAAATACATTTGTGAAACTTTTTTGGTTATTTGTGGATTTTTTTTACATTTATATAAAATGCCAAATATATGTGTGTGCATTGAAAATATTTGTGTGGAGAGAGTCATTTATATATAAATCTTAACATGTATTTGTGAATCCTTCTGTGTGCATTTATTAATATTGAGACTAATCTAACTCCATACTTCTCTCCTTCTCTCTGTCTCAGGACGCTTTCACACCTAAAATGTTTGGTTTCGGTTAAAATGAGCTCAGGTCTGTTTACAAAGTTAAAACAGGTAGTTTGGGCTGATGTGAAAGCTGTCAATTGAAACCTGGTGCAGATCGAGCAACAGAACCGAGACCACTCGAACAGGTGAGTTTCGTTCTACTTACAAATTGACTCTCTCGTGTGATGTGAAAGAAAATTAACCAGCCACAGGATTTTATGATAATAGATGTGTGATTTTAGCACGATTTCTACAACTAAACCAATACTAAAGCCATCTACTGATCATGAAATATGTCCGTGATCTCATAATTGATCCTGATAAAGGCCATGCGTACATGTAACCGTGGTAACACATATATGCACATTGGTGTGGGTATTTCCCCTGATTAAAAAGCTTTTAAAACTGCCACCACTGTATCCCACTATGTATACTTGGTCTGTTCATTTAGTCCATTAAAAAGTGTGTGACCGTGATTCCACAGTATCAAGCCCCAAATCATTACTGTATAAGACACCTTCTTTTCCTCCTGTCTCTATGTTAGTCATTATTCATAATATGCCACTGATTTGCAGTCTAATAACAAACTAATCCAACTACAGGTGTGAAAGCACCCTCAGATTCTAAAAGTCGGTTCTTCATTTGCTAGTATTCATGTCCCGTTACTGCATATCACTAACTCAGCTTCTTCTCTGGAGCCTATGTGCTCCACAGTATCGCAGGTAAGAAATGTGGTAGTCTGGTGACCTGTCCAGGGTGTGCCCTGCCTCTTGCCCAATGTCAGCTGCGATAGGCTCCAGCCCCCAATGTGGGCCACCAGTTGATGCTCACTGCTGCAGAGCACACAGGCAGCATGCAGCAGATTACAATGATAGCAAGGGAGGGCAATGTTGTTTCAAAGCAATCATCATGCTTATCATGGAATAAGTGATAATCCCCTCATATTGAAACAAGCAAATGAGCAAGACGGCTGTGAGTAGGATCTTCCATTAGGCTAATCATGCACAGTGCCACTCTTCCAGACATTATTTCATTACACCACGCCATGTGCCAGGCGCGACGCCTTTGTTTGCATAAACACCGCAGAGGGATATCTGATTGACAGAGTTGAAACGATAAGAGGCAGCTTCGTTTTAGCTCGGCTGTTTGTTCAAAGGAACGCAGCTAACTGGCTCTGCTGTATCTCTCTTTTCTATTTGAGCCTGTTTATCTTGTGCCTCACTTCCCCTCCCTCTGTGTCTCTCTGCCAAGTATAGGAGATGGACAGAATAATTGCAATATAATACTGAAATGTAAATGATTATCATCAAACAGTACACTTTTAAAAGAAACTAGCCAAAGAACATAAAAACATGCATAGAAGTAAGTAGTAATAAGTGCCAAGCTTTGCACAGCCAGCTATTTACACTGATAAATTTAAAAAGCATTACACACAAAACAGCTGTCTCCAGAAACAAAGTCAGCCGAACCTGCTTTTCACTCTGACCTCTTCTATAGGAGGTTAGGTAACAACACAGAAGTGTCACACAACTTCTGCATCTGCTACTTAAGGAGGACAGCAATGTCTTTCATAGCCCTTGTTAGTTGGAGTTTGGATATTAGGAAACACAAGTTGTTTTAAGCATTTGAACAAACAAATCCTACTGATTTTCCAGTGAGGAAAGTCTCATACTTTTAGCCTTGTTCTTTATTTTATGCTGACCTTACACTAAATGACTTCTCAAGCAATTTCACAGTGACAAATGTTGGAATAAAATTATGAGAGCTTCAGCTGGCGCATGCTTCAGTGATCTTAATCATTTAGTGTCAGGTGGTCATCAAACTCAGTCTACACTGTCTCAAGTTCTTTTTTTTGTCTTGATGTTCTGACAAAATCAAATATGTTTAACATCACCATAAGTTTTTAGTGTTGGCTCATGCAAAAAGTAAAGTTCAATGAACATTGTCAACAATCAACAATTGCGCTCTCTTTACCACCAAACAGGAAACAGCAAACCTGGTTGACAGTAAACATGGAGGGGATTTGGGGGAGATGGAAGAACATGAACAAGTCTTGGTTCTCTTGGGGTGGTTGTGGTTTAGAAAGTAGAGCAGCTAGCTAGCTAACCCTACACTGTTTGTGGTTTGATTTTACTTTTGGAACAAGGAAGAAATGTATATCTCTTTCAAACCTCTCCAGGTAACGAGTATCATTAATATACAACATGCTCCAGGCAATACGTTTAGCTCAAAATTCACAAAACCAGCCTGAAAATGAAGAAAATCTGAAATGATTGCATGAAAGTCTATGAAACACAGCTGTGTTATTGTCGAACCCTTGTCAGACCTAGTCGATGCTACACTATGATTGATCAGTCTCGGTTTGAGGGGGGGACTTAGTAAGGGGTGAATTTTGGTGTAAGGTGGTCATGAAACTTAGGACAAGCTGTTTGAGGTTATTTTTCTCAACTTAATTTTCTGACAAAATCAAACATGTTTATCATTATCATAAGTTTTTGTCTTGGCACGTGCAAATACTAAAGTCCAATTACATTAACACTGTCAACAACAAATAGCTGTGCTCTCTCCAGCACCAAACTGGAAGCAGCAAAGCGGGTAGACAGTAAACATTGAGGGCACTCTGGGAAGGTGTAAGAATGAGAACAAGTCTCAGTTTTCTTAGGGGCGGCTGTGGCTCAGAAAGTAGTGCAGTACGTCCATCAATCTACGATCCCCAGTCTGCATGCTAAAGTATCCTTGGGCAAAGTACTGAACCCCAAATTGTTCTCTATGGGTGCTGATTGTTTGAACTGAGTAGCAGGTGGCATCTTGTATGGTATCCTCGGCCAACAGTGTGTGAATAGGTGAATGAGACATTTAGTGTTTAAGGGCCATGAGTGGTTGGAAGACAGGTGAAAGGTGCTTTACAAGTGCAAGTCTATTTACCATCTATCTTGTACTGTGGAAAAGGAAGAGAAACTGCTTGTGTGTCTAGACTTGTGTTTTTGAAGACACAGAAGGAATTGTTAGTATGTCATGTGTCTTAAAGGGAGTTTGGTGTAATATTTTTCATTACAAAAGGGATTGCAAATTATCTAAAAGGACTCTAGTTGTAGTATTTGGAAAAGGCGACAATGCAAGATTCCTTTGTAAAAATGTTTCGTGCATGACTAAAAAAAATGTGGCAGTCTTTATCCAAGAGGGTGTCAGACTGAAGTCTTTCTGAAGTCTTTTTAAATTCTTGTAGTGTATGATAGGCATTTACCTGCCAATAGCATTCAGACAGACTTGCACCAATGTTATCCTGGCTGTCTTTCACAAAAACATGCGTAAGGATAAACTCATCATGGAAGTGGGACAGTGGAGTAGGATTTGTTCTTTTTTTGTACTTGCTTTGCTTTTGTTCAATTGCTTGGGCAGTGCAGACAGTTCAGACGCCCATGCAAATAAGTGTGAAATTGCAATGTAATCATTTATGTAAATTACATCATGCTGAGCAGAGGATTAATTACTTCTAACAAAGTCAGTAAAAGGCACACAAACAGAGTGGTGGTGGTGGGGCATCCATGATGCAAAAGTGAGAAGAACATAAAAGCTTTGATATTCTGAGTATAAATGCAAAGGTCTCCTGCCTCCTGTGTGGGAAAGTGATGGTGGGATGTTGGAATGCAGGCAGGGATGACAAGCAGGGGGTGGGGAGATGTGCAGAAAGTAGATTAAAAAGGTGAGTTCTCTGTCACTGCCTTCATCCCTAATAACTGGCAAATGCTTAAAGGATGGAAGTTATAAACAGTGTACCAGACATAAGAGGGGGAGGACACAGAACACACAGACAGGCAAGACAAAAATCACACAATGTTCACTCAAGAGAGAAACAAAATGACCACCAGTAGTTTTCTGTAAGGGTGCTGTGGAGAACCTACTGCACTGGGTATGTGGCTCTGCAGGAAACTGGAGAAAGCCCTAATAACATCAGTAGAAATCATCATACTGATTTTCTCAACTTGGTTTTAAGCCCCATTCAGACTGGATTTATTTATCTAGGAGAGATGGGGTAGTTTTAACCTTATCTGCATTGGTTAGTGATTTTAATCCCACCCAAAGCTTATATAGGGGTCATGTATTACTCCCAACACCCCTGCAATTAACTATGGGCTTTCTGCAAACTTGCTGCTCCCCCTGTAATTTAAATCCTGTCAATCCTTAAGAAAGTTGCTTGTTGCTCTACTTTTTGTCCTCCGCATTAGCTCAGTGTACAGTGCGCGGTAGCGGTGGCCAAGCAGTTGAGAAAATGTAGCACGAAAGAAGAGCTTACTGATGGCAAAGTAAAGCAAAGGAACAATCGTCAATATAGCATCCACTTAGACTGATATTGATTTTTTTTAGGTGGGCCTTTTTTAAGGTGGTGAAAATACGTTTTGATATCAACCCCCATCCAAAGCAATATAATGTTGTGCCTCCCTGGTAGGAGTCCTGCCTGCTATTCCAAACTATTCCAAACCTACTGGAAGTAGTACACTGACTATATATAAGTACCACATACTACCCCACTTCAAAAATCCTGAGCTAACCCCTTAAGCTTCTCAGCACCCCAACAGTGTGGTGAAGCTACAACCAAACATATGTTTTTTTTCTAGCTGTGGTGCTGTGTTATTTATCTGATGTAGCTGATGCTATGCTAGCTTTCTGTGCATTGCATGAAAAGACATGAAAGCAATGGGGCGGCAATCATTGATGCTAAAATGGGGCTACTAACACCAACAGAAACTTTGTGATGATGGAGCTGGCCCCGCTGTTTTGTTCTTCATAATGAGCACACAGCATATAGACCGTGGTTAACAGAGACTAATGTTAAATGTGTATAAGACAAAGGAAACACAGGTCTCCTGTGTTTAAGCCTGATGTTTTGTTGACCTATTCATCCAACACATTCTCACCTCGACCTCGTAACATATCAGTGTTTGGTCATGGACTCTCCACACTAAGATATGATGTGCAAGGTACACTGAGTTTGTTGGTTGTTGACATTCTGGGATGCTGTGTCTGTTTTCAAAATGCACATCCATTTACACAGGGAATGTACAGTTTGCATACAGTCTCTTTCAAAATAAACACACTACGTTGGTACAACACTGCAAATTGATGTTTTTTTCCTTCAACAACAAACACACATAACAGGGGTTTGGCTTTACAGTCATGTGGGAAGCGAACACTGCCCTCCCAGGTGAAAGTCAGTGGTTGTTGGACCCATTCATCACCCCTCCCTTTATCAAGTTGTATCATGGGAGGTGTGTTTTTGGGAACCTGCACCTCCAATATTGTGAAATGGCAGTACTAATGAAGTACATTACATTTAATTCCAAATAGGAATAGTTACAAAGTCTGGAGGGTATCAGCTGAAACATGTTGTGATTTGTGCACACACATTATTCAGTGTGCTCCTTCATATAAGGACTTTGTGCCCTTGAATGTGTAAATTGTGTCTTCAGATTACTTGTGGTAATTTACTCGGCCAAGGTAAAGTGTGAGCAGCATGCTAGCAGCTGTTTTAATAGTAAGTAAAGAAAGGTGATAAATAAGGAGGAGGTGATAAAGAATCAGAGTAATTCCTGGAGGTGTGTTATACACCAGAATCCTGTTGATTGAGTGACAGCTGAATGTTGACACCTGACAGGGAGGAAGGGGAGACGTAGGGAGAAGGTATAGATAAAAGTCTGCCCAGATGTCAGCACCTCCTTTCAGCCTCCTTTAACCCCTATCAGGGGATTGTCCTCTCAAATCCCTCCTGCTCCTGCCACCACAGTGATGAGAGCATGATGGATTGGATTCATGTTCTTTCGTTTGTGGCACACTTAAATAGCTCTGTTCTTTCTCACACAAATTACCATTTAACAAGACAGCTTACTAGCAATTCTTAAGTTTTCTTTTAGCACCCTTTGTTATTTGGTTCTCCTCAATAAAGAGTGAGTACAGATTTACCAGATGTTAGGAATTTTTTCTGAAATTAATATGCTTCTGTTTAAACATTACCCAACAACTGTTGTCTCTGGTGTTTCTTATGTCTTCTGTTACACACAACAATAATAATTAATGAGATTTATTGTCATCATCAACTTTATCCAGGTAGTTTTTATAGTGTAATGTTTGACTACTTAAAAATAATTTTGAATATTTGCATGGAAATAGGCTATATAGAATAGAATATAGAGTGTAGGCTACAGAGAGAGAGAGAGAATGAATGATGAACGAATGAAGAAAAAGAAGTTAACCAACATGGTCTCACTCTGAAGTCATCAAACATCGGCGCCTGGGCAGTGACTTCCGGCATCAGACACTGACAAAAATGCCGTTCTTTCACGTCGGCATGATACGTGGCTGGATGCCGTTATTGTTTAACATGCATGTAACAGGCAGAAGTTGACACAGCATCCCAGATTATCAACAACCAATGCACCCAAGGTACCTTGCACGTCATATGTAGACATAGAGGGTCCATGACCAAACTTTGATAGGTGACAAGGTCAGAGTGAGAATGTTTTGAGGTAACACAGTCTGTTAGGTCTAAGTTAACCTATCCACATTATTAATTGGTCTAAATGAGCATTCATTAATATGTTTTACCAAAAGGTGGCTACTCTACAGTGGGTTATTTATGATTATTTGATACTTAAACTTTGCAGCATTGACAGTAAAAGCAAACAAATCTGTCTACACACTAATAAAGTCTTTATTTCAGTCCAAGACTTTTTCCTTTTTTTTGATTTGAAATCCATGCCTGGCCAAGCTAGGAAAAGTTATATTTTAATCAGGACTAAAGCAATGGACAGACCGACACTGCATAAAGCAAAGCCCCTTGTATGGGAAAAATCTTGAGGAGAGAAATAATCTACAACTCAACACTGGGGTCAGAAAACACCTCCAAATACCCAGTTTGAATTCTGCTGCGTTCACATCTAATGGCAAGCTAAAACTAGTGCTTGTGCTTTGTAGAATTCTGGATGGATTCACAAACTGTGGTGCAGTGTTTTGTTCCTGACTGCTATGCCAAAAATATTGTGAGTGTGCTACATTTCTAATTCATGCCTTTGGCTGGTATATCTCCTTGCACAACAGCTGCTGAGGTCCAGGGGTGCTGGTGTATTTATAGACATTTGCCATACCAAACTGACAGAAAATACCTAAAAACAAAACTGAAACAGTTATAATGGATGGTGGCCCTAACATGAAATCATCATTAAAGAAAACCTAAAACTGTGAACTTGCACCACTGCCTACCTACTACTCTGTGTGTCTCCAGTAACAAAAACGAAAATAAAAACAAACCAAAACTAGAGACCATCTCGTGGTGGGATCACTCCAGGTGGGATACAGCAATAAGATGAATTTCGGCCAGGGGCGTAAAGTGATATGCGAAGCATGAAACATTGCAGACCAAGTACACACTCTCATGGCAAAAGCAATCCCAGAGGGCAGTGGTAAATGGTAAATGAACTGCACTTATGTGGAGCCATTTTAGTCATCCAACCATTCAAAGCACTTTTTACACTACGAGTCACATTCATCCGTTCACACACACATTCATACACTGGTGGCCGAGGCCACCATACAAGATGCCACCTGCTACTCAGTTTTTAACACACTCACACACCGATGGAACAGCCATCAGGAGCAATTTGGGGGGCATTATCTCGCTCAAGGATACTTCGACATGCAGACTGGAGAAGACGGGGATTGAACCGCTGATCTTCTGATAAGTGGACAACCCGCTGCCCTGAACAGTATGTGTTTAACTGTCGAAGCTGTTCAGAGTTTGTCACCGCCTATTCAGAGCATAAACCACACCCATGGCGGTCACAGTCTTCGTCTCGGCATGTTTGTTGTAGGTGACGCCATCACAGATCACATTCTCCAGAAACACTTTCAACATACCGCGGGTCTCCTCGAAGATCAGACCGGAGATATGCTTCACTTCACCACTGTGAGCCAGATGGTGGATAGCAGGCTTGGTGATTCCCTGGATGTTATCATGGAGAACCTTACAGTGATGCTTAGCACCTCCTTTACCATGTCCCTTTCCTCCTTTACCTCTTCCACTCATTGTTACAGTTTGAGTTTGTCCTTGTCAATTGTCCTGTGTGGTCCCCACAATGCATTAATGCACAACTTATAAACTTGGTTAGGTTTAGGCAACAAAAGTTACTATGGTTAGGTTTAATAAAAAAAAAAAAACATGTTGATGATGTACCTTAAAATGACTCAAAGTTTGTATGGTTTCAAATGTGAATCTCCTAGGGGAAGGTGCTGGGAGAAAGTCATTTTTTTGACCCATCCACCACCCCAACCTGCTTCCTTACAAGACTACTTGGGACTACCTCCTTGTTTACCCCCTTCAGTGCATTGGTCATGCAGCCTTTTAAAATACATGGGATTTGTACAAATTTGAGTGCATTACTTTTCCTAGGAAAATGTACAAACAGGAACAGCCTGTGGCAGCTCTTGTTGCATGTGTCTTGGACAAAAAATTGCACTTGAACACAACACAAAGACTTCAGCTGAACATTCTGCACCTGCGAGAGAAGAAATAACTCTCCATTCCAACAAACAGTGGCCGTCTGTAATCCTCATTCAAAAAGGGAAACTGGAAGACCGTCTTGACACTATAGTTAGCATAATACAAAACAGCACAATGTAATGCTGAAGGAACAGAGCATATTTACCATGCGCCACAGTAACACAAACCATCAGGAAACCTTTCTTAAGTGCTCAACAGATAAAGAAATAATATAATCTCATTTAACAAGTTTGTTTTGGTCTCACATCTTCCTGTTTAATTTACTCACTTCCATTTCTTTTATTGTGTGCTGAGCTGAACTGACAATCAGAGTGATTTCATTCACCAACAGGCTCTGCTGTCTCTGACACCAACAAGGGCTGACAATGAAGGACACACCACAAGGTCTGGTCACTAGGGTGACAGATGCTCACAGATGGCCAAAACTTGGTGTGTCAGGGCCTTTAGGGAGATAGAATTATTTAAAAGGAGAGACCATCCTGCGATGGGATCACTCTAGCTGTGATTAAGGGATTTAGGACTTAAACAAATGTGGGCCAGGGGCATAAAGCAAAGTGGCCAATATCCTGTAAATTTATGTGACTGCACCTTGCACAGTTGTGAGGCTATTGCATTGACAAAATCTGTCCACAGACAGACAGACAGACAGACAGACATCTAAACACCTGACAAAACAGTCAAAACAGCATCTGTGGTAGTTCTTACTACAACTCGTGTCACCAGGACTTCAATTGGCCCTGATAACACACACACACACACACACACACACACACACACACAGATTCAGGAGGTGAAAACAATAGCAGCCATCGGGATGATGTTGTGGCTGGTAATTATGTGTAACATTGTTGCACACTTGGGCTTTGGGCTATATGACTGAAAATTTATGTTGATTAAGGCTTATGGGAAGCATATGCATATACATATGATTTTCATTCCATTGCAACATAAAGCACAAACTTTTAGGCTGCCAGGAGTGCTACTCCTGCTTTCTTTTTCCTGAATATTCTCAGCAAGTTTACCATGTTGTGCTAATAACACCCCTTCCTGCCCTCACATCCCTCCACATCTTCCAAAAATAAACCATAATTAGCTGCTATATTGATTCATGCACAGACATTGAAAAAAAAAAGATAAGAAACAACATTTGGAGTTTTGGAAATTGACCACAATAATTATGGCTGCCAACTCCTTAAAATGCATTTGGTTCACAGGGAAATATGTAGATCATCTGTTAGAGGCAGTCACATCTTATTAAATATGGAAAGCAGGGAAAACAGACCTTGGCAGGCTTTATCAAACGCACACACTCTCCGTCTCTCCCACACGCACACATACACACACCCACCTACTGGCAAATACTATGCATTTCATATAATGTGCTACACACACACACACACACACACACACACATACACACACACACATTATTTACATATGCATATACAGGTTGACACAGACAATATATCAGACTCCTCCTGCTCCTCTCTCCTCTCTGGTGTCCTCAGTAACACAGTTTACAGTCATTAGCTCATGCTAAGCAGCATGGCCCTGTGTTCATTACTGTAACATGAATACACAGACATCTGCATTTAATACACATGCACAAACACAGGTTATTGGCTAAGAGGATCCAAAGAAGCAACCATGCTCCCTACTCTGTGACTTATTTATTATTTGACAGAAAATTAACAGAATTACACACCTGCCTGCTTTGGGAGCTACAAACCATTCACATCCACTTAATAAAATGATCAACAGCTGTTTCCTTTTTCCAGTTATGTTGTTGTTGTTAGCTGGGCCGCAGCAAAGTGGGGCCAGCCCCATGAACACAAAAATCTGAATGAGTGAATGAGTGATGAAGTTACACTGCTGGTCGGTTGAGTGTTAGAGTTTCTCCATTGGCTTCTGCGCTTTAAAAATAATGGAAAGGTACAACCACACATGCGCAGAATTAACACCAGCAGATATTCGCCTACTACTGACTTCCATTTAATGTGAGCAGAGGGGTGACTGAAACATTTGCTTCCAGTGGCAAAGCAAATTCACAAATTTGAGTCACATGGATTTCAACTTTTGTGAACTTTGACTTGTGAAGTCTAAGCCTGAACTAATTGCAAAGCAGTATGTGTGGAGGAGACATTATGTTAATTACCAATTTATGCCATTTTTAACCAGCTGATTTTGTAAAATATGAAAAATACAGACTACCCCACATGAGAGATGCCAACTCATTCTCACTCTGACTTGGGTGGGTTGAGTAAAAAAAGAACAGAGTTTGGCTTTACAGTCTTATGGGAAGCCAACACCATGCCTCTCAGGTAAAAGTCGGTGGTTGTTGGACCCATCCACCACCCCTCCTGCCTGCCTTTGTCAGACTTTTGCCCCCTTAACTTATGTTGTTGCACTGTTAAACAATAACAGCAACCAGCTGTGTATCATGCTGATGTAAAAGGACAGCTTTTTTTGGCCTATCTGATGCAGGAAGTCACTGACCAGGCGCAGGTATTCGTCAACTTTGAAGTGAGATGTCGCTAGGCTTGCAGTGAGTTGGGAGCATGGAACACAAGAAAATGGAAAATGTATCAATAACATCATATTTTGCAGTATTTATTAGCAAGCTAGCTAACATTAGCTAGAAAGCTAGCTTTTTTTGTGTCAGTCACATCAGGCACTGCCCACATTCAGCACAAATATCATCTCCGAAGGCAATGGTCACTCCCCTGCATTTGCTCATGTGTGACCATACTGAAACAGAGTCTACAAAGGCTTTTGCTGTGAAACATTTGCAGGAATGTGCTGTGGAAAATTCTGTGAATTGCACAGTTCTCATCCAGTATTTTAAATATAGCTATTTCCATTTGTGGCACTTGTTATAACAATACAATTTGGCTGGGACATTAACACACATACACTAGGGAGGCAGGATTATGGCCAAAATGATAATCATGATTATTACGATCGATACTGAGATCACGATTATTTACCCTGATAATTCATTCTTTTAAGGTACGAAATAATTTTATCACACTTTCACGTTTAAATAAACAGAGCATTGCTTTTACTCCCATGTTGTGCTACATTCCTGCAAATGTATTAATCTTTACATCCAAATTACACTTAAAATAAGGTTGTACTCCACCTGAAGTCACTGCATCTCCTCTGGATATATATCTGCCACTGTATTTTTTTTATTTATTTTTTTATTATTATTTATTTTTCCTACAGCAGTTGCAGCACCCTGATGTGCTGCAGCTCTGCTGTTATGGATGTCTGAGTTGACGATGGACAAAGAAGGGGATTCAATGGGGTAACATCAGTGGTGTTTTTCTTCTTGGCCTTCATGCATTCATCTTCAAGTTAGTTGTGTTGCTTTAAAGTGCAGGACAGAAGTCTCATGCACTCTTTCCATATGATTTGTTCTCTATCTGACAGGGAACATCACTGCTTGGTATGGAAACAGCACCGACAGTGGTTCGTTCAGCTGAACACACTATAGGTGCTGCTTTTCCCTGCATTTAGGATGTTTACAGCAGGTGTTGCAAGAATAAGGCCAGGAGAATCTTTTAAGATCCCAGCCACCGAAGTGACAGCCTTTACTCCCTGATGAAGTCATGAAGAAGGTACCGGACACATGTATTTGTTTGGTCTCATCTCATCTCCTATCTGCAATCACACAGACTTCAGTTTCACTGGGAAACAATAATGTTTTTTAAGTTTTTTACAAATTGTCCAACATATTCAAGTCAGTGCTATAATGATTATAAAAACAGCATGTATAAGCTTAGTTTGAATGGCTTTAATTTCCAATATGACCTTGGTGATGACCCTCCATTGATATTGTCATTATTATCTATGATATTAACAAGACTTTAACTAAGTTGCAGTGAATTAGGAAGTGGTTTTCCTGACCGTGCTAAACAGTGTAGCCAGCAGGGCTGCAGAGGTGAGCTCAGAGGAGGGTTGTTTATGAGGTCCTCTTTCTCCATCTTTCTCTGGAGGATGGGATAAAGCTTTAGGCCTCTGATCTCCTCATCGCTAATGCCCAGCTGTGATAGGGGTGTGTTTGTGTGTGTGTGTGTGTGTGTGTGTGTGTGTGTGTGTGTGTGTGTGTGTGTGTGCTTGTGAATCTTAATCAACCCTTTTCTCACATGCAATTCACTACATCCCCCATCTCTGTCTTTTCTCAGTCTTTCACTCTCTATCCCTCCAACTCCCATTCCCATGTCTTCTAATTAGAAATGCTAAAAAAGCACAAATAAAGCAAACTAAGATGGAGAGGCGGTTCCCTGGGTGGCATGCTGAGATTTGGGCAGGGTTAGGATGACTTAGGTGCGTTTGCCTTGTGAGAAGGAAAGTAAAAGCTTAAAAGAAGAGAGTAAGGAGGGAGGGGAGGGCAGAAAAGATGCAACAGAGGAGAGCTCTTCACAGTAAATACATAAAACAAGGAAATTTTGAAACCGACCAGCTTTACTCATCAGAACTTCAACTGATGATCTGATGCCTGTTGGGTAATAGAACACCTTGAAGAAAACTACCCCTTTGAAATGATTGAAGATGTAATGTTATGAGAATTTGAAAAATGGTCATATATTTCTACAACAGGCGTTTTTGGAGCGAACACTTCTGGGGACTCTGTGAGAGAAACTGCCCACTGGAGAGCTCCCCTGAGAACTACATATTTTCAAGAGTCTTTTTCCTGTTTGCATTCGCACCATCAATAGCAATGCTGTTAGTAACTGTCAGTATGGCAACATAACTTTTACTGCATTGTATATATATATATATATATATATATATATATATATATATATATATATATACAGTACAGGCCGAAAGTTTGGACACACCCTCTCATTCAATGCGTTTTCTTTATTTTCATGACTATTTACATCGTAGATTCTCACTGAAGGCATCAAAACTATGAATGAACACATGTGGAGTTATGTACTTAACAAAAAAAGGTGAAATAACTGAAAACATGTTTTATATTCTAGTTTCTTCAAAATAGCCACCCTTTGCTCTGATTAGTGCTTTGCACACTCTTGGCATTCTCTCCATGAGCTTCAAGAGGTAGTCACCTGAAATGGTTTTCACTTCACAGGTGTGCCTTATCAGGGTTAATTAGTGGAATTTCTTGCTTTGTCACTGTGGCAGGGACCATCAGTTGTGTTGTGCAGAAGTCAGGTTAATACACAGCCGACAGCCCTATTGGACAACTGTTAAAATTCATATTATGGCAAGAAGCAATCAGCTAACTAAAGAAAAACGAGTGGCCATCATTACTTTAAGAAATGAAGGTCAGTCAGTCCGGAAAATTGCAAAAACTTTAAATGTGTCCCCAAGCGGAGTCGCAAAAACCATCAAGCGCTACAACGAAACTGGCACACATGAAGACCCCCCCAGGAAAGGAAGACCAAGAGTCACCTCTGCTTCTGAGGATAAGTTCATCCGAGTCACCAGCCTCAGAAATCGCAAGTTAACAGCAGCTCAGATCAGAGACCAGATGAGTGCCACACAGAGTTCTAGCAGCAGACCCATCTCTAGAACAACTGTTAAGAGGAGACTGCGCGAATCAGGCCTTCATGGTCAAATAGCTGCTAGGAAACCACTGCTAAGGAGAGGCAACAAGCAGAAGAGATTTGTTTGGGCCAAGAAACACAAGGAATAGACATTAGACCAGTGGAAATCTGTGCTTTGGTCTGATGAGTCCAAATTTGAGATCTTTGATTCCAACCACCGTGTCTTTGTGAGACGCAGAAAAGGTGAACGGATGGATTCCACATGCCTGGTTCCCACTGTGAAGCATGGAGGAGGAGGTGTGATGGTGTGGGGGCGTTTTGCTGGTGACACTGTTGGGGATTTATTCAAAATTGAAGGCACACTGAACCAGCACGGCTACCACAGCATCCTGCAGCGACATGCCATCCCATCCGGTTTGCGTTTAGTTGGACGATCATTTATTTTTCAACAGGACAATGACCCCAAACACACCTCCAGGCTGTGTAAGGGCTATTTGACCAAGAAGGAGAGTGATGGAGTGCTGCAGTAGATGACCTGGCCTCCACAGTCACCGGACCTGAACCCAATCGAGATGGTTTGGGGTGAGCTGGACCGCAGAGTGAAGGCAAAGGGGCCAACAAGTGCTAAACACCTCTGGGAACTCCTTCAAGACCGTTGGAAAACCATTTCAGGTGACTACCTCTTGAAGCTCATCGAGAGATTGCCAAGAATGTGCAAAGCAGTAATCAGAGCAAAGGGTGGCTATTTTGAAGAAACTAGAATATAAAACATGTTTTCAGTTATTTCACCTTTTGTTGTTAAGTACATAACTCCACGTGTTCATTCATAGTTTTGATGCCTTCAGTGAGAATCTACAATGTAAATAGTCATGAAAATAAAGAAAATGCATTGAATGAGAAGGTGTGTCCAAACTTTTGGCCTGTACAAATATAAATAATACATATAAATATATATATATATATATATATATATATATATATATACACATATATATGCTCAGTGAGGCCTGGACTCCACTGTTGGCCCATATGACCGTGTTTTTCTCCAGCTGTTGTGTTTGTGCAGTCTGATTCAATGATCAATGACCCAGTATCATTGATGCAAAGTGAAAACATCAAATATACTGACATCTTTAAAATATGCTTTTATTTTGAAAGTCTTGTCAAAGCACTGTCTTTGTCTTGGCAGACAGCCAAGAGAAAGATGATGAGGATAGAGCAATTTACTCTGGAATAAATCAGCAGTTTGGAAATATTTTGGATTTCAGAGGAAATAGAGGTCAACAGAAAAGGCACATGCCATATGTAAACAATGCCCTTATGAGATAAAACATGATGTTACCTGCCTGGCCGGGCATCTCAATCCAATAACTTCTCACTACAGCAACATCAGATGTATCAACAATGTTTGGCTGAAAAAATGTGCATGCAGGCTGAAATTCAACCATGTTGTTCTGTCAGGAGATGCAGTGACTTAAACCAAGGGGGAGTAAGAAAAATAATAATGTTAGATGCAATTTGTTAAGCTATGAGTAGAGAAAAAAGTCCTCTAGCAACTAGGCTAATTTATGCGATGTAAACACGCCTGAGCTAATGATGGGTCAGTAGCAAAAAAACAAGTGTTTTGTCTATGAACCTTGACAGTTATTACTGAGCTGAATTTTATACCTTTGTTGAATTATCTTGTTATTAATCCATGCTTTATGGCTGTTAGGAAAAGTTTGTCTTCGTGGCTTTAAGCCAGATAGCCCTTAAGTTTAAGGAAAAAGATGATGGTTTGGGTTAAAATGAAAACATTTCTTTCAGAGATGGATTTCTGGCAGAAAGCCCTAAAAGTTAACTGATCCCATGTGCTTTTTATGTGTGTTAGCGGAGTCAGTTTAAAGCAAACTTTACTGCACTGAGGCTGTTACTATTATTTACATTATTTATGCCTTGTTTTAATCTTTTAGGGGCAAAGTAAAAAAAGAAAGCTGTGGCAGCTTCTTCTGTAACAGATCATATTATTTGGGCAGATAATATCATCTTATATCAATCATAGACCCCTCAATGGCATTGAATCAAAATCATATTGTGGCAGACTTTGTAATATTGGCAAATATCGTATTGTTGTCCAAAGAATTGATATGATATTGGGTCAGGTGCACAATGCGCAGAACTCACAAGTGCCAATGAATGGAAAACAGAAACATAAATAATCTTTCCATGTAAAAGTGTGTGCGCACTGAATCCCTCCAGATTTAGGAGGATGTTTACAACCTTGGATTAAAGCCCTGTCTATACAACATGAGAACACTGCAGAGGCATATTTTCAAAGCGCTTTGCGGCCTTTTGCCTGTCCTGTTGCCAATTGACATTTAAAATGTGCTTTTTTGATGATGGGTGGGGCTGGGGGAAAAGGAAGGTGCACTCCTAGCGCCTTGCTTCTCCTGGGAGGGTTAAGTGTTTGTGAATGTATCCTGCAGCGTCAACACTGGCACCACTGGCTTAGCCTCATTAGCATAAAGAAACGTAGCCGTGGAGAATCTGATGGTGGGGAGGGAGCAAGCTGACGAGGGAGGAGGAGTGAGGAGGGGGAGATGTAGGTATGGAGAGCAAGTGTAACAGAGAGAGCTGGCACAGAACTTAAAGAGAAGTATGAAACCAGATATATGAAACAAACACAAACAATGATGTCTGGATTGTCGAATATATAAACTGGATGTATAACGTTCTTGTATTGGTGCATTTCAGTGTGAATAACCTGCACTGATATGTTTAAAAAATTATCGAAATGAATTTTTTGCAGGAATCAATCTAAAATGCTATGAATTGAACTAAAAAATACTTTACCCACAAAACAAGTATTTGTATATTAATTACTCACCCCTTGTTACCTTGAAAGCCCTTTTTCACACATGTCTCATGGTGAACGGAGAATCCAGAAAAGGCGAGGGAAACCTAAAATTCCCACCTCTCTTCTTTGCTCCATTAGCTGACTGACCATATGGTCAGGCAGACCCCTCCCTGACCTCCAAGGTCATTATAGATCCCACCATCTTTGATCAAGCCAATCCATTTGTAGTTTCCTGTTGTCAGTCGATGTTTGTAGGCCAGATGACCTTCGTTACACGCTTACACCTTTTTGTTCGTCTTTCTCTCTCTCACATACACACACACACACACACACACACACACACACACACACACACACATATATACACACCTTTGCTTAACTAGCTGGAATTTGTGTGTTTATGTTTATTTTTCTTGCTTTCGTTGGAATAAATGTGTTTTTGGATTTATACCTGCTGTCTGTTTTTGAATATTTTATTTTCAATTTTTAACTTTACAAGAACAGTGCAGCTTATTCCCACTAAAACTCAATAATAAAGGATACACGGTTAAAAAAAACCAACTACACAGTTAAAAAAAAGTATGAAGTGAAAGAATAATTACATAAGCTAAATAAATAAAATAGAAAGTAAAAATAAATCAAAATAATAGTAATAAAGTAAATTACAAAATAAATAAATGTTAAAAAAAAAAAGGCAACACAATCAAATGTATCATGTTATGACACGCTTGTCACTAAAATATCTCAACTATTGAATGACCTGAATGCTAGTATAAGCCTACAATGGACCAGGTCAAAGGTCACAGCGAATCCACAGTTGATAAAGGTAGCTTTTCTATATATTTAATAAAGGGCTGCCAGATCTTTAAAAAGGCATCACATCTGTTCTTCAGAACATAGGTGATCTTCTCCAAGGGCATACAGTTCATCATTTCTGAAATCCATTTCGATGTAGAGAGGGTGGAATCCGACTTCCAGGTTAATGCGATACATTTTCTAGAAACAGCAAGAGCGATATCAATGAATTTCCTGGAACTCTGATTTAGTTTAGACTCTTTTCTAGAGGAAAGAGTCCTGGGTCTATGTATCCATGATTTTGGTCAATGTGTCGCATATATCATACCAAAATTATGTCACTTTAGTACAATGCCATGTGCAGTGTAATGTATAATGTAGGTTTATACCGATGTAGCTGATGAAGAAAATTGTAATTGACCAATTCAAATCTGGCATTCACAGTGGCAAGCAAGCTGTTCTGACATAGGTCAGACCACAGGTCCTCATCTATGGTGATGCCCAAGTCAGATTCCCACCTCTCTCTTGATTGATGTATGTTTTGTTTTGGACATTCCTCCATCATTATCAAGTATACCTTGCTAATAAACTACCTTGAACCTCTGTTACAGTGAAACACCTACTCCACCCTTGTCAGGGCAGGCAGTGCTTTTTGTTCCCCCCAACTTTTTTCCAGGAAGGCTCTCAGTTGTAAATAACAAAAGAAGTGTTTGTTGGATAAATCATATTTTGCTTTAAGCTGTTCAAAGGACATGAGGATGTTGTTACTATAACACTGTTCAAGTTATCTTATACCTTTGTCATACCAAAGTTTGGGGGTCAAATCATTCCTCACTCCGATAAGTCTATGAACCTCATACCATGATCTAACCAGGTGGACAGTGAGTGGGTTCTTGGTTTAACTGACAATACTTTTTGAATTCCATTTATAAATAAAATCACTTCCCGCCTTTTCATCAGGGTCACGGAGTTCAATTTGTGTCCAGGGGGGCCCATAGGATCGTTTAAATAAAGATAGGAAAAATTTCATTTGTGGTAGGGTCCTCTGTGGACTCTGATGTATATAGTGCAGAATAATAGTGTTTAAAGCAATCATTAATTTCTTTTGGGTTTCCTCCATTTTTGGTTTCTATGGAATTAACAATTCTCGATTTCTCCTCCGTATTCATCTGCCAAGCCAAGACTTTTTGTGCCTTTCCCCTAATTCGTAGCATCTCTGTTTGGTTCTAAGAATATTTCTTTCTATTCTGTCTGTGTTCAATAGGTTATATTTGAGCTTCGGTAGGTCTTCCTTGAGCGTGACATTTGTTGTTCTTCCAAATATAGGATTTCTTTCTCAAGCTCATTACCTTCAGCCATGTGTTTTTTCTTTAAGCCACTGGCGTAAGAAATTATCTGCCCTCTTTAGTAGGCTTTCATTGTGTCCCACAATACAAAGTTACTGGGGTAAGAGGCACAGTTTGTTTCACAGAAGCACTTCTCACGAATTGACTAAATCAGCTTTTTTGAGCAGAGTTGGGTTCAGCCGCCACCTTAATGGTCCCTGCATTTTTTCAGGTATTGACAATGAGAGTGTCAGTGGGGAATGGTCTGAAATGATCCTCAATAAATATTCAGTTTCCATAACTCTCTGGGTTAGTTGGTTTGATTTAAGAAAAAAACCTGCTGTCTGTTTAATACTACACAAGAGTGAATGAATAGTCATCCTCTGTTATGCCAAGAACTCAAAAATCCTTCAACCTTTACTATTAATATTGTAATTTTGGTTATAGTTATTAATTCAATTATTAATTAGAGCTCTAAATTGATTATTTTTTTTATGAGACTGATTTTATTGATTGGATCATATTTCCCTTTTTGGGAACAGATTCCCCACAAGGTGATGTGATGTAATGTGAATTAAGTCACATAATTCAGTTTAATTAATAATCATTTTTAATGATCAATATTAATAATTATTTCTGATAGCCATTTTGATCATTTTAACCAGGAGTTCCCGACACTTGGTGACCCATTATGAGGTCAGGTCCCAACATGTAGATTACAGTAAATGTTTTCACTGAGTGCTGACCATCAACCTCAGACTGTTGTACATTTAATTTGTTGATCTTATATCTGATATAATTTGTTTGACACACCAAAACGTATTGGCATGCTTGTTTTACTTTTCTCTTGCCTCTGAAGATAATGCCAGTAGTATCATGTAAGCCCATGTGGACTCTGCACATTAAAGTGTATGACACTCATTCATTAATTCATATAAAAATCCAATTTGTCCATTTTACAATAATTTCTGCTCACCAATTTGCACTGCTTCCCAAGATTTACACTACTAATATGTTGTGGCAAAATTTCTAAGAACCGACAATTTACTTCATCTCAATACCATCATGTCAATCCAACACCAATGGCAGGAATTCAGAATGACCTTAGCTTATTCTAAAATGCAGAAAGTGACCATCAGGTAAGGTTGCTACAGAGCAGGATTTAATTAACTGGCCGAGTGATGGAGATGGTGAGTGGGAGCTTTACAATGCTCCCCCAAACCTTAAACCTGTAATAATCTAATGTGTTGCAACATTCTTGCTTGTCAGAGGCTTGACAGTTGCATCAAAATTGTGAAACATCTAATGTTATAGGTGGTTAGCATTGTCTCCTCACAGCAAGAGGGTTCCTGGTTCAAACACAGGGTGGGGGTTTGAACCTAGAGTGGGGGAGCCCTTGGGATTTTTTGTTGTGATGTGTCAGATCTGTCTTTCCTCCCCTCAGACTGTGAGTGTAAAGGGTTGATGAAAAACAGGTGTTGCCCTACAATTGGTCTATTCCTGGGCATAGCAGCCTCTGGATTGGGCCACTTGATGACATCAGTCTTTTTAAACTCCAGCTGAAAACACCTCTCATCTCCTGGGGGGTATTCCAGAAAGCGGGTTTTGTGAAAACTCAGAGTAAGTTAACCCTGAGATAAGGGAAACTCTGAGTTATCCGTTCCAGAAAGAGAGGTAAATGAAACTCTGAGTCCATCACCATGGTAACAGACCCTGTGAACATAACCTGCTTGCTGGCAGGTTTTCTTTAAGAAACCCTGAGTTCACCCTGTCTCCTCCCTCCTGCCGAGCCTGAAGCAAGCTGTCATGGGTTGTCCATATGTAGGAAATCCGATCGACGCTGGGAGAGGACCTTCAGACCCTGTTTAGATGTGCTGTCATTCCCCAATGAATATCTGTTTGAACGCTACCGTTTTTCATTGGAGTCAATCATTGACCTCAACAACATTCTCCTGCCACACATATCAAATCTGACACACCGCGGACGTGCGCTCTCATCAGAGCAAATGTTGTGCATCGTGCTACTTTTTTTGCGAACGGTAGCTTTTTATGTGATATTGGTGATACAGAACATGTAGAAATATATATATATATATATATATATATGTAATGTATATATATATACACACACACATGTATATACATATATACATACATATATATATATATATATATATATATATCACATCTATGTGTTGGCTGAGTAGAACTCAAATGTTATTAAGCAGGATATTAGGCAAGAGGACATAAAAGCTGAAACAGTATTTTTGGGGGGGTTTAAATTACTAGTGGCCTACAGGACATGATGAAATAGCCCCTGAATGACAGGTTACTGGAGCTACTTTGTTTAATAAATCAAATATGAATCAAACTAAAGAAAGGTACAATCATGGCCCAATGAAATATGCCTCACCTGTTTGAATAATGTTTTTATATTTAATTTTAAGCTGCTTCCAAGAGCGTTTTTCCCCTGTGAGATTGAAATCTGATTTTATTCAAAACCACTGCACCACTTTTTCACCTGTATGCTACGATTTTAATTAAGTGTGGTTAAATGTTAAATGGATGGACTGGTGCGTTCAAACGTACGCTTTGACTCGGGCAGCAGTTTCCTCCCATGCTGCCTCTCTCTCCTTGGTAGCTGCAGTGGTGTTATTTTTTTTTTACAAAATATATGCTCATATTCGCTGTAGGCATTCATGAGCACCTCCAATTCCACAGGTGTAAAATAAGTTGGGTCGCCTTTTCTCTCTGGTTGCCATGGTGACTTGACGTATTGGGGCTCCATTGAAGATGGCTTTTTATTGCGGTTGTGCACGTGCGTAACCCGAGGTGAACATACTCAGAGTTGATTGAACTAATTCAGATCAGCTGTTCTGGAACCAGATACTCGGAGTTTCCCATCTCAGGGTAAGTCAACTCAAAGTTCAGGATTAGACTCAGAGTTGTTCAACCTCCTACCTGGAATACCCCCCTGTACCTCTAACATTTCCAACAAAGCCAGCATCTATTTTATGTATTTTGAGAGACCTGTGTGTAAGAAACTATTCGTAAGCAAGCCAGCTGGCAAGATTTATGTGTTTAGGAATTGGTACATTTGAGATTTTTGTATAAATCAGTAGGAAAACCATTTGGGCAAGTTTTATTTTTTGTTTAGAGTTTAGAAACTTTGCTGTTCCAGCAATATGTACATATTCTGTTACCTTGTGTTCACTGTAACTATGGATCACTTGATATCAGTTAAGTGGGGGGTAAGAAGTTTAGGGTTGTGACCAAATTAACTTTTGTTTGTTTACTTGGTTATGGCTCAACTCTTAAGTTTGAAATCATTTGCTGACTTTAAATTTTGATAAATACTGTGTGGCTTGCATTTCTTGGTAGTAGGAAGGGTAAGGAGTCACACTGCATGTTATGTCTAGGTTCCCCTGGACCAGGGACATAACAGTAATCTTTGCAAAACTGCACTAAATGACAACACAATCTGACCACCTGCTGTTAGACTACTGCAAGTCAGTGTACCTTGGTGTTGGCCAGTCATCTCTATCTTGCCTGCAGCTGGTGCAGAATGCTGCAGCAAGACTCCTCACTGGTGCCAGGAAAAAGTATATCATTACACTGGTGTTAGTATCCCTGCACTAGCTACCTATCAAATACAGGATTGATATTAACACTTTCTGCGCCAGAGTAGTTTTTTTTTTAAGTTGCCAGCCACCGCCAGCATTTTTGATCATATTCACTAATCTTTCAAGACCCACAGAATAATTTGTTTTATGAATATGTAAAGAGTATACACACAGAACTAAAGAAGACAAGTTCTGTTTATAAACACAAAAAACATTTATTATTCCATAAGATATTAATGTGCATTTTCATGCATGAATAAATAAAAATAAAAAATCTCGGACAAAAGGCTGAGAAAAATGCGTTTTTGTCAAGGACAGTCATTTTCATGTATGAAATCGATTCACATTTATATATATATATTTTTTTCTCATTTCCTTCTGTCAGTATGAGTTTTATAAATTAAATAATAATAATAATGATAATAATAATAATATTGTCTTTGAGGTATAGCTGAACACGTTGCCACACTCAGTGATCATTCAGTGTTCTGTTGTTTTCCTCTTGTCTATGATAACCTTGTCCGTGTGTCACTGTCACCATCATGGAGATCCAAGCGTTGATGACAGAATCTCATCAATGGTGGGGAAAGTGTTAAGGTTTTTTACGTGTTCTTTAAACCATACATGGACTGGAAGCCCTGTACATCCCTGAACTTCTCTGCCCCTCCTCCAACTCTAGGCCTTTTAGATCTTCCGAACAATGTCTTTTAACTGTCCTACGATCAAGGCTTGAGGGTAAAGAAGATCAAGCCTTTGTGGTGTCTGCTTCAAAACTCTTGAATATCCTTCCATTTTCAATCAAATGTCCCCCTTCACTGACACTTTCAAGACAAATCTTGAGACATACATGTTTTCAGTACAACTTTGATGACCTAGGTTTTTTTTTGTAAGA
This sequence comes from Cephalopholis sonnerati, assembly GCA_019142605.1. Lineage (NCBI taxonomy): Eukaryota > Metazoa > Chordata > Actinopteri > Perciformes > Serranidae > Cephalopholis > Cephalopholis sonnerati. The sequence continues at coordinate 3,297,637 of JAGQAX010000020.1, forward strand.
CCAAAGAGTATTCATACTTTGGTCATGTTCTCCAATGTCTGCATTCATTGGGAATTGCTGATGCCCTGTGTATAGAAAACTAATTAACAACTGCACCTTGTCAATAATGTCTTTCCTAATTGTGGAAAATATGTTTTCATTATGAAATTTAGCAATGAGATGCAGTTGCCATTATGATATTCTACACAGTTCATGTCTTGTATAGCAGTCAGGTAAATGGAGTGTTCTTTAAATCCAGTTCTCCTTATTTCTTTCTCCATCTCTCTCCTGTTCCCAGTGCTCTCACTCTGTTCTGCAGCACTCTCTCAGTGTCTCTGAACCTTTCCTTGGCTCTACTCTCCTTCTTTTACTTATCTTTCTCTCACTCTCCCTTTCAGAGCTGTAGAAACTGCCAGTGTTAGTAATTCAATTGTGCTAGTAATTGAAACACAGAGATGAGACACACAAACACAAAGAAACACCACACACACACACACACACACACACACACGCATGCACGCACGCACACGCACACACACACACACACACACACACACACACACACACACACACACACAGCCCTTTGAGGCAAATTGTGATTTGTGATATTGGGCTTTATAAATAAAATTGATTGATTGATTGATTGATTGATTGATTGAGTAATAAATGGCAATGTTTTTCTGGCATCCAAACCCTCTCTCTGTCACAGACCACAGTGATGGTCAGTGTAGTAGATAGTATGGAGATATATGATGTATCGGGGGTGTGGCCTTTCTGGTGTTCCAGTGACAGTGATTACATGTGTGTGTATAAACTGTGTTTGTGTATGCAACGTATTCTGCATCCAGTCTGCCCACAGTTATATGGGTGAAGAGTAGGACTGACATTTTTTGTGTTGGTAAGATTGAGAAAAAGGACTAAGAGGGTGTGATGGAGACTGTGTGCGCTGAGCTGTCTCAGAGGCATAGACTGCTGTTCCAGCTGGTTCACAGAAGTCCAGTTCAGAGACTATTCCTCCCAGGCCTGTCAGAATCCCTGGCAGGAGTCATACTGAAAGGTTGATTTGGACAGTGACTGGAACGACAGTCTATCAGCAAGGGGTAGAAGTTCTCCTTGGGGGCAACTGTGTTTTCATGACACAAATATTAAAATGATGATGATGTGTTTTAGTTTTTTCGTGTTGTTGTTCAGCTGATTTGATGCAGTAATAGATAGAAAATAACATCATCTGGAATTTAATGACAAATAGGTTAACCTAAAGAAACCTGCTTTGTCAAAATAAAAAGAAGTATATGTTCCATTAACAGATGATATTTCATTAGCTTTTTTGAGTTTGTGCCAGTACTGCATCCTAGTATTTAATGTTAGCTTACAAGCAGCCTTGTTTGAAATGGAGACAGTGGTTAGCTGGCTAGCTAGCTAGCTAGCTAGCTATAGCATATAGCATACTCACTGGCAGTTTTGAAGGCTGCAACAATTTCTGTCCACTTGGATTTTTTTTTCCTTTTTTGAAGCTAATAGTTTTGCAAATAGTGACGTTGAAAGATCCCCAGTCTTTACAAAATCTTATTCTGTGACTAAAAAGTCTCTGACTCATGACATGTTGTCTTTAGAAGTGAGAGGGTATCAGACTGTAGTCTTTAAGAAGTATTTTCAAAGTGTTCTAGTGTGTGGTAGGCATAAGTAACTTAGCATAGATTCTTTCAATCACATGAAAATGCTTTACTTTGCACCAACAATGAAACGTTGATTAAGCATACATTATTATAGATGCATCAATATGTACCTCACTTTACTTAACACAAACAATAAGATACAACGTGGACTGTAGGTGAGCATAGATATTCATGCTCAATGCATTACAAGCCCCATCAGTAAATCTCTATTCAAAAGCATCCATAATACACTAATAATTCATTATAAGTCACATCTTTAATGTGTTATGACTGTTGGTGCACAGTAAGTATTATGTGTGTTTATGAGTGTAGTCATAAAGCATTATAAATGCATTATAATTCACTGTGAATGTCATCATAATGCATTATAGATGTGGTCTTCGCAGAAAGTGTTACTGAACATTTTTATCATGATAAGAACTTTAGCCATATCACCCAGCCTTAAGTTAAAGTCAATATTCATTATTTTGCTTATTTTGAAGATAATGAAAGCATCATATTCTAACATATTTAATCCCATACACTTAAACCCCCATTGCTCCTTGGAAAGTTGAACTTTAGGTTTGCAGCTGTTTCCTAAAAAGAACAACAGCATCAGTTGTTTAATGTTTATGGACAAGTGACACAAGTAACAAAGCCCTCTGGTGGTCGTAGAAATTTTTACGATAGCAAAGGAAGTAGTCAGTACATGTAAAGCAATGTAGATGTCGATGTAGAGCAACACTTTGGCATAAGGAGGTTAAGATGAGCCAACAAAACATCCAACTTCAATACAGGACACATTTATTAGTTCCCTGCTTCAGACTGGCAGTCAGCATTTTTTTAAGCATAACCACGATTTTTCCCAAACAGAAACCATGTGGTTCTTAATGAAACCATGGCAATGAAGTTCCCCTAATCCTAATTTAGTTTGAGCCTTTAAATGTCCAGTGTGTATGATTAAGGGAGATATATTGGCAGAAATGCAATATAATATGGCATGTTTTTTTTTTTTTACTGTCTAATCACCTAAAAAAAAGGAATTGTTGTGTTTCCATTACCTTATAATGACCTCCAGATAGGGCCATTCGTATTGTTGCATCAGCCATCATAGTTAAGAATAAGAAAAAGAAAAAAAGAGAAGAAGAGACCTCGGTGGATAATTCAGCTTACCCCATGTCCTAACTGGATGCGAGCGTCAGACTAGTGCGCCGCATCTCTTTATACTGGACACTCACTTATATATGGAATGCTGTCACCTCATGTAAACAAACCACTTACCTAGCAGTTGTGGTCTTAGAGTAATCACATATCATTATTGTAGCTCCCATACTATATCATATCACCACGTCCACTTTCAGAATCAGAATCAGAATCAGAAATACTTTATTGATCCCCAGGGGAAATTGTTTTCGTTACAGCGACCATAACAGGCTGCACGCACGGTTGGCGCATGCGCCATATGTAAAACAAGCTAGTTTGCTAACATCCCACACAATTCTTACCAGAAACGTTCATTATCCTGGCGATGTGCCTCCAGCCAGATGTCAATTTATTTAGGTTTTTTGTAGTAAAATAAGGAGGTATCCTGTAGGCAATTGCTCATTTAAACCTTGTGACTCATCCATTTCTTGTCCACTGCGGCGCTTTCAGTGTGAACAACCGAACAGAAATAAAAACAGGGTGTCTGACAAAAGTTCAGCTTAAAGCAGCGCATGAGATCACGCTGCATCACGTCGCTTGCGGGCAGTTCGGACAGTCCAATAGAAAACAATGCAATCAAACCGATTTAATTGCTGATGCTCCCTTGTGTCACATCCAGTTAGGACACAGTGTTACAGTAAAAATCTCCTGAACGATGAACACATAAGGAATTCTTGCTGGGAGAAGTTTTAGTTTGCAATCTTCAATTCAAAGCTAGATGCCACCAAATCCCCCTAAAACTTGCACACTTCCCCTTTAAACCATAACAAACCTTAGCCTATTGATGTAAAGAGCACTTACAAATAACATATTTTTGTGTTTATTTGTTTTAAGATGAATGACTTAGTGTTGGGAGGAGTTGACTGAAGACAGGCTTGGTTAGATTAGCTCATGTGTTTAAACACATGCAAGCAAAGCTTCTGAACTGTTATTTTAAATGTCAGCGCACAACAAGAAACATAGAGGAAGAAACTGTACCTGATAAAGCAAAAGAAAACCGCGTTATGCCAACCCAGTCTCACTTGAAGTCGTCGAATACTGGTGCTTGGTCAATGACTTCCTGGCAGCGGCAGAGGGAAACTCGGCCGGACAACTGCGTCAGTTAAGGAGGCGAAAAATCTATGTGCCTGTCTTAAATGGGGACTTAACTTGGGACTTGGGTGCAAAGACTTGAGATTTACAAAACAATAACTTGATTCTACCTCTGGGATCAAACAGCCATGTTATACTGTATGTAACCAAAGGGTTTTCTCTCAGCTCATGCTGGCCTTTGGCTCCTCAGGCTTGCATACATGCTACTTTTTTCTAGGCAAAGAGGTGAGATACTCTTAAAATCTCAGCACGCCCTCAATTTGATTTTACATAGACATCTTTTATGTGTGCGAATGGCAGGAAATTCACATCCTGTCATCTTCCTCCTCCTCCTCTCAGCACTCCCTGTCCGCCTCTTCTTCTCATTGTCTTTACGACTCCATGCAATTCCCTCCCTAAGCCTCTCATGACTCTACCCACACAAATACTGTTGTGGCAATAAACATCACAATCTGAGCTATGATAAATGATGAGCAACAAAAAATAAGTTTCTCCTTTGATTTGTGATTATCAGAACTTCTCAGTAACTGGACAATACGAACCAACACTAAAGAACACACTGCATGGCACTGTTTTGGTGAAATTGCTCCTAGTGCTATGATGGAGGAGTTGAATTAACCTCTAGTTATTATTCAACTACAGATAAACTTTAGTTATTATTCAACTACAGATAACCTTTTCACAAACATCCCAGATGGGTGTAAAGGATATTTGTCATGGCAGTATTAGTTTACACTCTGATGGAATATAAATGCGTAATGCCCTTCCCACATTATATACAATATGTTGTAGCATAGAGTGAGACACAGAATGCTGGAGGTCATTCTTTCAGGCTTTTCTTTTCATGCATTTCAGAGGTGTTCTTTAAAAATAGTTGTAGTGACTTGATTTCGACAAAACAAAATAAAACCTACGCCACAGTGAGGGGCTGGTACTAAGATATGTAATTGACGTGTCGTCATGTGGCGGCTCCAGGTAGTAAATCAAACATCTGCGGACTTGTGCTTAAGATGTATTTATTTACCACTGTGTACCAATACAGCCTTTGCTATACACACACTTACACCAATAACTTGCATGAAAACAAACAAAAAAGGCTTAAAGATTAGCCTCTAAACGGCAGTCAAAAAACTGTGTGCTTCTCCCGGTACGCAGCACACCTGAGGAGTAATTGCCTCTTCTTCTACTTATGCATTTCCATATGCTGCTGTCCAATACGCCACCTACTGTGGCAATCAGGGAATGACCTAAACACACACATAGATACAAATGGCTCTAACAATAGTAAAACCCTACACCCATATAGTTATCACATATTGACATTTGGTCATGGACGTTTTGAAGATATGACATACAAGGTACCCTGGTTGAGTTGGTTGTTAAAGTTCTGGGACGCTGTGTCAACTTCAGTCTGTTACATGCATTGTCTGTTTTCAAAGTGCACTTCCATTTTCACAGGAAATGTACAGTTTGCATACAGTCTCTTTCAAAGTAAAGGCACTACATCAGTACAACACTGCAACTTGATTTTTTTTTCCTTCAACAACAAACACACAACTCTGTGGGGAGTGAGGAAAGCAACTTCACCTGGTGCCAAACACCAACCAACAGGACAGGGTCCGTTCACCACCCAACATTAACATAACTATAGATCAAAGTGTAGTTTGATCATGTTGAAATGGCTTTCCACGGCAGGAGATTTTATGACAATGCATCAAATGCAATCTCCAACCTGGCAATAAAATACTGCACCTGTTGACCAATGAGGACATATTAACCCTCATTTACCTTTTCTATGCTGATGGATCAGGGAGCTCTGTGTCATCACAGAGCATTTATGCAGAATTTCAAACTAAGTGTAAACCACTCAAATAAGAAACATACAACAGCAGTACAGCCTCACCTCTCTGCCACAATGGGCCCCTTCTGTCATAAAAAAACTCCCATGCTTCAGGAGAACAAAGACAATGAGCTTGGCTGAAGAAAAAATGGAACAAAAAAGCAAGACGAAAAAGAGAGTATGAGGGTGCAGCCAAAGTCAAGGCAGTCTTGTTAAAAGGAAAGAAAGAAAAAGCACACAAGCTTAACTTTATATTTATTATATTGTCTTATATTTTTATCTATTCAGTTCTATCTATTCACTAGTAATTACTGAAATTCAGTGATTAATCGCAATTTAAAAAATGTATTTCTGAAGGCCATCAATTCAGTTCAATATTAACTAGATTCAGGATTCAATTCATCCCATAGCACAGCTAAAATCATTTTTAGAAAAAATAACAACAACCCTTTCCAGCTTTCACACACAGAGGGCACAGACCGTGCATTAATCGTCTCTTTTTAAAGCAGTACAAGATAAGCTACCATGTTCAAAAAGCTGTATCAGATCTAGAAAAAAAAAACAAAACTCAAAAATCAGAAATATTTTATGTTATTATTACTGAATGAAACCGTGTGTAGATTAAGTCACTTCCCTATCATGGAGAAGACTTTTTAACAGTCACCTCCACGAACATCACAGTAAATGTAAATGTAAATACTCATCAAACTGGGGATACAAAGCCAAAGCCAGTCTCTTATGGGAGCGGAAGAGAATGAAATAGTGGAGGACAAGGAAGAAAGTGCACAAGGTTAAAGTGACAAAAACTGTTGTCGCTGCCATATTGTGTCTTTTGCCTGTCCAGTGTTCACTCTCATGTCTCCCACGCAAACACACAACTGGCAGAACAAGTCTCTGTCTGATTGGCTGGCTGCTCATCACCAGTAATGTTGAGCCCAGGAAGCCACTCCAAGACTTTATATGCAATCTGGACTGCTCTTAGAGCATCTCACTCACCAAACCTTAATATCCTCAGTCTTCTTTCATATGTCAACTCTTCTAGCAATTCATTTCTCTCTCTCCACTCCTCCATTCCTCACTCCTCTATGATAGTTTCCCTGGAACACAGAACTCAGCAGACAGGCAGAGAAGCATACTGGACAACTACTCATAGTATCAAAATATATTCAGGGAATAAAAATACCCTTACATAAATTTTACATTTTTACATTTTATAATATTAACCAGGTATCAGTACTTCACAATTATGAATGAAGCCAAACTAAATCATACACAAGAGTTCAAATACTATTTTCTGGAATCCTCACAGTTTTATGCAAAAAATATATATAAAAGAAGGAAAGGTCATGATGTCAGTGACAGCATTCAGGGAGCCAGCCTTTGGTGTCAGTTATATTGGAGTCAATGAGGCAGGAACAGCAAATCACAACTTTCAACTTTGACTGAAAAATCCTTTTACCAGTTTAACAAACACACATTACGTAATGTCGACTGTATTTTTATCTAAATGTGTGCATTTGTTTTCCTTGTTATTGGTCTACAAACAAATCACAGATCAGTCTCAAGCCCCTGTTTGGTAGCTACAAGATAGCTACTGTTACAACATGATACAGAAACAAACAGAGTAGGTCCGACCTGTTATCACTTACCAGACTAACAATACACCCAGATCAATTTAAAATGTTTTAAACAACACAAACTGAAGGTTTGATCTGGATCAAACCCAAGATTTTATTACATGGTCTCGTCTGATTTCAGAACACTTTTACTTCTTTTGAACAACCCATTTTCAAGCTTTGATCCAATCCGATCTCTTAAATCCGATAGGTTTACTTCTGAACAAATAGCGACAAAATCACATCAAATACTTAAAAATTATAATAATGACAGGTGCTTGGAAAGATTCTACCATGTACCAGATATTTCCAGAAAATAAGCACACCTTGATGAACTGGCTGTGAGTAACAACAGGGACAGACTGGTTAAAGTTAAAAAAATATAGACTTTTCAAGGACCTGAAATATAACCTATGATGAAGAGTGTATATTAATAAACTGTGGGGGTTTTGTATATGTGTGTGCTGCCTGGGGTCAGAGAGACTGATAGTTTCCATCAGGAGTGACGGGCTGACCTTGTCTGAGTGTCGACTCTGACCTAGAGAGACATACAGCCTGGATCATATCACTGACGGTGCAATACACCCCCCCACCCCCCATCCCCCACCCCCACTGACTTTCTGAACAAAGGCAGGAGACAACAGAGAGAAGAGGAGCAGAAAGAGGGAGTGCAGAAGAAAGATGTGGAGCAGGACAGAGAGGAAGAGAAGCTTCATTATTTAAGCATGTTTTTATGATTGTCAAGTTAGGCACAGCATGATTGTAATCATGGGAAAACCATGTTTCACATATGCTACCGCTGTATATGTGCGTGTGTGTGTGTGTGTGTGTGTGTGTGTGTGTGTGTGCGTGTGTGTGTGTGTGTGCATGCGTGCGTGTGTTTGTCAAGGCTGTGATAGATGTGTTGAAGTGCCTGCTGCCACTGTCGGTGGGCTGATAGGGCCTCTAATCGCCTCTGATAATGGGGGACAGCCTGTGACTTTGCCTGGGGCAGGGATTCTGGAGTGTGTGTGTGTGTGTGTGTGTGTGTGTGTGTGTGTGTGTGTGTGTTTCATGTCCTGTGTATTAGAAGGAATGAAAATACAGTGTTAATGTGTGTGATTTGTGTTTTACAGGGAGAAAGAAAGATCAGTGTGTGTTTTACACACTGACAGAGGGAGAAAATTGTGTGTGTTTCTTTCAGAGTGTTATGTCAATGGCCTAATTACACTGTGATACACACTTTGGAGAGCAGATTGCTCCCCTGTGGCTCTAGATGTACACATTTGCTGACAAACAGTCAGCAACACTACAGGTTTCTAAATATTGAGTAAGACCAAAGTCAAACAGTTGATCTCTTTCCTCAATCCATCTGCCCACATATGGCTCAGAAATCTCGAGTCGAGCACAAGAAAGTCCTCGCTGTCAGAGGCACCCGTTTCGATCTGCACCGTGCCCCAGCTATCATGGCGACACGCTAAGAGTTTTATTTTCCAGTTTATTTCCATGTCCCTGCAGAGGTTTTCGCTGAACACAACAAAGTCCTCTGTTTCCCAGTAGCTGGAGATCTCCCCATGCTCAATCTGTCTGCCTCTTTGATTTCTAACATTTCACAAGTGTGTGCTGTGTGTGTGGTGTCTGCTCCACCTGTTCAGGTAGCATTAATAGATGTATGCGACTAACAGACATGTCTGAGCAAGGACCCCTGGAGACTCTGAGCAGATACAAGAAATAATAGCTATATATTTGCAGTAGTGTTGCTCATTAAAGAATCAGAAGAGTTATTTAATGTACAGACTGAGCAGCTGTTACAGGGAGCTGGTGAATTCAGTACCATGGACAGCTACACCCACTCTCCGTGCTGCTCCAAGTGTGTTCAAGCAAGATCACACTGATCAGGTTGATTTGCTTTGTGTGGGACTAATCCAGCCTAAAACTGGACTAGCTGTTACTGTTACACACTGACATTTCCGTTAAGCAGAGAGAGACACCTAGGATGAGAGTACATACAATTAAAATTAGCATTTCAACAAGCAACATAAACATTTATGTACTCAAATGCTATAAAAATAAACTCATTCTTTAGTAATTCAAGTGAATGGTTCACAAATTATCAAATCAAATCAAGTTTATTTATATAGCACAAACAAGAATTAATTAAAGCCTATAAACAACCAAAGGCTATTGAAAACAAGTACATTTTAAGATTTGTCTTAAAAGTGTCGATGGTGAGGGAGCATTTGATTGTGAGTGGAAGGCTATTCCAGAGCTTTGACGCAGCGACTGTAAAGGCACGGTCTCCCTTACCCACCAGCCTCGAACGCAGAACAGTTAAAAGACAATGTTCAGAGGATCTGAGAGGTCGGGAGCTAGAGTAGGGGCAGAGGAGTTCGGCAGTATATCGGGGTGCCAGCCCATGTATTGCTTTAAAAACAAATACAACATTATAGGTTATAATTTTGTCTGATCACCTCAACACTGATTAATATAAAGGTAATTAAAGAATGGAAATTATTGCAATCCCATCACCATCATTGTAGTCACTACTGCTGTCAGTGGCACATTTAGCAACGTTTATCATTTATCATCATATCTCCACCATGTGCACAATGTATCCCCACTGAGCCCAATAATAATGTACATATATATATATATATATATACACATACATATATGTGTGTGTGTGTGTCCTGTAGTAAGGACACAGTCTTACTACATGGGGTGCCCACTCCAACAAGTGAGCTATTGGGCTTCCTGACTGCATAGTCGTAACCCTTTAAGGCCCACAGTTACACAATTTCATACATTACTTTAAACTACCCCCCCAAAAATACATATGTAAAGGTTAAAAAGCATTTTTTGGACATCAAGTACAGATGCCAAAACATCAGCAGTTGGATGGAACCATTTGATTGACGTGTTTACATTGCCATTGCACTGCATAAACATGTATTGAAAGCAAAATGGAACAAAAGAAGCAGAGTTGATGCAGACCATAAGAAATAAAATTAAGAAGGGTTCCTCCAAGAGTTATCGTTGCATTTTCATGAAGACTTGCAAGAGATAGGTTAAGAAAAGTTAAACTAAAAGGACTGATCAAAAACGAAGCAGTAGAGGCCAATATACCCTTACCTTTATTCTTGTATAGGCTACACTCAGTGCTTCTCATCATGCAACTAAATAGCATTCAAGTGTTGTCACATGTTAGTTTCTAGGACTGTTTAAAAAACTTCCAGAGAAACAGAAGACCATTGTACCAACACATTCTCAATCTGACCTTGTCACATATCGACATTTGGTCATGGACTTTCCACGTCAAGATATGACGTGCAACATACCCTGGGTGCATTGATTGTTGATGTTCTGGGATGCCATGTCAACTTCAGCCTGTCTGTTTTCAAAATGCAAACTTCTGTTTTCACAGAAAATGTACAGTTTTCATACATCAAACTGTATTTAAACTGAAAATCAATGTACTGCATGGGTACAAAATCGCAAATTGACATTTTTCCCCCCTTTAACAACACACATGGTTACGTTTTGCCAACATGCACATGGTTGGGTTTAGCAAAAAAGAACAGGGTGTGGTTTTACAATCATACAGGAAGTGAACACTGGGCTCCTGGGTGAAAGTCGTTGGTTGTTGGACCCATCCACCACCTATTCTGCCCACCCTGCTCGGATTTCCGCTCCGTTAACTTACATTGTTGCCCGGCTGCATTTCCCCCAGATGCCACCGGGCCCTGTTACACAATAATGGCAACCAGCCCTAAAAGGACAACTTTTTTCATCTGTGTCTGACGCTGGAAGTCACGGCTTAAGTCCGAATTTTCGATGATTTCAGAGTGAGACCGGGTTGACTGTACAGCAGTGCTCCCTACTATACAAGCACTCAGATGTCAGAAATGTCCAGAAATGTCAGATTGATCCCAGTAACATCTTTACTCTTTTAATATTCCAACAGTTACTTTTTTTGTATTTTGCTAGATGCCACATTTAAAGCAGTTCACCGATTTATTTGATGCAATATTAAGGATAAAAGCATTTCACACATCTCACATCACATTATATTTCTTGATCTAATTAATTAAAATAAAACAGTGTTTAAGTGGTGACTGTTTCTACAGTCGAGAACTGACTGTAGAAACAGTCACCACTTAAACACTGTTTTGGAGACATTGTAATGCCTATGAAACCTCTCTGTCAACTCTGCTAAATTCATGCAAAGTTTAGGCTTTTATGTCTATTTTGCAAGTCTTGGTAGTGCTTTTTGTGATTGGCTTTGGACAGCTGTGGCATGTGGCTGCGAGTCACTCATCGAGATGAGGAAATCAAGTAGGCTGTGTGTTAAGTCTGTGTGTCAAGTCTGTAAACTCTCCTTCTGCAACTTCTAGCTAGCTAACTTCTGGGTAGCCAGGTCAAGGCTTTCACATGTAAACATCAGTAAACATAAAGGAAGATGGAGAAGAAATGGACACCAGCTAAATTAGCATCCTACTACCCATTGTACAGGGGTTGGATAATAAAAGCACTGCCTGGAGAAACAGCTATTATTACAGTGCGCAAGTAAAAGGAGCGGTAGGATCACATTTCACTGTAGTTGCACCTTGTATTATTAAATGTAACAAATGATTGATTGATTGATTGATTGATAATGCAGCAAATGTTACTGACGTATCAGCGGGAAAAGCTGGAAGCTGCCTGCACATGAGAGTAGATCCAACAATGCAATGCTTTGTCTTTAATAGGTGTGAACATTAATGTTGCTTTACATCTAACAGTGATGACGCTGAATGATGATGATTCATAACTGAGTAAATTAATAAGGGAATAGTGAAGAAGTGACAGAGGGAGTTGTGACAGAGCTTACATTTTTGTACAAGGTAATTTCAGCAGCTCTTTTTCTATGGAAACAAAGTAGATAGCACAGAGGCACTCCAAACTCTGTGTGTGTGTGTGTGTGTGTGTGTGTGTGTGTGTGTGTGTGTGTGTGTGTGTGTGTGTGTTCTTCACACCTCTAACTAGGTAAAAGTGTCTATTACTGCTTTACCATTTAAACAGACCAGCTAAGAACTGTTGCATGCAGTTTTGCACTGAGTTGCATCAGGGTTCTTACATGCCTGCACACACACACACACACACACACACACACACACACACACGCACACACACACACACACACACAATGTCCCCACATGCACCAAACACAGCTCTGATGACTTCTTGTCTGAGGGTTTTATCGCTTTTTGTCTTAACCTGTGCCCGATTGATCGTGTCTGTCTCTCAGGTTATCTGTCTGCCTGTCGTCTGTCTGTCTTTCAGTTCCTCTTTATTTTCTTCATGCTGCAACCATTGCACACAATGTTGTCGAGTTACACTCTATCCATCGGCAAATCAGAAACACAAGTACAAATAATCAAAGTCTTATTCTTTTTGAACTCTTTTTTCATCTCTATACAGTTCGCTGAATGTCTTCTCTGACTGCCTGTAGCACTCTGACGGAGCGTCTTCCACCCCCTCCGCCCCCACCCCCTCCGCCTTCAACTCATGTCATCTAAACCAACAAAAGAGCAGCACTACCTAATGTATGCAGTATATATTCACTGCCACGCTCCGATGGGCACTTGCCGTGGGAGCGTTTACCCTTACGATAGCTGCTGCAAAATAATACAGCCTCATCTCCCATTCACAAAGATAATATACACATACACACAGACAGCACACACATAGACACACACACGCACACACACATACACAAACAGTGGAGTGAATTCCATTAGCGTGATTTACAGTTGATCTTTAGCGGTACAGAGCTGGAGGGAAGCCTTTTACTTTCTCATTTGGAGGAGCAAGAGGGCCTCCTCTGTCTGCAGAGAGAGAGAGGAAGATGGATAGTGTGGTAGTCCAGGAACACCAAAGAACATCCTCTAAATACACAAACAATGAGGGACAATCTGTGACAACACACACACACACACACACGCACGCTAGTGTAGAAACACAGAGAGATGGGCAGAGAGACAAATAGAGAGAGAAAGAGAGAAACAGAGTGAGAGTTCTCTGTGGACTGAGCTGTGCAGTGTCTGCCTTCAGGCTGCCTTGAAGATTCATTAGGTACATTTAACACTTTTTTTTATTGCTATGCTTCTATGGAGAGAGTTCTGTTTGATAAAGCAGGATGACATGCAAAAGGGTCCCCATGTTGCAGGTGCACAGCCAGCCAAGCCATTGTAAAAGTACCCTTGTAAAAGTAAATTTTAAAACTATCAACATGCAAAGGCTAAGTACCTTTTCCCTGAAAATACATTAAAGATGCTTACTTTACAGCCCACATACATACAAATAAATTGTCCAGTCTGAAATATTGACCAAATGCATGGTGTAGAGAAGTAAGTATTCAACATGTCAACATTTTTTTGTTTTCATTTAACATATATTCATTGCAGGTATTCACATGGAATTCACATTAGACATTGGTATTAACAATAAAACTATAAAGATAAAGAAACCATTACATTTTAAGCAATAAAAAAATAATGTGCAATAAAATGGAACACACCATCTGAAATTTATTTAAATCATGGTGGGGAAGCCTTTGTTTGCAATGCCAACTTCAAGATACTTCCTGTATAAATAAACTGATATCTTACAGAGCTGGGTAGGGTAGATTTTTGCTCACATAGACAGTCAAATGCTCAACCAGAGGAGAGAACACAGTGGACTGTGTTTATTCTAATATGCCTAGAGCATACAGAGCCCTTCCCCTGCCACACCTGAGACAGTCTGATCACCTGCCACTGTTTCTAACCCCAGCTTGCCACTCCATTATTATGAAACACCAACCTACTGTTAAAACCTGCATCCCTACAGCTGCAAGACTGCTTCTAATGCACTAACAGGTGTCTGTTTTTCACTCCGGACCTAGAGGAGTACACATCGACTGTACTCCTCTACATCAGGAGCTGTTTGAGACTGTCACTATCAACAAACATACCCCTGTGTTCCCAAACAGGAAGCCATGGATGACAGTTCTCTCCTTGTATGCCACCTTTGCTGTTTTTATGACTCTTTTGAGGTTATGTCTGGCCACACTGTAATGCTCTCTGTTCCCAGATCTGTAGGCTGCATTGTGCTCTCTCCAGAGAAACTGGACCTCAAGGGACCCGACACTTGCGTGGAGGGGCATCCAGCATATAACCAACTTAAGGAGCAGCAGAGATCCACTGACAGACAAAGGTGCATCACTGGCTGAGGGACTGAACCACTTCTTTGCCCAATTCAATGAAAGGACCGGACAATGTTGAACACCCCAGATGGACACTGCTGACCACTTGTTTATCCTGCAGCCACAAGAGGTCAAACAAGTCCTGAAAGCTGTGAATGTCAAGAAAGCAGCAGGCTCTGATGGGATTCCAGGCAGAGTCCTCAATGACTGTGCTCACCAGCTTGCAGAGGATTTCACTGACATCTTCATTCTGTCAAAAGATTGCATTTAGCCAACCATGTGCATGTGTTGACTATGTGTAACCATGCACATTTATCGTTGAAAGAAAAAAACGATCATTTGCAGTGTTGTACCAACGTAGTGCATACATTTTGAAAGAGACTGCATGCAAACTGTACATTTTCGGTGAAAACGGAAGTGTATTTTGAAAACAGACAATGTGAAGTTGACCCAGCGTCCCAGAACATCAACAGCCAACGCACTGTGGGTACCTTGTACGTCATATCTCACCTTGGAGAGTCCATGACCAAACACTGGTATGTGAAGAGGTCGAAGTGAGAATGTGTTGACCGGTAAAGACACACAGGCCATGTCCTCTATATTTTTTCTGGGAATTTGGGGACAAGAGCTATTGACATTTCATAATTTAGTAAGGCACAGTGTGGGCTTTAAGATGATGGAAAACAACACTTTTCTAAAGTCCTTGTCCACCTTAGTATGATCTATTTAATAAAAAAATCTGATCTTGAAATAGACATGTGTCTGCAGGGCTCTAAAAGTGATCATAGGGATCTCAAGATGAATTCTAAGTTTCATTGAGACAGTGTAGAGCTATCAAGATGGGCATTACACTTAAAGGCAGCCTTGGGGACAAGGCTGGCTGTTGTAGAAATAACTTATCCTTTGTCAGTGTTAAGAAATTACCTTCCATTTAATTTTATAGGGGTTAGGGAGTTATGTAAAACTGTCAATTTAGCTACATTTTAAGGCTCAAAAAAAGATGTATACTTACAACCCAATCACCTGAATAAATGCCAGCATTGTACGTTTTTGCAAACCATAGATATGTTAAATTTGTATGTTTCATATGTAGTAGATATGTTGAAAGTTTATTGTCCCTTTACATTTCAATTTTCAATTTAATGTACTGACAATGATATGGTCAGCCAACAGAGTCTCACTCTGACCTTGTCACAAATTGACGTTTAGTTATGGACTTTCCACATTGACATATGATAGGTACCCTGGTTGTGTTGGCTGTTGACAGCCTGGGATGCTATGTCAACTTCAGCCTATTACATGCATTGTCTGTTTTCAAAACACACTTCTGTTCTCACAGGAAATGTACAGTTTGCATACAGTCTCTTTCAAAATAAACTCACTACGTTGGTACAACACTGCAAATTAATGTGTTTTTCCTTCACCAATAAACACACATGGTTACATTTAGCCATTACATGCACAAGGTTAGGTTCCACCCAGGGCCGCCTTAACCTAATGGTAGGCCCTGGGGCTGAGAGGTTTTGTAGGCCCTACTCCATCGTCCCAATCTACATCACAAACAGTTTTGCTTCTTTAGCCAGAAAACAACAGCATAATTAATTAACCCACAGAAACACAAAGGCACTTTGTATATCAGCAATACACAAGAATTTATGCTGATTGTTTAAAACCAAGATGGGTGAAAGTTTGAAAAACAGAACCATCAGAACAAAATGAATGCATAAACACACAAGCACACATACATACACCTTGCTCTCACCAAAGAGCTTGCAAGCAAAACAAAACACACTACCTTGTGATGGTGAATAACAAAGCCATTCTCTACTTACACATTCCCCATTACTCAGTTTGTGGTTGAAATATGTTTTTGAGAAAAATCTTCTCTGGTGTTTGTATATGCGCTCCGATGCACAGAAATCGGCGCTTTTATTTTGACACGCCTCCGGTCCCATTTTCGCCCAGTAAGCGCGGGCCTCCTGGTCAATATTGTTTCCCCAGCGGCCCAGGGGGGTATTCCATCAAAGTCGCTAATGATAGCGGCGCTTAAGTGATTAAGCCTCGTTTGAATTAGCGTCAGCTTCCACCTCAGGCTGAAGCCGTTCCACTAACACATTTCAGCCGCGCCTCATCAGCGCTAACTTCAGCCAGGCTTATCAAATCTTTCATTAGGCGCGCGCACAGGGTGCCCAGAATACGCGATTGTCGAAAACGCGATCATGTCGAAAAAAGACAAGAAAACTAGGGCTGATTTCTTCAACAGCGCGGAGCAAAAGCTCCTTGTGGAGCTTTACTAAGAGTATAGAAACGCAGTTACCAGAAAAGGAAATACTGTTGCTACTGTCAAGGCAAGAGATATGGCGCGGCAGAAGATTGCCGACCACTTAAATGCATAAATTAACTTTTACATCAATGTTTAATGTCTTATGTTTAGACTGTGTTAATCAAATGTATTATGTCGTGTCAGTAGTGGAGAGGAATTATCACCGTCATTAATGTGGGAGACTCGGGTTTGAGGCTCGATGGTTGCATCATATTACTTAATGGAAATTAAATTTTGCAAGGAAATGTTATTTGGTTTACTTTTTTTTTTAAATGTGTAGTGTACTTTGCACCAACTAATATGCCAAATTGTGTTATCTCTGCACAGGAGTGGTGTCAACAATGTTAAACGCACGGCTGTGCAGGTGTTACTCCAGTCATATGGACAAGTGTTAATGTTAGGCCTAGCTGATGTTAAAAGTTCTGTAGGCTACAAAGTTATGATGAATAATTGTCGGCTAAATGGCATTACATTTCACATACGTGTAATGTGTGACAAATGTAAGCTATAGGCTGTTGGTGAAAACCTCTAAATAATAGCTGCAACATAATTTGATGTAGTAAATGATGCCATAATCTGGAATCGAACCCCAGATGCCCGCATGTCAGTCGAAAGACAACACCACTCTACTACTACCTGCAGTTGTGCTCAAAGAGGAGAAGAATTTTAATATTTCAAGATATCATCACGATAACGACACTGTTTTTTCAATCCCTGGGAATTCGACAAAACTAACCAAAAATGTGCGGTGAATTCATTTTTGCTTAAGTTGTTAACTTCGTTTTCGGACAACACGGATAACCAAGCGAAAAGTGTGAGGAACTGTTTGTCTGAGACTCTGTGTACTACAGGTACATATTCTTTGTAACACCGATTCATTAAGCCTGATAGTTAACCTGCCACGGAGCAGGTTAGTTCAGGAGCATATGTAACCCCAGTAACTCAGCTGAGGTTCCTGTTAGCGAGAGTCATGGAACCGAACTCTCTCTAAAACTAGCGCGGCTTATCGAAGTTAGCCGGGATTTGCGGTTAGCTGGTTTGATGGAATACCCCCGGGTCACTGCTGTAAAGGCCATCGCCAGAGTCGTCTCCTCCTTGTCTCTGATGACTTAGTGTTGCCTCCTCTACTCCCTCCTTCTCCTCCTCCTCCATCTTCTCCTCCTCACCCTCCTCCTCATCCTTCGCTCCTCTTCTCTTTTCCTCCCCGGCCGTTACCTCTACCTGCTGCGCGAGCCCGGCCCCCGCCTCGTCTTCTGCCTCCGGTGAGTGAGATACTGAGCTTCCACCATCATCCGTGACAGGCCGTTGAAAGAATCCTGTGAGCTTTGGGATGCTCTTCAGTAACTCCTTTTCCCAAGATTCTTTCTCACGAACCATTTTTCTTTTATGAGCACCACTCTCAAATTTCTTTTTCCCCGTTATTTTTCAACTGTCACTTAAGGCCGGAAAGCTTGGTAGACGTAGTAACAGTAACCAAGGGGAGCGGGGGCTGCGGGGCGGGTGTAGCGAAGGTTTAATTTGGATCAATCAGCAGCCAGAAACGTGCATATAAAGTGATTGACAGAAAACCTGACAAGTAACAAAAACAATGCGACTTTGCCAGCTCATCATAGGCCCCTGAACTTGGTAGGCCCCTGGGCTTCAGCCCAGGTAAGCCTGTGCATAGAGGTGGCCATGGTTCCACCCACCCGACTTGGACTTTGGCTCGCCATGTATCATGTCAACAACAAAGGATGGCTTTTTTTCATCTGTGTCTGATACCGGAAGTCACTGATCAAGTGCCACTTTTCAACAGCTTGGGAGTGAGACCGGGTTAGGTTAGCATGTGTTTTGGTTTACCAGTTTTTTCCACAAAGGTGGAAATGTCAGTGGTCTCAAACAGTGATCCATTGCTTTTTGCTGCTGTCTGCCTAGTTATCACGCCATTCACCATCTCCTCATCCTCCTGATGACAACCAGCTTATATACACATTATCAGAACTACATCATTTTAATAATAGTGATATGATAAGTATGAAATGTACAAACCTAACAGATCCATGATTTACAGAAAGGTAAAATGCCAACATTTTATTCTAGTGAATAGGCTGATACTAAAATATAACTGTATAGCAGTGATTCGCAATACCTTGAAAGCATCAGAGATGGGACCAAGGCATTGTTTTGCAAGTCACGATTAAGTTGCTAGTCTTTGCATTCAAGTCACGTGTCAAGACCCAAGTCCTAAACTTTGAGTTTTCAGCCCTAAACAAGTGAAAATGTGCTCTTCACTAAATGTAATGCCACAACAACAACACAATAATATAATAATTTACAAACATCATGAATACTTTCAAATTTTGCATTTATTTCTTAATTCGGATGTTTTTGCATCTCCAGCTGTAATTTTTGACCCACGCTTTTGCATGCTGCAATTAATTTTTGAGTTTTTTGTATGTGAACAAAATTAGTTTGGCATACTTTCTTCCAACTGGTGCTCAGTAACGTAATGTTAGATTGTTATGATTCTCTCCTGCAGACTGACTGGATGCTGTTGGACTGGTTCGAACAAAGTTAATCTGGGGAATTACGTGTTTGGAATGAATGGAGTTTATGTTCGTTGATTCAGGAAATTAAGGGAAATGAATTAACATGTGGCATGCTTTTGAATATACTTTTTAATCTTTAAGCTTTGGGAAAGTAATTGAGCTTTTTCAATTCAAAACGCTCAGGTCCAAGTGTGGTCACCAGTTACTGGGTGAAGTCCTAGTGGAGCTGCAAGTCTTTTTTTTGTGTGTGTGACTCGAGTCCAAGGCGTGAGTAAACACTGCTGAAAATGATATACAAGGCAAAAAGAATAGGACCCAGAGGAGAACAACAGCTGAGGAACTCCAGGGTTGACCCATGGATACCCTCACACTGCTCGAGTCTGTCAAAGGATACTGTGGTCCACAGTGTCAATAGCTGCACTGAGATAAGACAGTATGACAACAGAACATTCTTCTCTATCACTATATATCAATAGGTCGACTGAGAAGGGTCAAGGGTCAGGAATAGGCAGATCTTTAATCCACACCTGTAAGGAGTCAAGCAGTGCTCTAATATGGTGAATTTTAGTAAAAATGCTTAATCTGGAGAATAATGCAAAAATATTTGCCACACTACTGATGATGAATGGTTTTAAGGTCCTTTGTAGATCTTTACCTGTACACAACCAAAACAAATTGCGCAATTGTACAAACTTGAAGAGGCATTTTCTGACTCTGTATAGAAGCCTATTAACAATGCAGCAGTGGGAGAGCCACAATGATGCAGCCAACCCACTCTCTGCTTATCACAGATGGGTTTCTGACGAGGAAAAGTGTCTGCAGGAAGATAGCAGATACAATCTGATGCTCCATGACTATGACAGCTGGAGAGGCTTATCATATATCCAACACACACTGCATTATTGCACTCTCATGGGTCATTATGAACTCTATATGCTAGGGGAGGCGTCTTTCACGCTAATGAGTCTTAGCAAAACTTCTGAAACAGGTTTAACAATATCTTTCTACAGATCAGAGGGACTCCATTTTGTTCACTCATGCTCATTTCATTTGGTCTAGAGCAAGAAGATGTGAAACAGTGTTTCCTTAAGGTTCTTGTCTAACACAACTGACTGAAGTAACACTGATGGACACAGTCATGCTGCAATTTATTGTATGTTATTGTTTGTCCTCTCTGGTGTCACAGAATGGTTAATGCTTGTAACGAGCACATCTGTTTTAATTGGCATCATTTGTTGAGTCTGCCACTGCACCTCATAAGTCATATACATATGAAAAACTGACGCACATGGTTACCATGTACCATATTTCAGACTGGGTTGGTAGTGAAGGAGAACTGAACTAAGTTCATTTGAGCCACACCAAAGACCAATACAGTCATCAAACTGCATGAAATCCATCATATACCTGTCCATTATTTCAGAGGTCATCCACAGTGGCTACAGTTACATGCACACCAATATTCCCCTATTATTCCATATGTTCTGAATTTGATGCAGGTCATGTAAACAGCATATTCCTTTTAAATTAGGACTGTCAAGAAATTAAAAAAACTAATATAATATAATTACATGATCTGTGATTAATTAATCTAAATTAATCACATACATCAATTTTTGCTGTCAAAGTATTTTATAAAAATTCAATTAAAATTAATTATGGTAGATGTGTCATAGCAAAGCTGTTGGATTTTGGACACATTTGTGTGAAACTGGTCTGCAGTCCATTGCAACCTATTTTGCAAGGGAGTTAGTCGGTTACAGGTAGACTTCCCTAGTTTGTGTCTGAACACCTGGTCGAGTGTAGCTCAACAAGGCTTACTGCTAGCACTGGCATCTGAGGCTGTGCTAGCTTTGACCTCTGGGTTTTGCTGCTAAATGCTTTGTGTTGAGGTGATATTTCAAGCTTGCAGAACTATGCAGTACTATTTTTTTGTGATTAATTAATGGAAATGCTTTGATATTTTTTGTCTGCGTCCTCTTTGTTTTGATATTGTTTGTCTATGTCTTGTTTTGTAACTGTCTATTGTATGATTTGTAGTTGTGAGGTCTTAAAGTCTTCTGCACCGTTGTTATGTATTTTACCTGCCTGAGCAATGTTTTTATGTAATGGGACTACGGATGGAAATTAGCATTTTTGCTACAGTCCGGCATGTTTACATATTTGTATGTTCATTAATGTGCACTGTCCCATTCAAATAAACAAATAAGAAGAAGAAGAAGAAGAAATTAACATGTTATTTTGACCGTCTTGGTAAAAATATTCCAAATTTGGCCTTTTTCCTGAATTTAGCATAATAAGTTCAAGGCATGTGGGATATGCCAGCATTATTCTGGTTTTAATAGCATGTATACAGCTGCTTCATTTGGGGTTTTTACCACAGTTTGCTATGCACAGCCTCAGTCTGTTAACGGTTGGCTGTGCATCATCAACTTGTCAATGGTTTGCAATGCAGAGGGAGGCAGAGCTTGCATGATCCAACATCCACCACCAGTTAGGAAAGTGAAAAAATGCTAGTTTGATGCAAAGAAGCAAAATGACAAGCAGCTCCAGCTTTTCTTCTTTTCTTTATTTTGACATAATAAATGACATGTTAATTAATGTTATCGGAGTCTGCACAGCTGCATGTAAATGGGAATATTAGTGGAATATTCATTTTCGTTAGTCATGTAAACAGCTTTGTAGGAATATTGCCTATTTTGGAATAAAGGCAAAAACTGGACTATTTTGTGCATGTTAAGGTACTCAATGAGTGGACATCATGTGTTTCCATTAGAAGCCCACTGTCATCAAATACAGTTTGACTCTTGTGTGTGCACCTGTAAATGTCTCTGTGTGTAAGACAGGTCTAAGAACAAAAGGGAAGACATCCACAGAGCATATATGAAACCCCACTTATTTCCTTTCCACACACACACACACACACACACACATGCGCGCACACACACATGCACGCGCACACACACACACACACACACACACACACACATGCACGCGCACACACTCACACACACACACACACACACACACACCTACACACACACACACACACACACACACACACACACACATCCAGTCCAGCCCCCAAACCCCGAACACCACCTCACAGACCTTAAATTAATATGGTTTGGTTCATTTGAGTGTTGTGACCTGAGGCTATATTCAATACAACCACACAGGTTTCACTCTCACTAATGAAGGAAAGGCTATTCATTTCAAGGTGAGTCAAATAATAATGAAAAAAAAATATATGAAAAAACATGCTGGGTGTTGAAAAATAAATTACTCAGAGAGCTGTTAAATTATCAAGGCCAGCGGCATTCTTACAGGATTTCTTTTAGTGCTGTTCCTGCGCTACAAAAAACACCTTACAGGGAAAAGTGAATTATTTTATCTGAATGTTTTTGCTTGACCTAAAGTGAAACTTTCTATTGAAAAGCAGAGTTAAAGCAAACACCTCAATTGTTCTTAATAAAAGTAAACTAGGAGAACCTTGTGCAAGCTGCTGTGAGGAAGCCTAGCCAAGCAAGGTGAACTTTTCTGAGCAGAAACATTTGAACTAACCTTTGTCCTAAGTGCAACGACTTGCAGTTAGGTTGTACAGTTTATGTCATTATCAGTCAAAGAGATATTAGGTAAATTATTACTGAAAACCCAGAGTGGAGGTAGAATGCCATCAAAACTGCCATTTGCTGAGTCATTGCCGATTTTAACGAGGATTTCCTTCCTTTTAAACAAAGCCTATTCAAAACTCTGCCAGCTTTTTTATGACAGGGGAATGTTTCAGTAAGTCTGGCATAGCCTCAAACTACTGACACAGGCAGCATAATCTCCATATCAGCTGAGGGGGAAATAACAAGGACAATGCAGGGGCAGAGGAAGACATAATCCCTTTTACGGGCTCATTTATGCTCAACCTTAGATGCGTACACCAAGATGGACGGAGTCTGCTGTCTGTACTCTGTGGTCATTTTGGTTGTATTTTTGCACATTTTCTGAAAGCTTACAGATAAAAACTAAGCAGTACCATCAGAGATCATGCAGGCAGTGTAGCGTAGTTTCGAGATTCAACCATAGGACATGATGAAGAGATGTAAATAATGGCGAAACAGAATGAGTCCTAATATATATAATAATATAGAGAACTATGAAAATAGTAAAAAAGAATTCTCTGTCCACTTGTCTTGATCTATATAATGGCCGCACAGAGCTCTGCTATCTACAGTGCAGTCTCTGTTTAAAGGTACAATATTACAACCTCCTCCTCCATAACCTGTGTTGTTGTTGTGTGAAACTTTGAACTCCACCTTCTTGTGCCATCTATTGGATGCATCTATGCCATCATAAAAGACACATGAAAGTAAGAGGGCGGTGATGTTTACAACATTTAAAATGAACATGTCTATTTTCGTATGCAAAGGGCATTTCAAGGAGCCTTAATGGGGAGACACCCCAGGTGAGAACATAACATATTGTCATGTACTGTTCAGTTTCAGTCCGTTCTTATTCCCAGAGCGTCAATTACTGCTGCTTTTTCACGCCCCTCGGTGTGGGATATTGACGCCACACTCTGGCATCTTTATGAGATGGCATCCTTATGAGATGCTCCAGGCATTCAGCTAACTACAATGTAAAACCATCCTGATGCTGAGAGCAACCGAAATAGAACAAAGAGTAAGAAAGTCCATGGGAGAAGGGGGAGGTGGTAACTTTGTCAAACAAAACAAGACGTTTACAGAGAAGACAGCTGTTTGTGTCCCATGTGAAAGCAAAACCCAATGTTATTTTAATACATGGTTACGTAATTTTCATCCCTACATCCTGTGTGAGACCAATTAGTTGATTGTTGTTTTGTTGCCTCAACCTAGCTGCAACCGTTTCACAACATTAAACAACATTAACAAGACTACACAATATCAGCCCATTTATAACCCGATGTGGCTGTCCTAAGTGTCAGCTCAGATTGTTAACAACTATGGGCCAGATCCACAAAGAATGGATTGCTCCTGCTAATAGCGCCATTATTTGCGCAGAATTAGCTCACGCAATCTGCCCTGTTTTAGCGCCTTATCCTCAAAAGAATTTGCTCTAATCATATGCCGGCGCTAACACGCCCACAGAGTTTGGCAGCTGAGCGCAAAGTGATACTCTCCTCCGATAAATCCTTCCTTGTGCGTGCCTGCTATTACGGTGCCTTCGCCTGGCTACAATCACTGCTGCCATGATTACCGGAGAGTCATGGCATGACAGCCCTTATATAGGCTATGCTCCACAGTTACCACCAACTGAGTGCAATTTGCAATCATTTTGCGTGAGAGAGAGAGTGAGAGAGGGAGAAAGAGAAATTGCACGGATTTAATACACGGGTCTCACTGGCGTTAAATAGCACTGCTTTACTGCCCGTAGCAATTAGCGCTGGTCTTTGTGGATTAGGTGGTATTTGCAATGAGGCTTATTTGCATAGGAAGGGGGCAATTTTTGAATATTCCCTAATTTACATTCATGCAAATTGAACCGGCGCAGCTAGGAGTGGCAGTGCAGTTTGCGTTCTGTTTGCGTGCATTTCACCCTTTGCGTGTGCTTTGTGGATTGCATGCTATTTTTTTCTCTCCTTTGCACAGGTTTAGCAGTCGCAAAAACAGTGCAGTCCTTTTGAGGATGTGGCCCTATGAGTGGTATGAGCAACAATTGATTGCCAGTCGTCTGGGATGTCTCATGACCTCACATTCTTTTGTTTTCCACAGCTGTCACTTTGACCAGTAGCATCAGAGAGCCATTTGCTGCCGGTGACAACTGTATGGCAACAACACCCCTCAAGGGATGTTACCACACAGAGTAAAAAAGGAGAAATGATGGTGTGATACAGCAGAGGCACTTTGGTAACTTGGTAAGTACCTCCATTAGCATCAAGCTAGCAAAGAATGTTATTTCTTCATAATGAAGTATGTAAAGGAATAAAATTAACAAATAGTGACTGGGCCTTTACTGCAACTGCAGAGAAAATCAGCTTTGTTTGAAACAGACTACATTAGAAACAGGCCTGTATTTCCAGACACAGGCCTTTATTTCACATTCCCGCTGTATTTTTTATTTTTACTTTTAATCTACTCCTGTTTGCCTTGTTCAATTGAATGCATCATGCCGTTATTTCAAATTCAACTCTTCCTGTATCTGTTTAAAATTAAAAGCTCCCTTCATATTATTAAAAAAAAAGGCTTTTATTGTGGAAAAAATTGTAGGAAATTGTTGTGGAAGGCTCAGTGACTTGCATCGTTTGCATGCAGTACTTTAAATGTAGCTCCTGCCATCTGGTGGCACTTTTTTATAATACCACAATAACAGTTCAGCTGGGACATGAACAGCCACAGTGACTTAAATAAACAGTAAACAGTAAAAATAATAAAAACAAAACAAACAGTACAAATAATAAAAAATAGGGCAAAAAATAATCAGATGACATTACGTGCGTTGTAAAAGACGGCCAGTGATGATAGCTGGTAGATCACATGTACTCTGTCATGTCTGTCGGCTAAGTCACAGCAAGACTTAATGACTTCATAATCATGTAACCTGACATAGTGTTTTAGCTGTACATCACATAGATCTGCTAAAGGGTGTGCATCACTGTGAGATGCTAAGGGGCTTGACAAAGACTCTGTATTTGACTACCTGGAACACTGTAGATAGCCAATAACAGGGGAACTTTTAGAATCTGAAGGGCTGTGAACAGCTACAATATCTGAAATATACGTTTCCAATATTAAACCTAGGCCACTCGATTATCTCTCACTAACCTTAAGAAAATGCTTTGAGCCACCTAAACTGAACAATAGAAACATTCCTTTTTTTGCAACTGCAAACTAGAAATATTAAAAAAAAATGAATAAAATTGGGAGACAGAGTTCTGAAAACATCACTGTCCAAACTGCCCTGTACAATTAAGGATTTTCTTGAATTAATCCAAAAATTTGAGATCTTCTATCAGCAGCAGATGGTTCCAACATGTTTTAACATGTAATGACACCTTCTTAGTGAGATGAATAAAAGCTTTCTGTTACAAGGAGGTTATTCAATTCACCACTACTGTGAAACAGAAGTTACAAATATTCATTTACAGCAGTTATACCTCAGTTACAGCACAATCACTTTGATAACAACAATGTGAAGTGAGAATTGCAACATACACCTAGCACCTTAACTGCAGGGCTACAGTGAGCAGCATGATTTATTTGTCACATCATCCACTACCTGGTCATTTAAACGCAGGCTGCGAGAGGTTGTAGAAGTGGAAGGACCTACTTACGTTAGGATGTTGCAAAGCAGATGAGATGTCTGGATGCCTCTTCAGTTAGATGTGAGACTGTGAAAAAACAAAGAGACACACATTTAAACCTATGGTGTAGTTCAATAAAAAAACAGAATCACTGCCTGGCAGTTGTATTTCCACCAACCAATCAAGTTGCAGTTTTCTCCATTTCTGATGATGACGTGTCTAGGTTGCAACTTCAGACCCGTGGTCATCATTAGCGTATTCATTTTTTAGTTAAAGAAAGATGTATTTTGTGAGGTCACAGTGACTTTGACCTTTGGCTTTTGACCACCAACATCTAATCAGTTCCTCCTAGAGTCCAGGTGGATGTTTGTGCCAAATTTGAAGAAATTTCCTTTGGGCATTGCCAGCTGTCACCAGCTCAGAGGCATAAAAGCATAAAACAAAGAAAGGCAGAGTACAGAATCACTGGATGGATGTGGTTTGGTACATGTTTCTGTTATGTTTGGTCTTTCCTTGAAGGGAAAATATGCCACCTTTTATGTGGTTGTCCAATCAGTGTTGATAGTGAATGTAGTCAAATGAAGTAATAAACCCCTCAGTGCAGACTATTTTCCATCATTAGGACTTTGTGGGCCAGTGCCAGCAGAACCACCTCCAGATCAATGCAGGGAAAACTAAAGAGCTGGTGGTGGACTGCAGGTGCAAACACTCTCCACCTGTACCAGTGAACATCCGGGGAACGGACATTGAGATGCTTAAACCTTATAAGTACCCGGGTGTTCACCTGAACACTAAACTGGACTAGAGAGACAACACTAATGCACTGTAAAGGAAAGGACAGAGCAGATTCTATCTGCTAAGGAGACTCGGGTCCCCTGGTGTACAGGGGGCAACCCTGACCTTCTTTGACTCTGTGTTGGCATCAGCCATCTTCTGTGGAGTGGTTTGCTGGGGCAACAGCATCTCAACAGCTCAAAGAAAGAGACTCAACAGACTGATTCAGAGGGCAAGGTCTGTCCTGAAATGCTCCCTTGACCTGGTGGAGGTGGAGGGGGAATGATAACCAAGCTATCATCCGGTATGGACAACATGCCCCACCCAATGCAGGACACAATGACAGCACTGGGCAACTGCTTCAGTGACAGGCTGCTTCACCCGTGGTGTTTGAAAGAGAGATACCGCATGTCCTTCCTCCCTGCTGCTGCAATATCTGTGCAATATCTGTATATCTGTATCTGTATAACTGTGAAATATCTACATGATATGTGCAATAATATAAATAACCTTTCTATTTATTATACCGTGCTTTTTTTTACTGCTTACAATCATCACTCAAGTGCAATATCAGAATATACTAACTGTGAAATATCTATACTTCCATTGGTCAATAATGTGAAATCAGCCATTCAGTCTCTCTTTATTATATTTTGCTTCATTTTGCTGCTTACCTATTGTTGTTGTTTTATACTGATGGCCTATTATATTACTCTTTGTTTTGTACAGTTTACTTATTACGCTGACCTGTGTGAATCTTTGCGCTGATACATACTCATATGTTGCCTTGTGTATTCTCCACTGATGCTTCCTGTTTGCACCATCCCTGCTGCTGTAATGTTGCAAAATCCCCTGCTGTGGGACGAATGAAGAATTATGTTATGTTTTATCTCTTATCATATTGCCATAACCAAGCAGCTGGCATAGTGTACAGGAACATCTGCACTGAGTATGGACTGGAAGTCCCAAGGACAGAATGGAAGACACCTCCTAAGGTGGCTGTGAATGACCAAGCTAAGATCCTATGGGACTTCCAGATTCAGACTGACAAACTGGTGATGCCTAACCAACCAGAC
This sequence comes from Cephalopholis sonnerati, assembly GCA_019142605.1. NCBI lineage: Eukaryota > Metazoa > Chordata > Actinopteri > Perciformes > Serranidae > Cephalopholis > Cephalopholis sonnerati. The sequence goes on from JAGQAX010000020.1 coordinate 3,326,200, forward strand.
ATCGTGTTGATTGACAAAGAACTGAAGAAGGCAATGGTGATAGATGTAGCAATCCCGAGTGACAGCAATGGTGACAGGAAAAATACCAAGGGCTGAAAGAGAAGCTAGAAAAGATGTGGCGAGCAAAGGCAGCAGTGGTGCTAGTGGTAATTGGAGCACTCAGGGCTGTGACCCCCAAACTGGGAGAGTGGCTCTAGCAAATTTCTAGGAACTACATCTGAGGTCTCTGTTCAGAAAAATGCAGTCCAAGGAACAATTAAGATAGCGCAGAACCCTCAAACTCCCAGGCCTTTGGTAGAGGACTCGGCTTCTGCAAAAAACTCCAGGGTTTTAGGGGTTTTTTGTTCTTTTTTGAGATGTAGAATATTGGATTTTTTGCCAACATCTGGTATGCCAATATGTAACAACTTTTTGGGCCAATCACTGATACCGATAATGATAAATCCACTTTTTTTCTCTACCTAATTTTAGTGATCATCAAGTCTCTTCTGTATTGGCGTTAAGATCATCTGAACTATATCACAACCCTTGGGCTTTACTGTGAATTGGTCAAAATTCACCATCCTACCGCTCGGTATGGACGAAAGGGATGTGGCAAGTTTGAAATCACCTTATTAACTCTCCACAGGTAATATTAAATACTTAGGCATCAACATATCTCCCAAGCTGACGGAGCTCTTCAGTCTAAATTCCACACCATTACTGAAATGAATACAAGATTATATACTTAATTTAATATCTTAACTTAATTTATATCACTGGAGCAACCTATCAATTTCCCTTTCTGGAAAAATAGCAAGAGTTAAAATGTCAGTTCTACCCAAAAATCACCTATCTGTTTTCAATTATGCCCATCTTTCCTAATAAATCATAGTTTAAATCCCTAAAACTTACAACCTTACAAAAACCAGAATCCCAGGGAGGATTAGATGCCTCAAACTTTGAAAGATATCACCTGGCAAATCAACTCAGATATCTGTTAAAATGGTTCAGTCCCTCAACAAATGAGGCCATCTGGTTAGAAACAGAACAAGCACTGTGCAGCAATAAACAGTTATCAGACCTCCCATTTATCAGTCAAACCATCAAACAACATCACTGTTTTCAAAACATAACCATAGCCTCAACTCTGTCAGCTTGGTGGAAAGTACTTGAAATCGCTAACTCCCCAGTCACATCATCCCTCCGCTCGCCAATTTGAAACAAACTGGATTTTTCTATCAGTAAGAAAACATTAAATTTCACTGCTTAGAAGAATAAAAGAATTACACATGTTCACCATATCATTCAAGATAATAACCTGGCCAACGCTCATCACCTAATCCAGAATTTCGGCATTGGGAATACACCGTTTCTACAGTACCTACAGTTAAAATCAGCCGTCCAATAAAAAGGTAATATAATTCCCAACGGTCTAATTCATCCAGTTCCAGCTGATACAATTTTGAATCAGTCAGTCCCAAAGAAAATCCTATCAAAAATGTAAATGATTCTAAGCATCTCAGTCATCAAGTGGGAACAAGACCTCTCTATTAGTACCAATGTCAACTTCTGGACCCAAATCCAAATATGCAAGACTTAATTTATGTGTTAATGGTTTTATATATATGTATGTATATATATGTATATAGATGTATGTATATATATACATACATACATACATACACACACACACACACACACACACACACACACACATATATATATATAATTATATGACTAAATGTCATGAATTTTTGTCAACTACACAAAAGATAAAATTGACTAAAATGTGACTAAAACTAACAAGCATTTTTGTCTAAAGACTAAGACAAAATCTAAAATTTACAATATAATAATAGCTTGCTATCACCATGGGTTTCAATGGGTTTTTGAATCCATGACATATAAATAAACACATGAACACTTCATAAACACTACCTCTGACAAGTACACACTCCTCAGCTTGACAGTACATTTAAAATAGTCAGTTCTTCATAAGTTAACACGTGTGTAGCTATAATGGCTGCTACAACTGAAACTGAAGTTGAGTCTATAGATAGATAGATCAGTGTGGAGCCAGCCAGCAGGCCAGACAGATGGTGTTTCATGGCAAAAGAATTTCTACTAAACAGATACAGACAGCTACACCAACGGCTGGCAGCCACTTGCTCTCTTCCCGGCTCTCCCTTAAACCTGGGCAATTAAAATATTTCTCCCTCATGAACAGGGGAGAGGAGAGAAAAATACTGGAGATGCAACTCTCCCTGGTTGAACATATAATGCCAAACTGTGTTTCCATGGTAACTGTGGACCACAGAGGCAAAACAAAGTAAGGTTGGGGGAAATACAAAAGATGCTGCAGTGACAGACCTCTAGGACTGTCCTTATTTCAACTCTGACTGCTGCTACCTTCCAAACTGTGCCTGAGTGTGTGTGTGTGTGTGTGTGTGTGTGTGTGTGTGTGTGTGTGTGTTCACTGACGAGATGTGGTTGTATGCTTGTCCCAAAGGCACTGCATTCAAAGAGGTCGATGACCTGAAGAGCAGCGCACCAGCAACAATCTGAATCTGAAACAACAAACTTGAAGATAATCAAGCAGACCACACCACAAATCCCCAGATCCCATCACACTGAACAAACTCCAACACTCAAACATACTGTAGAATGGGTAAAAGCAGCTCTTTATTTGTCCAGATGGATGGTAAGGTTGATTCAGTGTCAACATCCTCACATGGGATCTGATGGGCTAAAGGTGCGTTCACACCGGACCTTTTATTTTTGTCGCTAGCGCCTCATTTACATATTAAGTCAATGCAAACGAGCGACTGAGCGATTAATCGCTCAGGCGAAAAATCGCTCGGGGTCCGAGCGACAGCGAGTTGAGAAATCCAAAATCAACGTTCTCTCTCTTCTTGTCAGTCGCTTGTCGCTCAACGCTGATTGGCTGCCGCAGGGCTCTGTGCTTCCGTATGTGTAACTATGACAACAACTGAGACCATCCGCCGGTCCTGAGAGTATAAAGAGCAAATAACTTCTGGATACGCTGACATGGCAGTGGACGTGGACAGATTAATTGTCCTTGTGTCACAATAAATGATTATAAGAAAACGCACACCCAAGAACTTGGAGGGGTGGAGGAACATAAGCAAACAGATCGGGGTTAATGGTAACTTTTTTTTTAATGTTGTAGCCTACATTCAAAAGAAACACACTAGCAAATACAATGGAAACTGTGATCGCGTTGGTCCCAAGTCAATTTGATCACTTGAGAGGTTGATTATTATAACCTATTTTTTATTATTTCACTTCATTTATTATACAGAACATCATCTAAATGCCATTTCTATAGTTTTTCAATGAGAAAATGTAACGAAACAGCAGGGTCGTCAGGGCGGCTACAGCCACATCCTCTCACTCTCTCTTTTCAAAATCATCCGTCTGCACCTCGATTACGGACAGCGGTTTTCCACACAGCAGTCACTTAACTCACATGACAGAATAACAACAGTCTCAGTGCAGATCAGTGGGCGCTGCTGCCGGTGTGTGTTTAACACAAGAACCTCCAACACGGTCTGACAGACCGTTTGGGTTTTTATAATTCAAATAACTCTGTTTAAAAAAAAGCTTCAATCCTCTCCCTCCATGACTTATCCTAAATATGTGTCTTAAAATAAAACACATAAGATTTATGAGTATTTATAGCTACCTCCACAGACCGCCGGTGAAAATGACACATTTCGCAGGGTTGTTTTCCCGCAGTTATGATTTTTTAAAATTTGTTATTGTTCATACTTATATATAATGTCTGACAAAAACACTGCGAACTGGTCTCCTCCCGATAGCTGCTGGTCAGTCCAGTGCAGAAGTCACACTGGTCTCTGACAGAGCTCGCATGTCATGTCCAGGTAGAACAATTGTTGTACTGTCAAACACTTTTCATCCATCCATGTAAAACGCAAAGAACATACAATGGTGTAGCAAAAACCTGAATGTAATGAATCTCAACAGCGAAAACACCAGTAGACAGCAGCAGCACGCCCACACCGTCTCCAGATGCACCGTCTACAGATTCTGGTAAAAAAAATATCAGAAAACCTCGCCAGAGTACATAAATTTTCGTTTCCAAATATTTATTTGAAAACGAAAATGTTTCTCAAAATAGGTAAATATATAACAATAACAATATAATAACAACAGTCTCAGTACAGCTCAGTGGGCGCTGCTGCCGGTGTGTTTTTAGCGAACTACTGTACAGTAGTGCCGCAGATTTCTCATCGCCCACCTTGTTTGATTGAGAGTGTTGCGGTATGATTTCTCATGAATGAACGGGCATATGTCACTGTCGGGCTGGGCGATAAAACATAATGATATCCCGAAATAACGTTTCCTCGATAGAAATACAAGACGCGGTCGATAGAACATAGTTTTCTTTCATCCATGTTTTGAAATAATAAATACATTACAGAACTGTAATGTATTTATTATTTATGTTGTATGTATGCACTGAATTAATTAATATATTTACTTTGCTGTTGCGTGATAGTGTTATTGTTGTAGTTAAGCTAAATATAAGGATGGAGTTACTCGTAAAAAAAAACGTCTTGGTGTATGTTTGCATTGCACACAATATTGTAGGAATTATGCTCTTTATGTTTGTGTGGGTGGCTCTTAAAAGAGCCAAATAGCCAGGCGCTCCTCAGCTGGGATGGCGCGCCTGTAGTTGGTGTCCAACCGGGCAATCCTGCCTCCAATTCTCGCCAGCAGCTTGACAAACTGGGCCGTGGTCAGCCGCGTATACCGTTGAAAGCGGCTGGTCCAGACGCAGCTCCTGGAAAAGCCGGTGGTACTCGCAGAGATCAGTGCGCATCTGGAGTATATTGTGGACCCAAAACCGACGACGCTTGGTTGTACGGCGCTTGTGGGACTTCCACAGCAGGTAAACGGCAGCAACAGGTACAATGTCAGCCATGCTGAACCAAACGGAGCAATAATAAGGAAGGAAAGAGCGTGTCGCTTGAATGACGTCATCAGAGCGACAAGGCGAATTGTGCCAAATTAGGCTCGTTCGAGATGAGCCAGGTCTGCGCAGATTCGATCGCCGGTGATCGGTGCACAGTGCATGCCGGTTAGTTTTGTGTCCGACTTCACCCCGACTTGCTCTGACGTATTACAAAAGTGGACGGCGATAAAATCGCTAGTGATGGTGAGATGAAGCTTCATGAAGCATTGAAGCTTTCCAGCAAATTGGTTCAGAAAAGGGTTCATTTCTCGAGGCTTCATGTGCACACGAAACCACCTGCTGGCCAAAGTGTGTAAAACAGGCAGCTGTGATCTTAACCATGAAATCTGTGATACACCGTCATTTGTGTCAGTAGCAGCTGTTGGGAATGACTATAAATAACCAGAAAAATAATGTATGACCACATAATTAGTTTATATCAATATAATGTATTATCTAGTGAGCATATTATGACTATACTGTATCACATACATGTATAATAAATTGTAGTTGTTTTGTGAATGCAACCTGTGTGTAAACCAGTCATTTGGTCAAAAATTGTATTGTGGTGCAGTGTCATATAATAAAATAATGGCAGGAGGGGTAATACTCATGTTCTGTGTCACTTCTGGAAAATGGAATTGGTTTAAAAGGGCAGAGTACAGTGAATGTGCTTGTGTAACTTGGAGGAGAGTATCGCTGTCAAAACCTCGCACCAAGCAGTGAACCGCTTCTCGAATCAGTCACGTGGTACAGTCGGGCAGCGAGGCTTCGGACGTCATCAATGACATCACTCGTCTGAAACGATACAAGCCTCGATACACGCATCGCGGAAACACTTCCTGGATTACTCGACACACGCTTCGAAGCATCGGCACCGCATGTAACATCACTAAAAATCGCGAGAGCGAGGCGGCCGCAGTTTTTAGAGCCAGGCGCTGCAGTTGCTCTCCACCGACTGCAGCGCCTGGCTCTCACCGGATCTAACAGCTGATTGGTTTTAATGTCGACTCAACAAGATGACGTTAATTTTTGTTGAATTGCAGATACACAAATTTTATTTGTCCCATCTGAAGGTTTATTCTCTTAACATAATACATGTTGTGTGACTGATGGAGACTGAGAACAAGCTTATATACAAGTCTGAAAGTATTTTAATGAATTGACATCATATCGGACAGGATGTAAGTGTTTCTGTGACTTCCTGTACGGACTGAGGGCTGCTGGAAACTGTCAGGAAACTGTCCGACTTGACCGCGGCTATTTGTCACCGCCTCCTGCTGCAGCCGCCTACTCTCGTCTACTTTCCAGGCGAGGCGCAGTTCATCTCGAACAAGCCTATTGACGAGCGACTGCAGCTGAGCGACTGAGCGACAACAAAGGAGCGATATGAGCGACAGCGACAAAAATAAAAAGTCCGGTGTGAACGCACCTTAATCAGCTACTTTGCAGTTTTTTGGTTTTTTTTGTTGTTGTTATTTTTGTGTTGGATTAGGCATGGGTGGCATCGGTTTTTTTAACCTTTCTGAAATTTACCGGGATATACGGTTTATGACGGTATTTATGTTATTGTGTGTGTGGTAAAATGTTAAAAAAAAAACAACAACTAAAAGGTGAGCTACTTGTAATAGACTACACTGCGTCTTCAAGGTGGGGATTTCATGCCCTTATTGCGCCTTGCTGTGCTGTGTAAAGCCCGGTTCAGAGCAAAGACTCATGACAAGACATGTTGAAACAATGCGCAATTTTGCAACATTCTAAAAATGTGCTGGTTCACACAAATGCAATTAGATGAGACAGTGTACCATCTCTATGCAACAACTTTCTGTACATCTGTTTTTGTACAGTTTTTCAGGCTTATTTAGTGGCTGAATATAATTTGTAGCTTCTTAAAATATGAATGAGGATAGTGATAGTGAGACACTGACTACAGTTGCATTTGCAGTAGGACTGGAAGGTAACCAAAATTCATTTCTGGGTATTTTCAGGCTGAATGGTGATACACGATATATATCTTGGTATTTTCTATGAAATGAGCTACATGTTCAGTTGCAAGTCAAAGGCACATTTGAGATGTAACAAGCACTTAAAAAAAAACAAAAACAGACTGTGATCGAAATAAAATGCAAAGACAGGGATTTACACTGTTTAAAAATGTACAGCTGCACAACATGTAAATGAAAAATGATATCTCTTTGTGTGTGTCTGTGGCTCGCATATCTCTCTGACTGTTTGTCAGATCAACCTAAGCTTTCGAATTTGGCTTGCACATGGCACGATGGTGTGCATCTTTCATTTTGAAGTTTTTTGGATTAATATTCACAACATTATCATTAAAAGTTAAAATCCCATAGACCTCCGTGTAACCAATCTAGCCTATCGCGCTCTCGCTCGCAGCTGTAGCCACGCCTCAGGGAATAAAAGATCAAAGTATCCTACTGCTATACCACTCTGCGTCACCCAAAACTTTGCACAGGCTTACCCCGGATGTCCACTGGATGCGTCATGTGGGCGATTCAGCCACGGCGCGGGTGCTGGAGCTAATCGCGGCAGTCAATGTAAACTGCTCCACCAGAAGCGGCTCGGCGCTCTGCTCCGCTAAAAATAGGCGCCGGGTCTATTTTTTGACGGACGCTGCGTGACGAAGCGTTAATTCCACAGACTAAATGAGTCAAACAGGAAGTCAGGCGCAGAAAAGGACGAGAGTATCCGGTCAATTTTCAAAAGAAAAACACCCATGAAAACTCCGGAGCATATTTCACATCGCTACAACAACATGACGTCAAAGTTTGTGGCCCTCGGCAGGTAGAGAAATCTTTTCTTTGTTTGTTGATGTCTTTATACCTCCAGTGTTTCCACAAATTATCGCATGACATCATGATCTCGCGATCCGTCAATTCCAGCCGCTCGCATGCATGCCACTATAGATACGCTTCCAGTAGACATTGACGCCCGGCACAGGACGGAGGAGTCCGTGCCACAGCCGGACCACGCACGCGACGGATCCAGTGTACACCCGGGGTTATGGCATTCCGTTTCATCCCTCCGTCATATAGGAATAGATGAAGAGGTGCAGTTTGCATTAACATGACATGTTTCAGTAATCTCATCGGTAAGTAGTATTTCTTAAATTTCACCCTGCTGTTCTCATCTGCTCATGGTGTTTGCTGACATGGCTACAACATGGTTAGATTGACTAAAACATTGCCTAAACTTCCCATACCAAAGTATGGCTAGGTCGGAAACGTTTGTTTTTCCTTTCAGGCGTGCAGGGTTACGTGCTTGCTAGCTACCATTTCCAGATTGTTCACCTACGGAAAGCTAGGAAACCTAATGATGTTGCCTGTCTCTCCATATCTCAATGTACGTTCATGTCTTACTCAATGTACAGTTTCTCTATTAACACTATGTAAGAGTATGTACACCTCTTTGTACATCCAACCATCGAACACAGCCTCATTTGGCCATACATGAAAAATCTACTTAGCTCCCACTTTTCTATAGAAATACATACTTCCTACGGGCACTGCACTAGTTTAATAAATAGCAGGGCTGTACGTTGACTTTTTGCACATACCACTAGAGCTACAGCTGTTTAAAGGTTTGCAGCACATGACACAAAACTATAACATGAGTATAAAAGGAGCAGACATTTAACAGAGTAGCAGCACTGTGTCTCTCTCAGTATTGCTGGAGAACTTGTGAGTGAGTGAGTGAGTGAGTGAGTGAGCGGGGCGGAGCTGTGCATACTGGTATGGCTTTTCGGAAGAGCTGAACTTGACCCTTTATAAACAGTATTGTCTAAATCTATATCTTGCTTAAAAATATACCATACATAGTCATTATATCGCCAAGCCTTAATTTGTAGCGAGCAGCAGCCACTCACCATGAAGCTGGAAAATGAGGGCTCGGCGGCGAGGGAGCACCTGCTGCAGCAAGCGAACACGCCATCTGATCATCTTGATCAGCAGACTTCACTACAAGCTGATTGGATGTTAAAACAGGTCCACCGCCCTCTTTTCCTTTCTGTTTTTTAATTCAAACTCATTGAATCTAAACTTCATATATCAAACTCCATATGCTTCCAAATAGGAGCAACTTTCTTTTTGGAAAAAAAGGTTGAATTGCCATGCTGTGATAGCCAACATCAGTGAAGGCTTGCTATGCTTTTAACAAAACAGCTGACTGGCACCTGCCAGTGCACAATTTAATTTTATAAAGCACAAATCAACCACCCAAGATTTGGGTTTGTGGTTGGAAAAGCGGGATTTAAAGCTGTGCGGCAGACCTTACGCCATAGCCTACACATGTCGCCTATGCCGTTGTGAGCATTTATTCTTGTGCGGTGGTATGTCTGTGTCACTCTGCAGTTACACCTCCAAAACACTAGTTGCCGGCAGGGTTTCTGTGAAAACACAAGTATACAAATTGGCTTCACTATAACTCACAGCATTCACAGACAAATGCTTGTCTTTATCTGGACACATTTTCCCCACAAATACAACAAGCTTATGTTATTAGCACAGGCCTATTGCATTTTATATTGTATAAATTAGTCCAGCAGCCGGTGATCTTTTCCTCTTCTCATGTAAAACCAGGGACAACAGCAACATTTAACATAGGTAACGGTACATAATTTGACTCCATTACAACTCACAAGGTTCATCACAAAACAACTGTCTTATAATAAACAAGTTTTTTCAAACAAATACAACATGCTAACGTTATTAGCACAAGCCTACGGCATTTTACATTTTATAAATTAGTTTTCTGAACTTCTTCAGAAATTTTATAAACTATGTTCATATGAAGCCAGGATAACTCCCTAAGTATAAATCCCTGAAGGATAAATAACAAACAAGACTTAATATGCTATTTTTGTGGAGGCTTTATTGTCTTCACAATTTTTATTGTTTCTGTGAAATAAAAGTATATAAAAGCTTCATTTCCACTGAGGGAAATGGTTTCAGCTTACAAAAATAGACAGGTCTGCGTCGCTGCGACATGTAGTTACTTTTCTAGGGAGGTGCACGTCAGGCTACAGCATAGGCTATGGCGTAGGCTCCATGTCGACGCAGGGTCTAAGGCATTGATTCAGTGCAGAAGTATAAATTCCTCATAAGTACAAACTGGCACAGCGTTCTCTGTTCTTCCCTCAGCACCTACTGCTCACCTGTTGAATGTATCTTTACCAGGAGGACAGATCCACACAGCAAAGCACACAGTGTAAGCCAGCCTGACCTGGGCTTCATTCAAAATATTGCTCCTCTGTAGAGAAGCCAGGAGCAGCATGAAAACACTCCACTTCACACTTGGCTTTGTGAGTTTGCAAAATGAAAAAACATTTCATAATTTACACCCTCCTCTTCTGGGCTGTACTGGCAGAACAGCAACCTTTCCTACTTGACCAATTAAAAATGATTCAGAGCTTGTAACCTGCAAGTCCACATGATCACATTAACTAACACTAATGCATCAACCAAGCCTGTAGGCGGGTTTGTCAATGTTACTACATTCTAACAGCCATCTTCTTGGGCTTTGTTACTGAAATTTGAGTAACAGTTCATATTTGAAAGTCCTGCTGCTTCATCTGTAATCAGCCAATCAAAGCATGTAACATCTACTTATAATCAGCAATCAAAATTAAGGAACGCTAGCCCATCATCAACAAATCAGACGGAATCTTATACTTTGTATGCAGTCAGCTTCACCAATTAGATGATGTGACCTGTCAGCTTTGTTTGAAACCATGACAGTAAAAACCAAAAAATCTACTGACCATGTATCAGCATATTTTAACTTTTAACCGGTGTCAAATTACCATTCCTGAAAATTCAGTTAAAGAGTACATATTGGTCATCATTATAGCAATAGAAATTAATCACATTTCTAACCTGTTTTGAATAAACTATATTTACTCCACATTCCGTTGTATAGTCAGTGGAGGTGAAAAAAGTGATCGCCCACAAATACTGTGAAAGATACCAAAGGGGTCACGGAGGAATTTCCCAACAAGCAAAAAAATTCTTAACAAATGTTAAACAAATGTGAACTGAAGAGGGTTAAAGGGCAGTTGGGTTTTGCCCTTCTTTGCATTGCCTGAAGGTTTAACTGTTTAAATGATAAAGTGAGTAATGGGGGTCTGATGACCCCCAGAGGAGAGAATATATAGTGTAGATAATCTGACATGACCTCAACCAGATGACCTGACATAAACTCCAGAGCTGGTTATCTGCATAACAGGAAACAACAGCTTAAGTGATGGGAAGTTCCTATAGTACCTACAATGCTTGTTTGTCAGACAATATGTATTGTTATGACCAATTTTTTGGCTTTCTCTCGAGATTATGTCTGAGCCTCGCTTATTCTAAGTCTTGTTTATGCTACAACAGGTGTCGGCAAAATCAAACACTTTCATGAAGCAAAAACTTTGACTAAAACAAAATTTTCAATGTCACTATGGAGCTGTTCTTAAAGACTTAACAGGGCACTGACTTCATGGCATCGTAAGGAAAAAACTTAATTGTCATGTCACAGTTTAAGTGATGGGTGTTTGGAAAATTTGCTGATTTGCTTTCTTGATGACAGTGGGATGTGAAGATGGATACCTTGTTTGTTTCAATTGTATTGAAAATGTTCAAATGGCAATGTGCAGTTTCACGGGGAGATGCATGCTGACAGCATTTTCATCTTTATTTATGGTCTTTCTAGCAGAGTGGTGGCCTGTAATGGTGGGTGGCAGTATGACATGATACCCTGACAGTAGAATAATAAGCAAGTAAAGGCTGATAAAGATGTTTGGGAAAAGCCTTTATTATATCTCCTCTTTTTCAATATTCCATATCTCACATGCTAGTCTAAATATCAAAAACTTTCTTATGCCATGTTGGTGAAGATTCTCAGTCATCCAGGTCATGGTAACCTTTAGTGCTAGATCATAGGCAGTTGGACTTGCTTGAGTTTCTTGAAGACATTTCACCTCTCATCCAAGAGGTTTCTTGAGTTCCAAAGGACTGGTGCAGAGTTGCAAGCACAGGAGAGCCAGCTCATCAGGTCAAGACTCAGCTATCTATTTACATCTAAAGGAGAAGGCCTGAAAAGACAGATGGTTCTAAATAGGCTTGAAAGAAGCCATCTACATCACGCTGGAATGACCATCATTATACAGAGGAGGTATCCTATGACACCACTTATCACCCACCTACAATGCAGTCTTGAGATCCCTCCCTAGGCAGCTTAACACCCATTCACACCTGGACCCATCTAACCCTAACGACCCACATGATGGCAGGGTGGGTCAATGACTCACATGTGACCTTAATGACTCAGAAACTCAGAGCGCACATGTGACTCCAATAACTCTGTAAGGGTTCACACACACAGAGGGTTCAAAGCCTGTGACTCTGCACCAGTACGTTAAAACTGAATAAGCCTCTTGGAAGAGAGGTGAAATGTCTTCAAAAGAGTCGAGCAAGTCCAATTTCCAGTTGCCTAGAATATAGCACTTAAGATTTCTTATGCCTTGTTTTTAAGTCGATTTTCTGCTTCTCGACAGCAATTCCATTAATTTGGCAGTACATCCAACTGGCCTTACAACCGCAGACCACCATGTAACCACACCAGCTCAGGATTCACATCCAGCGTCTTCATCTGCAAGATCATCTGAGACCAACCACAAAAATCTAAAATTTCTGCACAAATCATCAGAAAGTGCTTCAGGGAAGCTCATCTGCATACTCATCATCCTCGCCCAGGTTTTGACATGACAGCAGTTTGTCGTAACCAACTTGGTTGTGAAACTGGATGGATGTACTGCCAAATTCAAGGAAATGACATTGTAGATGGCTTATGGTAGTGAAATGAACATTCAATTCACAGGCAACAGCTCTGGTGGACATTCCTGAAGTCAGCATGCCGATGGCATGCTCCCTCAAAATGTGACATCAGTTACATTGTGTTGTGTGATCAAATTGCACAGTTTAGAGTGGTAATGATGCTTTTCAATCAGCATCATGATATGCCACACCTGTCAGGTGGATCATGGAAAAGGGAAGTGCTCACTAACAGATTTTAACAAATTTGGGACCAAGATTTGAGAAAATATACTTGTTGAGTGCATAAAAAAGTCTTAGATCTTCAACTTAAACCTGTGAAAAATGGAAGCAAAAACAAAAATGTTTAAATTTTTGTTCAGTATAAATTTAAACACATGCAGTGGAGGCACTAAAAAAATCACTTCGTATCATTAGATAGCAAATCTCTTCCAAAAGTCAAGACAGTGCAGCTCATCAACAAACAAAGCCATGCTGTGGTGTACAGTGTGCTTGTGGGAGCTACTGGCCCACTGTCACAGAGTGATTTATTGAAATATTACCCTGACCAAATTAACAAACAAGGCTCGTCCAGCTCCCAGTCTGCAGCTGCCTGTGAATAACAAACACACTGGGGGAATCCATGCAGACCAGCACCCTGACACAACTGTTATAGATATTTATATTTTGTTTCCTTGTCATTGTTTATTTATTTACCAGCGTTCCAACCCACTCTCCCCACGGAATTAACACAACCCATCCTGTCAGATTTATGCTATTTAACAGAGATGAGGGCTGGGGGAGGATACATGGCTGTGCATGAGTGTATATATTGCTGTTTGTATATTTTGTGTGCTTATTTATCAGTGTTTGAATGCATGTGTGTCAGCAGCAGGGGAGTGTTTTGAGAAGGTAATTAGGGCGTTGTGGGAGTGTTAGAAGGGGCTGTAAGAGGCCCGCTGAGGTGTTTGGGTAATGCTGCACTTTGAAATAGATTTTGACAGAAGCCACTTGCAACCGGGAAGTTAAAGTAATCTCTCCACTATCTCATCCATCCTTCTGTTGACTCTCCTCCCTTCTGCTACTTGTCTTTCTCTTCTTCCCTCTGTTTGGATTCTCCTTGACTCACTCTACTCTCTTAATTTAACTCCCTCCATCTTTCTCTCTCTCTGCTTGTAACCTTCATGGTTGCACACTGTTAAAACGTCCAGAATTATTGTGATGGAGATTTCAGATAGGAGCAGGAGCTAAAACATTGAGATATTTAACCACATGAACCCTCTGTCTTGCTCAGTCTGCCTTATATTAACTGATTAGTCAGTCTATAGTTATTCAGGCAGCTGTGGCCCAGAAGGTAGAGAGGGTTGTATACCACCAATTGGTAGCTCGATCCCTAGTTCCTCATCCGCAAATCGCCGCTCCTCCAAGAATCCACACCTTAACATGGTGGAGGGGTTTGCATGTCCCTGTGAACCCAGGAACTATGTTGGTAGGGTCCTCCAAGGCAAAGTGGACCCAGGGGAGAGACCAGACTAAGAGCAATTCAAAGAAGACCTTGATGGCACGGACATTTCGGGATTTGAGCACCTTGCCTGTTACAGGGACACTGGGGCCCCCTCCTGGAGCCACACTTGGAGGGGCTCGCCAGCGAGCATCTGGTGGCTGGGCCTTAGGCCATGGGGCCTAGACGGCCTCAGCCTGAAGAAATAACATGGAGCCGTCGCCCTGTGGGCCCACCACCCATTGGGACAGAAATCAGGGTCGAGTGCATTGTGTGCCGGACGGCAGGCAGGGGTCCCTGGTGTCGCGGATGGGCTCTGGGGATGTGGAAAGTCACCTCTCTGGTCTGGAGTCTCTTGGTGGTGTCCTGGAAGGGGTGCCGGCTGGGGACTCCATAGTTCTCCTGGGTGACTTCAACACTCACATGGGCAATGACGGAGAAACTTGGAGGAGGGTAATTGGTAGGAACGACCTGCCTGGCCTGAACCCGAGTGGTGTTTTAAGATAAGATAAGATAAGATAAGATAAGATAAGATAAGATAAGATAAGATGAGATAAACTTTATTGATCCCACACTAGGGAAATTCAAATGTCACAGCAGCTCAAAGCACAGACAGAAAGTTAAGAGTGGACAGTGGATTATAAAAAATTAAATAAAGATTAAAAATAGAAAATATGTATGTTAAAAATATACAAAAATATATAAAAGGTAAGGGACTTTCGAGAATGAGCTGTACAGATTTTTTTTTTAAACTGTACAAAAAATTTTTCACAAGAATATTTACAATATATATACAAAAATATTTATATGTGGAAATATTGCACAGAATGTGTAGATGCACATTCTGTGAGTTTTAGCAGTCATGCAGCAGACATGACAATGCTACATTTAGTGTTGTCAGATATTACTGTTAAAGAGTCTGACAGCAATATCTGACAACACCAAATGTTGTTTTGTTACTGGACTAAAGGCTCAGGACATTGTAAGGCTCTCTTGGCTGACACGCCTTTTCATTGTCACCTGGAGGTCAAGTACAGTGCATACAGAGTGGCAGACCAGGGTGATGATTCCCATTTTTGAGAAAGGGGACCGCAGGGTGTGCTCCAACTATCGGGGTATCACACTGCTCAGCCTCCTGGGTAAAGTTTACTCCAGGGTGCTGGAAAGAGGCTCCAACCGACTGCTGAACCTTGGATTCAGGAGGAGCAATGTGGAATCTGTCCTGGCCATGGAACAGTGATCCAGCTCTTTACCCTTGCGAGGTTGCTGGAGGGGTCCTGGGAGAGTGCCCATCCAGCCTACATGTGCTTTGTGGACTTGGAGAAAGCTTATGACCGCGTCACTTTGGGGGGTCTTCTGGGGGGTACTGCGAGAGTATGGGGTACTGGGCTCTCCGCTATGAGCCATCCGGTCCCTATATGACCAAAGTGAGAGCCGTTTCCACATACTTGTGGAATTCCAACATTATTTTGGCCTCCACCAGGGTTGTCCCTTGTCGATCCTGTTTGTGATTTTCATGGACAGGATCTTGGAGCACAGCCGGGGGGAGGAAGGGGTCCGGTTAAGGGACCTCAGAATTTCAGCTCTGCTTTTTGCAGATGATGTGGTTCTGTTGGCTTCATCACACCGTGACCTCCAGCATGCACTGGGGAGCTGAGAGAGTGAAGCAGTCGGGATGAGAGTCAGCACCTCCAAATCTGAGGCCATGGTTCTCTGCCGGAAACTGGCAGATTGCCCTCTCCGGGTTGGGGAAGAATCACTGCCTCAAGCAAGGAAGTTCAAATATCTCTGGGTCTTGTTCACGAGTGAGGGTAGAATGGAGCATGAGATGGATCGGCGGTTTGGTGCAGCTTCTGCAGTGATGCAGGCGCTGCACCAGTCCATCGTGATGAAAAGAGAGCTGAGCCGCAAGGCAAAGCTTTCCACTTACTGGTCCATCTACGTCCCAATCCTAACCTATATTCATGAGTCTGGCTAGTGACCGAAAGAATACAATCGGATACAAGCAGCCGGAATGAGTTTCCTCTGTGAGGTGGCTGGGCTCAGCCTTAGAGATAGGGTGAAGAGCATAGACATCCGGAGGGAGCTCGGAGTAGAGCTGTCAAAAGGGGTCATTTGAGATGGTTCGGGCATCTGATCAAGATGCCTCCTGGGCGCTCCTGCTGGAGGTGTTTTGGGCACGTCCCACCAGTAGGAGGCCCCAGGGCAGACCCAGAACACACTGGATGGATTACAGATCTAATCAGGCCTGGGAACGCCTTGGGGTGCCCCAGGAGGAGCTGGAGAGAGGATGTCTGGGGTTGGGATTTGCTCGGCCCTCCTGCCCGATTGCCGATTGTGGAGTTAAAAATTTTGCTGTGATTTGGCCAATAGACATGACACACTACACGTTGGTGTACTACTTAATATTTCAGTCATTATGGCTGTTCATGTCCCAGCCGAACTGTTATTGTAGTAATGTAAAAAGTGTCACCAGATGTTAGGAGCTACTGTTCCTATAAATGTTTCACAATAAATTCCTGTAAATGTTTCACAGTAAAAGCCTTTTTAGAAATGAAGGGATACTCTCTGCCAAAATGATAAGAGGCTTTTAATTTTAAACAGATACAGGAAGTGTTGGATTTGAAATGACAGTGTGATGCGTTAAACCTAACAATGCAAATGGGAACGGATTAAAAATAAAAATAAATAATACAGAGGGAATGAAAAATTAAGGCCTGTGTCTGGAAATGAAGGCCTATTTCTAATGTAGTCTGCTTCAAATAAAGCTGGTACCCTCTGCACTTATGGTAAGTAAAAGCCCCATCACTATGTGGATTTTACTTCTTTATATCCTCCATTATAAAGAAATAACATTCTTTGCTAGCTTGATTCTAATGGCAGTACTCATTGGGTTGCTGAAGTGCCTCTGCTGTTTCACACCAGCATTTCTTCCTTTTTCCTTCGTGGTAACATCCCTAGAGGAAATATCCAAAAGGCTGGGGTGTTGTTGCCATACAGTTGTCCATGGCAGCAGATCACTCTGTGTTCCTATTGGTCAAAGTGGTGTCTGTGATGGGAGAGGTTGTGGAAGACAAAAAGAAAATCAAACATGCAAGACTTTCTGTCGGGATGTTGTGAGGCGTCCCAGGCGTGGCGTCGGTTGTTGTGTACTATGACACATTATACAGGATAAAATGATGGATTATTGTGCACATCTCTCATTTGCGTCCACAATCCAAGCCGACACCGTACTAAGGCCATGTTGGGCTATAGTCAGGCTAATATCATGTAGTCTGAACCTGGCATTAGTTGTGGTAGGAAAGATGAACAGCAGTCCCCCAAAGTCCTATATTTTGTTGACCATCCATTCTCCCTGGCCTCCTTCCTCTTTAATGATGTCACCTCACCTCCTCCTTTGACGGATTACAGTCAGAATGTCAACAGCCGCGGGAGGACTCATTATATTGTAAAACATGTTTTTTTTCTTCTTCTTATAGGATTTGCTGAAAAGACTGGTGTGGTTGTTTTTCTTGGAGGACAATCTTGTCGGTTTGTGTGTGTAAAACGGCTACCATGGGTCCCTGTGCACACCATAGCTTAATGTATGCTGGTGTGTGTGTGTGTGTATGTATGTATGTGACAGTTCAGCCTCAACTGAAAAACTTCCAGAAAGGGAAAGAGGGAGAGCAGAGAAGAGGAGAGTGAAACAGAGGCAGACAGAAAAAGACTTTTAATGGGGTCCTTCAAATTGAAAAGAATTCGCCCCTGGATGTGGGAATCCAATTCCCTCCAATCCAATGGGATTGGCATTGAACAGGGTAAATAAGGATGGATTGTTTGTCCGTTAGCCCACTGTGGCGTGAATCTGCCGCTTAAATGTAAAGTGACAGACCCCCCACCCCCGACACACACACACACACACACACACACACACACGCTGTGTTCTCTTTAAGTCAGCTTCTCTTTCACCTCTCTCACTTTCCACAGTTTCTGTCTCTATCACACACAGCTGAGACAACTACTCCTAATGAGGAAGCTAAAGTCACCTACACATGCTCACGACTACCCACCCACATTCCTCTCCACACACACATTTATACAGTAAGCACACATACATACAGACATATAACACTAAGTCTTCTCTCCACTATGTGCTGTGTATCAGAAAGCTCGACTTTGTTTCTCAATACAAGAAAAAATAATGCTGGGAGAGAAATGCTGTGCCATGATGCAACTGAGTGTAACCTCCTGGCCATTTCTCAGAGCGCCAAAAAAACGAAAGGGCTATCTCAACAATGATGATGACGACAAGGAGGAGGCAACATGAAAAGAGACAGATCACAAGAGGGGGAGGAGGACTGAGAGAAGAGGACAAGAAAAGGTTACCACAGGGGAAGTATGGCAGGGAATAGAAAGTGACGACTATTAAAAATATATCAGACTGAATGAAATGGCAGGAAAGCACTCACAGGTAGACCTGCAGCTTTAATGGTCTGTGAGTAGATGTCAATATCTGCAGGTGCCAGCTGGTTGCCTGTAGCCACAAGGTGTGCTTGTGTGTGTCTGATCTGATGATTTTCACAGCCAAACTCAAAGCAGAGACATGTCAATACATTGAACCTGGGGCCCAGCTCCTTATCCATGCATATGTGCGTGCACAAGCAGAGGACACCTGTAGTAGACTTATTGGAGTAGACCTCTTGCATACACCAACAAGAATGTTCTGAAATTACAGTATCAATCATTTCAAATCCTAAAAAACAAACATATTAAAAAAGGAAGCCAGGTGACTGTAATGAGAACATTGAGTAGTCGGGTTAGGGAGGAGTTAAAGTTTTCAAACCGGTTTGATGTTAAGCCAAATACCAAACTGGACTGGAATACCGAATTTTCCCACTGCTGTCAGTGTCCCATTTGACTCAGCAGCCACCGTGTCCCAGCAACAAGCAAGCGTCTGACTGTCACTTGCATTAAACCTGCACATGTCATTGAAACAGACCATGTAGTTGTCAGCTGTGCGCTTTAGATCAGTCTGTAGACATAACCAGTGTTCATTTTGACAGCTTTTTTAGATCTAGTCTTAGTCTTGAGACAAAATGCTTATTAGTTTTAGTCACATTTTAGTCATTTATATCCTTCATAGCTTTAGTCGACAAAAATTCAAAACATTTCAGCCAATGACAATTCATGACAGTTTAATCTACTTTTAGTCATTATGTTTTCTATATGTGTATTTTATCTTTAAACTAATTAAGTTAGGCTAATTCATATATCAGAGATTAGAATCAAGATGACAGGTTGTATCAAAATTTCATTTAGACAATCTTTTTTCCAAAACTACAAATAATTTCTATACACTTACAAACTGTAATTTCACGAGCAGTTTTTGACAGGTTTAAGGGTCGATTTACAAGCACACACTTACTGATCATCATTTGAAAAGCTAAACATCCTCTATGCTCTGAAAAACTTTGACACCACAAACAACTAATCTGAGACAACTAGGATTTGTATCCAGGTTCATTGTAAACTCTGACGTATCCATCTCACTGTTAAGAAGCAGATAAATAACTCAATTAAAGCCTGAATTCTGTCTTAATCTGCAACATGTCTGTCTGGAGGTTTAAACTCTCACAGAGCGTGGGATTAAAACTAAACTTTCATCTCTGTCAGAAAAAACTGATCTGAGTTCAGATTGTTTACTTACTGTACAGCACAGCTACACTCACAGATAACTGAGCCTCCTACCTGCCTGTCAAACAGCACCAACCCATAAACCTTCTCAAGTCTAGACTGAGTGGAGTCCTGTGGCGATTAGCTGTGAAGTCTGGCAGTCAGTTGCTGCTTGCTCAGCTGCCATTCAGTGGCTAACTGAGAACAGGCACTGCTGCAACCAACAAACTCCACAAACCGCTAAGCTCAACCATCCACAGTCAGTACACATGTCTGATTATTTACTGCTGAATCACAGCTCACAACTCGCACCAACAGCTGAAGCTGCTCCGATGTGAAAACTTTTTCTGGCTAGCAAAACATCCTGGAGCAGACTATTTACTGGAGTTTGCCTGCCTGTTGCTTATGCGTCATTTGAAGATAACTGCAACCAGGACCGTTCTCATCTTTCAATGTCTGATAGTTCACCCCTGACATTTTTGTCAAATCTCATCTTGTCAACGAAAATGAAACATAAAATTTGTCTTTAGTTTATTTTGTCATTAGTTTTTATTATCAAGTTCTATTTTTAGCTAATCATCGTCTCGTTTTTGGTCATAGAAAAAAGTTATTGTCAAAAAAAAGAAATTAACACTGGACATAACCACTTAAGAGATGGATGAGTAGGCTACTTGCCATCTTCCTTCATTTGCAGTTTTTAAACAGAAAAAGCAGGTTGTTATGAGTGATGGTCATTTACCAGAAACTTCCAGCTCCCTGGCAATCTCCCTCCAGCCAGCTGCCATGTAAATTAGTTTTTGTAGCTAAATAAGGAGGTACTGCATAAATAATTCCTCATTTCAACTTCATGAAGCAACCTTTCATCGTCCATTGCAGTGCTTTTAAAGCGAGCAACAGAAATAAATAGAAACGGGGCATCCAACAAAAGTTCAGCTCAAAAGATCACAGTGCGTCTCTCACAGCCAATTAGGACACCCTTTTTTATTGGCTTTAAATTCAAAGGGTTGCCACATTAGTGCCATTTTAGTTTCCTTGAGGAACTAATTCTGCCATGTCTTGTCTTGTAATCCCCAAAAACAAATGAACTTTCCAGTGAACAAAAACAATCTGCATCATTTTTACCCCCTCTCACCTCTGCTGAAAATTGATCTCCTTCATGGTGCCATCCTTGGCTCACAGTCTGTCAGACACTAGTGGCTCCATGAATCGGTTTATAAACAAACATAATATTATGTTAATTACGTTGTCATATTACTTATTAAAAGTGCAGTGCAATAAAAAAAGTTGGAATGGCAGTGTCAGAATGGCAAATGTTCATTCATCCAGTCTGCATAAAATCAAACCAGTTTAAGCTCATACACTGGACAAGCAAAACCACAAACTGACCCAGCTCGTGTCCAGAGACAAGATCGGAGGACAAGTAATTTGAATCCTTAGAATCCACACATGGTAAGATTTTATCTCCCAACTGTCACCAGCAGCTGATCCAGACTGGATCAGACTCTGTTAGATCAGTCATGATGGCCAAATCATTAAAGGGCCCAACATTTGTGATGATGACCCTGCCTTTAAAGCTAAGCTTGTGTATTATATTGCCTCTTAAATGCAATTAATCAAAAGCATGATGTTTAAATCTGGGAAATTAAATTGATTGATCCCTTCAAAGCTTCATCACCTCATTTCTACCAAAAATCACTTGCCTCCTATCTGCGCTGATGTCTCGTACCTGTCTCTCTTTCACAGACAAAGTGGCATCATTGGGGATCAGTGTACCAAAATTAGGGCCCGACCTTCACCCTACTTGCAACATACCAACACATAACATATTTAGCTTTTTAGCAAAGGCACAAGATTGACTGACCAGCTAACAGGATGAAAGCCATGGATGACAGCTGCCTGATGATGCATGATAGCACCAAGTGTCTGGAGAGAGCAAGAGTGGGAAAGCAACTTTGACAAAGAGGACGCCACGTCTCAGCAGTGACCATCGATTGGCCTTTCCCATAAGACACAAAGATGTTAAGTTGAGTTACGTGGTTTCTCTGTCTCTACCTTCATCCCCTCGTACCTTCCCTAACATCTGCGCACCTACTTCTCTCTGAAGTAGCATTAACAACAAACTAGAAGAAATCAAAGAGCAGGATAACCACACCATGCATTGCCTTTGGTTATTGGGATGGCAACATCCAAAATGACCGCCGTTACAGTCAACTTGCTGCTCTGAAGCCCTGTCCCTTTCCCTCAAGGCTCTTATCACATCAGAGCAAGGACTTAGACAACTTTCAGTAATTCAGTTTATCAGTAATTCATTCTAAATGTCTCAACAGATAAGCAAGATACTCAAGACAGTTATAAGATGTCTCATCTATGAGATTGTGCTCACGCATAAATTGCATCTGCATTTTGTAGCATTTCTGCATAGAGCAATTGATGACTACAGTGTATTCACTTTAGAAAGCCAGAGGACAGATGAAAACAATAAATCAACATACATATGTCACAGTCACAGTTTGTCATTTCTTTTCCATTGGTAGCCATTCTCAAAATGGCAGATTTTACCTAATATGAGTTGACCTGAGACAGACACAAGAGCAAACAGAGAGTGAGAGTGAAGATATGAACATCCGTTGGCGGAAAGTTGAGTAGAAAATTAGAATTATTGTCTTGCAGTTGTGTGCCTCTGCCAACCAGTCAAGTTGCTGTTTACATCCATGTCTGTCCAGGTTCATCCATGTAAACACTGCTTCAAATATGGATGTTTCTGCAAAGAATTTACAAGTTCTAAAACTTGAATGCTTCACACACATCTTTCCCTGGGCAACACGGAAGATTTATACAGTTAGCGAGGTGGACACCCAGAATTAGTGTCACTAATGATGTATCTGACCAAATGTCTCCCCCTCTGTTCCTGAGATATGGAATCAAGTAATAGGCCAGAAAATGGTTTTGATAGAACAATACCATGTCACAGCGAAGTTGACCTTTGACCTGTTGCATATAAAATGTTATGACTTCATCACTTTATCTTATTGGTTATTTGGGTGAAATTGTGTCATAATTAGCATTTCAGTTCTTAAGTTATGGCCAAAAATGTGTTTCATGAGGTCACAGTGACCTTTGACCACCAAAGTCCAACTGGATGTTTGTGCCAAATTTGAGGGAGTTGTAATAAAATTCCCTCAAAGTGTTCCTTAGATGCTGTTTTCATAAGACGGACAGACAAACCCAAAGGTATAATGCCTCCAGCTGGTGCAGAGTCATAAAAAGGTATTAAGGTATGCTGTAGCCTGTTAGTAGCTTGTATAGCCATAAAGCTTAGTAATAATTAAATCCCCACCCCTAAACCTAAAACTAACACTTTTACCAGTAATAAACTACAAAATCAGCCTTCAGAGCAAGCCAATACAACATAAGCGTGGCATATGCCCCCCCCCCTGCAGGCATGTTACTCAAACTGTGTCTGTGTAACTGTGTCTGTGTTGTGTCAAGCTTGTGAAAGGAAACAAGTCAATCTGACGCCAGGGGACTGCCACTCTAAAACCTAGTAGCTCGCCTCAAGGCAACACAATCCCCCTCCTGTCTGTGTTATGTTCCCTCCACACACAAATGACAAGGCTTTGTCTGGTCCCGCAGAGTTTAGGATGTTTCATGAAAAAGGAAGTGCCATGATTTGATGGCAGCTCTTTTCATTGTACAGTTCCACAGCTTTGAAGTGCTCAGGCAATACATTGATGTTTTAGTGTATTTTTGTTTGTGCACACTGAAACACTTTCACAAGAATAAGACAGAGACTGGGGAGAAGGATGTGACTAAAAGATGCTCAATTAACACTATTAATAAGGTGGAGCTAATTACTTTGATGAAACCAGTATCCAGTATTGCAATATGTTCTCATACCATGTCAACACATATTACCTTTTTGTTAGTGGCCTTTCACATCTACATATTACACACTAGGTATCTTCATGCATTTGCTGTTGATGTTCTAAGATGCTAGTAATGCTGGGACGTCAACATAAGCACATGGTTAGGTTTAGAGAACAAAAGCATGTGGTTAGGTTTAGCCAACAAAAGCATGGGGTTAAGGTTTGGACAACAAAAACATGTAGTTAGGTTTAGGTAACAAAAGCACGTGGTTAGGTTAAGAAAAAAATAATGGTTTGGCTATACATTCTTACAGGAAGCGAACACTGATGCTGAAATCACTGATAAAGCAGTGATATTTGACATTTTATTTATTTGATTTTGGAATGAGAATGGATAACGTGCTTTTTTATGAGTACAAGGATCATCTGAGTAAAATGTGTCAACAAGTACTGGTTATAAAGGAAAATTCTCATTTGGCTAGCTTTGTCCACATAGCTCCGTGTTGGGCCAGCCTAATTCTGTATGTTACACCATAAAATACTGTACAGCAGTATTTGAATAAATATGCATTTCAAGAATAAAATATTACATGCCACTTTTGATAAAATGAAATTCAGCAATGACCCACTTGAGCCCCTGTTATTGGATGTCGTCTGCATAAACAGGGAGGGACATAAATTGAATTGTTTATTTAAACTTTATGCATCATTCCTTAATTGCTGCACTATTATTTCAAGTATTTTGTGTGCTCTTGACCCCACCTCTCGCCCACTGTCAACTAGGATAGGCTCCAGCCACCCACACAACCCTGTACCAGGATAAGCAGTTACGTTAAATTAATGAATGAATGATATTAACAGCATTTTGAAATTTTATGCCACTGATATAATGAGAATGTAATAGTATAATAATGCAAGAACTTCCTTTCTAAGAGAAATGGCTTTCTAATTCATAAAAATGTTTAGATTTTGGAATTGGGATATAAAAATAAAAATAAAAATTACATGTTTTTAAAAAAGTATTACAGCCATTAACATATACAATAAAAATGTATAAAGCTATAGTACCTTTAAAGGAATAGCCCAAGAATTACTCAGTTTGAGACTTAATACAAAATTAAAAAAACAAAATCAAATGATGCCTCTTGCCAGTAATAGACAAGCTTAACAAAGCTCTGGGAACACTGCAGTTACTTACCTGCTGGGGATGGATGGCCTGGGAGCCGGGTAGTTTGCTGGTGAATTTACAGTGGATGATGAAGTTTTTGTTTGAGGGGTAAAACTATGAATGATGCAATTTTGGGTTCATTGCCAGAGGTTCACAATCTGACAACTATCAGGACTGGCGCTTGCTCTCCAAAAGTGCAGCTACAGGCACCCGGTATGCTACACTGTGTCATCTTTAAAGTGTTTTGTTTTGCTTTGCACTCTGACAAGTACGTCTTATAGTCTTATAATGGTCGAGAAAACCCTGCTGTTTATTCTTGCATGTTGGCTTAAATATTAGTGACATTCTTATGTAAACAAATATGTATATAAACACAACAGGGAACATCAAGGTCAGCAAAATGGTCCAAGTCATGTCCAAGTATCGCAATATAAGTTGTTAATGTAATTTCCGTGATAAACCTAGTTTCCACCAAAAAATCAACAACTCACTTTGTGCTACCTCAATTGTATGAACCTCCCACGTGTTTGCACTTCTCCTCCCACCTGTGCACCGTGCACTCTCTGCTCAGCACCAAAATACCACACAGATGGAAAAAGTCAATTTCAAGATCAGGAAAAAAAGCAAATGGTTGGAGTCCTGGTTGTTGCACTGATATTAAAAATCTTAATACCTTCTGCCCTTGCTGGTCTATTGTGCATTTGTTGGGGACAATTTTCAGTAGTGGTGCTCTGGTGAATATTTGGGGTAGCAGGACAGTGTATGTGGGGTTGAGTCAACATACAATACAATGTGTATGTGTGTGTAATGAAGGAGCATCTCATCCAGTACAAAGGGTGCTCCTTTTTCTGGCTTGTAACAGAAAGAAAATCCTGGTTGTGCTCTCCTCTCTGCTGACTCCTCTTGGATCAACCCAATCCGAATAATACACATACATTCATCTCAGCAAGTGGCCAGTGTCACTGATAAAAATGTAACTGTATTCCCTGTTTCCCTTTCCTGTGATTGTGGAGTGTAAGGCTGAGTGCTATCAGCATAGCAGAGGAGGAGGTGAAGAAGGCTGGCTAAGCTGCTGCAGTTTCAGCTGAAAAGTCACTCTGAGGTATTACACACAGAGGTTCATCTGATACAAGCACAGCTGGAGTGCCAAGCTTAGCCTGCAATTAGTGCCAGCACAGGTGGTTGGGCTATGCACTAAGAAGGCAAAACACACACTTGCTTAAAAGCTGCAGAGAGTCATCAGTTACATCAACATGATATGTGAGTGTGGAGCAGAGCTGCAAACATGCTAGCACATATATTACTGCATTTGTTCCGTCTGTCATCATAATTCATGCTTTTAAAGAATGGCTGCAAGGTGCTGGAGCCACACACACACACACACACACACACACACACACACTATGAGGCGATCTTTCAGAGGTATTTTGCTTCTTTGCATCGTATTGTGGGATGTTAAGAGTGGCACACACTAACAAGAGCACACAGGGAGTAGAGTTTAGTGTGGCAGTACATAACAGTTTATAATCCAGTACCTCAGTTTCAATTTTGATATATGGTTTATTTTTGATACAGTGGGACACACACACACACACACACACACACACACACACACACACACACACACACACACACACACACACTTTTATTATTAGTCTAGGTATATCTTAAATGCTATTTAATTCAGTATGTTGCTGGACCTGGGTAACAAATTTAATTCCCTATGCCTTCTCCAACATGATTGAATGGCATAACTGAACCCTCATACACACACACACACACACACACACACACCATATATATATATATATATATATATATATTATATATAGATATATTTATATATATATACATAATATAAAGTCAAGTGAATAACATTGATAATCTTGTTACAATGCACCTTGGTCCTGGCTTGGTCACTAACATGCTCCACTGTGTCCCCAATGGCAGTGGCCCATGCCCCAGAAGAAGAATGGCTGAGGTAATGTGACAAAGATCTCAAGGCATCAACCTGGGCACCAAATTCACCAGACTCCAATGTGATTAAGGATTTGTAGGATGTTCTGGTATCCCAGAGGTACCTCCAGTCCACAGTGGGGCCTCTTTAGATCAAAACTGGCTCTGACCTGTCAAGGCTATATTCTTTGTGTCCATGGCGGCAGCAGTATGGTTGGCAGGCAATACAAAAATGCAGAAGTACAGCCTGTAGTTTGAGCAAAAGCCCCGAGAGCCAGCAAAGCTCTGCCAAATGAAATAAATCATGTCATCCAGCAGTTTCACTGTAGAGGGAGGAGGAGTATCTGGGCACGGGTTAGATATGGGACGTTTACCACAGTGCATCTATACACACTACCCACTCTGTTTTGATACAAAGCAGGTTGAAAATTGGTGAAGTTTCCCTTTAACTAGAACAAAATTGTGATTAAACAGAGGCTAAATAAAAACAAAACACAAACATATGCCTACACACACACACACACACACACACACACACACACACACACACACACACACACAAAAGAAAAGCTGTGTGCTGTGGGTCCATCCTACTCACGGTGCTATCTCCACTTGACCACATGGCTGCAGAACTGGAAAGCCTGATTGCTCAAACAATACAGTCCCTCCTACCACTGTACTTATTGTACTGTACTTCAGGCCACCCACTGGCACTGGCCTCCTCTATCTCTAGCTCCTACTGTATTGCCACGACCATAGAAACAGCACACAAGGATTTGGAGGTTTTGTTTACAATGCAAATCCCAGGGGAAACCAGGCAGGGAAAAAATATGATGGTTTGTTTTGGTTGGAAATAGCCAGGGCGTGGGTGTGTAGGCGGCGATATTCAGAGCTGGGATCAATAGGAGCGGAGATCATTCAGGCTGGTGGACTCCACAACAACAAAAGGGTTTTCTCCAACAGAAGCAGCAAAAATAGAGCGAGAAAGATGATGAAGCAGGGAAGATGTAGCTGGGCAGACAGGAGAGAGATGGTTAAGTAAAAATGGACAATATGAGGTGATAAAAAAATGGAGGAAATAAAAGAGTAGGCTAGAATTACATGTAACGTTATTTATTAGTTTGGGAAAATATTCTCAGTATAATTTAATAATTTAATTGTGTGACAGCAATGACATAATTAACAGCACTGAGAAAATGACCTGAGTAGTGTCTGGAAGTGTTTTTACATGTTGCTTATGAACTCACTATATAGTCCTCTATATACAACTCCCTATATAGTGAGTCGGGAGTAATGAATGAGTGAATGATTTTGGACACAGCCATAATTTACATCCATGTCTGTAAAAAACATGAATGCCACACACTCTCCTCCCCCCAGCAGCACAGAAGATCTATAAAGTCAGCACAGTTTCAAGGCCATTAGTATCACCAATTTAGTACCTGACTAAATGTGTCCCCTTCCGTTCCTAAGATATGACGTTGAATAGTGAACAGAAAAGAGTTTTTGAAGAACATTATGATGTAACAGTAAAGATGACCTTACGAGGTCATGAATTGTTGAGTTGAGGTCAAAAACATGTTTTGTGAGGTCACTGTGACCATGACCGTTGATCTTTCACCACCAAATTCTAATCAGTTTATTCTTCAGTTCTATGTGGACGTTTGAGTCAAATTTAAAGAACTTCCCTTGAGGTGTTCTTGAGATATCATGTTTATGAGAATGAAAACGATGCAAGGTAACAGTGACCATGACCTTTGACCATCAAATTCAAATCAGTTCATTCATGAGTACAAGTGAACATATGCTAAACATATAAAAATTCCTAAAGGTATTCTTGAGATATTGCATTCATGAGAATAAGACAGACGGGGATTCAGTGACCTTGACCTTTGACCTACAAACACCAGAATCTAATCAGTTCATCATTGAGTCCCAGTGGACAGTTGTTCCACATTTATAAAAGAATTCCTTTAAGGCAATCTTGAGATATCCTGTTTTCAAAAATGGGATGGATGGACGGATGGACATCCTGAAAACATAATGCCTGCAGTCATGACTACCACGAGAATGAAATGGACGAGATCACAGTGACCTTTGATCTATGACCACCAGGCACTAATCAGTTCATCCTTGAGTCCAAGCGGAAAGTTGTGCCTAACTTGAAAAAAATTCAAAAGGCACTCCTGAGATATTGTGTTCACAAGAATGGGACAGATGGAAGAAGCTATTGCCGGCATGGAGGCATAAAAACAAGTGAAATAAGTAGGGATGTAGATGTAGAAATAGACGGACAGGAAGAGAAGGATTGAGTGTAGAAACTAGGCTGGAGGGAAATTATTTAGAAAGAAAGAGAGTGGCACTTTCTTGGGATAAAGGCACTTATAAAAGAAGAGGAAACAAGGGAACAGACAGAGTGAGGGAGTGATGGATGGAAGAAATCATTTATACCTTCTCATCATGATAAGTTGACAGCCAAGAGTATAATGCTCAACCCACCTCCCATCCTCCGGAGATGAGCTACAGTAGTGCTGGAGGTGCTATTTACTGTACTAAGACAGTCTCACTTCTTCAATCACAGGGAGGTTAAGTCTAATAAAGAGCCTTCATTTCCCACGTCAACGCTAGAACTTTGTTGTTTTGCTCGAGGAAACAAAACAGAAAAACAGTCCTTTTTTTTCTCTCTTTTGGCAGCGGTTTCCTTCTGTTTTATTGCAGTGTTGACTAATGTGGGCGTTCTTCATTGTTTGCCTCAAAATGATTTATTAAGACAGAGGATCAGCTAACAAGACTGTCAATGCAGGCGCTGTCGTCTCTTAATATCATCTATTCATCTTATCGCTGTGGAAAGTGAAAATCAGAGCTCAATGCATTCAGCCCACACTTGAAAGTAAGAACTTTAGAGAAGAAGAGATTACACAATATGCTTTCCCTGCAACAAAGAATGTCGTTAAAGAAGTTAAAAGGGAACTAATTCTCCACAGAAGGTGAAAGAGTACAGATACTTTTTAAAGTTTATAAGTTTTAAAGGAAGTATAACAACCCAGTACAGCCAATTTATCCCTGATAATACCCAATGACGAGCATCTGACTGCAATGCTCCACCACCTCAAACAGTATATGTAATTTACTGTACTCTCAAGTAAGCAGCATCTATTGTTTGTTAAACCCCCCAAAAAACAATCTATGTTCATGTAAAATTCACCCAAATTCACTTAAAACACCTATCCAAGGAATACCCAAAGTAAACTGAAAGTTCATTTAAATGGTAACACTCTTCAGAGTTACCATTTTTGCATGCCACTGCACAGTGCGCACCCTTGGTCAAAATTTAAGTAAGTAGAAGATTAACTGATTTCCAAAAGGCATGAAGTTAAAGATGACATCTCTTCATTTTTTTAAGCCAGATTACTTTTTTAATAATAATAATAATAAATTTTATTTATATTGCACTTTACATTACGAAAATCTCAAAGTGCTACAAAGACAAAGAAAGCATAAAACCTATGGTGAAGCAAACTAATAAAACAACACAACCCAACAATAAGGCATATATAAAAGGCTAAGGAAAGGCCTTTTTAAAAAGGTGAGTCTTTAGGCTACGTTTAAAAGAATCCACAGTCTGTGGTGCTCTCAGATGGTCAGGGAGAGCATTCCACAGACTGGGAGCAGCCGAGCAGAAGGCTCGATCACCCATGCTGTGCAACTTGGTTCTGGGGACCCTGAGGAGGTTGGCTGTGCTGGAGCGGAGGGTGCGTGAGGAGGTCTGGGGGACGAGGAGTTCCTTTAGGTAGGCTGGAGCGTTACCGTGTACGCACTGGTGGGTGAGGAGGGAGATCTTATATTCGATCCTGAGTTCCACAGGGAGCCAGTGCAGTGATTCCAGGATGGGGGTGATGTGGTCGTATTTCCGCACCCTCATCAGGATCCTAGCAGTTTTTTGTTATTTCAAAATAACAAAAAAAAAGAAAAGGGCACCAAAGTTAGGGCACCCTGCATGGTCAATACTTAGTAGCGCCCCCTTTGGCAAGTATCACAGCTTCTAAACACATTTTCTATCCAGCTAAGAGTCTTTCAGTTCTTGCTTGGGGGATTTAGCCCATTCCTCCAGTAAAAGGCTTGTAGCTCTGTAAGATTCTTTGGCCATCTTGCATACACTGCTCTTTTGAGGTCTAGCCACAGATTTTTAATAATGTTTAGGTAGGGGGACTGTGAGGGCCTCGGCAAACCTTCAGCTTGCTCCTCTTGAGGTAGTCCATTGTGGATTTCAAGGTGTGCTTAGGATCACTATCCTGTTGTAGAGGCCATCCTCTCTTCATCTTCAGCTTTTTTGCACATACTGTAATGTATGTTTCCAGAATTTCCTGGAATTCAATTAAGTCCATTTTCCCCTCTACCAGGACTTTTTTCCAAAAAGCATCAGGCTTGTTTAGATGTTTCTTTGCAAACTTCTGATGCTGAATTTTATAGTGAGGATGCAGGAAAGGTTTTCTTCTGATGACTCTTCCATGAAGGCCATATTTGTTCAAATGTTGCTATACAGTAGAACAGTGCACCACCACTCCAGAGTCAAACAGGGGTTTTGATCCGCCTGTCTAACAATCCTTGGAACACTTCTCTCAGGAATTTTTCTTGGTCTTCCGGACCTCAACTTGACCTCCGCAGTTCGAACTGAGGAAACAGCCACCTGAAAACACTTTGCTATCTTCTTATAGCCTTCTCCTGCTTGGTGGGCATCAGATATTTTAGTTCTCAAAGTGCTAGGCAGCTGTTTAGAGGAGCCCATGGCTGCTGATTGTTGGGACAAGGTTTCAGGAGTCAGAGTATTTATAAAGCTATGAAATTTGCATCACCTGGCCTTTCCTAACAATTATTGTGAACAAGCCATAGCCCTAACAAGCTAATCATGGTCTGAGGCCCTGGTAAAAGTTCTGTGAGAGCTCAAAAGTCTTGGGGTGCCCAAACTTTTGCAAGGTGCTCCTTTGAGTTCATCTTCTACTTACTTAACTATTCAGCAAACAACATTTGGACCAGGAGTGCCCAAACTTTGGCATGCCATCGGAAATACTTCTGTCAATGAGTTATATAACTTTCAACAGACTAAAAGAAGGTTTTTTTTTTTTTTTTTTTTTAATCTTTGCCTGAATATTTTCTTGAAAAATGGTGCTGCAGATGAAATCATCAAAATATGGTGCTTGGGCAGTGACTTGTGGTGTCAGACACCAATAAACAAAGCAGTCCTTTCGTGTCGGCATTATATGTAGCATCGAACAGTATCGATGTATCTACATCGATGTATCGATTTATATTCCTATGATCCAACTACATCGATCTGTGTTCGGCAAGTTGGCCTTCTGGACGATATATATCGATCTAACATCGTTTTAAAAGGTAATCAATCGATTGTATCGAAACTAGGAAATAACGCATTGGATTTAAGCACGGCAGACTTTATATGGATGTGTTTTTTAGCACTTTTAATGATAAAGATGTTAAACATTACTCGATTCAGTTTACCTGTCTGTGACGTCATCGCCACGCGCCAGCAGACAACAAAACATAGCGTGGCGGATGGCAGAGGAGAAGCCGGTGTGTGCGAAATTGTATAGCCACCATTGTGATCCAGCGTGTGGAAACACTTTGACCTACTAAGGCGCCATGGGATTTCACACAACGCCAACCGTCTAGGTACCTCTTGCAGCGTTCCCGCTGCAGCAGCAGTGCAAGGTAACGTCAGCTCTGCCAGAGCCTCAGGCCTCGCCGGCACGTGTAGTCAGAGACAAGGCCCAAACTCAGCTCGGGCGAAAAACATCACAGCAACAATTGCCAAGTTTATCTGCAAAGACATGCAACCCCACAGTGTGGTTGAAAATCCGGGGTTCTGTGAAATGATTCAAACATTGGACCCATGGTACCAGATACAGAGCTGACCACACTTCTCAGAAAAGGTTATTTCTGCATTTTACAAAAGTATTAAGAATGATGTGAAGCTGTCGCTCTCTCAAGCTGAACGAGTAGCAATAACGACGGATGGTTGGACGTCATGCTCAAATCAAGGGTATGTGACAATTACCTCTCATCACATTGATCCGGAGTGGAAAATGAAGACCTTTGTTCTGCAAACCAGAGTTTTAAATGAAGCCCATACTGGTAAAAATATTGGCGCGTTACTGCGTGAAGCCTGCACGGAGTGGAAAATCGCCGATAAGAATCCTGCCATTGTCACAGATAACGATAATTTTTTGGAACAACAGCCAGCTATAATGGCAACTCTGATGTCCTAGGATCTGACACAGATGTAGGCACGCTGAGTAAGACTGATATTGCCAACATGGAGGACATTGTTCAGTTGATGGGTCCTGTCAAAATGGCAACCACTGTGATGTGTGAAGAAGACCAGCCAGCTCTCTCTGTAATTGCTCCTCTTCAAGCAAAACTGCTGAAACACCTACAGCCATGCGAAGATGACTCAACCCTGGCTGCAGAGATTAAGAGGGTGATGGCCAATGACCTCTCCACACGCTACAGAGGTACCCAAGATGCTCTCAACATAGGTAATTAATTTGGACTCTTATTTAAAATCAACCTTGGTTAATATTTTAGGTTATTAGACTGTATTAATTTGTAAAATGCCACACTTTTGCGTTTTCAAGTTTGAAATTGAGTTGAGTTTTTTTCATATGGAAAAGTAAACAAGATATCTGCAATAAAATTCTTAGTTCATGGTGGCTTTACCTCATTGCTGTGCCACATTTCTTTTAAAAAAACATACTTAATTTTAATCTACTGATTATTTTGTGTATGAGGAGGTAGTCATCACTTGCAATGTCAGGTCAACTTAATTTAATAATGCAATGCAATATTCTTGTTCTTTAAACAGCATCAGCGTAGGACCCGCGATTTAAAGAACTGCCCTACCCGGAAAAAGAGGACAGAGAACAGGTCTACGCAAAACTGGTTCTTGAGGCAGAAGTGTCCCACCAGGTAACTCTTCTCTCCTCTCCTCTTTCCTCTCTCCTCCCCTCCTCTTTCCTCTGCTCTGTTCTCCTCTCCCCTTTCATTTGTCCTCTCTCAACTCTTATCTGTTCTTTATCTTCCTCTAAATTTCTGTGTGCAGTCTTACAGAGCAGAAACTTTAACAGTTCACACATTCTTACATTCATAGATGCAAGCAATGGGAAATCAGGAGGAAGACGAGGGAGGCTCAAGCACAAAGCTGTCAGGATTCAAGGAAGAGACCACAGGTGTGTTTCATGTGATACCAACAAAAGATTGTTGTTGTTTTGTATTAATGAGAAATGAGAAACATGACTATATTTTGAAATACATTTCTTATATTGTAGCTCCAAATGAGTCACCTTCTTGTAAGAAGAAAGCCTTAGATGCACTGTTTGGTGATTCCTTCACCCAAAGAGAAAGACAATCCACAAGCGAGACAGCCATTGTGCCAGCAGAGTGAGTTTTTAGTACTGCTGGCGACATAGTGAACGCACAGAGAAGTGTTCTGTGGCCAGATCATGTTGATCAGTTGATATTTTTGAAAAAAAATCTGTGGAGTCATTGAAGAGTAGTTGGTTACACTTGATCTTTTGTTAAATATTAGAGCACTGCTGTTTGTTTATTAAAATGAGAGTAGTAGCAGGTTCAACCACTGCTCATTTAACCTGAAGAGATGTTTGCACTTTATTTTTGATATTAATGTTGTATTTGTATTATTTCTATGTTGAAAAACAACAGCAAAAGTAGCAGGTAAACCTACTGTTAATTCAACCTGAAGAGATGTTGGTTGCACTTTATTTTTTTATATTAATATTGTATTATTTTTATGTTGAAAAACAAAAGCAGAAGTAGCAGGTAAACCTGTTGGTTGCACTTACTGTACTTTTATTGAAAATGTATTGAATATGTAAAATGAGAGCAGAAAAGGTTAACCTCCTGTTAATTCAACCTGAAGTGTTGATTGCACTTTATTCAAATAAAAGGTGAATGCATTTGCCATTAATTGTTGTTTACTTGTTTGTTTATATCCATAATTAATTTATACCTGATTTCCTTACAAGACACAACAGGAATCTAGGAAACTTCACCTGCACTGCCCAGTACCCAGGTATTTATTTCACAGTCACACTGGTTGAATTTTTGGCT
Source organism: Cephalopholis sonnerati (assembly GCA_019142605.1). Classification (NCBI taxonomy): domain Eukaryota; kingdom Metazoa; phylum Chordata; class Actinopteri; order Perciformes; family Serranidae; genus Cephalopholis; species Cephalopholis sonnerati. The sequence goes on from JAGQAX010000020.1 coordinate 3,361,283, forward strand.
AAAAAGTTACTGAATCGATTTCAAGTCACTGAATCGTTTCAGATCGTGTCGTTCTAAATGAACCAATATCGTCCTTGAATCATATTGGCAACCACGAATCGTGATACGAATGGAATCGTTGTTAAAACGAATCATTACACCCCTACTTAATTGACAAGAATTTTTTTTTTCTTCGCTTAAGCCAACATAAGAGCAATTTGTTTACGATTTCTGTACATTTTTAACAGTCTGTGGAGTTCGATAAGGAGTCCAAATATGCTGTGGAGCTTCAGAGTGTCTTAAAATTTTTTAATGGACTTTATTATTTGTAACCCACACAAGACAAATGTGTACCATGATCCACAAACATTTTATGATCCACAAACATGTCTTTTTATATTCGTGTTCTTGTAAGGCCATGTCCACAAAAATACAGCGTGATTTGCAAATGTGCACAACTTACTCTGTAAACACATACTTTCACATAAAAATGTTACAGGTTTTCAAATGTAAACAGTTTAACCACAGTAAATACATGTGAAGTAATATTTACGCTTTTGTGGATCCATTCCTACACATGAAATCACATGAAATGGTTTTGTACATTTGTGGATCACTTCCTGTCAGTTTGTGTGCCATGTGACATTTGTAACTTCCCTCCTATTTGTTTGCATGATTTTGTCCAATTCCTAGTGCAGCAGATCTGTAAAAATATCTGTGTAAGGTGCAGTTACTCACCGCATCAGCAGGTTGCAACAATCCCTCACGTGGGATAATGGAACTTCAGTCCTCTCCAGCTCCAATCTTTTCAAATCACAAACTGACTTATTTCTGTTGTCCAGTTTGAAATGGTCTATAGATTAATTTGTTTGAGTTTTACACAACAGAGAAATTATGGATGATATGTAAAAAATAAGAACGTTTGAAACAATGGCAGTTCATGGATATCTATGGATGCAATCATGTGTTTGGACTAAATATTTTGCTGGATTTAGATCCTCTGGACTACTGTTCGTGTTTGAGAAATGAAATGGGAGCTGTGGAAACTGTGATGAAGTCAAGGCTGACTAACTAGCTTGTAACAGCTGCATTTCCCTGTCGATGAAGGCATCTTGCTAATGATGGCAACAAACAATAATAATAACAAGCAGTTTTTCTCAGTTTGTTTTCACATGAGGAACTTCAAGAGCTAACCAATCCTGAGATCTTGTCTGGTAGTCCGTAGGACGCCATGTAATGAGGGATGTCAGGTAATACAGGAGCAAATGTTGCGTTCTCCTAGTGGCCAGGGACAGCCAACCCACTGCCTGATAAAGATTACAGTGAGGCTTTCAAAAATGATCACCAGTAATAAAACTAAGTGCTGAGATATAAACAATGTCAAGCTTTTTTAGGCAGTAGAGGCAGCATGCATATAGATGGTGTCACCATAGTCAAGTACTGAAAGGGAAATAGACTACGAAAAGCTTTCTTTTTTCATAGTTTAGGGAATATAAATGAAATGGACAGAAAGTGACTGAGAAAAAAGGGTATGTTCATAAATCTGTCTGCCACTTCAGCACCATGGACAGTGCCATGGATTTATCAATACACAGCACAGATAAGCTACTGATACAATGACTCATTATATACCTAGGGTACACAGTAAGATCCTCAAAGTCTTGTTGTGTCCAACCAACAGTTCAAAACTCAAAGATATTCAATTCACAGTGAAATGTCATTTACTTCAAGCAGAAAGTTGGCACTTTAACCTTTAACACCCAGAGTAATGGAGAACAGAGCCAAACTTTCCTGATACATTGATAGCCCAATATGTGAAAATAATGTGTTTGTCCTTAGTTTAAATGATTCAGTTTTCACAGACTGGAATCCAAGATATCAAAGACATACTAAAGCTGACGGGCACTTCATGCCATCTGAGCAGCTGAAGGGAGCATATAATATCCCAGCCTCCAGTTTTTTATGGTACTTTCAAATCCAGGATTTCATGATGAAAAATATGCCTAATTTTGAGAAAATATGTTCCCATAAGGTGGCACGGTGGTGTGGTGGTTAGCACTGTCGCCTCACAGCAAGAGGGTTCCCGGTTCGATCCTGGGCGCAAGAGCCCTTCTGCGCGGAGTTTGCATGTTCTCCCCGTGTCAGTGTGGGTTCTCTCCGGGTACTCCAGCTTCCTCCCACAGTCCAAAGACATGCAGATTGGGGATAGGTTAATTGGTGGCTCTAAATTGACCGTAGGTATGAATGTGAGTGTGAATGGTTGTCTGTCTCTACATGTCAGCCCTGCGACAGTCTGGCAACCTGTCCAGGGTGTACCCTGCCTCTCGCCCAATGTCAGCTGGGATAGCCTCCAGCCCCTCACCCACGATCCTCAAGACGATAAGCGGTTAGAAAATGGATGGATGTTCCCAAAAATCTCTTGAGATCAACAACTTTAATCTGTGTAGTAAGGAGGGTAGTTAAAAAGACATTCTGAGGTCAACACAAATATGCTTAAACAGAATAAGGAGAGTGAGTTGGGCGAAGAGATAGACAATGAGATTTAGGAGGAGAGTCATGAAAGTATGCATGAATGTTCAATTAACTCTAGACATAATCCAATACAATTCAAAACAGTGCATTGGTTGATACCATACAGTTTGATACTTACAGACTGTATGGTTGTCTGTTTGTGTGTGTGTGTGTGTGTGTGTGTGTGTGTGTGTGTGTGTGTGTGTGTGTGTTTGGAGCAATATAATGTGGTTATGTGGAGCAGAAGCATATATCATCTCTGTGATAAAACCACATATGGAGAAGCTACAAAGCCCAAATGTGACAATGGCAATGTTAATCAATACAGCAGCACGGGCTATACTACACACTGGAAAAAAGAACTGTGAAGAAATGAAATGAAAGAAACCAGTGAGTGAAAAAAAGCATCGCAGAAATGAAAGCCAGTGAGATGACTCTGGGCAGAATTATAGTGGTGTATATGGGAGAAAAAGGGAGAGAGAAAAAGTGAGAGGTTTCATCTGTGGGCTAAATGGGTCTAACTGGGTCACTGGCTGGGTGTGATTACTGTAGTCAGGAGCTGGAGGCCTCCCGTCCTTCTCTCACTCTTCCTCTCTCTCTCTGTGATGATGAGGTGTACCTAAGGAATCCTGTTAGTAGCAATGCTTCAAAGCTCTCCACACAATGCATTCTTCCTTATTCATTCTCACTGATTCATGTGTATGGCCCTGTATACTAGACCACATTGATCAGTGTTATCCCTTGACTGTGGTGTAGCACAAGATAAAATACTTCGTACAATGTGTTTTAAACAAGGTTTGAAGCAGGGATAGATGGTTATTTTTTAAGCACTGGCCCCCGAGGGTCACCAAACCTGCAAATCCGACAAATTTTTGATGGCCCATATGAAAACGAATATAATTAGAATTACCACCAGAAGGACACCCAAGATGGACACCCAAGATTAGAGTCACCAATTCAGTATCTGACCAAATGTCTCCCCTTCTGATCCTGAGATATGATGGTGCATAATGGCCAGAAGTGTTTCTGCAGAATAAAAATAAATATAATGTCATCACAAAATGGCATCACTTCTTTATTCTATTCCATTAGGCATTTGTATGAAGTTTTGTCATAATCAGCATATGAATTCTTGAGTTATGGCCTTCACCTTTGACCTTTGACTACAAAATTCTAATCAGTTTATTCTTCAGTCAGAGAGGATGTTTGTGTCAAATTTTAAGAAATTCTATTAGGGCACTCTTGAGATATTACATTTATAAGATTGAGACAGACAAGGTCACAGTGACCTTGACCTTTGATCACCAAAATCTAATCAACTGTTAAGTCCAAGTGAATGTGTGTGCCAATTTTTAAAAAAAGTCACTTAAGGCAGTCTTGAGATATCATGCTCTCAAGCACGGACGTAATTTTAGGGGGGGGACGCAGGGGACATGTCCCCTGCACTTTTTCTAAACGCCGTTTCTGTCCCCTGCAGTTTTTACCGTCCAAAAAAAATGTTACGCTATATTAAACAGAGACGTGTCAGGCACTAGGACCAAGCGGAAAACGGCCGCTAAAGCTGAAGCCTGTTTAGACCGCCCACACGCTCCTCGATTGGCTCTGCCGTTTCTGTGTGATTGGCCGTCCCCCCCGTCACTCAATGAGGTTGTAAACCGCCAAGATTTGTGTACCGGTCTGCTCGTTGCCCTGGAGAGAGGAGTTCCCGACTCGAGCTTCCCGGTAATCTGCCGCTGCCTGTAGGCTAAGTTGTTGAACATCATGTTGGACGTTTGTTCTGCCTGGGTCATGTCAGCAAGATGCAGTGGTGTAGTCGAGGGTATACGGCGTATACCCACTTATTTTTCAGTCAGCCTTGCGTATACCCCCTTCTAACGGTTCTTTTGAATGGCTCGTTAGCATGAACGATGGGAACCGAGTCGCGCTACAGCGCACTGTGTTCTGCTCGTTGGGATGGGTACTGAAATGCGGTATTAGGTATTAAACGGGTGAATTATTAAGACTAGAGTATTGATAAGCTCCGACGTTTAAGTTTTGATATCATCACGGCTGCAGCGTCTCTCCTCTGTGTCAATGCAGGTCGTCCACCACACACACAAACACACACACACACACACACACACACACAGTACACAGACAGCGAGGTGTATAAGGACTCCTTATACACCTCGCTGTCTGTGAGGTCTGTTTACCATATATTCCAAAAATAAATGTAAATTTGGTAAAACAATGTGACACACAGAATTGGGTGATAATATTTTGCTACATGCTTCACAACCAGTCAAACCAAAAAAGGGAGCAGTAAGTAACAATAGAAAACTATGAAGAACTGCTAGAAAACACAGTAAACACAGTAAAAGAGTTTGAGTTTTATTAAAAATACTTGTGTCCCCCCCACCTCTAAAATCAAAATTTCGTCCATGCTCTCAAGAATGAGACAGACAAGGACACGGTGACCTTGACCTTCCACCTGTGTACACCATAAACTAATCAGTTCATTGTTGAGTCCAAGTGGACATTTGTACCAAATCTGAAGAAATTCCATGTATCTGTTCTTGAAAATATTGCATTCATGAGAATGAGATGAACGCAAGGCCACAGCAACCTTGACCTTTGACCATTGACAACTAAATTCTAATCAGTTCATCATCAAGTCCAAGTGAACATTTGTGCCAAATTGGAAGAAATTCCCTTATAATAATAATAACAATAGTAACAACAACAACAACAACAACAACATTGTGATGCAACATGTGATTTTACACCCTTAGTAATTAATTGGGTAAGCAACATAAATAGGCTAAATTTTAGCAGTAATGCTCAAATATAATTTCATTCATACCTGTCACTGCTTATCCTGATACAGAGTCGTGGGTGTGCATGAGCCTGTCCCAGCTGGCATTGGGCGAGAGACGGACAGGGCGCCTGATTATCACAGGGCTGACACATAGAGACAGACAACTGTTTACATTCACATTCACACCTACGGCCAATTAAGAGTCGCCTGTTAACCTGCATGTCTTTGGACTGTGGGAAGAAGCGGAAGTACTTGGAGGAAACCAACACTGACACAGGGAGAACATGCAAACTTCACACAGACGGGCCCCAGCCAGCCATTGGGTTGAAACCCAGAACCCTCTTGCTGTGTGGCAACAATGCTAACCATTACACCACCTTGCTGCTTTTGAATATAATTTGAATATTAAAGATAATAAGAAATGCAATTTGAATGGGATTGTAGAGGAAGATTGACAGCTCTGCTCAGCACACTGCAAATCAAGACAACACATATGAAAATAAAATACAAAAGAAAGATAATTTGCAGTGTGTTGAGCTCTGAGGGCCACCATAAAAAAAAGTGATCCTAAGATTTTTTTTTTTTTTTTTTTTAAATGAAATGAATTGATATTTACTGAGCACACCTCTTTGCTGTAGCAGAAAAATAACCTGCAATTTGACATTAAATATTAGCTAGACTTCCTCATGTCAACATGCAGCTGAACACAGAGCATGGTAAATGCATCATAGTAAATGTGTATTTGTTCTCTGAACAGCAGCACCATCTTTAATAGGCAGCATCAAGCAGAAAGGAACAATGAACAAACCAGCAAATGAGAAAACGCTGCAGCTGGAGCAGGGTTTTGCCGGTCGGAGGTTGGAAGTTCAGGCTCGGCTACTGAATGATTGGAGCGATTATTGGAGTGGGTGAGGTGGGCTGGCTGCGTTTTGAAGAATGACCATCCAGCTCCCCTATTGAGGTGTCAGAGTGATTGATTGGTTGTGAGAGCGAACCCTAATGGCTTCATCAGCCTGAGGCTGTAGTTCTGAAAAGTGCACACATATACGAAAAACACCAACATGCGTACATGCACGCACAACAGTGACCCATATACCTCAATCTCATTTTACGGGCCCCAGCCCTTAAACATTCACCTAAACCCTGACATCCAGCACTCCCAATCAGTCTTTCCAAAAACACACTAATTAAATAAAGTTGTCTCAACTGAACTCTGTCACTTCTTTCCCATCTTTAACTGACTGCTCTTTTTCTTTCTCTCTCTGGCTCTCTCTCCCCATTAACACTCCTTCATGTGGATTTGTTTCTTTTTTAGTTCATTCTCTTTTCTCTCATTCTTCCTCTAACTACTAACTCAAGGCTACTCCTCTCCCAGCTCACGCTTTTAAGTCTTAACAAGCCAATTAAGAGCTTTGATTTCCTCCTGCCCCACCCCTCCCCCAACACATACCTCTCCCTTTTTACCCCCCTTCTTTCTTTTTTGGAAGCTTGGCCTATTTTCAAAGTCATCTCTGAAAATTACCTCTAATGCCTCCAATCTTCTTTCCTTATTTTCTCTTACCTTCACTCAGTCTTTGCCTGTTTGCTTTCTATAGTTTCTGTAGAGCATGCAAGGGCATGCTTGCTTTTTTTAATGACTGCCCTGAAGGCATATCATTGTGTTGACATTCTCTGCTTGAAAAGTGTTTGGCATTTAATGGCAGTGCTGAACTAACACATCTTAACAAGCGCAAGCAGCCTGTCAGGTGACACCAGCAGGTGGAATAGCAATTTGGAGAGGAACGCAGTGTCTCTTTCATACAAAGGAGAAACTGAAAGCCACGCGAAAGGTAAACAACACATCACTCCCTTTCAAAATGACCTGTTTTTATGTGGTTTAACACCCTGTAACTGTAGGATTCCGAAATTATGACAAAACATGAGACATATTATTCCTTGATTTGCCACCACTATGACTAAGGTTGCGGTATCTTATATCCTATTATTTTTCTCAAACCCCACCATATCTTATCCCAATATCCTTTTGTCTTTTGGCAAGACCAGAATATGTGTATATGATCTACATCCATGTGTCCACATGATCTCCAGCATGGTTGCTGGTTAGACACAAGTTCCTTCCTAATCTTTGGAGTTATGAAAATTCTCTCCAGATCCTGGAGCTAGTGGATGTGCACTGCATTTTACAAATATTAAACCATTCTTCCTCAGTTATTTGTTCCTTCAACTCTTTTTTTCCCATTTTTTCTTTTATATAAAGAGAGGAAGTCTTTCTGCATGACATCAAACTTCTGTATAAAGCTGAGATTACTCTGCATCTAATCCAAATGTATCCCTTAACTTTTCAAAACTCTCCAGCTTACCCCATTCAACCACTGTGCATATTGCTGTAATGCCCTTTTTCACCCATTCTTTGAACCCTTTATCATTTATACCAGGTATAAACCTAAAATCAAATGCAAACCAGCTCAAAATGTTTGTCTCTTTCTCCGTTTTTTACCTTTTAACAACTGTATTCCATATTTCAACTGTAGTTTTGGTTATTAAATCCAATTGTTTACCTAATTTGCTCAATAATCCTTTGTGTGCTATTAGATTTCGTACTTCAGTGTCTATCGTCCCTATTGTTATACTTCCATCTCCTTCCATATATGTCCATCTTGCAACATATTCATTCTTGCACCAGTATATCAAAGGTCTGATTTGTGCGGCACAGAAATATTCCTTAAGGCTTGGTAAAGCCAAACCTCTTTTGTCTTTAGGGAGCTGCAGAGTTTTATGTCTGATTCTGGGTTTCTTTCCTCCCCATATAAACCCCAATATCCACTTATCCCATTCTATGAATTGTTTTTGTGGGATCATCAGTGGGAGAGATTGAAACAAATATAAAAGTCTCAGTAGCAAATTTATCTTAATTATCTCTATCCTTGAGCTGAAATCCAAACTAATACCTGACCATCTCTCGAGGTCTCTTCTAATTTCTTGATTTATGTTTGTGCAATTTGCATCATATAGCTTATCTATTCCTTTTGTAACATTTACTCCTAAATATTTTATTGATTTAGCATTCCACTTGAGCTTGTATGTTTCCTTTATCTCTTGCAATCGGGAGTAATTTATTGACAAAATCTGTGTTTTTGTGATATTAATTTTGTATCGAGTATTTTCCGTAGTTCTCTAGTAGTCTCATTATTTTTGGAAAGCTTTCGTTAGGTTGTTTTTAAAAGTATTAATATATTGTCCACAAATAATCCTATCTTATGTTCCTCCTCCCCTATCTTCACCCCTTTAACTTCTTCCTCCTGCCTAATCATCTGAGCTAATGGTTCAATGAACAATGTGAAGAGACTTGGAGAGAGGCAACAACCCTGTCTCGTCCCCCTTCCCAGATTGAATCGCTTTATTTTTATCCTTGCCATTGGTTCCTGATATATCGATCTAATACAATTCACAGATTCTTCATTAAATCCAAATTTTTCCAAAACCTTATACAAAAATGTCCAATTCACGCTATCGAAGCCCTTTTCTCCCTTCCTTTGTATATTTTCTATGACATGTAAGCTCCTTCTTATATTATCTTGCGTTTGTCTTTCTTTAATAAAAGATAGTTATGTTACATATTATGTTACAAAGTCTACAACATTTAGAGGATCAACACAACGGTATTTCATTTAGGAGGTGAAACTGTGAAACCATGATATCCGTTTTGTTCGTTAGGCTGAATTTATTTTGTTTTTGTTATCATTTATTCCCCATTTTGTGCCAGGAAAACAAAGAAATCTATACTATAAGGCCTTCATTACACCATCTTTGAATGAGAAATTTCATCATAGAAATTTATGGAAGAACCTTTAATATTACCTTTAATTTGAAAAACATCTTTAAAAAAAATAACTGGTTCAAAAGTGTTTTCATCATTCCGTCTCTATCTATTATACATTGCTGTGAAAACATTAATACGTTTCTCCTTCTCCTTTACTTACTGTAAAACTGATGACTGTGAAGCAAAAGTGGAGCCTGGGCTGGTTCCTCAGGTTATTCATTTATTTCTACCAACTATGTTCTGTTTTCTCTTCCACTGTCAACCTCCAGAACCAATGTCTAGGCTTGTTCCCCTCTCATCATTGAGCACAGCTTCCTATAGAGCAGTAGCCCTGTATTGACCTAAAACCACTACCCTGATTTACCTTCCTCTCACCAAGCAGGAATTCAGCATTTCTGGAGCAGTTATGGTTCCAAGCTTTTGTACCCCCACCAATCTGTTTCCCTAATTTGGAGGCTTCACCTTATGCCACTCGGGCTGGTGTAGCAATCAGAGCCATACATGTGGTTTGAATAAATAACATATAATATAAGCAATATTATAATATTTATAAGCAATCTGTCCGGAGGTATAATTAACTAAATAGTGATCTAGAAGTCAATAAAAAAGCCAACTAGCTGAGGTTGGATGGACGGGTGTGTGAGGAAATATGCTCTGGTGACAAACAAAGAACAGGCTTTGTCATAAGGAAAATTACTAGGCTTGATCTTCAAATCAAGCAAGAAAAAGAAAAGCAAAAGGACAGGAGATAAATTAAGATAATGAGAAAAGAAAGGCAGAATAGACGAGCTACAAAAATATAAAGGTAAGCTCCTCAGGAAGGTGAGGTCAAACAGTGGAAAAAGAGGACACAAAAAAGGTACCGGAGTTCATTAATTCAACACAATTCAATTCTGTCTCCTTCTCATCAGCACAACTTGGCCTCTGTAAATCTAAGCTGACCTCAAAGTGTAGTGGAGGGGTTCAAAAATACCCTTCTAGCAGAAATGAGTTGGCAAGAGCAAGGAGATAATTGGCTCAACTCTAAACTCGTTATCTGGGAACACACAATTAGAGAAATGAAGCCGTCTGTTAATTAATCTATCTTTAAAGTGCAAGCCTTGGAGGGTCTGGTGCCTTGCCTCTGTCTGTGTGACAGATTTCTTTCCAATTATATGACATTATCGGTACACTGAGAGTCCCAGACTCCACACACTGTGATCCCCAATTAGAAGCAGCTCAGCGCTGCCACACGCAGTCGGACAGAGGGCTTAGCTAACCTCTTCATAACATCCCATTAATTAAAGACAATTTTCCTCCTCATATTAAACTTGAATCACAGTGTACCCTGCTCGGTCCAGTATTTTCTAGTTGAAACTACTGTGGTTTGACTGACTGCATTTTTCCCCTTCTCCTCCTGTTTTTTTGACAGCTTCTCTCCTATTTTGCCTGCAGGGTTTCTTTTTTCTGGGCCTACCTGGTGGTTACATCACCACAATGCCCCGGGGTTGTTCTTCTCTATGCCGGAACAATTAGGTTGAAAAACTGTATTCCAGAATATATACAATGAGCACTTGCATACTTGCTTTGAATGAGGTGTTCATGTGCACATAATGACCACCCTATGTATCCTGTGTTCCTTCAGGCCATTTGCTGTTTGTGTCCTCAGAAATTAACTATGAGTCTGGAAGGTGCAATTAAGCTTATGAAATGTAAGGGTTGGAATGTAAACCAGCAGAGGAAACCACCCTGGTTCTTTGTGATCTGGGAGCTGTTGGATTATTATAAAAAGGTTATATATTGATTGCTGTACCTATCTTCTAAGCAGATGAAAAGCAGAAGATATGAGGTTATTGTAGACTGGAAACTTACTGTGTCTGAAAAGTAGAGTGGAATTACTATATTGAGAATATGTGTGTCCCTGTCTGAACTTTGTTTTGCAGAAGCTGCTGGAGGGCAGAGGTGAAAGACAGAAGAGGAAGTCTGACCACAGCGAAAGTCTGCTATTCTTCACTTGTGTGCACATTTAACTGAACTGTAACGCTTAAAAGACTGGGTCAGGGGGAGATAGGTTGTCAGACTTCGTGCCCTGACTCGCTGTTGTTGTTGGTTAAGGCAAGAAGGAACGGACCCAGGGCCCTGTACATCGTAATCTGTGTGAAGAGAATTAAAGAAGAGTTAGATTGAAGTCATCTACTCTCCTGTAATCCTTCATCAAACGAACACGCGAGAGGAAGGTGTTTAAATTGTATTTTTGTGTTAAGGTACACGTTGATTGGACATCTGACACTTTCTCTCAACAGAGCACTGAAGATTGGGACAGAGGCTGCATAATTTCTTCTTATGTGTGGTTTATACTGGCCATAGTGTTTCCAGTGCAAGCGTCATATGCCAGAAAATGACATGACCACTAGGGTGTAACAATCCATGGATCTTGACTGATTTAGTGATCAATGAAATGGCACTCGCTTGCCTGTTCCAATGTGTGTTCATTGAATGCTAGGGAAGGAGTCTTGCCTGTCTTCTGTAGAACCCGACTTGGAAGTATCCCTCCTACCATGGCAGCATCCTTGACTTTGAGAAGATTAGTTCTATGTGTGATCAGAAAAAAAGAGGAGCATAGTTGCTTTTTAGTGTACTACTTCATCATTTTTTGTTGTATTTGGAGAAAATACTGGTACTGAATTCCACGTAAATGTGTGTGCAGATGGGAATGATACCCGACCTCTCCACTTATCCACAAAATATCTTGTTTGTATGCTGGCATTTTGGAGCATATTGCAATGAACGACGCATTAAGCATTAACATCTATACACGTCTATTATATGCTCATATCTCAGGCCCGCTCTTCTTTAGGGTTTACGAAGTGGTCAGCTTTGGTCCTACATAGGCCCCTACAGAAACAGATGGAATGCTGAGTGTTTCCAAGTCACACTGACATGATTTTATACAGTCTTGATAATAATGAGATACTAATAGTGAAACTATAACAGATGTTACCTCACTGTGTGTTTTGACCTCGTTCTTTCGAGCCAGTCATTGACTCCCAGTACAGTGTCTTCACACTGTGTCCTCCCGACATGACAGAGGGAGGCTCACTTGTTTATGAGAATGAAAAGACAATCATTTCTCTCCTCGCAGGGCTGGTAGGACAGACTAAAGAAAAATCACCCACACTGCGTTTACACACACACACACACACACACTCACCTACATTTAGACAAAGTACAGACAGCCTCAGCATTTCCACATATTAATTAGATGCTGGTTAATGCCAGAGCAGCAGTGGGCTGAAAATTAGACAAATCACTAACACAGTGCTGCTATCACCATCTCTGTGTGCAATCTATTACATCTCACTGCCATGTGCATGCACAGTATCAGTTAATGATCCCTGTGGTGATGACACAGTGGTGAGCTGGCTAGAAGCCAAGTGGTCCAGTGGTCCAGGTGTGCCCACTGTGGGATATAGAGAAAGATTAATCCATGTCACAGTGAGACCACACAGTCTGCGCACCAGCATCCAGTTATCAGTGCTCCTTCCACGCTCACTGCTGCTGCTGCTTTTACTGCTGTTGACTCTACCAGCATAACTGCTCCATCTCATATTACCACAACTACCAATTGCTGCTTTACTTGCCACTACAGAGTGCCCAGCTATGTCATCACTTTATGGGACTAAATTATTCACAAGATTGTCACTTTTTCACACAAACATATTCTCATGATATTTGTCACAAGATAAACATAAGGTCCACAACACCCACATGTGCTGTTATAATAAAGTTAAATAAAGTACTGTCATAATATAGTGAGTTAAAATAGTATTATAATGAAGTAAAAAAAAAACTGTTATAATAAAATCAAATGAAGTATTGTTCTGATAAAGTTAATTTAAGTACTGGTATTAAAAAGCTAAATAAAATACTTTTATAATAAAGTTTAATAAAATACTGTTAAAATAAAGTTAAATAAAGAACTGTTATTATAAAGTTATAAAAAGAACTGTTAAATATCAGTTAAAACTGTAAAAATGTTAAATAAACTATTCTTATAATTAAATAAATCAAAGCAGAACTGGTGCTTTTATTTTGAAGCATCCAGCTCGTCTCTAGCCCAGAGTGTTGATATTTTTGCTGAGTACTTGAAGCTTCTGGTCTACAGTTAGGAGACACCAAAACTGTTACTGTGGATTTTTTTTTTTTTTTTTTTTTTTTACTGAGCTGGAAACACACTAACAGCTTTCCGTGTCAATAATATTTGCAAGTTGCACTGATGCTCCATGGTTGCAAAATGTGACTAAATAGTCGCAGTCTGAAGCCGTGCTGGTACAAAAACACGCCTTCCTGGCTCCCTCTGAAATTAAGTTAAACTGTTGCTGAGGCGGCATCAAACGTGATGATTTCTTTACTATAAACAAATTAACAGCTCTCCAATTTACATATTAATAATAATTTGCAAGTTGTAGTGGTACGCCGTGGTCACGAAATGTGACTAAATAGTAACATTAGCAGTCGGGAGCCCTGCAGATGAGAAACATGTTTTACCCTGCTCACACATGTGAAGTGATCTGGATGGGTTGAGGAGTATGTGTGTGATGTATCATGTTTCTGACACTTTATTTGTGTGTGTGTGTGTGTGTGTGTGTATCTATGAGAGTGAGAGAGAGAACTGAAATGCCAAGTGAGTCTCATGCTGGTGGCTTAAAAAAACGACATTTCAATTTATACTCGATGTTTGTGTTGTAGATATTTTATACATCCCGTGAGGAACAAGCCACAATACATTGAGTATATCAGATATATTGTCCACCCCAATGGCTTAGTGTAAAAACATGTAAGCAGGTCAAGTCTAAATATAATTTCCTTTCACATATTGTTTGACTCTTGCACTTTCAGGCTAAGTCAAGTCACCAACTCTAAAAACAAGCCACCAGCTATTAAATAGTTCCATACAGAAAAAAGAAATTACACATTATCATTAAATGAAATGAAATACAATTAAAGGGGGGAAAAAGAGAAAGCAGATAAAAAAATCAATCACAAATAATGCCAAATTTAAAACATTAGGTTTGCACAGACATATTCTTCTGTTTGATTTGTTTTCCTCTGTGTGACTGTATCTGTATGTGTGTGTGTGTGTGTGTGTGTGTGTGTGTGTGTGTGTGTGTGTGTGTGTGTGTGTGTGTGAGTGTGTGGGGGTGTGTGTGCGTGTGTGTGTGTGTGTGTGAGACTGTGTGTGTGTTTTTAATTCAGCCCATGTCAGAAGAGGTTTGGTAAACAGGGTCTACAGAGCTGCTACTTACAGAGCTGCTACCATACCCTACTACTTTATGAGCTCTTTCAAGTTGGAGACATAATTCCGTTCAAGGTAGTTTAAAAGTCAGATACATGCTGGAGGGGAAACGAGGAGAGAGACAATCACACACACACACACACACACACACACACACACACACACACACACACACGCTTATGGGCACACACACACACAGGAGAAGAGGAGGGAGAGTTCCAGAGAGGGAATGTAAGTGAACAGTCAGAGGAGTAAAGTCCAGGCACAGTATCCAGCCCTCATCTCTCTCCTCTTTTGTTCTCCCAGCATGGACTTTGTTGTGGTAATCTGTACAATGTATGAACTTCCTCCTCCATATGAAAAGACATCTCATGCCATCTCATCCCAGTCCTCCTACAAACATTCTTCACACTGTACCACTCTGCTTTCTCTCTGCTTTGGAGCAGTGAGTAATGAAATCAAGACAGAGCAGATCCACGTCTGTCCTGCAGAGACAAAATACAAACACAGGGCCGTACTACAAAATAAAGCCTGAAATCTCTTTTTTTTTTATCAAAGATATTCTGTATGAATGTAAATTCAATATAAATAAAGAATAAAGAATTTCACTGTGTTCTGTCAAACTTTCATCCTCTGCTGATCAAAACTTTGATGCCCTGCTTCCCTGCTGGACGCCTGCGCTCACACACTCGACGCAATGCCGCTTTTTGTCTTGTGGGCAACTGTATTTGATCTCTGGATATGAGAACATACAGAAGTAACAAGTGGAGAAGTTGCCGTGCCCTGCATGTATCTCACTTTACGACAACTTTCAGATTTCACTAACGACACTGAGAGACACTCAGAGTTTAATGAGCAGAGCAAAGGCAGCAAAGATGGAATTATGACTTAATGTCTGCTTGTAGAAAATAAAAAGTGTCAACATGCTGAGGTTTTCAGTCTTCCTACTGTGTATAAATTATGATATAGTCAAGATTTAACATACTTTTTTGCTGAAAAACGTTTTTTTAGCTTTTTTGGACTTTAATGGATGAGAAACATTCATTGCTACCGTGTTTCACAATAGGGATAGGGGATATGGCTTTAGAAAAATATTGAAATACATGATATATATCTCGATATTTTAAAATCTCCTCTAAACTACTGTAGACAACTTATTACATGAACTACAGGCATAATAAAGTTAAATAAATAAGCTTTTGTTATAATAAAGTTAAATAAAATACTGTTATAATAAAGTTAAGCATTGTTTTTTTAAGAAATTAAAGTGGAATAACTGGTGCTTTTAATTTTGAGGCACACAGCTCATCTCAGGCTGAAAGTGTTGATGTTTTTGCTGTAAACTTGAAGCTTCCAGTCAACATCTAGCTGTTAGCAGTTAGCATAAATTTAAAGGGGAACTATTATGTTTTTCCTCTTTTCGGACCTATAAATGTTGTTACAATGTCGGATACTTGTGTTAAACGATGCCAAAGCGTCAAATAATGAGGTTTATGCATTTGGACGTGAGCCTTGCAAGCTGTTTTGGATGGCTCTGCACGCTGTGTTTTACTGTCTTTTTTTAACAGAGTAGTCATACTGACGTCAATGCATGCCGGACTTACTTATATGGGCATGCCCAGGAATACACCGCAGAGGTAATCAAGTAATGACAACAACAAGCTACGGCTAACGGCTAACATTACTTACTATTCAGAGACGTCTTGAAGTAACCTCTGTACTTGAGAAACTTCAGACCGTCCAGTCTCTACCTCCGGATCGGATTCGGGATCCAACACATACGGCTGTATTTCAAAAGTTGACATTTTCAAAAGTGAAATTCTCTCAACTTCTGCACCGGCAAAATAAGGAGGTGGGGCTCAGCAGTGCTCGGCAGCCCTTCGGAAGTCCTCGGGAGTGTGACCAATCACAGCGGAGAGGGCTCAGGGCCGGGGGGGGGGGTGGAGAAAATAACACAGACCGTTTTTGTGGGATGCAGGAAATACAAGGAAGTGATGCAGAGAGAGACACAGCGTCCCAAAGATCTACAAAGCTTTTGGTGTGGGTAATCGTGTGTAGCTGCTCTATAGGAGTCCAATAATCAAATACAAAGGCACGAAAATGAGTATAATAGGTCCTCTTTAAACTGTTGCTGCTGCGCCACTGCGTGAGCTGAAAACAAACTGAAAGCTCTTCGGTTCATATATTAATAGTATTTGCAAGTTGCACTGGTGCTCCATGGTCACAAATGTGACTTAATAGTTGGAGCCCTGCAGGTACAAAAACATGCCTTGCTGTCTCCTACTAGCTTTAACCCATTAAGTTAAACTGCTGTTGAGGCGCCATCAAACATGATGACTTATTTAATGTGAGCTGGAAACAAACTAACAGCTCTCATATTCACATACTAATAACATTCGCAAGTCGCAGTGGTGCTCCATGGTCACAAAATTAAATAGTAACGTTGGCAGTCTGGAGCCCTGCAAATAAAAAAACATGCTTTGCCCTGCCCAAACACTATCACTCAAGAAAAAGTGATCTAGATGGATGGAGGAGGGTGCGTGACATATGTTTGTGAGTCTTTCTTTATGTGTGTTTGTCTGTGAGAGGACGAGAGAGCCATGCGAGAGATATACTTTACTTGATGTTTGCAATACAGTCAATCATATATCCCATGTGGAAACAAACCACAATACATCAAGTATATATGATATATTTTTTTAAATTCAAATTCTAACTATTTTTGTTCACAGTCGTAGTTACTCCATCATAAGACTATTAGAATACTGTACTCAAGTAAAGGTCCTGTTACTATACAGAAGTTTTACATACAACTGATTATCAGTCAGTTTAGTCTCATTAGAATTAACCAGAAAACAGAGAAAACTCAGACAAAATGACCAACAATAAACAAAAAGTCTATGGACATCGGGGCACATGCAAAAATCAATATTAAGCTACACAAATTAATTAACCTGACACTTATTGCTGAATCCAAAGCAGAGTGTAATCATCAACAAGGCAGACAACATGGAGCTGTCTAAACATTAAAGTGCACAGCAGCTGCGGCCAAAAGCTCATATGACAAAGGAGAGACTGCGCAGTGTTAATACACCATGTAACGCGCACACACATTGTTGCTTGGCAAGGCGGTGGTTGGTGACGTTCTCATCTGTTGAGTGAATTAAAAAAGTTTGTTGCTGTATTGCAAACTCTGTGTACTACCTGTCTAAACGTCACCCAAAGTCTTCCTCAGTCTGCTCTACATTCAACTTTTCTGCTTGTTTATTCTGAAAGTATAATGTTAGTAAATCCAGTCCACTCAGCCTCTCAGTCCTACTATAACCAGTTCACTCAGTCTCTGTCCCACTATAACCAGTCCACTCAGTCTCTGTGTCCCACTATAACCAGTCCACTCAGTTTTTGTGGTGTTAAAGTTTTTGGGACCATAAATTGAGAAAGCTTTTCAAATGATGATTAGCAAGTGTGCGCTCCTTAAATCACCCCTTAAACCTGTCAAAAACTGCTGTACAAATGATAGTTTGTCCGTAGAAACTATTTGCAGTTGTAGAAAAAAATGGTCTAAATGAACTTTTTTATACAACCTGTCACCTTGATTATAATTTCTAATACATGAATTAGCCTCACTGGATTAGGTTAAAGAATGAAAAAAAAAAAAAAAAAAAAAAACATAGAAAACATAATGACTAAAAGTTGAAATGTCTTGAATTTTCCTTGACTAAAACTGGACTAAAACTATAAATGACAAAAATGACTAAAATGTGACTGAGAACTTATAAGCATTTTTGTCTCAAGACTAAGACTAAATCTAAAACAGCTGTCAGAATTCACAAGTGCTATATCGTAGGCAACTGGACTTGCTTGAGTTCTCACGGATGTCGAGTTGCCTGCTATATAACACTTACGATTACCATGACCTGTAGAATCTTAACCGACAAGCTGTCAAAATGAACACCGCTCCATGTACTAATCATAAGAATTACGTCATCGATTGAAAAGTTCAGGCTGCTTCTAAAATGTTGATAGTTCAGGTTATTAGTTGAGGAGCCTGCAATTTAAATCTCAGGTTGTGAGTGGAAGCAGTGGACTTTGCAGAGGAGGGAGCACTAGAGTTGTAACAGTATGAGATTTTTGTGGTACAGTTACCGTTTAAAAAAATATCATGGTTTCACAGTATACCATTGCCGTGCATGAAGCACTGGTGCAAAAATAAATAAATAAATAAATATATATATTTTTAAATTGAAAAGGAAAAATTGTTCACACGCAAAGTGGTTTCTATCAGCTGGCACCAGAGGGTTTCTTGAGGCTTAAGTACATACAATACATTTGTGCACAGTAATGAGCAGGGGAGGCATCGGTCTAGCTCAAGATCTATACTTTACGCATATATCAGCTGCTACACATTCAGTTTCTACATTTATAATTTATTTATAACAGGCAACAACAAATAAAACAATGCCGCACTGTGCACACTTTAGTTGTCTCTAAGGTAAATAACCATCACAATCAACAAATCCCTACGTAAGATTGAAAAAGGCAGTTCTCTAAATTAATGAAATAACAAACCAACCAATCTACACGACAAACAACAATGTAGGCCTATGTTCAGTTAAAATTAGTTTAAGTGCATTCTCCTCTCCTCTCCTCTCCTCTCCTCTCCGTTTCCGGTGAGTGTGAGTGTGAGTGGCGGTGGTGGAGTGTGAGTGTGAGTGGCGGTGGTGGTGTGCGAGTGGCGCAGAGTTTTGAATGGTTTGCTTTTTGTAGTGTTTGACAAGTGTTTAGTGCTTTTTTCCCTCTGGTTTTCTGGAGGAATGGCGTCCGCCGAGACATCACCTCTGTCTATCCGGCAGGGAGTGAGGATAGTCCCGCCGGATAGTAGTGTTACTGTGGAGGAAGTTCTGCTGGCTGTTGGTGAACAGGTAGGACATGAGAACATCAGCTTTGCTTCCAGGATGAACAAAGTTGTAGTTGTTTTCTTGAAAACTGAGCAGTGTGTTCACAGCCTGGTGGAGACAGGAGTTTTTGTCAGGGACACCTTCATACAGGTGTCGCCGCTGTCAGCTCCCTCTACGCAGATCACCATCTCCAGTGTTCCCAAACGAGCTGTTGGAGAGCGAGCTCCGCAGGTTTGGGAAGTTTGCTAGTGGATTTAGAGTAATCAATCTGGGCTGTAAAGACACTAAACTGAAGCATGTGCAGTCTCTAAGGAGACAAGTGTTCATGTTTTTGGACTCACCTGCACAGACACTGGAGGTGTCCTTTAGAGTTAAACATGGCAGGGTCTCATACATGGTTTATGCCAGCTCCGGCCAAATGAAATGTTTTGAGTGTGGGGATGTGGGGCACAAATGGTTTGCTTGTCCACATAAGCAGCGGGCGGATGCGGTCGCTGGCGCTGCTGCCGGGCCGGCTCCGCAGCTGCGCCGGTGCCCGGCTCCGTGGCCAGTTCCGCGGCCGGCACTGCGGCCAGCTCTGGGGCGGGGCCTGCCACCATGTCCATGGTCGGCTCTGTGGCTGGGTCCGCTGTGGCTCCCGCGGGGCTCTCGGCTGGCCCAGTGGCTGAGCCGGTGTGTGAAACCGTAGATGGCCCCGTGCCGGGTGAGGCTGCAGTCAGCCTGAGCAGCACTGGCAAACCACAGCCTGAGGAGACTGTGGAGGAGGTCCCTCCAACGGTTTCTGCAGGTGGAGGTGAGGCTGTGGGGGGCTGCGACAGCAAACAGAATGGAGGCTGTTCTCAGCAGCCAGGCATCAGGTGGTGGAGTGGATGCAGAATGGGACTCAGAGTCAGATACTGTGTCAGTCAGTGAAGTGGCCAACAGGAACACAGATCTCTATTTCTTAGAGGAAATTAACACTTTTCTTGATTAAACTTTTCACAGATCTGTAAAAGTAAATTACTACTTTAGTGACACTGAAAAGTTCATCAGATCAGTCGGAGTGTTAAAGAGATCTGTCAGTCTCGACCTGTTAGATGAAAGAAAGCGTTTTCGCCTCAAGAAACATATCACAACGCTGAGAAAGGTATCTAAAGGCAAAACAGTTAAAAAGACTAAAGTTAGGTAAGATGATCATGTATCACCTGGTGTTCTTTTTCATACACTGTTCTTTACTGCTTTCCTCTTTTCTGTCTCTCTTCTCTATTCCTCTTATAAAGAACAGCACTATAGGGTCTATTAACATTAATGGTGGGAGAGATAGACATAAAAGAGCTCTGATCAGTGAGATTGTTTCTCAAAAAAAGATAGATGTGGTTTATGGTGGGAGGGTCCACACGTCCTGAGTCATGGCACAAGTGTTAGTGCAGGGGTAGCCATCCTCTTCAGAGCGACTGCCAATGCAGTCATCCTCTCTGTTAGTGAGGTGGTTAAGGGTAGGCTGCTGATTGTCAGGGCAGAGATAGATGGCTCAGTATTGTGTTTTGTTAATATTTATGCTCCTAACCAAGGCTCTGACAGAGTGGGGCTTTTTAAAAAAATAGGCCCCCTTTACACCTTGCATTAGCATGCTTTTTTGCAATCGGATAGCATATGGCCGCATACATTTATACCTGGTCTTAATATGCGTCTCTGGTGTCCCATCCAGATCCGTTTGCTATCCGATCACGCTCCGTCCCGCCGACGTTACATCCTAGTGGCACACTACAACGTCATATCATGTGCACCATGGTAACAACAACAAGATGTTAGCCACCCATGAAGTTGCGTTCTTGTATGACACTTTTGTTAGACCAAATGGAGAGCAGACACCTATCTCACCGTGGCTCCGTCCTCGGCGTCTCTTTACCGTGGTGAAGATAGTTTGATGTTGGATATTCAACAGATATTCACATATTCTTTTTGGGTTCAACACTTATTTCCACCTCCATATCATAGGCAGAAAACAATACGCAACACAGGTAGGGCTATTAAACCCCGCCCACACACACAAAGACACACAAACACTCACAAAAACACACTTTTTATTTTATAAGAATTTTTTAAACAAACTTCAACAAACCATCTTACATTTGTGTGTGGTGTCTGGGTCCAGTTATGTGAAAGCTATTGGGTTAATGGCCCTACCCTGTGTTGCTCATTGTTTTCTGCCTATGACATGGAGGTGGAAATCAGTGTTGAACCCAAAATGAATATGTGAATATCTGTGAGTATCCAACGTCAAACTATCTTCACCACAGTGTTTTCTTTTTCTCTGCAGTCACTACCCGGTGAGTGTTGTTGTTATCTTCCTCCTCCTTCTTCCTGTGTCCAGCTGGTGCACCTCACTGACTTGTTTTCATCCAAGGAGTTGTTGCATGTGGATTGGAGACGCATTTGCATTTACACTTGTGTTAGATGTGGTCACGATGCGTCCCTGACCACCTTCAGAAGTGGTTTGGCTGATCGGATAACAATGCGTCCTCAATGCGTTTCGAGTGTATTTACACCTGTACTTTCATGTGGTCACGAGCAATCGGATTGCTATCCGATCGCAAAAAACGCATGTTGATGCAAGGTGTAAAGGGGGTCATAGAGTCTGAACTCAAGAACTATAATCAGGACCGCATCATTCTTGGCGGTGATTTCAACTGCACTGTTGATTTTACTCAGGACAGAACCAATGAAGAACCACACCCACAGTCCTCTCAGTGTCTAAAAGAAACCATTACTCACTTAGATCTGTTTGATACCTGGAGACTCAAACACCCACACACCTGACAGTACACATGGACAAGGATCAGAAACAACAGGGTCAGTGCAGCTAGACTAGATAGGTTCTACATCTCACAAAATCTCAACGCCAGATTAGTCAGTAGTACAATAACCCCGGTTGGCTTCACTGACCACCACTTAGTCAGTATAAACTTGATAATTTCACCAAGTGGGAGGGCCAAATCCTTCTGGCATTTTAACAACCAACTTTTACAAGACAGCACCTTTTGTCAGAGCTTTGAGGGTTTCTGGAGACACTGGAGGACAAAGTAGCTTTAGCTCTTTAAAGCAGTGGTGGGAGGTAAGCAAAGCTCAAACACATGCAGTACACTGTCAGCAGTACACTGCACATTCTACTGCTGACATCAAGGCAGCAGTACAAAACCTTGAAGCCAGCATCAGTACCATCGAGAAGGGGATCAGCAAAGATTCTGATCCCACTGTTGGTGACCTGCTGCAGCAAAGGAAGAAGGAACTGAGCGTTTTTTTTACAAGACAGGGTGAAGGGAGCTTTGGTCCGGTCACGGTTCCTCCATCTGAAGGACATGGATGCCCCGAGCTCCTTCTTCGACCTGGAGCGGAACACGCTGCAGAGGAAGCAGATGGCCTGCCTGAAGCTCCCTGGAGGAAGAGTGACTGCTTATCATAATGAAATGAGGGCTCATGCAATTGACACCAGCTCTCTGAGAGACCTCTGAGAGCTGCAAAGAGCTCCTAGAGGGTCTTCCTCAGCTCAGTCTGGAGGAGAGAGCTGCCCTGGACTGTGGGCTGACTCTCGAAGAACTGACAATGGCCGTTAACCAGATGCCTTCTGGATGGGCATCGGGGATTGATGATCTCTCCACTGACTTTTACAAGCGATTTTGGAACATTATTGGTGCCGGCCTACACAGCGTAGTACTTGAGTGTTTTAGAAGTGGATCTCTTCCTGTTTCTTGCCAGCACACAGTCCTTTCCTTGCTGCCAAAGAAAGAAGACCTGACTTTACTTAAGAACTGGAGGCCAGTGGCCCTCCTCTGTACGGACTATAAGGTGCTTTCCAGAGCCTTATCTAACAGATTAAAAGACTTTCTGGGAAAATTTGTAAATACAGACCAATCATACTGTGTGCCTGAAAGATCAATTATGGACAACATTTTTCTTATCAGGGATGTACTTGATCTATGTAAATTGTATAAAGTAAATGTCGGGATTGTGTCACTGGATCAGGAAAAGGCTTTTGACAGGGTGGATCACTTATATCTGTTTGCTGCACTTAGGGGTTTTGGGTTTGATGATGGGTTTTTGTCTTGGCTTAGCTTACTGTACAGTGGTGCGCAATGTATGGTGAAGATGTTGGCAGGGCTGAGTTGGCCAATGCCTGTCCAGCGAGGCATAAGACAGGGTTGCCCTATCTCAGGGCAACTGTATAGCTTAGCCATTGAGCCCTTGCTGTGCAGGCTGAGAGAGAGGCTCATTGGTCTGTCTTTCCCTGGAGCCTTGAGTGTTCCTCGTGGTCTACCCACTGTATCTGCATATGCAGATGATGTCAGTGTTTTTGTAAGCAGCCAGGACGACGTTAGATGTCTGCAGGACACCCTTTGTACCCATGAAAAGGCCTCATCTGCAAGGGTAAATTGTGCTAAGAGTGAAGCCTTGCTCGTGGGACAGTAGAAGGATGAGGCAGTGCCCAGTCTGCCTGGAGGACTTAGGTGGGGAAAAGAGGGACTAAAAGTTCTGGGGGTGTTTCTGGGCTCTGAAGGGTTTCAAAGAAACAACTGGGAGGGAGTGAAGGAGAAAGTGTGTGCTCGGTTGTCTAAGTGGAACTGGTTGCTACCACAGCTGTCATATAGGGGAAGAGTTCTGCTTGCTAATAACTTGGTTGCCTCGACTCTGTGGCACAGACTCGTCACTCTGACGCCTCCAAGGGGCCTGATAGAGGACATTCAGAAAGACATCCTCAGCTTCTTCTGGTCAGGCAAGCACTGGATCCGATCAGCTGTTCACCTGCCTGTGGCTCAAGGGGGACAGGGGCTGATTGATATTCAGTCCACAATTGCTTCATTCAGACTGAGAACTGCTCAGAGGCTGCTGTATGACTGTGGCCCCAGCTGGTGTGATACAGCTCGCCTGCTGCTGAGAAGAACAGGACGGATGGGCTATGACAAGCAGCTTTTCCTCCTTGAACCAGTGGCTGTGGACTTTACAGGTGCAACACCATTTTACAGCTCTGTGTTGCAGGCTTGGCGGATTTTTAAGGGGGCTGTGGCTATATGAAGAGCCACTGTTTCACAATACCTTCATTAAGACCCGTACACTGCAGTCTGCCAGCCTGAGAGCCAGCCTTCGGGTGGCTGGCTGCGCCAAACTGGGTCACCTTATGAAGATGATGGCCACATCCATGGAAGCCCTGATGGAGAAAAGCAACATCAGCTCTGTCAGGCTAATTAACAGAGTGATGGGGGAAGTCTGTGCGGCCCTGCCACAGCCATTGAGAGAGTTTGCAGAAAACTGTGCTCCGTCTGACCAATGGGATAATAAGTGTGTGAGTACAGTTTCCCCTCTCTCTTCATCACCCCAGCTGTGGGGGAGTGGCAGGAGGGGGGGTCAGCTTCTTTCCTTACAAACCCCTCGCCTGAACAGCTTTGAGGCGGTGGGGAAAAAGGCAGTCTGTGAGGTCTGCGTTTATGTTTTAAACCTGCGCTCTCTGGCAGGGCTGAAGGAGTCGAGATGGACAGAGTTCTTTGGCCCAGATATTTCTCCGAAAGGCAGTTGGCGGTCCCTATACAAGATGCCCTTGGAGAAGTGTACAGCTGATCTGCAGTGGAGTGTCGTACATGGGGCAATAGCTACGAACAGATACAGAGCGCACATGATCCAGAGCTAGGGGAGGGGTGTAATTTCTGAGACTGAGACTCATTTTCATTTGTTTGTTGCGTGTTCTCTGCTGTCACAGCTCTTTGACCTCTTAAGGAGGTGGTTGCAGGGTCTGGGGGAGCCCTTTTCATTCCCACTGTTTATTTATGGTCCAAAATATAGTGATAAACTTTCTTCTGGGCTCTGCCAAGTTGGCTATCTATCTGGCTGACTCGCAGGAACTCAGGGTGCCGGCAGTGTGGAGCCGGTGTTGGTCTTAGAAGGATTCTTGAGATCACGGCTCAGAGTGGAACATTGTTACCGCCAAACTGTGGACAATTTACAGGACTTTAAAGAAAGATGGACTGTTGGGGGTGTTCTGTGCTCTGTGACAGGGGATGGAGAGCTGGTGTATAATTTCTAACTAGCTGGTTACCATTTACTGTGTCTTTTGTCTTTTTGTTTTCATTTTTCTTGATGGTTTGAACTGAATGGTTTTCAGTTATTGCTGAAATGATTAAATAAAGGGACTTGAAAACCTCTCCTCTCCTCTCCTCTCCTCTCCTCTCCTCTCCTCTCCTCTCCTCTCCTCTCCTCTCCTGCCTGCACCCCACGCTCCTCCTCCTACCCTCCTCCTGTGCAGTCTTTATGCACCACGGCATCAAACTGCATGTCACATGTGTTGAAATTGATTATCAGAGACGCAACGTGGGAGACGCAAACATGATTTCAAATTGAATTTTGGTTTAAAAACACATGTGGTAGTGGGAAAGCAATGTGGCGTTCGTCTCTGCTCACACCACACGGTTAGTCAACCAGAATCTGGCAGAGAGTTGGAGGGAAACGGTGTGATTTTTCTCCAGACTAGCTTACTTGTTGTTAATGGTGGGTTGTGACCTCAGTTAGGCTGGCTGTATTGAGATGTTTTAATAGTGGTTTAATTTCACAACAGTGACAAACAATGCCGAAGCTTAGGGCAAACACCATCATTATCTGGCTGTCCATGAAGACAGGTCAGGTAGACATGACGCTGCTCTGCAAGGCGGTCCATTTACGCATGGCTGCCACAAGGGAAGTTGAAGAGGGAGCGGCAGGGACTCAACTCATATGCCGTTGTTGGGCAAACAACACACTTTTAATTAAAACCTAATATATATATATATATATATATATTATTAAAAAGAAATAGAAAAAACATGTCTTGCAAAATGGGCACTTAACTCGACAGAGGGCAAAAGGGCAGGTGCTTGGGCACCACCTGGGGTCTATCTGTGCATGTACCTGCAGTATTTGATTATATTTATTATCAGTAATAGGGGCCATTACAGGATTTTTTTGTTGAACAAAGCTTTATTATAATGAAATTTAATTATTTTTTTTAACTAGAGATATGTGTATGAAAAATCTCCCTTTTGGAAATAAAAAAAAAGCACACAGACCACCACAGAATGTACCTGTGTGATCCCAATAGTCCCTGGCACATTTGTAAAGGCTGGAGTATAACTACAAGTGTGCTAGATGGAAACATCGGCTCTTAAATCACCGCTCAGCGATCATCCTAACTGGTCATAAATCAGACCACTGGGCCCCATTTCACACTAATTAGAGCCCGATTATGTCCTATCATAAAACATAACTGTACCCGCCATTAATTAGGCCTTGATAGCCCTCTGTGGAGCTCTAGAGGGCTTTCTAGGGCCATATGCTGTGTGTGTGTGTGTGTGTGTGTGTGTCTG
The DNA here is from genome assembly GCA_019142605.1 of Cephalopholis sonnerati. NCBI lineage: Eukaryota > Metazoa > Chordata > Actinopteri > Perciformes > Serranidae > Cephalopholis > Cephalopholis sonnerati. The sequence continues at coordinate 3,387,927 of JAGQAX010000020.1, forward strand.
TGTGTGAAAAAAGAGACTGCGACATAGAAAACAGTGTGATCCTGCAAGATGATGCCACACCAGCCCTCTTATCCTCACCTTCGATTCTGCTCCCCACAGACAGTTGTAGTGTTGCTCAAGGGAGTAAAAGACTGTGTGTATGACAGAGAGAGCGTTAAGGGGGGGGGGGGTTAGTACCTCTGAGAGCAGGGTTAAGAGCTTTAGCCTGCCTACCACACCTCAAACCTGAGGCATGTTCTCCCCCACACCACTCTGAGAGATGAACTGAAGCCCTTCAGCCCAGTGTCTGGCTCTCTGAGCTGAGACTAACATATCCAAGCACAGACTGAAGCAGCTTTGATGTCATCTACTACATCTGCCCATGTCTGGTAGGATGCACATGCTTTTCATACATTTTCTCATATGCACATGATTTCTGCAACTAAAACTACTTGGAGAAACTGAGAGAAGGATTGTGCTTGTGGTCAAAATACTTTTGTTTTTTTACTACTGTATGACAAAGGAAGATAACAGTGGTCATCAAACACTTTAAACGTCCAACTATCCACTCTGACTATCTTAAAAGATGTGTTCAGCCAACCCATTCTCATTCCCAGGTTGTCAAACAGACACTCGGTCACACCCCTCGGCATCTCATAGCGATGCACAGGGTACCCTTTAGTGTCATTTAGAGACACATTGTAACACGTGGTTAACTGTGACAAATCAGAAGTCATCATCATCGGCCCCAAATCAAATCCACCCATAACTTCTTCGTCTTTATCAATGGTTTCACTTTGTTCTCCTCCCCCCATGTCTGTAACCTTGGTGTTACCTTTGATCAAACCCTCTCCTTTGACCAACATATCAAACACATCATCAAAACAGTCTTCTTCCATCTCAGGAACATCTCCCGCCTCTGTCCATCCCTCTCCTTTTCAGCTACAGAGACTCTCATCCACGGATTCATCACTGCCCCCTGCTCCCCAGCTCACCACCATTAAGGGGCAGGTGGTTGAGGTGGTGGATAATTACAAGTACCTTGGTACTGTGATTGACAAGAGGCTGACTTTTAATGCAAACACAGAAATGCTTTGCAAGAAGGGTCAGCAACGGTCTGTCTCCGCAAACTGTCAAGGTTCAATGTGGATAAGACCCTCATGACCATCTTCTATAAATCCTACATTGAGTCTGAGTTGACATTTCCTTTTATCTGTTGGTTTGGGAATCTTAGTATAAATTCAAGAAATGCTCTGTCCAAAATAGTGGAGGTTAGCAGTAAAATTCTGGGAGTCCCACTAAGTAGCCTCACAGACCTGTACAAGAGACAGGTGGTGAGGAAGGCTAAATCAATACTATCAGTCGACCCCACCCCCTTCACTCTGAGTTTCAGATTCTACCCTCTGGGTCTCAGTTCAGATTTCCTGCTGTAAAGAGCAACAGATTCAGGAGATCATTCATTCCCACTGCTATTTCCCTCCTAAACTCAGGTCTTGGGGGTAGATAACAGTGATGTCACCCTGCTGTTACTATTGTTGATGATGATGATGATGATGATGATGGTTGTTTTGGGTCTTGATGTGATGTGTTGGTGACTACGATGATGGTGACATTGGTGTTGATAGTGTTTTCATGGTTCTGCATTTTACCATGGTTGGTTACTAATCTGAACTTTAGCATGTATTATTTTTTGTATTGGGGTTGTAACGTCAACCTGCCACTCCTTATTCTCCCGAGCCTGTAACATTCAGTGCCTATATTCCTTACCCCGCTAGTGTACCCTTTGTCGGCTCTGTTGTGTGTCCTTGTCTGTCTTGCTGCAAAATCAATTGACCTTTGGGGACAAATCAAGTTGAAGCTGAAGTTGAAGTTGAAGTTGACTTCCTGACTAGACTACTGCAACAGTTTCCTCTATGGTTTTTCGGCCAAAGCACTCAAGAATATATATCCAGAACTCAGCTGTCTGTCTCTTCACACACTCCCGGACCCGTCCAAAAAACATCCACGCCCGTCCTTCATAAGTTAATTTAAATTTTTCATTTTATTCGATGTTTACTCTCTGTTGTCAGATACACACAGGTCGGAATACACACACATACACAAACGGGACCTATACATGCATTAAATGGAGAGATGTCAGAGTGAGGGGGCTGCCCATGAACAGGCACATCGAGCGGCTGGGGGGGTTTGGTGCCTTGCTCAAGGGCAACCTCGGTAGTTCCCAGGAGGTGAGCTGGCACCTCTCCAGCTACCAGTCCTCGCTCCATATTTTGGTCTGGGTGGGGACTTGAACCGGCGACCCTCCAGTTCCCGAGCCAAGTCCCTATGGACTGAGCTACTGCCACCCTCATAACCTCCACTGGCTCCCCATCCCCCAGCGTATTCACTTCAAACTCCTCATCATCACTTTCAAAGCTCTCCCAAATCCTAAACCTAACTTCAGTAGCTTTACTTGCCTAATCCTAACCGTTGTAACTTAACATCAATTACGTAACTGTATGTGAAGGGGGGCGGCCTCTACCACAGCGAGTGGAGTGTCTGCCCCATTTAGGCTAAGTCCCATGCATGATTCCAACCTTCGGCCCTTTGTTGCGCATCATCCCCATTATCTCTCCCCCTTTCCTGTCACTTTGTAGCTGCACTGTTTAAAAAAAAAAAAAGCTACACGTGAAGGACGTAATGTCATTTATGGGGCACAAATACTAAGATATCATATAAACTGTTCTATGACAACACGTTGGTTTGTTACCTCACATGACCTAAATGTGTCACAAGTGACATCGGTGCATAATGGCTATAGGTTTTTTGCATAATGATATCTTAAAATAAATGACTTTTTGTTTCACATGGGACTTAGGTACATAAGTTATGTAATGTTGCATTAAAACATACATTTTTTTGTTTCACATGGGACACAAACTGCGGTCTCTTGGGTAAAAGTCCAGTTTTGTTCTACCCATCCACCTCCCCTCCCTACGCAGACTTCCTTGCCCCTATCTACATTAGCAGCTCTCCCTGTCACCACTGATGGGTTAACACTGAAATTAACTAAAAGCCTGGTCTGATTCATAATGACGCAAAAGGGTGCCTTTGGTGTTAATAGCATATGGCTCGGGGTGTGATAACCGATCCATTTTTGACAATGGGCTGGTTCAGCATCAGTGCAATTTTAATTTCAGAGGTGGCAGGATTGCACATGAAGGTAATGCAAAGACTTAAAATGGATGCAAATATATTGGAAAAAGTTAGTCATTAGTAGTACAAGAGGTCACAATTTGTTCAGAAGTTATTTTAAGTGAACAAATGACCAACACTCTTATTTCTCCAGACAGGACAGTAGCACGTGTTCTGTCTTTTTCCAACATACTGAGACAAGGGAAACTCCACTGGCAAGAAGTGCAGTTTTTTCCTTCATGTTTTGTGAGACAATACATATTTAAAGTGTCTTGATACATGACAGAATAAGGCTACCCATATGGTAGTATTAACAAAAGGACAAAACTCTTGAAAAAAATCAACTGTATCAGAAAAAGTTAAAAATATTTCCCCATGTTGGCTGATCTGTTATTTATAAGAAGAAAAGCTCATTAACACATTAAATGACTTGTTTAGACTGAGATTTTTGGATGTGTGTTGGCAAGACAGTGATATCTGCATTTAAACATGCATAGAGGGATACCCTACACACATGTATCTTTCCCTCACACACACTGTCTGTAGCAGAGCTCAGTGTATCTCCCCCGTGTGTCTCCCCTGCAGCTACCTTCTTAATTAATCTCTCATTAAGCTAATTATCAGCAGAGCAGCATCCCACCCCCATCCCCTCCTCGCCCCTCTGAGGACCACCCACACTTGGTGCAAACAACACCTTTAGAGAGACGGAGATAGGGGGGGCACACACACACACACACACACACACACACACACACACACAGTCATAATAGATGCTTCCAGAAATTTTATGGTCCAACAACAGGATGTGGAAAACAAATATGATGCAAATCCCTTCAGATGACACACATAAGTTGGATGATAAACCAAGTGCAACATTGATAAAGATGAGAATATGTAAAACAGTTTGACAAGGCTTGTATTAACTAAATGTAAGCTGAGGGTTCTACTTTAGTGAGGCTTTCAGGGACTACAATGACTATTTATTTCTTTGCTGTCAGAAGATGTTTAGCCTGACTTGGATTGCTGTCATCACATCCTCGACTTCATTGTTTCAACACGTTCTTACTCAGAGCTTATCACATATTATCTTTTGGTCATTGACTTTCCATGTCAACATATGATATACAAGGTACCCTGTACCTGGTACAACACCACGAACTGATGTTTTGTTTTTTTTTTTATCTCCAGCAACAAAAGCACATGGTTACCTTTAGCCAACACACGCATGTGGTTGGGTTTAGGCAACAAAAGCATGTGGTTAGGTTCAGAAAAAAAACAGGGTTTGGCTTTACCTTTTTATGGGAAGTGAACACCGGCCCCCCGGGTAAAAGTCGGTGGTTGTTAAACCCATCCTACCCCCTGCCCCCTACAACCACCCCTCCCAACCTGCTCAGACTTTTCTCCCTTTTAACTGACATTGTTGTCCCGCTGCGTTTCCCCCTGATGCTGCCGGGCCCGATTACATACTGACAGTGGCCAGCTGCATATCATGCCAACATGAAAGATGTCTTTTTTCCACAGTGTCTGACGCAGAAGTCACTGCCCAGCACCAGTATTTGATGACTTCGGTATGAGACCGGGTTGACTTTGGTGAAAGTGGTGGTGAAACCAGAAGCAGGTGGCAACTTGGCCTATCTTGGAGACGAACAAGAGGGTCTTGAGGAGAAGCTTTGCTGGCTAGTCTTGAGTTAAAGTAGTCGTGGGTGGGTTCATGAGGACGTAAGTATGAGTCTAGTCGAAAGAGGTAAACGGGTTGTGGTAGACCTGACTGGTTGGTTTTGCTGCTTTTGAGGTGGTCGATAAGGGTGTTGGATGAATTAAATGAAATATCTGATACGGTGGCGTTTCGAGATGGATGGAAGTTAAGGGTAGAAGCATTGAACTCTGAACAGCACAGGAAGCCAAAAAATGCCAGTAGAAACATGGATTCCCAGACTTTATCTTTCAGTGGAGACAGATAACCTGAATGGAGGGTTCAGATGCAATAGGCAAGAAGGTCTGAAGTGAGGGGCAAAACGTTTAGGCATGAGATGTGGTTCAGCCTTGCGGAGGCCATTGATCAACTTGCGGATGTGGGACTGGGTCAGGGCTGGACACGATGCCCTGGAGGACAGTTTTACGAGGAAGTTAATACCGCTGGTATAGACTTGCATAGTGGGAGATTTAATTTTGAGAATGATATGGGCAAATGTGTTAAGTTTGTGAGGATCAGGAAATCAAGTGAGGAGAATGCAAGGCTGACAGAGGTGTAGAATGTTTTGAAGCATTTCCATCCCTTCAGATATGAAGAGAGTGTTCAGGGAGCAATGCTATTAAGAGTGGTGTCTTGCAAAGTGGTGACAAGATATTCCAGCTGTGGGGTCAGTTGAAGATGGTGGCTGAAAATTGTAGGAGGAACAGCCTTGTGAACTTCTCAACTTCTAAACAGGAACTGCAAATATATGGACAAGAGGTCTGGGTGTCATTTCCACAACTTTTCAGGCTCCAGGTCACTGACCTGCTGAGATCAAAGCAGCAGAGACACCAATTCACACAGACTGTTGTCTCCAGGACCAAATACCACCCCCATCCTCTCTCCTCTCTCCTCTCTTCTGAGTTCTTTTCCTTTGTCTGTTACTTCACACCTTCATGGGAGGCAAAAGCTCCAGACACACTCCTAGGCAAAGAATAAGCTATGTGGTTAACCAAAAGTAATATGTCTCCTAAATGTATATATGTTACTCATGTTATAACATTGTAACCCCTCATTTAAAAGTAGCGTCATACTGCTATCCTATGACGATAGTTAAGCAAGAATCCCGTAGGAATTGCTATCATAGTTTGAGTTGAAGAATAGTAACTTGATTAGTCAGCCAGTGTTATTAGTATATGCTATCCCACTTAGTATGTTAATGCACCTGCAAACTAATTGGTAATGTTTGTGCACAAAACATTTTTTCTTCCCTTTTTCTTTCTTCTTCTTCTTGTTCTTTTGTTGTTGATTCAAGGATATATATGTATGTCGTAGAATGAATATATGATGTCTAGATGTGATGGTATGAAGCTGATTTTTGACCATAATGGGAAGAGTATGTGGCTATCACGTGTAAAATGTTTAAGTATATGATCTGGAAAAATCAAGTCATGCTTAAACTGAGAGACCCGCCTTGCGTGAAACACGCCCACTACATTCTAGATAAAACTCAATAGCTCTGCAGTTTTCGAGCTCTCTTCTCTTCTCTTTTCTTTTTTCTTTTTCTCCAGCTCCGGTTTCTTTCTTTTTTTGTTGTTTTTCTTGTGTTTTTCAGACTTTTCTTTTTGTAAGATTTTTATGCTTTATCCGTGAGTCTCGATCTCCGCACAACTTTTCCCACTCCGTGTGATTGACAACATTAAACTCCGTCTACCAGGATTACTTGCCAGTCCTGAGTTTTTCCCTTTTTTCTTTTTCTTTTGGCCTCCAGTAATATCACACCTGAGGTGACGAAGTCCACCGATTGCATTAATTTTATTTTTGAGCATCAATGATAGCTTTAGTAATAATCTCGTACGGACAACGAGATTGTTTCAACTTTATCATAAGCTGGTAGCTACGCTCCCATAACGGAGCTTCTATTTGACCTGCAACTCCATCCAAGATCCATCAGGTCCAGTGGCCAGCCACCTGCCGGAATTATTCCTAAGGCAGGGACTCTTTTGCCAAACTAAGACTTTCAGCAGCTCAAGATAATGGACGTTTGAGGACTACCAGAAGGACTTCGCCGTCAGACCATCGCCCATCACTGGTTCCCTTTGGCACCGTCCCACGGGGAGTGTGAAGTGAAGCCGAGTGGTAAGCAACGGCTGGGATCCCCTGAGACACGTCCGTTTGGATCAACGCTGCAAAGAAAGTAGGCAAGCCTTCCCTCACCCGTCTGCAGTTTATCCAAGGTTACACACTCTTCTCACTATCGCCAAACTAAATAACTGCCAAAATGTTTCCTATTGATTCCATCCATTTACACTTCCTGTGATCTTACATAATTTCATCTAATCTCTATTTAAGATTAGTTTCCTCAGTTGTTAAACATTTCATCAAATAAACTTCCATTTATCGCCAAGTCGTTGTCCATGTATGTCCTTTGAACTGAAACTACGATCACTGAATAGAGAACTCATGACTTAGATACCGAGACTGATTTATAATTGATAAGTGTACCGACAAATTAATGATTGATTTACATAGCTATTAATTTGATTACGGTCACTTTCCGTTGAGAGGGTGGTGCCCAAACGAGTGCAAAATTAACCTACAGGTAATTTTCCTACAAAATGTTGGGACCGTAGTCCGAATGGGGTCAGAGGCTGGAGCGAATTGCCTGAACTTCTGGAAGGAGAAACAAGAAAGTGAGTCAGCGATTAAGCTTTTATGACCTGGGATGTTGGGGACTCAGATAATGACTTGGTGCTGGGCTGAAACGAGGGTAAACGTCCGCATGAACTGCATAATGTGTGGACAATGGGAATGTCCTTTGTTAATGATGTCTACAATTGTGCTGTTGTTGGAGTAGATGGCAATGGTCTTCTTAGACTATTCATGCCTCCAAAAAATGGCTGCTATGGCGACTGGATACATTTTGAAGATGGTGGAGGAAGGAGTAAGGGATGAAAATTCTGGCCATTTGGTGGAGAACCACCTGCTGCGATGGTAGCCACTGAAGCCGATGGAAGGGGCGTCTGTGAAGAGTTGGATGTCTTCTGGCCTGGTGTTGTAGTCATTGTAAAAGAAAGCAATGCCATTCCAAGAGGAGAAGAACTGGTGCCACAGTTTAAGTTCCCTTTTGCATACTTCATCAAGTGAAACTTGGTCATGGAGAGATGGAACAGATGTGGCAATGGAAAGGAGGTGAGACAAGAGGAATCAACCTTAGGGATTTATACGGATGGCGTAGTTGAGGTGGCCTAGCAGTGAAAGGAGTTGGTGCTTGGTGCATCTGGAAATGAGCAGAGAAATCCATTGGAATTTCTCAGTAGGCAGTGACGCTTTGAGTGAGACAGAGTCAAGGGTGATGCCAAGAAATTCCAGGGAGGTGCTGGAATCTTCAGTTTTGTCTTGGGAGAGAGGGGTTTTGAGTTCATGGAATGCAAAAATCAGAGCGTTGAGGCTGTGTGCTGGGGTTGATGAAGGTGGCGTGACAGTGAGGAAGTCATCCAGGAGATGGAAGTTTACAGTTGTTTATTAAGATTCAGCAGAGTGCTTCAGATAAGGAATCGAAAATATTCAAGCTGCTCTTGCATCCGAAGGTCAAACATACTGCAAAGTAGTATGTGCCTTTCTAGAGGACGCCAAAAAAAATGCCAGTAGTCGGGGTGGATAGAGAGGACTTTAAAGGCACTGGTAATGTTGGCCTTGGACAACCAGGCTCCTCAGCCTGCGAGGCGTATGAGGGAGATGGCATGGTCGATTGATGTAAAAGTCTGGGCTGGGTATGAGGCTATTGATGCTTGGGACGGTGGAACTTTGGGGAGATGATAAATCTAGGATGAGTCTCTTTTTTCCTGAATATTTCCTGGTAGCTATACCTATTGGACTGATTCTGAATGTGGGAAAAGGTGGCCTGGAAAATGGTGCAATCATGAATGCTTCTTTAACTTTGTCTAGTAGTTTATCCACTGTGTCAGGCTCAGAGATAGCTGATTGCAAATTGTGGCATGTGTAAGATGATTCTGGCATTGCCTGCAAACCTGGGTGGAAGCCATGTGTGAAACCTTGGGTGGGAAGGCTAATGAATTGGCAGTCTGGGTGGTCTTTTACGGCAGTAGCTAGAGCACTGATGTTAATGGCGGTATTTAAGTATTTACATTGGCAGTGCATGGTTGGATGATGGGGACAAGTTGTTCTGGGGTTGGCAAGGAGCAGGTGTGGAGAAATCAACAGCTTGAAATGTTGCATCCCAGATTGTTGAAGTTATTATAGACCATCCCTCCATTCTGGTACAGGACTCGCCCTTCTCTTTTATCCATGCCTCTGGGGAGGGGGCAGAGTTTGGTAGGCTGGATGTTGATGGGTTTAGGAGTGATGGGTGGTGAGGGGGCTATGGAGGGAAAGCTACTAGGGATGGTGGGGCTTTGATTATATAGGGCTGTGGTACTGGGTGGAGAAGCTGTGAGGGTGAATGCTAAGGTTGGGTGGGATGGTGCGCCACACAGGTTGCAATTTAAGGAGGGGTGAGCGGCGAAAATGCAACAATACAGTTCAGGATCTAGTGTTCCCCAGATATTGCCTTGATTGAATTGTTGGAGGAGACCAGCAGCTTGGGAGGCAAAAAGAATGTGGTAAGTGTAGAATCCATTGCCACTGAACCGCAAGGCCAGATCAAAAATCAAAGACAAGTAGTCGTTCAGCTCTGACCTGCAGATAGGGAAAGCAGAACAAATGATGTTGCGGTGCGTTGGAGCGCTCTGTGTGGCTGGGATAGCCGATATCGATGTGAGTGGAGCTGAGGTGGCTGAAGAAGGTGGGATAGGAAATGTAGGAGCAAGAGAAGGAAAAAGAATGCTGGGAGGGAGGGATGCATGTGCTTGGTTTCTTTGTGACACCAAGTTTCCCCAGTGTTAGTGGAATGCGTTGTGACGTCATCGGCGGTGCGATGTTGGGAACCTGGAAATGGTCTTGGAGTTTGTCAATAAGCAGCTTGAAAAGTTTAGCTTTCCTGTTGGAGTGGTGGAAAGGCATATTTCGTTCGATGAGGGCATGCTTTAAAGCAAGCGACTGTCCATTTGGATACATGAGTCCGGGTTAAAAAGGTGCCGTGGTGAATACTACTCACGGTGGTTGTTTCTGTTGTTCAAGCACTTGGACCACGAGTGGGAAGGCAAGAGGTGTCTAGAGGGGACGACACCCCTCTGATGCCAAATACGGGATCTCCCCCTTGAGCTGCTGGAAGGCAAGGGACCAATGATGTCGGAGTTGTCAGAGGATGAATGCTCAGGGCATCGGGGAATGTGAATTTCCAAGCGCAACTGCTGTTGCTGGCGGTGCTGAATGTGAGGAGATGGAGAGGATTTGGGGACTTCAGGAGTTTGCGGGTCTTTGTCAAACAGGTGTCTGTTGGAGGGATTTAAAGTGAGTTCCTGATCGATAGTTGAAGGTGAGCAATTTTCTCTTTTGTTGTACTTGTCTGACATGGGTTATGTGAGAATGGAGTCAAAAGGGAGGGAAACGGATGAGGTGTGCTTAAATACTTTTGGTGCGGAAATGGATGAGACTGAGGCATGGTCTTTATTCCCGAACTTACCCAGGCAGCATTTGTATGTGGGGCCCATGTGGGAAGCAGATGGGTTGAAAAATGGGCCCCATGTGGGATTGTCCATGGATTCCATATCGGCCCCATGCCAGTTGCCCACATCAATGGCTTTACCCAAGTGGGCCCCATATGGTTATGGTAGGGCTACCTGGGTACCAAGTGGATATGGGCCCAAAATGGGCATCTTATCCTGGGTAAATCCACACATGCGTGCAAATAGCATGGGGCTAATATGGAACCCATGGACAATCCCAAATGGAGTGGCAGTAGCTCAGTCCATAGGGACTTGGCGTGGGAACCGAAGGGTCGCTGGTTCAAGTCCCCGCCCAGACCAAAAATATGGAGTGTGGACTGGTAGCTGGAGAGGTGCCAGTTCACCCCCTGGGCACTGCCGAGGTTGCCCTTGAGCAAGGCACTGAACCCCCCCAGCCACTTGGGGCGCCTGTCCATGGGCAGCCCCCTCACTCTGACATCTCTCCATTTAATGCATGTATAGGTCCCGTTTGTGCATGTGTGTGTGTATTTCGGACCTGTGCGTATATGTGAAACAACAACAGAGTGAAAACACTGAATTTCCCCTTGCGGGATTAATAAAGTATATAAAATTTTAAAAAATTAAAATTAAAAAAATTTCAACCCATCTACAAATGCTGGCTGGGTAGTTATAAAACTTCAGAATTGTAAATGGAGGTGTTGCTTTTTTAGTATGTTTTTTTTTTCATTTTATGAAAGTTAACTGCAATGTTTTGGTTGCCTAAAAAGTTTTGTTCAGAGTTTGGTTGTATGAAAAGACACTAACGAGTGATGACTAGACAACTGATATTCAGTTTTTCTATTAAGTGCATTTGTTTTAACGGTTTCAAACATGTTTTTCACTAGCAAAAATTAGCTATAGCATTATCACTATCATCCATAGCTGTAAATACACTGTGGTAACAAAGCTAAGAGCTAGCATGAGGGTTATATCCACCCTATTGTCCAGATATGGTCACATCTGGCTCCAAAAATCCAAGATTGCAACAACCAAAATGCCAAACTTGCCTTTAAATGGAAGTCTACAAACCAATGGGTGACATCAAGATCGAGTTTCAAGATTTCTTTTGGCAACGTCTGCTTTTCTGCATATGACAATAAATAACTTAAAACTCTGGCACATGATGAACTTGTCATTGACTTGCCATTTAACCCTACTTTATCAGAAAAATGGATACTGTTTTAGGAATCTTTTTAAGCTATTTCTTCTTAATACAAGACAGTCAGAATGTTTTTATGCACAGTTAAGTCAAGGTACAGTTATAGTTCAACTAGGCCATTTAACTGGATTATTATTCTTGTAGTATATAAGCACAAGAGAGTAATTGATTTATTGACCGAAGTTTGTCTGATTTTGCTGTGATAGGAAGTGATATGCCCCCTTTCAGCTTGTGAGTATTGGATCTATTTCCAGTTGACCTACTACTTCACAGACCAAACAATCGCCATCCCGTGTTTTCCTCCCATCCATGTATTTTTAATATTTAACTCTTTCAGCAGACACAGCGTGAACGGTGTCGCCTCCTGTCTCCTCCAAAAATGCACTGCTCTGGATATAGATTTTGCCATGCTGTTACTGGCTTCTTCTTCTGTAACACATTTAATGCTACTCAACCTCTGGGTCAAGGCCCTGTGCAGAGGGCTTAGGCCAGTTTGGCTCTGATTGATTGTGTACATGCAGAATGAATTTGACTCCCTATCCCATTATGTGGGTGTGTTAGTCCAACTTTGAGAAATTCGATTTAGTATTCTGTCAGACTAACATCTTCACGTGTATTTTAGAAGTCCAGTTTTAGTTGGACTAACACAATAAATCGATTTTCTTTAATGGCATGTAAACATAATAAGTGATTCTGGAATTATCGGTGTTCAGGTTTGATCTACTTTTACCTATTATTTCAGTTGGTTTGGTTTAAGCTTGCAGTCCTATGTTTACCACGTGGTGTGACAGCAGCTGAGCATTTCAATCAGGCCTTACAGCTGACTCTGGTTTGGGTCACGTCCTGTTCAGTTTCCTTTTCCGCTGTACTAATAGTAGTAGAGGTAGCTTTTTTTCTCTCATTGTGACAGTAGATCTGCTAAAGTTGTGTCTCACAACAATCTGTAATGTTACATGTGTGCAAATTTTCTTCCAAAACACAAATATGAGGGCTACTTATCAAGTCAATCAATCTCATTCATCTGAACTCATAATCATGTTTAACATTTTACAAGGACATCAGGACTTAAACTCTCAATTATGTCCTTGTACATTGAATGTGTGTTTATTGAGCACACATGTAATGTGCTTCAAACACTGTTCATATAACGTGGTGTATCACAAGTATCCATTTTAGGGCCTTTATTATTTTTTATTTCCATGAATGATTTTTCAGTACTCAGTAAATTTTCCCATTTTTTTCCCATTTTGATGATCTTATCACATACTGACTCACACACTCAAATGCATAACACAAATAGGGAAATGGTGAGAGTTGCAAAAGAAATTTCTCAAGTTTCTCGCACTTGTTTTTAAGGCATTTCAGTTGACGAAAAATTAAATTGGAAAACGTATTACACTTATTTGTAACAAAATTGCGAAGCCAGGATCATCAGGAAATTACGAAGTTTTGTAAATGTTTTTCGTTCACTGGCTTTATACTATGCCATGATTTATCCCTATTTGATTTATGGTAATATTGTTTGGGTAAATGCATACCCCTTAAATCTCTATAAGCTTTATCTGCTGCAAAAATAATTTGTAAGATTAGCAACTTTCTCCAATTTCAATGAGGCCTCTGTTCCACTGCTAAGGAAACTGAAATTTATTTTAGTGTATGATAAAAATACTCATCAGATATGTTTGTGTATATATAAATATGTGTTCTTACCTTATTATCATCCATCATCATTCAGCAATTTCTTTATATTTGATTCCCAAATTTATTTATATAATACTATAAATGTTTATCATTTATCTTTTGTTGTATTTTTTCTGTATAATGTTCGTTTAGTACTTTTGTCTACTTTTCTTCCTTGTTTGTAATTGTCTCTTTCTCTCCTTATGTTGAGGGCAGGTCCGCTTGTATGAGCCTGTGGCTTCTTGACCTCTCCTGACACATTTTATTTTTATATTTGGATTTAATGCAGTTTTATGTGCGTGCAAATAATATATATATATATATATATATATAGTGCCTCAAACATAATAGAATTACATACTATAAACCAGATATATGTTGAAACATGTGGTGAGAAGCAGTCAGCAGACAATCCAACAGCAAATTAAGTCTTTTTCCTTTTCTGCTAGCTGAGGTCAGACACGAACACAACAGCATAAAAAGCAGCAGCACAAACTTCACTAGGCCGCACCTCCCAGACATGTATCACTTCATTAATATTTCAACACAGGCATTTTGATCATGTTCTCCCTCCACGCCTCTCTGCCAGACAACGGCCTAATTGACCCAACATCTGACAGCCTGCTCAAAGCACTAGAAACACAAAACAGCCCACAAAAAAAACCCTCCCCTAGACCTTCCCATCACTGTCTCTTCCTCTTGAATCCAGATTTAGGGATTCAAAAATCCCCACAGCTTTACTAATATGACCCACATTAACATTTCCCCCATGGTGTCATCCACACAGAGCAAGGGGTTGATTGGGTTTAATCATCTGCTGCGTGAAGAGCGCTCGCAGGCTTCAGTGTTTAAACATGTTGGCGGATGACAGACAGTAGGTGTGAATGGAAATATCAATGTGGTAACTGGAGCTAATGGGAGCTGTATTGATCTGACATGACAAGGGCATTGTGGCGGAGCAGAGATACACAAATATTCAGCCATTCAAATTTACAACAATGAGCCCGATCCAAACTAAAGACTTTAGTGCACAGTGGGGGAGTGTGCATGTGTGCGCCTGGCTTGAAGAATACTACTGTCTGAGTCTCCTCCAGACTGAACAGAAACTGAAGACCGTTGACAAAAAAAACCCTCCATGTGTTCTTGAACAAAGTTAGGCTCTCTAATCTGTTGATTGTATCCTTAAAATGTTTAAGAGAAACGTCTGGTAACTCCCCCAGAAATATATGACCTTGTTTGACACCAGCCATTATGACAACAGCAATGTTGGTGCATGCAGCCATATGCATGGGTTCAAGCCCAAAGGGCTGCAACCTCTTGTTTTTGCTTTGATGTCTATTTTACAGAATTTTTTAAAAGTTACACCTGTGAATCTAAAATATATATGAAATTATAGTACCTTTACAGGAGTAGCCCAAAATTACTTAGTTTGAGACTTCATGTACAAAATCTAAATAAAACCAAGTCATGCCTCTTGGGATTAATAGACAGGCTTGAGCCCCTTTCCTGGTGCACAAAAAACCCACTAACACCTGCTAAAATCTGGCTTTTTTATGTATGAGGAAACAGTGGCGGCTGCTGGTCTTTCAGACAGGGGAAGCTCACTTTAAGTTTATATCATAAAATTTGTCATATTAGCATACTAGTTGCAAGGCAGTAACTTATAAAAGGAACATTTAATTGAAGCTGTTTTTCAACCACACTCATGCCATAGAACCACAGCAAAACACATCTCAAAGAATTTCAGATGGGTTTAAACACCTGAACTGTGTCTACACCACCAGAGCTGATTTTCTCTCAAAGAAAGTTTCCCTGAAAGGAGCAGCACCTTAACACTGGCCCAGGTAACAAACAGTGCTATATAGCAAACGGTGAAAATTAGCTATATCGCTTATGGAAATAAGGAACTCCATACGGCACTCTGTCAGAGGACTCCACTCACAAATATCTGCATGGGACTGAGCTCAAAATGCGACGATGCCGGTGTGTATTTCAAAAGCGCTGTCAATCACAAAGGGGTTCAGCCCCTTTTTGTACTGCTCTAGTTTGGAGAACATGAGACAGCAGTTGCCAGTCTTCTGTGAGATAATGTGCCGTTATAGTCACATATGAATCCACTGACCTTGAAGTCTAGGTATCACAAGTTAATGCCACCGTTCCTGCCGTACTCAAAGATTCTTCAGTTTTATGCTTCACTTCTCTGTAGAGCCTGGGTACTGCTGTGTCGCTGAAAAAATGTCCGAATGGAGTCACATACCCGGGTTCCAGTGTTTTTAGCATGTAACAAAAGCCTTCGTTTTCAACAACACTGTATGGACGCCATTCTTTGCACATGAAGTAGGTGATGGACTGTGTTATTTATTTTCTTAGCACTCTCAGAGTTGGATGGTAGTTTTTTCAAGCTAAGTGTGTCCAGTGTGGGCTTGGCTGTCAGTGGCTAACACTATCTTTGATCTCTGGAGGTGAGCCCTCATGTTCCTAGTATTTCCAAAGTATTTTATTCTGATATGACACTGATTGCAAATTGCATGTGTCATATTCAAGTCCTCCTTTCATTCTGTGATAAAAAAAAAAATCCAAAATAAGTCCAGGTGACAGCACGTTTCTGATTTCTTCCTCTGGTACCTCCATCTTTGCTTTGATGAACTTTCTGCCAAATGCCACTGAGAGAGACCTCTGCTGACCTCACCAGAAATAAAAACATCAGCATCAACTAGTGGATCGAAAAAGCAATTTAATTTTTTATTCTAGTGCCAAAAGTTGTATTAAACTGTGTACAATATTGCCATGCAAAACTGCGATATTAAGCTGTATTGATTTTTTCACCCACCCCTACTAGTTGCAAGAAAAAATGTTGGAATTGTACATTTCTGCAAATCATGGATGCTTTACACACTATTATGTAACGGATATGTTGAAACATTACATTTCAGCAACACTGAGGTTCACATGTGGTTAGCTCAAAAGCCACTTAATAATGATTAGAAAAAGATCATGTTTTGGCTGAAAATACCCAGTTTTTGGGGTCCAATCCTTGCTGGAAAAAAGCAGTGATCTTTCTATATTTAAAAAAAAAGGCTTTTTGTGTCACTATTCCTGATACAAACAAAGCAAAAGGTTGCTTAAAAAGACTTTTGTTTGTTAGCTAAAAGCCACTGAGAAATACAGCTATGGGTCATTTTGTTGATTGTTGGTCTTGAATAGTGGTCTGCAGCTTGTCAGACCTAGGTGACAAACCATCCACCATCCCCTCCACCTGCCAATGTCAAACTCAGTTCATATACTATGTCACTTTAGAAACAGTGTTGATATGATACATATGAAACATACAGATGTAACATATTCTGGAATTGCAGAAACATACAATGCCAAGGTTGTTTTCTGGTGATTGGACTGGGCTCTCACCTGGCAGAGCATCGGATCAAGACTGGGTTATCAGGTAACATCATTTTAGGGCTTATTTAGGGTCAACACTAATCAAACCATTAGACTTCCATATTGTGCTTTCTGAAAAGTGAGTTAGACATCAAACTTATTTTTTTTTATCACACATGACAGCAGTTTTCTCTCCATTCAGCCATGTTAGTTGCAAAGGATATCAATAACGCCTTGACAACCTGACATTATGTGACGCCAAATGAAATGACTACAAACCTGATGCGCTGTGACATCCGCTGAGAGCTGCACTGACACCAGCTATCACAAGCACCAACACATGATTTATGGCTGGGACTTAAAGTTCACTTAGGGAAACATAAACAGCATGCAAATAAATGCCACATGGCAATGGCGTTGTCAAAACAATACGACAAACTAAACACCCATGCCAATCACCAATTAGGATCAATGTCCTCTTGGAAAGATGGGGACTGATCAGGTCAGAAATGTTTACAGCCATGTCTGCAGGAGGGAAGTGACATTTGCGAGCGGTGGGCAAAAACCTAAGACAGACCATGAAAAATGGATACATTGATTTTGTTTTGTGGGAATGGAGTGTAATGCTTGACAAACACTGTGTTTCACGTGTCAGGGCAGCATCAATCAACAATTAGCTCAGTGCAGTTAGAATGATCAAGAGTGTTTGTGTTGCAGAAGCCAATTTCATCAAAGCTGTGACATGTCAGCAGAGATTTGTGAATGTACATAATTTGTCTTGTCCTTTCTCTTTTTTAGGCTATAGCAAACAGTGCCTTATTGGCCATTATGAGATTTAGCAGTGGAGAGATGATGGGGTTTGAGGAGAGAGAGAGTGAGATGGGTAATGATATGCAACGGGACTTGTTGCAGCCAGCGGTCTGCACCTTAGGCAAGGCCAAAGCACTTGCATGCATAAAAGTCTGTGTAACTCAAATGTCAAAGTCTTCTAAAAAAAAAAAAAAAAAAGTAAAGAAGAAAGTTTTAATTTAAGTCAGTTTTACTGAACATTGTTTTATCTGCCTAGTTGTTTAGCTGACAGTTTTTCTGAACACTGAGATAATGCTGATTTGACATAAAGAAAAAAAAGTAGCTCTGCAAGTAGGAAATACTTTAACTACTCCTAGCTTAGCTTGCTACATTTCACTGGGGATATAAAAACATGAGTTTACAAACTCTCACACAACCCATGCAGGATAACCCAAGTCTCATATATCCAGTCAGTTCAGTACTTAACAAACACATGGGTTTTTGCAATAAAATCTTAGTACTGGAGTCTAGGTCTGAAGACAGCACAGATACTTTCAGTTCAGTGTTTAATAGTAAGGTGTACATGAAAA
This sequence comes from Cephalopholis sonnerati, assembly GCA_019142605.1. Taxonomy (NCBI): domain Eukaryota; kingdom Metazoa; phylum Chordata; class Actinopteri; order Perciformes; family Serranidae; genus Cephalopholis; species Cephalopholis sonnerati. The sequence goes on from JAGQAX010000020.1 coordinate 3,405,972, forward strand.
TGCATACTGTCACAGCACTGCTGTAGATATGCATATCCAACTAAAATGTGCTAAAGAGGCTGGAGATGGAGAAAAAGTAAACTTGTCAAATCAAAAGATCTACACAGTTGTTGGTGTGTGGGCCAACATGAACATGGAGCAAATTGTGAAAATCTCAACCAGTATACCAAAATGGACACCCACGAGATGACCAGAAACATCCCAGTGACTCTCTTACATGGCTGGACTGTTGGAATATCGCTCCAGAATGTTCAAGTCACAAGGAGTCAGGACTTACCACAGACATTTCAGCACCTTAAGATCTTTGCTGGTACCCTTCGGGTTTATTTAACATATAATAAACACCTAGACATTATAAATTCATTTGTACATGTAAAAGTAAGTACTTACTTTACAGTAAGTAAAGTCCTTGTGAGGTCACTTCCCTCAAGTTGGTGGAGATCCAGTGTCTCTCTAAAGGACATTTTAGCAAGGTTTCAGGATGGATTGACTGATGGTCCTTGCTCACTAAACCAATCTGCTGCTCTGAGATAGGTCTGATGACAGAGTGGCTCTGTGTGCACATGTATGTGTGTGTGTCTGTGCATGAATGAAATTAAATTATTTCAAAAGAAACTACTACTACAAAATTCTCCAGTGCAGTCTTCTGCACAGAGCCCTCATTGAGTGTTACACAAGCTGCTTTTGAAGCGTGGAGGAAGTCAAAGTGTAGGAGGCCTGTGATGCAGGACAGAGTCAGAGAAAAATGAAGTCCGTGTTGTCCTGTAGCTTACTGCGCCACCCTCTCATGAAACTGTGCATATTACTTTGTCATGTTCTTTGCCTTTTCTTTCTTTTAACTTCACAACACCTTACACTGAACTATACACACATCAGCGATTGAAGCTCATCGAGAGAATGCCAAGAGTGTGCAAAGCAGTAATCAGAGCAAAGGGTGGCTATTTTGAAGAAACTAGAATATAAAACATGTTTTCAGTTATTTCACCTTTTTTTGTTAAGTACATAACTCCACATGTGTTCATTCATAGTTTTGATGACTTCAGTGAGAATCTACGATGTAAATAGTCATGAAAATAAAGAAAACGCA